>CM077195.1:40306027-40911027 GCA_039654625.1 Rhinogobio ventralis | reverse complement strand
CTCTTGGCAAATAAGCTTTCAAAGCGATGCACGCAACAGACACACTGCATTATTCACTAGCGCAGGTGACTGTAAACAAGATAGCGAAGAGAACAGGAAGAAATGTCTCTTATGGATCCACCACAAGCTCAGCACCTGCATACTTTGACTCGATCATACGAGTCTACACCCCTACCAGAAGCCTCCACTCAGCTAAAGAGCGGCGGCTGGTGTTACCATCCCAGAGAGGCATGAAATCCCTCTCCAGAACTTTTTCATTCACTGTTCCCAGCTGGTGGAACTATCTTCCCACCTCCATCCGGATGGCAGAATCACTAACATCATTCAAAAAACAGCTAAAAACTCATCTCTTCCACGAGCACTTAATCTCATCATAAATTTTTTTTTTTTAATTCTAATTCTTTTTTCCTCTATCCTTTTCTACACCCTCCCTATTCTAGCTTAGGCTACTCTGAGCAATGTCCGAAACGTAGTATTTAAGGCCACTTCATAACGGATCGCTTCCTGTACTCCTCAGTTGTAAGTCGCTTTGGATAAAAGTGTCTGCTAAATGCATAAATGTAAATGTAAAATGTAAATGTCTCAGCCAGGACTAGGAAAATGAGGGAGAAGTGCAGAAACGGTGACAGATGATACACACAGGAAGAGCGAGACTCTTAATCACATTAACAGCATTGACTAAAAGAGGCCCGATTCGACACCCTGACCCCATTACTGAAGGCCAGTGGAATAAAGATGGTGAAAAAGACATCTGAAAAACAAAAAAGATGCCCTCTGCTAAAAAGACCCGCTTGATTTACCATGTTGGTCCAATGCTGGTCCACATTCATCACATTAATATCTCAGATTTTTCTCCCAGAGAGAAAAAAGATGAAATTGAGAACAAATTAAGACTGTTGCCTGTGTGTCCTGCTTTAGAAAAAGACTGCAATAATCATGTCTCATCAATGATCTCAACAGCGTCTTAAACTGTGCTCAGACTGGCTAAGATAGCTAAACAAATCAGATCAAACATCAAACATTTTTCATTAAATTCTTCTAAGCTAGCCACATTTCTGTGTGTCAACAATTGACTCATTAGTGTCTTTTTTAAGGAATTTTGGGAGAAATATCTGAGAAAAAGATACTTGCAATTACCATTGATATGTGATGAAGTTGGCAGCTGGTGAAGCTGGTAACTAAAATAAACTGTGTATTTATTTACTAAATATGAATCAACAAATATTTATAATAAATACTATTAATAGGCCTATATAATAAATAAAATGAATTTATATTTGATAAATGGAAATATCAGACTTATTAAATACAAAATTCATATATCATACATTCATACATTCATATTTAATCAATGTCCATGTTTAAATAAAATATTATTTTTTTAACAGAATTCATGTCTTTATGCATTATCTGTATCTCAACATTTGTGTCTATTTTTTTTATTTCTACTAAGTAATTTTAGGAGTTGCAAAGTTGATGTGTGATAACATTTTTACTGGTGGACCATTATCATGAATGCAATTAATATTTAAAAAATAGCCAAATAAAAAAAGAAATATTTGATAAAGGAATAAAATTATATTTATTTAATCACTAAAATAATTACATATTTGATACATAAATATACATGTTATACATGTATACATAAACAAACAAATAAAAATGTCCAGCCCAAACAAATTTAGAGGGGTCATGACATGGATTTTTTAAAATATGATCATTGAGGTTTATTTATAAGGTTAATAAAGTTTTTTGCACACACAAAAAGCAACAAAACAAAACAAATATATATGCAGCTCCTTTAAGGCTTGTCAGTAAACGCCACTGTTATTATTGGCTAACATCATTGCATAGGAAACCGTATCAATGGCCACTATCGCACGGGAGTAAGTGTTTTGAAAACATTATCCATATAAAACTGTCATTTACTTACGGTTTGTGATGCAGCTGCTGTCAGATGTCTGTTTCTTTGTGAACTGTCCATTACACTGTACCTCGCTTACAAAACAAAATGCTCCGAACAAACATATAATCCTCCGACGCGATCCAGGACAGCATTAAAAATAAACCACCATCCACTTGTTGCTGGTATCCTTCTGAAGACTCTACAGAAAATAGGAAATGAGTTGTTTAAACAGGACGTGTCAAGGCGAACGTTCCTATATGCTTCCATTTACTCTTCCATTTGTCCTGTTGTCGACAGACTCAAGCACCTGGATACATCAGAAATGCGCATCTGTATACTTTATCAAAGTCCCTTTAAGACAAGTCATTTCACTTGGCGGCCATCTTTGAAACACCTCTGGCATGCAAGTGCAGCTCAATCTCTTTGAATGGGGAAACATCAAATTCTCCAAAACTGTTCGCCAAGCTTACGATTAAATTTCATATTTGAAATCACCAATGAAATCTGACAACAACTGTCTCATAAATTTTGTTTCTCAACGCTCGAATCATGATTAAATTTTCAAATAAATATCCAAATAAATTTAATTACTAAACTAAATTATATCAACTACATTACTTGAATATATATGATAATTGAAATGAGCTGATGACATCACCGTTTTCTCCAGAGCGGCTGTACAGCCCAATCAAATTCTGTTCATTATTTTCCTGTTTAACACTGTGAAGCTGCTTTGAAACAATCTGCATTGTAAAAAGCGCTATATAAATAAAGTTGACTTGACTTGACTTGACTTTAAAAAAACTGAATTTTTCAGCCTGGACAAAGCTAATGCACATGCGCGCGACTCAGAACACTGCCTGTTTCTATAGCAACCGCAGTTTCTAATGGCAGCTGCAGTGACGCGATGACTTTACTAATCAATGATTAGCTCATTCATTTAGAAGGCGGGGCTTATTCGCCATATTGGGCGTTGCATTTTCTCCCATTCATAAGTAATCGGAGTGCAACGTCTTCCTATATATAAAGTATTTGACTGTATCCAGTGTAGACAGTGTCAGTGATTTTAATGGGTTTTATTTGCTTTTGACATGACACTACACAATGCTCACATCCAGTGTAGTGCAAATGTCAGCCGTTAAGTGACTGAACGCCAGTGGGCGGGGCCTGTGGTGCGATTATGTTTAGCTATTCGTCGATGTCTTGCTCTGGAGGCAGCAATATGCAAATGCACCGTCACAATTTCAATTCTCGCAGTATCTAAACAAACCATTTTTGGAGCTTGATTAAATAAATGCTTTGTTTATAATAAGTAGGATGTTTTAATGGTACAAGGACCTCGTATATGTCAAAAGATCAAAACAAAGTTGATTTCTCATGTCATGACCCGTTTAATAGTCTTTAATACTTGTGTGCATCATTTATTGTCCTTACATATCTGTGGAACTGATTTGTGTCTTTTTGTTTTTATTTCTAGAACACCTACTTGCAAAGTGCGATACATTTTACTGGTGGAATGGCAGCTTTCTGCTAAAGCTGCTTAACTCAAGTAGTCTGGGTGGTTAAGCTGGTTAAAAGCTTGGTGGGGACACTAGTACCCCATTCTAGGAATCATTTACATAATGGCAACTAACTTTGTCAATCTTTTCAGAAGGTCCATATATTGATATGAACTCATCCTGAGATTTTCAGTTCACAAAATATACAGCAGGACATTTTAAACACATTTGACATTTTTACATTTTTCCTTGGAGTGCCTGGCATCAGCTTTTACACTCTGATATCCCAATACCAACAATATAACAAGGCAGAACAAAATTGATCATGATTACTGCCTGGTGTCTTTTCCAAAACTGTGAATCCTGCTGTTTTCTTGTTCAGCCTCAGTTATTGCACAGAACACTAACAGAAACAGACAAGCGGTCAGTGATACATTGCAGGGGTGTGTTTGATCAATGTGTCCTCTTTTTACCATTCACCGTGAGTTCTGTGCAGCATCTTTAATCTCATTCACTTCTTCAATGAGGAGCGATTGAATGGCTGCTGCTGGCTTTATTCAGCCATTCACCTCGAATGTAATGAGGGACAATGATGTACCACAGGCTTATTCGTCTGAACAACCCAATCAATTCCTCGCACTTGCAATTCACGCCATTAACAGTCATCGCCAAAACGGAAAAGATTGATAGCAAACCTCTTTTATTGTAGACATAAAGACTAGGCAGTTACAGATTTATTTACAGAGAGCATGTATCAATTACTGTTACAATTTAAAGAGTAATAGAGCTATAAGCAGGGTCACTCCGTGTCAAATCAACCACATTTCAGAAACATCCCGGGAATTTGGAACATCAAATTTTTTAATTTATTCACACTTTTTCTGAAGAAAGACAAACATAAATAGTGGTTAAAGCCAAAATATGTCATGGATGTATATTTAGTGAGTAATCCACTATTTTGTAGAGAGGGGTCAAAATGACAAAGAAAGTCAGAATTGTGAGATACACCAATCAGGCATAACATTATGATTATATGACTATTCTAATATTGTATTGGTCCCCCTTTTGCTGCCAAAACAGCCCTGACCCGTCGAGGCATGGACTCCACTAGACCCCTGAAGGTGTGCTGTGGTATCTGGCACCAAGATTTTAGCAGCAGATCCTTTAAGTCCTGTAAGTTGTGAGATGGGGCCTCCATGGATCGGACTTGTTTGTTCAGCACATCCCACAGATGCTCGATTTGGATTGAGATCGTGGGAATTTGGAGGCCAAGCCACTTGTTGTTCTCCTCAAACCATTCCTGAACCATTTTTGCTTTGTGGCAGGCACATTACCCTGCTGAGCCACAGCCACCAGGGAATACCGTTTCCATGAAAGGGTGTACATGGTCTGCAACAAAAGGTAGGTGGTACGTGTCAAAGTAACATCCACATGGATGGCAGGACCCAAGGTTTCCCAGCAGAACATTGCCCAAAGCATCACACTGCCTCCGCCGGCTTGCCTTCTTCCCATAGTGCAACCTGGTGCCATGTGTTCCCCAGGTAAGTGATGCACACGCATCCTGCCATCCATGTGAATCATCAGACCAGGCCACCTTCTTCCATTGCTCCGTGGTCCAGTTCTGATGCTCACGTGCCCACTGTTGGTGCTTTCGGCAGTGGACAGGGGTCAGCATGGGCACCATGACTGGTCTGTGGCTATGCAGCCCCATACGCAACAAACTATGATGCACTATGTATTCTGACACCTTTCTATCAGAACCAGCATTAACGTCTTGAGCAATTTGAGCTACAGTAGCTCGTCTGTTTGATCGGACCACACGGGCCAGCCTTCGCTCCCCACGTGCATCAATGAGCCTTGGCCGCCCATGACCCTGTTGCCGGTTCACCAGTGTTCCTTCCTTGGACAACTTTTGATAGATACTGACCACTGCAGACCGGGAACACCCCACAAGAGCTGCAGTTTTGGAGATGCTCTGACCCAGTCGTCTAGCCATCACAATTTGGCCCTTGTCAAACTCGCTCAAATCCTTACGCTTGCCCATTTTTCCTGCTTCTAACGCATCAACTTTGAGGACAAAATGTTCACTTGCTGCCTAATATATCCCACCCACTATCAGGTGGAGTCCATGCCTCGACGGGTCAGGGACCAACACAATATTAGGAAGGTGGTCATAATTTTATGCATGATCAGTGTATAAACTGTGTATTGACTTTTTTCTTGCAATTGCGACTTTATATCTCGTAATTCTGAATTTAACTCGCAATTGCAACTTTATAGAGTAAAGTTTTGCAAGATGTAAACTTAAAATTGCGGGGAAAAAAGACAGAATTGTGAGATTCAAAAGTAGCATTACCTTTTTTTATTCAGTGGCGGAAACAAGCTTCCATACAAATTACAGAGGGGTAAAAATTAAGAACCTTTGACTTTCGCAATCTTTGTTGCATTATATGGGAAAAAGCACTTTTTTTTGGCCAAAGTTTGCAAGCCTGTAACTATATTTGGATTTTTAACGCCTTTTTTTTTGGTATCCATATTTTAATGCCCTATATGATTCAAATCCAGAGATAATTGGATCTCAATATGGCTCTAAGAGTAAAATGGTTAAATTGTACACATTTTCAGTGGTCAAAAACCAAATCTGGGTCACTTTTCATAAAGCTGATACTTCTTGTCTGTTGTTGAAGATGAACAGCTGAAGAATAAATTACGTTAAAAGTAGAAACGCATTTTATTTTTTTATTCTTAATGCTACTGTGCTTTTACTGCAGGCCGCCATCAATAGCACTGCAGCAGTTAATCATCACACACTGCTGCAGCGTTTACATAAAAACAGAGCAACAGCACCACCTTCTGCATCAACTACACACAATATCAGAAGAGATTATTTCCAATGGAATGCAGAGATTACACAACTTTTTCATTTAAGGGGGATGTTTTAATGGTACAAGGACCTCATATATGTCAAAAGATCAAAACAAAGTTGATTTCTCATGTCATGACCCATTTAACTGTTTGCATTAAAACATTTAATAGTCTTTAATACTTGTGTGCAAAAAAAAAAAAACATGTTACTCAGTTTACTTTTTACCCAAGTTTACCTGTTAACATTTCTTTATGAATCACAGGAGACTGAAGTGGGACTTTTTGCAAGAATTTTCACAAATTTTGTTTATAAAAAAAGCAATTACTTCTTGAGCAATTTGAGCTACAGTAGCTTGTCTGTTTGATCAGACCACATGGGCCAACCTTCGCTCCCCACGTGCATCAATGAGCCATGACCCTGTCGCCGGTTCACCACTGTTCCTTCCTTGGAGCACTTTTGATAGATACTGACCACTGCAGACCGGGAACACCCCACAAGAGCTGCAGTTTTGGAGATGCTCTGACTACACTACTATACCAATACTACATAAATATACAAGCTGAAGATATTACATTTATTTGGAGGAAATATACTGAACAGTGTTTATAAAAACAACATTTATTAGTCACGTTCCAATTGACTATTTAACTGAGGGTACAGAGACCGTACTGAAGATGCTAATAATGAGAGGAAAGACGGCAAATCAAATTGATACAAGCAAATGGAATGTGGTACAAAAAAAAAAGTAGGCATAAATACAAAATACAACTGACAGCACAGCCGTAGTACATTATATAACTAAAAGAGAGATCTAATTTACAACTCTACACCTTGTTGAAAAGGTCAAGCTACTTGGAGGCGAGGTTCAGTGCTGCAAATCCATACAGTACATGAGTGGGACCCGTAACAACAAATGCAAGTATTGCTGTACTGAAGGTCCTCGCCAAGTGAGGTGTGATGCCTGGCTGTTCACAATTTGAGCTTTTTCCTGCGGCCACGTCCATCAGCGGTTCCTTCCTGCTTGCGTTTCTGGGCCTACAGGGAAAGAGGCACAGGTCATTAAATATTACTCTCAATCTTATGAGCTCTTCTTCAATATTTCCAGCAGTTGTTGTGATGAACATCATGACTGGCACAAGCTCACCGAAGACGTGCGAGGGCCTCTCTTCTTTTTCTCTGCTTTCTCTCGCTCCTCCAGCTCCATGTTCTCACGTTCAATGAGCGTGATGAGTGTGTTACATCTCCTCTGGAGCTCCTGTGGTTACATAAACACATACATAACCATGTTAGGAGTTCTGAAAGCTAGCAGGATTTCATACTTTAATAGGAGCAGAACATGCCATTTCCCTGAATGTATTAAACCAGCATACCGTACCCTCTAATAAGTTCCTGTTTAAGTTCTAATTTTATTTGTGTAAATACATGTATGCCACCTTTGAGCACCATTAAACAGTCTATGTAGATAAACACAAATGCCATATCAGATGCAGCTACTGTTCCACCTTTGCAGTTTAAAGATAACTTTAGTTGCTGCGGACACTGATTTTGATGCTGATTTTGTTGATTAGTAACAAGTCTATAGCATTCTGATTGTTTGAAATAAATGTAAGCATGTGACATAAGACTACACAGATACACTTAATAAAGGTAATTACAAAAATTGCAATTGCAAATTGTAAATGGCAATTACTGCAAATATTGCCCCTCAAATGGAAAAGGTAATGAAAAATCTCACCATGGCCGTGCGGGACTTAAGGAACCAATCAAAGCGGAACTGTGGCGAGTTGCGTATGCACTGGCGCAGCTCATCATAAACGCTCTCCTTGTCAAAGCCCAGTTTGTGCAGCATGCAGATAAGAAATCGATCCTCCTCCTCTGTGTAGTTCTTCCCTTTGTTTGTGCCATACGAGATCCTGAGCTGATGGAACGGCGCCTTATAACGGCCAATCTGGAGAGAGAAACAATATAGATATTAACAGCTAAAGCTTTTAGTCCACGTCCGCATATGCCTACTTCCATACTATATAGTAGGTGAAAGACTACTATTATGTGAGCCATATGTGAACAGGCGAAACTCGGATGACCTACTACTGGTGCTTTTCCACTGCATGGTATGGCTCACTTTTCAGGGGTTTTCCAGTACCTAGTACTTACTTTAGTGCCACCTCGGTTGAGGTTCCAAGCGAGCCATATGGATACTAAACTGTGACGTGTAAACACTTCAGATTACTGATTGGTCAGAGAGAAGTCACTGCCAGCGTCATTGGATTTTCGATCAAACCCACTAGATTTAAATAGTCAGCAACAGCCACCACAGTATCATTTGTTCACACGACTTTAAACAATTTGCTTTAACTGACCATCGCATGCAACTTGAAAAAGAAATGGCTGTATCGTTGTCAGTAGATGAGATGGCGGTGCAACTATAACAATCAGTCTATAATCCCACCCACATTGAAGCGGTACTAAACTGCAGTGGAAAAGCAAATTGAGTCAAAGTAAAGTGAGCCAAGCCGAGCTGTGCCAAGTCGTATCATGCAGTGGAAAAGTGGCTTACTTCTGGCGAGATTCTGAAGTGCGCATTCGATGGACGCTTTACTATCCCATGAGGCCACAGGAGAGGATTTGAATGGCAGTGAAGAAACGCAACTGAAGCCGTAGGTCACATAACAGTGACAACATGGCAGATGTAGCACGTCCGAATTTAATTTACAGTACACACTCATACTATATAGAACGTACTTTAAACGATGCAAAGTTTCAAACAAAATGTAGTACCAACTAGTGCATACTTCACTTCCAAGTTGAGGATAGAGTTTGCATGCCTTCTTTAAGCAGCATACAGAGAATGTTGTTAACAAATTGTGATAAGGTATATCTATAATACTATGCATGTTTATAACCACGATAATATCACACTACCAAAGACTACGTCTAGACAGAAGTCTGGCTCACTTTAGAGTCCAATGCTTTTTTGATGCTGATCCTCCTCTGGATTCTGGCCTCTCCTCTCTCGATCTGAGCCATGATCTTCTCGATGTCCTGCAGCTCATTGCAGCGCTCCCAGAACACAGCTGCACACAAACGCAACAGACCTCAATCATACGTTTCCTGTATATGGTTCAGCGGTATAAGGCAAGACAGCGTTTCAACATACCAGAATATTCCATGACCTCCTCTGGGGTTTTGCCCTCCACCTCCCGGGCAATGTTCTCGATGTCATCTCTTCCCCACTTCTCATTGGCCTTGATGAACTGGTTGAAGTCACGCTTGGTCCAAATAGTAAAACCCTGGATATAGATGACATATCAAATGAACATCAGTACACGAACATCATCTCATGGACTCCAGCAGGTTGAGCACAATTTAGACTGGGACAAGAAGTTTCATGTTAATGCAGTGGGATTAATTATACTTAACAGGTGGCATGCAAGTATGAAAAGATGGGAAAGTACACTCCACTGGGTTGGCACATGAAGTCCCTGATGGGATTTACCTGTGAGAGGAGGTTCTCCTTCTCCTCCAGCTCTTCCTCATTAAGCGGTTCAGCTTCATCGATCTTGGCCTGTTCCTCTTTCTGCATTTGGGCTGAGTTGGGCAGATCAGGGTTTCTTGGCACCTGTTAGCACAGTGACATTACACATTAGGAAACGTCAGAAGGGATTACATTATTCACATTAATGTACAGCTTCACTGAACTGCATGTTTATGTGTGGACATACTGAAAGTCAACATGAAACTTCATTTGCAATCCATTTTACTTTTATAACATGCCATATGTATAAGTAAAATAGTTTTTTTTTTTTTTTTGAATAACACTGATGAATCATTAGCCGAGTTTCCACTGTTGGGCGAGTGTTTGAAATAACAGTAACACTTTACAATAAGGTTTCATTAGTTAATGTATTAATTAACATGAACTAACCATGAGCAATACATTTGCTACTGTATTTGTTAACGTTAGTTAATAAAAATACAGCTGTTCATGGTTTGTTCATGTTACTTCACAGTGCATTAACTAATGTTAACAAGATTTTAATAAAGTATCAGTAAATGTTTAATTAACATTAACAAAGATAAATAAATGCTTTATAAGTGCAGTTCATTATTAGTTCATGTTAACTAATGAACATTATTGTAAAGTGTTACCGAAATAACTTAAGGCAGAAAATAATAAGGCAGAAATATTTATATGCAACGCAAAAGACTATGCACTCTATAACCATTACTATAGTAAACATGGTAAATATGTCCGCTTGAAATCCGACAAATCATATAGGCTCTCTCAATCTTGAATTTATTTTATCTGTCAGTACGTCAGCTCCATATTTACTTCTGCATGTCATAAAATAAAAGCAACTCCGGTTTTTTGAGAGCTTCCTCTGTTTCTCTGACTGATTATAACTGTACTGGGACGGTCACTGGAAAGAGTACTAAAGCTCCTCAGGTCATATTTTTGGTGGAAAATGTTTTTTTCTGTGGGACTTATGTGCAATCTTGACAAATTAATTCATGATTAATGTATCACTTATTGTAAAACATCGATGCTTGGGTTTTAAATCTTTAAGTAAACAACAAAAATGCCAACAAACGGCCGCTTTTATCGCGTTGGTTTTGCGATCTCACTAGTTTCCAGAGATTTCTTTCTGATAAAACTTCCATTTGTTGGTGAAATGATGGGTTTGTGTGACCTTGTTCCAGAGAGACGGGTTTTAGTGACGCACTGCGGAACTTCCAGCCTGACGGTGGAAACACAGCATGGTTTTGGGCTCGGTGCTACAGGTCCGAGGCTATTAGCCCGGCCAGTTGAAAGCCCTGGCTCGCACTGGGCTTACAGTGGAAACGCGGCTATTCACAATTAGACCCAGAGTGTGTATTAAGAAAGTAAGCTACCATTCAAAAAGTCATTAAGATTGCTTTTTTGAAGAAGAAAACTAGCTTTTACTTAGCAAGGACACATTAAACTGATCAGAAATGACAGCAAAGATATTTATAATATTTCAAAACATTTCTATTTCAAATAAATGCTGTTCTTTTGAACTTTCTATTCAAAGAATCCTGAAATAAATGTATCACCGTTTCCACAGAAATATAAAGCAGCACAACTGTTTTCAAAATTGATAATTGATCATATCAAAATTATTTCTGAAGGATCATGTGACACTGAAGACTGAAGTAATGATGCTGAAAATTCAGCTTTGCATCACCAATTTTAAAATATATTCACATAGAAAACGGTTAAATTGTAATATTTCACAATATTACTGTTTTACTGTATTTTTAAATAAATGCAGCCTCTGTGAGCAGAAGAGACTTTTGAGTGGTACATTTGAATGGTAGTGCACCTTGACCCTAACCTGAACTTCAACACAGACACACCTTGTAGCCAATGGTCTTTCTGTAATAGAGGATCTCCTTCTCCAGCAGCTCAAACAGCCGAGGGGGAAAGAACTGGAAGTCTTGGACATTGGGCTGTTTGGGAGGACGGGGAGCCTGAGGGAATCAGATGGAGAAAAAAAAAAAAAAAAAAAAGAGTCCATTAGGACAGCTCTAGAGAACAGACTTTCAATTGAAATGCCAATTACAGTCAACAGTGTCAGGGCTAATAATACCTTTGGTGCTTTGGGCTCGCTAACACGCAGTGCCTCTCTGAAGTAAGCATCCACAGCGTAGTTCGCCTTGCGCTCTCTCTTAGGCGGCTCAATCCAGTTAGTGATGACCTGAGGAGGTATATAATTGTTAACCATAGAGTATAATGACAAGAACTTGTTGCAGTATGTAATGCATTACCTTTTTCTTTTCTCTGTAATCTTCACCCTCAAAGTTGTACACACTGTTCTCTGTGTCCATGGTGAAGTTTTTCAGCGAGCTTTCTCCAAGATTGGCCAGCTTTTCCTTCATCTCCATGGTCTAAAATAAACATCAGAAGTGTCATAAAGAGCATTGCTCTGAATTAACTGAAACATTGTGGTCATTTTCATACTTTCGTTTAGCTTTGTGAGGCAGCTTCCACAAAATTAAAAGGTCATACCTTCTTCTCTCCTCTCTCCAAGATAGCATCAATGTCTTCATCGGTGATCTCGCTCTCCTTAGAGGCAAACACATGAGTGGCACCATGCCGAATGATGGACAGCATTTCATCTTTACCCAGTTTGCTCATGTTTGGATCGACCAGCCTGCCTGTAGGGAAGCAATAATATTAATCAAGTTTAAAAATCAATAAATAAAAAATGAGAAAATTAAAATAAAATGTATATGTATATGTAATAACATTTAATTATAATATTAATTATATATATATATATATATATATATATATATATATATATATATATATATATATATATATATATATATATATATATATATATATATATATATATATATATATATATATATATATATATAAAATTAATTAATATTATAATTAAATGTTTTAGAAAAATGTAGAATTATGAAATGTAAACACACACATCTATCCATTTATCTATCCATCAATAATGCATGCGTATTTACATTTCATTATTATTTAAAATAATAAAATGACAAAATAAAGAATATATAAAATAAATAGTATTGAGGTATATGAAGTAATAATTTAACATTTTCGAAAAAACGATTACATTAATTATAAAAAAAAGTTGTCACTAATTTTATAAATATTAATACATTTAATTGGAAAGCAATAGTATTAATCATGTTTAAAATCAATAAATAAAATGAAATGTATAATATTATTAAACAATAAATAAAAAAATAAAAAATGAAATGTATAGTATTATGAAAATTAAAATAAGATTTTTCAAAGAGTGATTACAGTAATTAGAAAAAAATATTATATAAAATATTAATAATTAAGTAGCTGATTATGTTTGTTTCCCATCTTACCTTGCTGAATGACAATGGAGTCCAAGCGGAGCTTCATTTCAGCACGCTCCACAATTCTTTCCTCAACTGTATTTTCCGTGATGAATCGGAACACGCGGACCTGTTTCTTTTGACCAATCCTGTGGGCACGATCCTGAACAAAAAAGTTCCCATGAAAATTAATTAACATTCCATTCCAGAAGAGGTTTGATGCTGCTTCGGAGAGAAGGACTTTTTAATAAAGTTCTGATGAAAGGAGAATGCAATATGCTACCCACGAGTCCAAATATCAAAGCAACAACAAATCCATTGAGCAATTTTGTAGGAAAAGATGCCAGCATGAATACTGACCATAGCCTGAAGATCCACTTGAGGATTCCAGTCAGAGTCGTAGATGATTACGACATCAGCGGTGGCCAGATTGATACCAAGACCTCCTGCTCTGGTGCTCAACATGAACACAAACTTTGAGCTGTTGGGCTCGTTGAAGGCATTGATGGAGACCTGAGGAGGTGAGAAGAATGTTACTTTATCGTCAATCATTGGTGCTTATGTACTACTGAGCTGCTCTGCTGTACAATGACAAAAGCTAAATACATGCACGAACACGCACTTAAGTCAGCATATCATATGAGAAAAATCATTTTCATACCTGCCGCTCCTCGTGAGGTGTCTGTCCATCCAGACGACAGTAACCATAGTTACGCCACATACAATAATCCTCCAGAATGTCCAGCACCCTGGTCATCTGACTGAAGATCAGCACACGGGAACCTGCAGGAAGAAAACAGACATGTTAAAAGCCACATGTCAAGACAATTCGAACGTTTACATTTGCAAAAGACTTCTGGCAAGAGTGGTCACCTTGCTCTTTCAGCTTGGGCAGCAGCTTGTCCAGCACCACCATCTTTCCGCTGTTGACCACCAGGTGGAGGTCAGTGGTGTAGGGTGGGCCCGGCTCCGCTCCATCAAACAAGTAGGGGTGGTTACAGCATTTCCTGAGCTGCATCAGCACGTTCAACAGACGCATTTTGTCCATCTTACCCGCAGAGTTCAGAATGTCAATATCCTTCATCAATATCTTGGTGTACCTAAAGGGAATAATAAAAGTTCATTATTTGTCTGTTGATTCTGACACCTTGTCCAATACATCAAAAATGTATGGTGGCCGAGAAATGCAAAACAAAACCACAATTATGAAAACAAAATAAATTTAAAAACAAATTATAAACGCAACGAAAAGTCTAAAAAGTAGAAAAGAAAGAAAACACAATAACAATTCCGGAAACAAAATAACAAATCAGAAAACAAAATAAGTCAGAAAACACAACGACAAGTCGGACAAAACGGAAAAGGTAGGTATATGCAGCGAATGGAATACTAACCGCTGATTGGACGAGACATCTGTCAATCAAGACATGCAGAACGTACAGCAGGCTGCGGCAGGAGAAAGTTGATTCGCGTGTGCATGTGTAAATATTAGAGATGTATGCATTGTGTAAATTCCATTTCCTTGCCAATGGAAACTTTTCTTGATTTTAAGTTGGCAGAGGCTATTCTAGATGTGCAAGATGCCATTTAGTGCAAATAGGTTATCATATTGTAGGTCTATTAAGTAGGCTACCTGTTAGACACTTTATTTTTATTTAAAATTAAATGCCTCTCCAAGCTGAGAAGCGATGGGTATAGGGAAAAGAAAAGGATCGGGAAAAGGGAGACTCGAACTCAGGTTGCTCGTGTTAAAAGCTAAATCTGTTGTTCTTACTCTACACGCCACTCTCTCACTTATCAGATCGGGTTTTGTAATTTTGTCTGACTCAACCAGACAGTGGTAGGCATATTTAATATGAAACGTTTTTCTTTCTCAATAATTAAATCGCACTAAAGTAGCCTGTAAAAAAGAGATGGCTCTAATATTTACACATGCACACACGAATAAACTTTCTCCTGCCGCAGCCTGCTGTACGTTCTGCATGTCTTGATTGACAGATGTCTCGTCCAATCAGCGGTCAGTATTCCATTCGCCACATATACCTACCTTTTCTATTTTGTCTGACTTGTCGTTGTGTTTTCTGACTTGCTATTTTGTTTTCAGATTTGTCATTATGTTTTCTAATTTATTTTGTAGTTTCCGGAATTGTTATTGTGTTTCCTAACATAATTTGCTGTTTTGTTTTCAGAATTGTGATTTGTTTTGCACTTCTTAGCCACCGTAAAAATGGGTCATATTATTGCCTTTTAAAGTGGCTAGTAAATAAACCAAAAAGCATATTTTTTTAGGCATTTGTTATTATTAATATTTACCATTCTCTCTGCATCTTGCTGAGCCCAATATACATCTTGATTTCCTTTTTGGGGAGGAGAGACTTCTCCACATCGGCTTTGATACGCCTCAGCAGGAATGGACGAAGTACCTGTACCATTGTGACATTTATTAGTTACACTGCAGAGCAAAGAAATGGCTTTAAAAAAAATCATTCTTTTTCATTATTATAATGCAACTTGGAGTCATGTTCGGCAGCGGCAGATCTTAAAGTGACAGCAGCCACTAATGATGTCTGCATTAATGTTAAATCACAGAACAAAGCTAACCCAGAAAGTTATTCACTGCTCTTGACTAAAGAACTTTTACAGCTTTAATAAGGATTTATCTATATTTAAATCATAATTTATGCAGTGCAGACTGTTTGATAACTTTATTCAATTTCTGTAGCCTATATTTCCTACCCGTTAGACAGAAAGGGCACAGGTAAATATGACATTTATTATGGGTTTATGTGAGGATTGTTTTAAGTTCACTTAAATTAAAAGTCTTTATATTTTTTGAAGCCTAATAAAAATGTTAAAAAGCTTTCCATTACACTAATGTTAATAAGTGTTTTTAATTGCGATTAAATCACAGGGGGAAAAAAATGTGTGATTAATCTTGTTAATTATTTTAATCGACTGACAGCACTATATAAAAATGGAGCCTACATAGTTACACACTAGGGTCCTAAAAGCAGGCTTTATTTTCTCAATACAGAATACACTTAACCCTTTTGATTTTGCATTGCACTCACAGTATGTAGACGTTCCACCAATTTTGTGTCACCCAGACAGTTATTGGTGTCAAACCAGGAATCAAAATCCTGCACAAAGTGGAAAGACAAAAGAGCACCTTCAATATCAGAGTTACATTTATTACAGATTCAGAAAATATAAAAATTTCACAGAAAGTTAACCTTACCTAACCTAAACATAAACCTTTAACAACATGTGGTAATGTCAAAGAACGCAAAAGACAGAATTGAGTGAAAGTGGCACCTCTGAGGAGTTGAAAACGTCTGGCAGCAGGAAGTTCAGCAGCGCCCACAGCTCATGAAGGTTGTTCTGCAGTGGGGTTCCAGTCAGCAGCAATCGATTTGTAGTCTTGAACTCTCGCACAATCTCTGAAAGCTGAGAGAAAAACGCTAACATTAATATTTAAGTGTAGAGGCTTTTTTGAAAATGTGTGGCAGCTGGAAGGCAGATGCAACTGCAAACCTTCGATTTCTCGTTCTTGATACGGTGAGCCTCGTCAATGACCAGGTATCTCCAGTTGAACTTTTTGAAGACGGCCCTCTCGATAATGACCATCTCATAGGAGGTAACGCACACATCCCATTCACCTGGCAGCAGCGTGTCACGGACAAAAGCAGTCTACAACCAGAAGGGAGTTATTAGATGGCCAGATGTTTATTAAAGTTACAAAAAGGATTTCATCCAGCCATTCTTCACAATAAAACCATGTGAAATCCCTACTTACCCTTTCATCCCTGTCCCCAATGAGACAGACTGCTCGTAGAGAGGGAACCCAGCGCTTGAACTCATTCATCCAGTTATACAGGGTGGATTTGGGCACCAGAACCATGTGAGGTCCAGGAATGTTTCTATAGTGCTTCATGTAGCCCAGCAGAGAGATGGTCTGAAGAGTCTTACCAAGACCCTGATGGGACAAGAAGTGCGAGACATTTGATTAGATTATTAATATTAATATTTATATTTTAGAGCTAAACATAACTACAAAAAAATATATATGGACTACAGGAGTTTCCAGAACATTTCCAGGCTTGGAATCCACAATTTAAACAATTTGTACATTTTCTAATAAAAGGACAATGCGTTGATTGGCGGAGTCATACCATTTCATCAGCAAGGATCCCATTGATTCCATTCTCATAAAGGGAAATGAGCCAATTCAGTCCACGGACTTGGTAGTCTCTCAGTTTGCCGGTTTTCACATCTGTCAATAAATGTTCATTGGCCATGATAAGCTTTTTTTTTTATTACCAAGAGGCCATTGAGATTATGTGGCGCTACATCGACATTGTGTTTATAACAGTGTTTAATTGTGCGTATTACTCACATGAAGGTGAATCGTCAAAACGTGTGCAAACGCTGGTGGTCTTGTTGCTCTCACTTAGCAGCTCCTCATCCTCCTCCTGCTCAGTCCGACGGTGGCGGTTGCTAAAAAAAAAAAAAAAAAAAAAAATCATTAACACATGGAGTTGACACTATTAGAGTTATAAGCTAAACAAAATAAAAATAAATGTAATCGTAAAAGCTGCAAGGTTTGACTGTGATAGCAATTAAACAAAACAAAAAAACTCCAGGTTTGTTGTGCTTGTTTGTAGGGCTAAACAATTTGGACAAAAACTGTGTTACATATCAATATACAATACATCACTTTAATAATAATAGTTATTATTACTAAATAAAAATTAGCACTGTGAAATTGATTAATCACATCTAACATAAGTTGTTTATTATGCGTGTATACAATATACACACTAACAAAAATATCAAACAAAATAAATATTACTATTGTAATTTCACAGTAAATAAGTATTTTTACAGTAAAAATGCTCTGAGACAATAAAAATAGAGCTAAGTATCATTAAAAAAAAATTCGATATTGATACCGATTCCTGAATTATACTTTTTTCGATACCAAATTAATTTTCTTTTGTTTTAACAAGATTACATTACCTCAAAAAAAAAAAAAAAAAAAAACTTTAATTTTGTTGACTTTTTTTTTTTACAGACTCAAAGACTCATATATAGGGTACTGGGGGCGGAATATATGCCTCGCGCTCAAGCACACACATAAAGCTTGCCGCAAAGCACTGGCAAAAGTAGCCTAATGTTTATCAATGTAAAAATAGCAAGGAGACATTCATTTTAATTGTTTTGTTAGTAAACTAGTGTTTTCTGAGTCCGTGTTGGCAGCAAAGATGAAGTTGACAATGCTGGCTCGTCATCTCGGCAGTAGTGAACGTGTGCCTTTCATTTGGATTACATAATCAAAGTATTTGTTTTTCGATTTGAATTGGTTTGTTTAAACATACTTCAAGCTTTCTATAGGCCTATTTCTCATGGCTGTGAGGAAAGTATATGCTGAGTTTTGGTTCTTTTATGTGACGCGCTGTAGTTCTTCTTGCAGTCGAATACAGAGAAACGTTCTGCTCTTTAGTTTAGTTTATTCCGTGCACTGTCAAGTGCTTCAGATTTGTTGTGTTGTCGTTCTTAGTAGCAATTATCTTGTCGTGAATATTGCATTGCGCGCTATTGACATCGAGCCTGGTGAAATGGAGCCACAATTTTTTTTATCTTTTCCACATTATTTACATCCATGTTGGTTGGGAAGCTTACCCCCCCCATTTACACTGCACATGTCTGCAGCACATCACGGCTCCGACAAGGTTTTATTCCGTCCTTGTGCCGCTTCGCGGCTGGTATAAACAGAAACATTTACTAGAGTGGACACGATCAGCTCCAGTGGCCGTGTCGGAGGCGTAATGCGCTGCAGACGGGGTTACACACAACAGCCTCACGTGCGAGCCGCGTCCCTGGGTGCAACCGCCGTAAACTAATGTTTTTTCCACTGCAGCCAATCATGCTGCTGACAAGATTAACCCCTTAGGTATCAAAATTTGGTATCGAACATCATGACATTTTACGATACTCGATAGTAATCGAGGCAATTCGGTAGGTACCAAAAAAAGTATCGAACTCGATACCCAGCCCTAATTAAAAACACTGGATCATGAGATGCTCATGTAAAAGAACAGTGCCGCATGAAACATGCATTGTATACATTTATCATATAAATCGCAGTATTTGCTAAGCCATATTTTGATTTTGTTATTAAGCTATGTTTAACATTGCTTTTCGTTATTAGCTGCTGTAATAGTACCACATGCTACATGCGGTTTAAATACACATTAAACATCAATAGAGCAGAACAGATTTTAGTGTTAAGTAACATCTTAACCTTTAAAGACAGACCTACAATGATCTCTGTGGTTGTTAATCCATGGTATAACTGGCAGCATGATATTTATGGAGAAAACAAATGGGGAAAAATACTTCTGAAACCAATTGTGCTGGAAAAGTGTGGGAAAACTCACTCTCCAACAGAGAGTAGGTTCTGCTTCTCGTCTTTTTTGATGCGAGGGCGCCCAGGCTTCATCTTCAGAGGTGAAGTTGGGGTCTTCTGGGCTGCTGGTTGGATGAAATGAGCAAACACTTCCGTCTGCTTCAGGAGATACTCGAATCTGTTGGTCCGGTCTGTTTTCTGTTTAAACAAAGCAGTTGAAGTCAACAATAGATACGTCACATCTACTTACAGATCAACTTTCTTGCATAATTGTAATATACATTTATAACTCAAGTAACTTTCATTGTTATGGAAGGCTAAATGCATTACCACTTTTTCTTCATATCCACCCGGCTGGTCCTTCTCCTTTGCTGAGGAAGGTGAGGATGAGTGCGCTTCACTATCCATTGCTGTATCCGATGCTTCATCAGGACCATTTTCTGAAGCATCATCCTTAAAGAGAAAAAATTGTCATTTATGCATGAACTGCAAGAAAGAAAAAAAAGATTTAAAGCCAAGATTGATGAATGCAAGTTTTCCCCCCACTATATTTACATTTTCTAAATGACACAGGAAGGTTCATATGGAGCTCTTAAAGGGACATGGTAAAGAAGAAAGAAAAAAAATATGAAAAGCGAGGAAAAATTATTTGTTAAAACTTTTACATTCTCTCGCAAATGTTTTGGCTCCCCCCAAGAACCTTTGCGGTCGCTCGCAAAGAACAAACGTTTTGCGAGGGAACACAAAGTCTCTCGGAGGAACGCAAAACATCTGTGAGAAGAACGCAGAAGCATTGACTTACTTTCCCTCCCATCTTATATTTTAGAGTTATGACAATGATTAACAATTCTGAGGTCAAGATTTATATATATATATAAAAATAAAAAAAAAGTAAAATAAATAAAAATTAAAAAAAAAGAGAGAAAAGTAACATGCATGGATGAAACATTCACAAAATCTATAACATGCATTTAGATATTTTGTTGTTTAATGCTGCCTCTAAAGGGAGGGGATATTTTCACGCGAGACATTTGATTGGACAACATTTTGGATACACCCACAAGGACAAAATGATATCATATTTTTCTTGTGTGCGAAAGTGTATAAGTGTATAATTGTCAACTCAAAAGGTTTGCTTACGAAATATCATATTGCGTTATAAACGCGTAAACAATTTCCAACGCGTCGTGCTTTGACGACCGTTACACGCTCAAACCGAACTTCTCTTTTACACCGATACAAATAATAGTTCGGTTTGATATAAAATACAGTTATCAACATTGCTTTAATAAATGCTTCTGAACAACAAACAAGTAAACAAAATACGCCTAATTAATGTTATTGTATGGTGACTTTTGTGCCATCGTTCAGTGGCGGTTAATTCCCCGTTCAGCGTCACACAGGAAGACTCGCATAACCGAACTTTTGTTTTGAATTAAACCTACAATTAGAAGAATGTATAGCTTAAGCAATACAAAGAATATGTTCCGCTTGACCCATATATCAAAATCTGCTTCATTCAAAAGTAAATCTAACACCAACACCACCATTGCGTGTCATATTCAGCTAATCCATACGTTAACAACACACCTCTCTCACTCCATCCCTAAAGCTGCCAATTTACCAGGGGGAAAGGTGATCAAATTTTGTTGTGCGTGTGAAAATGGACGACGGTCTTCTAATCTATTCATCTAAACCGGAACAATACATGCTAACAAAAACTTTCAGCTGCACTCTCACGAGACGCGCGCGCGGATGGTTCGTCGACGCTTCGTTTCCAGCTCCATCCGTCCGTGTTTTAAAGTCCCAAATGAACTGGGGTGTAATTATGAGTGGGATATGATGAAATGAACCGCTTACCTCTGCCGGACCGGCCAAGTTCAGTTGGCTCGGCTCTTCCCGCTGCGGCTCCTGCTCCATGCTGCTCTCTGTTTGGGACATGATTGGCTGACTAATTCCGTTATTTCAGTATAGACACGAGTATTTCCGTTAACATTAAGTCCGAAAAGCCGAAAAAGTATATAGGTTTGATTGGAAAGTTTCAAAATATTGCCCAAATAGAGCAAGCACACCACGCGTCATTCGCGGCCCCCGGCTTTTCTGTTGACACTGTTCCCGCAAACGGGCCCTGCTATAGATATCGCGAGAGTTCCACCGAGTGTGACGTCACCGCGTGCACTAAACCAGTGCACGAACAGCAAACGAATCTGTCTTATTACTATTCCTTGCAACAACAACAAAAAAATGTATTCATGTTTTCTTTTTTTTACAAAGAAAGATGTTTAATAAATTCAGTTTCTTGTAAGACTCTTCTATGATGTAATAATAGCCTAATGTGAGAATCATTTGTGACCCTGGACCACTCATAAAGGTACATTTTTGGAAATTGAGATTTATACATAATTTGAAAGCTGAATAAATAAGCTTTCCATTGAATATTTGGTCGAGATACAACTATCTGAAAATCTGGAATCTGAGGGCGCAAAAAAATCTAAATATTGAGAAAATCGCCTTTAAAGTTGTCCAGATGAAGTCTTTAGCAATGCGTATTACTAATAATAATAATACATTTTTTATATATTTACAGTTGGACATTTACAAGATATCTTCATGGAACATGATCTTTACTTAATATCCTAATGATTTTTGGCATAAAAGAAAAATCAGTCATTTTGACCCATACAATGTATTGTTGGATGTTGCCACAAATATACCTGTGCGACTTAAGACTGGTTGTGTGGTCCAGGGTCAAATTTAAGAACTTCTTGTATTGTAACCAGTGTTTGGCGTAACACATTGCAAGTAACGCAAGTTACGTAATCAGATTACTTTTTAAAAGTAACTAGTAAAGTAATGCATAACTTTTACATTTACAATAAAATATCTGAGTTACTTTTTACTAGTAATGCAAGTTACTTAGTTCTAGACTAAATGTGAGCATTTGCTCATCTTACCTGCAAAAATTTATATATATATATATATATAAATATATATTTTTTTTGCAATATATATATTTTTTGTTTTGTTTTGTTTTTTATGGAATATATATATATATATATATATATTTATATATATATATATATATATATATATATATATATTCCTCAAAATGACTAAAACAGTGAAATGCAAACTCTGAACATTACACAAACCTGCAATAATGAATTAGTCTATTTTAAATTACATTAACCAATGTATTTGCTAATAACCTTCGATGATCCAATTCACCCTTATGAATAAGCAACAATAACTTTAGATAAACATCACATTTGTGCTTCATTTTTTTGTTTTTAATGCTGAAGTGTTTCCTAGTCCTGTATCCTAAATTTGGAAAGATGTTTGTTAATATGTTCATGCACATTTTCTTGGGGTTTTGTTTTGTTTAAGACTGTTTTGTTTGGTTTTTCTAACTTTACTGAATCAAAAGCGAAGGAGTGTCTTTTACCGTTACTTGCCCAATTACATTGAACCTAATTTCTGAACCTAATTTAGTAAACAAACCCTTTTTTTAATTTTTTTTTTTATTTTTTTTTATTGTTTTTGAAATGGAACAGTATATCTAAACAGCTCCTAACTTCTAATAAAATGAATTCAATTTAAAGCTGTTTAAGAGCCTGTAGTTATTTTTCTTAATGTGCATTATTTAATTTATATTTATTTCATTGTACTTTGTGTTTCATTCTCTAAGCATCCTTTTTAAACTTTGCAGGCTGGCTACACATTGCATATTTACACTGTTATTGCCAAGAAAAAAAAATGGATTAATTGAAGTCACTTTTAGCATTTGCTGAGTTAAACTCATTCTTGTGTGAATGCATGTCAGTGTGGTCACAAAAATGTTTTGAATAATGACATTACTATAATACCAGTAGGCTATACTTTTTAAATATTTTCTTAACTTTCTCATTATTAAACCATAATTCATATTATGGCATATTTCAAATACCTAGTAAAAACCCATGAACAGGATTCCTTTCCTAATGGATTTTCTATCCTAACTTGAAATCGATTTAATAATTGGATTTTAACAGGTTTCCAACTCAACGCGAAACAGGATATTTTAAATAGCAAACACATAACAATATTATGGTTACTAATAGAATATGGTGATTTTACTTCACTCATGTCGCGTGCCATCTCTTTAAGCTCGCGCGTGAGGAATCTTGTGCCGTGTCAAGCGCGCGCGGCGTCTCGCGCAGCAGCAGAATTAAACGAGATCATTTTTTAAAACACAGATACATGTTCCGTTTTCAGGTAAATATGTCCTTTCTCTTTATGGTGTAAGTCGATATCGCTCTGTTTAAAGAAAGCTAATGTGAAAAGTGCTGTTTAGAAGATTTATACTCAGATTTTGATGGAAAATTACGGCTTTGTTTTTCGACCCTACAGTTAGCGAGCTAAAATTGTTTGTGGAGCCTAACCGTCGGTTTTCTCTGGGGCTGATATTGAATTAAATGTAAAAGCTTCATGGAATCTATAATAGCCAACTGTCCTTGGCATATACCCGCTGTTTTGCGTTCAGGGTCGCCCAGATGTGTGATATTAAACCTTTGGCCTTGTTAGCATGTTAGCGAGGCCGCGCTAGTCAACTAACAGGAGCAATGTAAACGCACTGGGATGACTTTAATTTTCCAAGCAATATCAATTTATCTGACGACTGTGAGCATGATTTTTATCAGGGCAAAAGAGTTTATGCGAGATTTCTGATTATCTGCGGTGTTACTGCGCTTAGCAGTTTACATAATCAGTATTGGTAACTAATGTGTAAGTTTACGCATTTCTAGTACGGGATACATCTTTTTAATTGTGGGTAAATGATTGAGAGTAATACACCCCAACACTGAGCATGTTGTTTTGGGGTGAGCACAAGCATGGTGTTATAACTGCAGCATCTCTCCCTGAGACCACTGTTTTCCTCCTCCCTTACTTTTCTATGACTTATTGCAAATAAAAAGTTGTTTCTGTGCTGTTTTGTAGTCTTTTGACGATGACTGCACCCTGGAGGAGGAGGAAGGGTTGGTAGAGGAAGAAGATGAAATTGACCAGTTCAATGATGACACTTTCGGTGCAGGGGCAATCGGTAAGTTTGTCTGCAAATCTTGCACCTGGACTTATGGATTTACCCTGTAAATAGGCCTGGCTTCACAGACAGGGTTTAGATTAAGCCAGGATTAGGTCTTAGTTCAGTTAGGAGATTTAAGTAGCTTTTATAAACATGCCTCAGAAAAAAACATTACTGGTGTGCATCTTGAGACAAAACAATGGCACTGACATATTTTAACATATGCTGTTAAATTTTAGTCTGGGACGAGCTTAAGCCTCGTCTGAGAAACCAGGGGCTAGTGTATCGTTTGATAAGATTGATCGATTTGTTAAATTAATTTCTACAGTCTCTAATTACCAATATAATCCAAACCTTGCTGAAAAACCTGCCATACACAATCTACTAGGGCTGGACCAGAATATGTGAATATTCGTTCGGTGGGTTGGTATTCGATTTTCAATTTTGGGATCCAAATATTCTGGGTTTTTTTTTGTGTTTTTACTCTCACACAACTATCATCCCCCTCGAAACGGTTCTCATTCACGCTTGAATATGTTTACACTATAAAATCTGGTGAAATGCAATACTAGCCATTTTTAATAGGATGGACAGTTGAATAGGAACCCAACCTCATTATGCTTAATAAATATATTTGCTTCTTCTTAGCCTAAGTGTTCCCAGTAACTAGAGTATATTCTCTGTCTAGAGCGCACAACTGTATGAGCTTATATGGAAGAAGCGCATGCCTGAGCTTGCATTTTGGGTTACGGTTTGACATTGTGGAAAATAGAATCAAAATGTATTGGCCGTTTTACCCGTTAGGGATGTGACGGTGAGGAAATTTTCCCTCATCGTCACATTACAGTGCGTGCATGCTGTGCGGTCGTGAACGAATGACAGTGTGAATGACATTTTACTTTCAGTTTAGAATTAAAGCCAATTATTCGCCAAATATTCAGTGTTGATTACTACCGAAGCTTTGAAGGCCTACAATCTGCTAAAGGCTTTCTGCCCTCTAATTGATATTTATACTTTAAAGGCCTTTTAGTATCATTATAAAAATGTTCACCTTCAGGTCGTGGCACACATGTGTTTTTGCTGTGAAGAACATTTACTGGATGGAAGCAATAAAACCAAAAATTGCAATATGGCTTAGTGCAATTATTGAATAACTAAGACTGATTTAATAAAATATAAATAGCTGCATGTTTCAGAGTGTTTCAAAGCGTGTTTTCACTGTTTTTACCAGTGTATAGTGTAAATGTAAATATCGGATAAGGGCCGCTTTTAAAAGATAATGTAAGCGGTCGTCAAAAAAATCAGATATAGTCACCAAGTCGGAATTGTGCATCAAGACCTGCAGTGTAAATGCGGCCTAAAATATATTTTCCTCTGTAGATGATGATTGGCAGGAGCAGCACGCCCGCCTCGCAGAGCTTGACGAGCTTGTGCGAGATGTGCAGCCGGAAGCGGCCGATGCCTCATCCGGTGACCTCCCTCCTGCTGGCAGCAATGCCAACCCATCGGCCCTCCCCCCACCCTCCTCTTCCTCCCGGCTTTACCCTGACATAGATGAACGTGCTGGCGGTGACCTGGCGGAGTCATTGACTCGTCTCATCTTAGGCTCGGATCCTGCTATTGCTGGAGTGGGCACTGCCAGCTCGGACAGATCTCACCTTCCTCCGAAGCTGTCCGGTCAGACTCCTCATCCCTCAGCGTTAGTTGGACAGTCTCTGATGATGAGCTACCAACATCACCAGCATCTCCTGCACAGAGGGCCGGCTCCTCTTTCACAGGTTTGTGTGATAGTACCTCCATAATATTATGCCATTATTCATATGAATTAGTTTGTAAATCTATTTGTAAATTAGATGCATGAAAATGGCATCATCATGTTGTGGTCAGTTGCAGGTAACTAAAAAACGTCTGTTTTATAGGGTGTGGCAGTATGTCACGTTGATTAATTGAAATAAAACCCAAAACTGTAATATGCAATTATTGAATAGCTAAGACTGTGATTTAATGAAATATAAATAGCTGCATGTTTCAATGCATGTTTTCAATGTCTCAGAGTGGCTTGATTTTATCACAATTGTGGTCATTTTTTACAGTACATTTACAATAGTAATGTTTTTTTGTTTTAATACTTTTCCCCCATAGATAAACTCACACAGTATTTGGGAGAACAGTATGGGCTTCGGTCCTGTTAACTCTGGACTAGTCACTCAAAAAGAGGTAAAACACCTGTATATTAAAGGCTTCTTCAAGTTTACTATAAAGTCTTTCAGTGCTGTTCTTCTAATCTTCTTGATTCACTGTTCAGGACAAAACACTTATGTCTATTATCAAAGAGGTCGGGCTTCCAAATCGGCCTCCTACACTGAGCAGAGAAGAAGGGCGAGATTTGTCCGAAAGGGTTCCGCCTCCTCGGTCCAGCTCACCTGTGATTGGAAGTCCACCTGTAAGAGCTGTGCCTATTGGAACACCTCCAAAACAGCCCATGAGTCAAGTCCTCAATCAACAGGTTAGATGACATTCTGACCAAGCATATATTTTATTGTATTATTTTATATTTTATATTACTTCTCAAAAGTATGGGGTCACATGTGACCCTGAAGACTGCAGTAATGATGCTGAAAATTAAGCTTTGATCACAGGAGTAAATTGTATTTTAAAAAACAGTTATTTTAAAATGTCATATTTGACGACACTATTATAGTTTTTACTGTATTTTTGATCAAATAAATCCGGTCTTGGCGAGCAGAAGTGACTTAAACAACAAAAAAATCTCACAGACCCCAAACTTCTGAATGGCAATAATTTTTTTTTCCAGTCAGAGGGAGCATCATTTCTATGAAGCGTAAACATGCTTGAAATGTACTAAATAATAAAGTAATCACTTAATTTTTTTATTTTAATAAATTAACCCAAGGAATGCTGATGTGTATGCATTTAATATTTATGAGTGATGCAAAAGATTTCAATTGAATTAACGTGTTTCTATTGTCTTTAGAATAATCATCCTTCAGCCATTCACGTGAGAGCCTCAGTGCCACTGCGCTACCCACCTCCCTTCCCTGAGCGCCTGTCTCCCAACAACCTCCTCAGCATCGCTGTGAGTCTCAGATCAGTTCACAATGTCAACTACAACCACCTGATGGTGGTGCTATAATACAGTGGAAAAAAGTGAACCATTTTGCAGTTTGATGCCTATTTGCTCAACCTGGAGGTGTCTCTCTTTAGGGGACTTCTAATGTGTGACTTGCTTTTGCAAGTTAAACAATATGGTTTCATATCTATTTAGAATGGAATTGAAATGACTGTTTGTTCTACTCTTTCAGAACTCGCCGTTGTCTCATCCTCCATTCCCTGCTGGTGTCGGTCCCGTTTTGTCTCAGATACAGAGAGCCCAACTGCTCAACTCTCAGGTGAGTGAATCCTCAAACCAAGAATTTCATTTAACAAATTTTGTTCTTGAATATATATATATATATAATTATAATTCTAGGAGAGGATCAGAGAATTTCTAGACTTGGCATAAACTGCTGTAAGATAAGACTTATACAGTATGTAGACCATAATGCTATGTACCAAATATTAGGGCTGGGTAAAAAATAATGAATCGATTCTCATTTTTACGAACCGATATCAATTCTTAAATCCCAAGATTTAGTCATCCTGTTTTTAGTTGATGAATGAAAGGAAGATTGTAGCGCACCTCCCATCCAATAAATCGCAATAATCTTTGTGCTTTGTTACTATAGGTATGAAACAAAGTCTCAGATTTCAAATCACGTCCATTTTATTACAAAATTCAAAAACGTATGGCGCTGTGACGTGAAATCGCTTTGGCGCAGCTGATCTTCTCTTCCACCTTAATACCAGTTACAGCTTGAAATAAACATAAATGAGCATCTGAAAGTGTTAAAAGATACAGTACAACTTACCGAAATCAGTATCATGTCACATGGAATCACTCAATCAACCGTGGAAAGACGTCAGTAAAGCAGCTTGCAAACAATGTCACGTAACGTCACATTTACCTCAGAAAAACCATATTCAGTGTCCATAAACTCGTTAGTCAGCTAGAAAAATTAACTCTCGAGAGGAGCATTTTGCTAAATATATGCACCATATTACATAGGCTATTCATTATCATTTTTAATGTTCTTCAATATTTATTGCATGTTTGAATAAATCTGTAATAAGTTTTTATGACAGCCACCATTTAAATGTTTATATTTCAAAAAACTAATTGGAGTAGAAATGATTATGTAATTGTAACGTTAATATTATAAATAATGTTATAAAAACATAATTGAGTGTAATTTAAGTGTTTGTATATAAATCAGTTAATTTTTACCTTCAATATTATAGTAAGCTACAACTGACTCCCATAGTTTACAGGATTAGTTCAAAGATTTGTTTTCCTTGAGAAAAATCGCCATGTATTGTATATGTACCTGATGTATATCCAAAAGAATCGATATCGAATCGAAATCGAATTGCAAGCTTGTGAATCGAATCGTGAAATTTGTGTCAATACCCAGCCCTACCAAATATAGTACATATGCCATAGAAACATAACAGACTCTGTTTTTATCTTGTGCTACGCTCTACAGGTTGGTCAGTTCCAGCGTGGTCCAGCTCCTCCATTATTACAGGGGGGTGTTGGGGGTTTCAGGCCGTTCTTTGGGCAGTCTGGTCCTAGAATTGGACCCCATGGGCCCCCTCTTGGCCATGCACCCATCCGACACAACACCACCCACCTGCACCCACAGCACCGCAGGATGCTCAACCAGAGGATGCAGAACAGAGGCTCGGGGTGGGTACCATCAGCTGTTTCCCTGGGTCAAGCACCACTTTGAAATGCCCCATGTAAATGTTTCTGTGTCTAATGTGCTCAGTGATCACGTCGGCGGGAGAGGTGTTGGAGACAGGAAAAACAGAGACCCTTACAGCAATCTAATGACTCAAAGAGAGAAGGAATGGGTAGCGAGAATCCAAATGATGCAGCTTCAGAGCACTGATCCATATTTGGATGACTACTATTACCAGGTAATCACTCTTTTACTCATATGCATGACTTGCACATAATTTCAAATGTAACCCTTTGTGATTTTGCAAATGGCAAAGGACATGCTACTAACGTTGCATCTACCTGAAACATGCTAGAAACTGCATAGCAACTCTCTAGCAGTCACCTAGCATCTTATCTAACCTTCAAACTTCAAGCTTTTAAAACTATTTTAATCTTAAATTCTTCAAACTAACTCCTTGTTAAACTATTTTAAACTTTCAGACTTCTCAAGCCAGAATCAAAGTTTGTCTACATTATTTTCGAATACTGCTGTAACTAGTTTTTTTTGTTCTTGTAATCATTGTAAATATATTGTGTATTGTTATTTCTGGTTGATGCTTAATGATTCTTATTTTGCAGAATTATTATGAGAAAATGGAGAAGCGTCAGGAGCGGGACAGAGACAACAGGAAGGAGCACACCACCAAACTCATCACTCCTCAGGTGGCCAAACTTGAGCACACCTATCGGCCAGGTAAAAACAGTACACAGCACAGTGGCCTTTATTAAAAAAACTATCTCAACCAGGGTCCAAAATTAATATTTTGTTATTGGCAATTTAATTGTGCAATTATATCGGGACATGATCTGTTCGAATGGTCTAATACTCCGTGTGATTGTGTTTGGTTCACAGTGCAGTTTGCCGGCTCGTTAGGAAAACTCACTGTCTCCAGTGTGAACAATCCAAGGAAAATGATTGATGCCGTGGTAACCACTCGCAGTGATGATGAGGTCAGAACTCTAAACACCCTTCCCTTTTACATAGACTTTTATTAAAAAAACACTGTTCTCAGTGGCTGTTCTCTTGAAAGGATTTTTTATTTTTTTTTGCAAGTGGACCCACACACTCAAAAAAATAATGTGTTGGCAGTTTGCATCAATTTTTTTTTTTTGAGTTATGACAACTTTGAGTGAAATTACCTTCGGGAACTTAATTTGTAGCATAAACACAAATTTTTAAGTTCATTACTCAAAGAAATTAAGTCGTTACAACTCTATTTGGTTGGATCCCTGGAACCAATTAATCTTACCCATTTTAGGTCAATCCACAGCTATCATAGCACATGCTTAATGTAACTTATTTGGCATGTATTTTTAATGAACAAGTAAGATGTTACTTTTCACTGGCATTAGCTCAGTCATTGAGTCAATGTATTGTTTACCTTCATGTCGTCTACTCTTCAGCACAATGGTACCCACAAAATCTTCAACATAACACAAACTCTTTTAAATGTCAAACATAATGGCATTAAACACTAAGGTCTTTTCTTTCACAAAACCCCCCACAAAAAACACTTAATTTCAACATTTATTCTCCTTATCCAGTCCTATGTAAAGCATGCTGGAAACTAGAAATCCACCGGTTAATATCCAAAGTTATCAAGACGATGTCATTGTAACTACAACTTAATAAATAAAAAAAATCAATTACTGCAGTTTAAATTGCACACAATATTAAGTTGATGCAATGATCAACATTATTATTTCAACAAGACTCAACAAAATAATGTTTGCAACTTCAAGGGTTTAATTAAAACATAAAAAAAAAAAAAAATATATATATATATATATATATTAAATTTTTAACTCCCATGAGGGCCCATGAATTAAAGTGAAGTTTCTTCATGAAGGGTTTATTTAAAGGTGTATATATTAGGTAATAGTACAGGTTTTTTTGTACCAATGTCTCATTTTTGTCATTTTACAGGAAAAACGAGAGAAGCAGGTGTGGAATAAAAGACGACAAATCCTTTACACTGTGGAGAAGGTAAGAGTGTAAATAAAGAAATAAAGCTTTTTTTTTTAAGCCATAGTATTTTAATTAAAAATCTGTGTATTTTGTTCTGCAGATGTACAGTCTACTGCTAGAAGTGCAAGACTTTGAGAAGAAGTTCTTGCAAACCCCTGAGCACCAAAGAGATGCCCTGCTAGAACAGCATAAAACCCACACGCTGCAGCTCTACAACTCCCTCCGAGAAAAAGAGTGGGACGACCGGTGAGTGCCACAGAAGAGCCACATGAGTATAGGCATGCACTTGCTTGATTTAACAAAACAAAGCCCAGTCCAGGATCTTTTGACTCAAATTCTGGACTGTTTTGGCAATTTCTGAATGAGCAAAAAGTGAAACATACAGGGCTTAGATTAAGCCAGGATTAGGCCTTAGTTCTTTAGGACATTTAAGTAGCTTTTATAAACATGCTTTAAAAACATTACTGGTGTGCATCTTTAGACGAAACAATGGCACTGACATTTTAAGATGTGTCAGTGCAAGTTGCTTTGTTAAAACCGTTCAAACATGCATTTTAATCTGGGAATAGGCTTAAACCTTGTCTGGGGTTAAGTGTGTTTAACAGTATAGTTTTTGCTTTAGCCAAGAATTGTGTGAAATCACTGGTAATGGTATTGACTACTGTAGGTTTGCGATCGTAACACACTTACTCTCCATCCTTCTGCAGAGTGAGTGATGAGCAGTGCTTGATGATCATGTCTGTGCGTAAGGGGAAACGCCTCATCTCCAGACTCCTCCCCTTCCTGCCACAGCCACAGGCTGCTGCTGTTGTCATGGGGATAGCCAGGAACCTTCCAGCCCTGGCCAAGAAAGACAAACAAGACCAGGTATAGTCACAGACGATGCATCTTAGTTTGCGACAGACGCTCTTATCAAAGTGAATAAGATGTGGAAACCCTTTAAATACTGTGAACGCAATACAATGTAGCAAGTCTTATAGGTTAAGATTAGCACTCGGAAAAAGAAATGTGCTTTTTAGCTGAAATTTCCACGTCTGCATGTTTTCTTCCTAGGTACTGTGTTGGTTGGTGGAGCCAGTCACAGCAGTAATCCAGTCCATGTCGAGTACTTCCCTCACTGATCTCCTTCAGGAGCTACAGGGCAGGGAAGGACAGCTTCCCCTCGTGCTGCAAAATAAGGTGTCACTGGAGAATTCCTTTGTTTATAATTGCATAGTGTATCAACCTTTTTGACTGACTAAACCAAAGATGCTGTTGTGTTTGTTAGTTTGGCGTGACGCTGCTGTATCTGATTCTGAGTGAAGGAGAGAGGATGCAGAGCTCAGATCCCAACTGTCAGCTCATGGATGATAACCGCTGGTGAGCATCTGTCTATTAAACCAGTTAAACGCATATAAATGCTAGTCATTTCACAAGCTTTTTTGAAAAGTTTCTTGAAGTGTTGCAGTATTTTCATTAGTTTTTGACAGTGTGGTGTTTATCAAGTCTTGTGTCTTTTTGTCATGTTCTTCTATGAGAGAAATATTATTTTCCATAGAGCATTCAATCAATACCACTGCTTATGATTAATTTTACATGAGATACAGACAGGCCCGGCGCCGCAAGGGGGCAAAAGAGGGTGTTGCCCCCTCAGATCTGTTCCGTTCCCCCTCCACTCACAAAACGATCACACTGGTGTGATTAGAATGTTCAATGCATCACGTGATCAACTGCTGAATTTCAATATGGTTTTGCGCCAGAGACGGACATGCTCAGAACTATTCAGTGTTTTCAACCACATAATGTTTATTTTAGGTTTCAGACAAGTAATAGCAAAAAAAAAATACACACTGATGTCTATGGAAGCGGCAATAATAATCCTTTCAATTATAATTTGACATTATTTTATCCATATCAGATACGCATTGTATAGGTAACTATAAAGTTTACTCTATTCTTCTCCCAGTTCAAAAAATTTAAATCTGACAGATCCGATTCTCTGAATTGCGGTGCAAACTAACATGGCGGCCATTGCGCGTTATGGATTGATTAACATGATCATCATAAAGGTTTTCATGACATAAGTTCAGTCATGTCAAACTAGTATATAGCAAATTAAGCTTGCTTTATAGGCTTATGAAGGACAACACGGTATGAAATTTTATATCGGATTAAAGGAGAAACACAAAACTTACTTGGCACTTGAACAGTTGCTATATCAACATCCTAACGAAGAGAATAAGAGGATTTTTTTTGGCTACCTGTCATGTGTACAGGTACTTTTCATACATGGGAAGCACATTCAAACCTGGACACGCATGTGTTTGCCGTGGTAACGAGCAACAATAACGTGCTGAGTTATTATGACTAACTTATTTGAGAAAATCTGTTTAGAATAGGTTATTAGGTTTGAATTTATTGGTCCTGCGCTGCCTATTGATTTAATCGATTTGAATAAATGTCTATTAGTGGCATTCAGTATGTGACTGTTCATAGATTAAGTAGTGTATTTCAAATGGATCGCATATAGAGACTGTCTCCAGAATTTCCTTCTAAACGTTAATGAAATTAGTCGTTGCGAGTTTACCTTGCATAACTTGTTAAAATGAAAAATATTTTGTTTTTGACATGCATACATATGTGTGCATGATTTTGACAGTGGATTTAGGGGAGGAGGACAAAGTAATTGCTTATAAGGAATGTTAACTGCTGTTTAAGAATGTAAGGGGGCAAACTGAAGGTTTCAAGAGTGGCACTGCCCAACAGAGGTCATGCCGTACATGTAAGAGTTACATTTTAACTGAGATGCATGGAAATGCTGCAAGTTATCTGAGGCGCTCTCAACTGACCACAAGCCTCCTTCCATCACACTCTTAATAGATATATTGTTTATTTTATCTCTCTCTCTCATGTTTCAAGTCTAATCTGCAAATACTGTCAGAAAGAACTAGTGAATAATGCTTCTTTCTGTAGTCAAGGTCAGTAAGCTTAGGGAGAGTCTAGGAAGTCAGATCAAATGTTTCCAATTAAAAATGATTTATGTGCATGAGGTAAGCATAGTATGTTGAAGACCAGTGAAGATGAACCAGAGGACCAGTGTATGGTGAAAGGAAGTCGGAGGCCTTGTGATAATCTGTTTATTTGTTTGTTCAATCAACTTTGAAAGTCTTTGTTCAACTATGAATGAATATGTATGATTTTACTGAATAAATGCTGTGTTTTAGAGCTAATTTTTGTAACTCTGAGGTATGTTTTGGTAGTACCCTGGGTCGCTGTCACAGACATATAAATCATGTGTTTTTTTTACCATTGGGTAGCCTGATTTCCACCACACTTCCCAGTCTTTTCTTTCTGTTTGCAGGACTGAGTTGGTGTTTTCTGTGACTCGGGAGCTTTTGAAGGTCCCGTCCTCTGCGCTCTCATCACCGCTGTTCACTCCTCCAAACCTCGTGTCACTGTTCTCTCGATACGTGGACCGGCAGAGACTCGAGCTCCTGCAGGAGAAGCTACAGTGAGTTTGTCCACAGAAACGCACACAAGCTCAAATTTTAAAATATTCAGTATTCGAGATACACAGTATTGCCTGTGTATATTTGTGACTTCCATTATCCTCAGTATTATTTAAAAAGTCTATCAAGAATAATTTTATTTATCTGTCTGAGAATTATTTTATTTTTCTATATCCATCCATTGAGAATATATTAGGGCTGTCAGTGTTAACGCATTTTAATTAAATCTTTTTACACAAATGATGCAAATAAATTAATGAAGCACGCGAAATTGCATCATTAGTGTAAGTTACACCACACAGTTAGATGGTCTTTGAAGTCAGGAGTTTATCAAACAAGCACCTGTGGTCCTGTTCTGTATCGCAACTTTACTTGTCTAAATTGTGAACCAGCTTTTTTTCATAGGTGCTTTAGGTGTACATACATTTATGAATTATATGGATTCCTTATATCCTTATATGGACTTTTTTTTTTGGTGTCCTTTTGGAAAGACACCTAAATTTACCTTGAAAAAAGCATGCAGAAAATACAGTTTTGTGAGAATCACCCAAAATTGACACAATTAATGTTTTAAACAAGATAATGGTGTGTGTGATTTAATCTTATGTTTGATTTAATTTTATGTTCGGGATAAATTTTTAATAAGGCTCTGTTTACTCCTGGTATTAAGATGCGTTTTGGTCGATCGGATCGCAAGTATTTTTTAATCCGTCTCTTTTTGTCCACTTTTAAATACGTCTGTCCTGATTTCTTCGAGGGGAGGGTCTATGGGCGGGTCAATATATGGGGTTTTCAGATCTTTCGATCTAATGGACAAAATAAGCTCATGCAATTTACATTTGTACGCGCCCGGAGATGAAGGAAAACATATGTAGAGCAGCAGCTTTCGTTTCTGCTCTGACAGCCGCGAAACCAGCAGAACGCTGTGACTGTGTGTGTATTAGAAATCAGGAATGATGAGCGAACAACGTGCTTGCTACATTTTTTTTATCATCAAACTGAACTTGGGTCTTCAGTCGACCAAGTTTAAATCCGTCTGGCCAGCGTGTTTCCCATAATGTTTACGCGTTAGGTCAGTAGGAGACACTTGTGATCCAATTGACCAGAACAAATCTTAATACCAGGTGTAAACGGGGCCTCTGACATAGATGTGGTCAGATGAAGGAAAGGAAAGAATAGATCAGGTCATTTGGGCCTTTTCATTTATACTGACTTATTTTGTGGTTGTTTTTTCCAGGATCACATCCCTTTCCAGGTAGAAGTGACTTCAAACGTGGCAGTCGTTGAGAGACGGACTGTTCGTGTATTTGTGAATGAGCAGTTTTATGTGTGATATGTGTTGGCAGGTCAGGTCAGGCCAGGTCACTTTTCCTTTCATGTTATAAAAGTCACAATAGCGAAGAATAATGTTTAAATGGTAATAAAACTGTTGTCCATAGGTTTGTCAATAAAGGCGATCAGGTATGTGTATTTTAGCTTCTGTTAGGGTCAGGTGCCAGGACAGGGACCTCATTGTGTGGCGACATTTCCCTGTGAAATGGCTCAATCATGACAACATCAGACCTTATTTATAACACATAGATTTGAGGAGAAATTTACTGTACATTTAATATCTTAATTTTTCTTATACACTGCAGCTTGAGGTATGTTTGCAAAAGAGTGACTGTGCAAGTGTGTCTGTGAGTTTAAATGAAGGTTTAAACAAAGTTATTCTTCATTTTTAAGTATCTTGACATGATGCCGGTGTTAAAACATGAAATTAAAACTTTCTATTATACAAAGTTGGCTTGTGGTGTTTGTGTCTCATCAGCCAGTGCACTGGGGTTCAGTACATCTGGAAAACCTGCACTTTATTAATGCACAGAAAAAACATTTCTGCAGATGTAGGTGCATCGAAATATGTAGTATGATATTGCACATGCATTTTCAACTCTTTATTTTACAGTCATTTTTGCATGATGCCTAGAAAACAAATTGAGTAAAATAAAGCCTGTTTTTAGGATCATTTGTGTTTGCAATTGTGACGTTTTCATGACATGTTCATTCTAAACTCTCATTACTAAAATCAAATGCATGTTTTGAGTCATTTTCCTTGTTATATACCACTTTTGTAATTACCATTGTTCTCAGTGGTGATTCATGTTACAGTAAAAATCCCTAATACAAATTTGTTTTACTCATAAGTACAACATGTATGTCTATAATGTGTAATGGTGGCAACACATTTTAGTTTAAAGGTTAGCTAAACTTATCAAATCAAAATTATTTTGCCATAACATTCTAGACTTGTCCAACTTTATCTCCTAAAAGTGACATATTAAAATCCAAACCATTATTATTATACACTCACCTAAAGGATTATTAGGAACACCATACTAATACTGTGTTTGACCCCCTTTCGCCTTCAGAACTGCCTTAATTCTACGTGGCATTGATTCAACAAGGTGCTGAAAGCATTCTTTAGAAATGTTGGCCCATATTGATAGGATAGCATCTTGCAGTTGATGGAGATTTGTGAGATGCACATCCAGGGCACGAAGCTCCCGTTCCACCACATCCCAAAGATGCTCTATTGGGTTGAGATCTGGTGACTGTGGGGGCCATTTTAGTACAGTGAACTCATTGTCATGTTCAAGAAACCAATTTGAAATGATTCGAGCTTTGTGACATGGTGCATTATCCTGCTGGAAGTAGCCATCAGAGGATGGGTACATGGTGGTCCTAAAGGGATGGACATGGTCAGAAACAATGCTCAGGTAGGCCGTGGCATTTAAACGATGCCCAATTGGCACTAAGGGGCCTAAAGTGTGCCAAGAAAACATCCCCCACACCATTACACCACCACCACCAGGCACAGTGGGAACAAGGCATGATGGATCCATGTTCTCATTCTGTTTATGCCAAATTCTGACTCTACCATCTGAATGTCTCAACAGAAATCGAGACTCATCAGACCAGGCAACATTTTTCCAGTCTTCAACTGTCCAATTTTGGTGAGCTCGTGCAAATTGTAGCCTCTTTTTCCTATTTGTAGTGGAGATGAGTGGTACCCGGTGGGGTCTTCTGCTGTTGTAGCCCATCCGCCTCAAGGTTGTGCGTGTTGTGGCTTCACAAATGCTTTGCTGCATACCTCGGTTGTAACGAGTGCTTATTTCAGTCAAAGTTGCTCTTCTATCAGTTTGAAACAGTCGGCCCATTATCCTCTGACCTCTAGCATCAACAAGGCATTTTTGCCCACAGGACTGCCGCATACTGGATGTTTTCCCTTTTCACACCATTCTTTGTAAACTCTAGAAATGGTTGTGCGTGAAAATCCCAGTAACTGAGCAGATTGTGAAATACTCAGACCGGCCCGTCTGGCACCAACAACCATGCCACGCTCAAAATTGCTTAAATCACCTTTCTTTCCCATTCTGACATTCAGTTTGGAGTTCAGGAGATTGTCTTGACCAGGACCACACCCCTAAATACATTGAAGCAACTGCCATGTGATTGGTTGATTAGATAATTGCATTAATGAGAAATTGAACAGGTGTTCCTAATAATCCTTTAGGTGAGTGTATGTATATATATATATATATATATATATATATATATATATATATATATATATATATATATATATATATATATATATATATATATATAATGTTTTAAACAATATTATAGTGATACTATCTTTGCACTTTTTTTTAGTTAGATTTTTTGGCATGGAGGTCTTCATTTTCTCTGTAACATCTGTCCTCTCACACAAGCCGATAAGCGTTTTCCCCCATTCTAAGGCTGTAACTGTTGTTAGCACAGTAAATTTCCGTTCCTTTTGTTTAGACCTCTTGTTGAATGTGTTTTCATTCAGATGAACTCAGGGCTTCGATAAAGACACAACTAAGATTATTCAGCATCATTGCTCATTTCTTATCTCTGTCTCGTCGTACTCTTGTAGACTTCATCTGCCCATTGGTTTGTAGAAACGAATAGGATCACATTAGAGAAATCTATAACAAAACATACAGCATATAGCAATACATCTGCACAAGGTATTATTTTGGGGGAAAATGGCATTTACCTTTTCTCTACATAGTTGTGTGCTAAAGGAGTGTTTTTATAATGAGAGCACAAAAGGGAGGAAAGCTTCCAGCCGCCTTATCAGCTGACCTTGATACACACATTCCTACAGAGAATTCACATGCACTACAAGTGTCTCTTTATAACTCAAAGGTTAGTTACATGATTTTCAAGTAATTTGTAATAATTTTTTAATACTTTAATATTTATAATTCATTTTTTAAAATATTTATTCTGATAATATTATCAAGTAATTTAAAGGTACACTGTAACTTTTTTGTTTAAAAGAACAAAATTTAAATAATGAGTCCTAAATCAATTCTTTCAACACATGTTTCTGTCTTGCCCTAATTCACTATGGTAAGTCTTATGTGTTTATATTTTAGACCTGTTTTTCGTGGGAAATTGCGTACATGCGTCACTCGGCCGTGTGTGTGGTCATATTCATAAATAGAGAAAAGTTGCTCCTGCTACATTGGAGCGTGTATGGTGTGGGAGTGGCTTAATTAGTTATCACAAAGAGCCAGAAAGGTTGACATGGAGCAGCTAAATCTCAAACAACCGCGGAATCACCCACGTATTTGATTGAACAGATAAATTGCCATACTCATACCAGTTCACTGTAAAGAATTATCTGTTATGAAGGGTCATATATCACATTCGCACAGTCACGCAGAGCCAAAGCACAACCTAAACAATGTTTTAAAAACATGCAATTTTGTTTTTTAACCATACGAGGGCCAAAAGTTACATAGTGCACCTTTCATTATTTCTTCTAGTCAACATTGTTATGATGTTATTTAAAGCAATTTTTCAAAGAAAATTTTGTGATAAACACATTATGCCACAAATGCTGTCAAACCAGGACCGTAACCACCATAGACATTGAGGGGGACAAGTAATAATTACACTTGAATAATTAAAAATGGCCAAATTGCCCCTATATACAAAAATATATTATTTGTCAATAGTTTACTTCATAACTACAATAGAACTGGAACTTTTACTGTTCTTCTTTCTTTTTCTTTATTTCCTTAAATCCCTTTTAATCCTTTAATAATTTAACTCCTTTAAATAAACCAATAAGACCAATAGGCCTATCCCCCACGCAACCCCCCAAAAAACTTTGCGCTGTCTAATGCTGCCTTCACGTGCTATCGGAAATGTCCTAATTCCCACTTTAGAAGTCGTGATTACGAGCTTGTTGCATTCAAGTGCTTTGTTGTCGGAATGAACAGGAATCATGGAGGACACCAGGTTTATTTTTGCCTATTTGTTGGGAAAATCTTATGTTGTGTCCCATGCACTGACAACCATAAACATTCCAGATTCTGTAATTTCAGTCAAATGCAGGCTATTTTCGCTGTGTATCAAACATACAATACGCTTCAAATGATTACTCGTAAATGTAAATATGCAGTACATTAATGTCAAGACAAGACGACCTAGCTGTTTCGCGGGAAAAAAACTAATAAAACCATAGTTACAGCAGTAGTTCTTCCCGCCACCATGTTTAAAGTTTATGGCACGCCCATCTCAGGAAATTGGGTATCAAAATTATTTCCGAACTTCCCAGTGGTAAACACGACATCAGGGTGTTCATGTGCAATTTTTACCTAGGAAACTCGTATTTACGATAATTCCGATAGCACGTGAAGGCAGCATAAGACGGTTACGGCCTTGGATTGAAGCAAATTTAACAAGCATCAAACAAAGTGTCCTTTTACAGCAAATACCCAAACAACAAGACTACAGTTTTCTCTTTTGCTTGCCTTTATTCACAGCCAAGAGAAACAAAGCGACTCAATGTCCAAAAATCACATGCATATTTATGTCAAAAGAATGCACAAGTAAGGTTACATGTTAACTTGGACTAGTACAGTCCGTAGATGAGCACATAGTTAAGCACATACATCTATTACTGTTAGTGCAGTTAATCTAGACTACTAAATCAAACACGAACTGCTTCTAGCTGGTTTTTCCCCGTGGGTTCAGGCGATGCATTCTTGACCGTCAGCTGAACATCTCAGAAACTTTCCCTCCAACTTTTCCTCACAAAATGATTTCACAGTATAGTACAGCTACAGACACAGTTTTGAGATGGTGTATCGTTATCTACAGAGACATCACTTCTCTTTTTAGAAGTCGCTTTCTTATCAATATAATACGCATCTGGTTCCAATTTAATTTGACACATCATAAAAGACGGCTGATTATATGTGCCATGTGTCTCCTGATACCCAACGGTCTGCAGAAAGTCCTCTAGATTCAGATATGATTGGATGATCTTCAGGAGGCTCCTGGAGATATTAAATGTGGCGTATGGGTCATAACTGGACTGATCTTTGTGCGTGGTCAGGTAAATTTCCCCAAACCTCATCTGTCCGTGATCAGTGACGATGATGCGGTCCGCGTTGTTTGCGTCATGGCAGCCGGTGTTGTGTTTCTTGATGTAGTCCGGCAGCATATCAGCTCCTGGTGAGTTCAGATTGCCCAGCAAATAGTAGGGAAAGTCCACATCTGGAAGAAGTTTCTCATTACGTTTGGTGTATCTGTTCTCAAAGCTGTGAAAGCCAAAGAATCCCTTTGCCGGGTCACACGCCAGGAACATGTCGTCGCCATTAACCCAGATACATTCATTAGCAAACCAGTACAAGAGCTTGAGTCCATGTCTGGGCCAGGGCTGACCGAATCCACACTCTCTTAGCTCCTTTACAGTTGTGATTTCGTCCGGCATGGTCTTCATCTGATGGAGAGATGAAGATTAGATGCCACATTTACTTGTTTTTATTTGTGCTCTCATTGTACCTGCTACAGAGCTTGGCTTGACCTTAAAACAGCTTTTGCAGACGTATTAGGATCAGTTTTAACACTTTCGGCTTTTTGTATTACCGCATAAAAACTAAATGTCAAATGTCAAACTAAATGTTTTTTCATGTGCTCCACTGTCTCTAAATAAAAGTATGATCAATAATATCTACAAATAGCTTATATTTTTCACAATTAGTTCACAAATACAACAAGTGCATTTGTTTCAATTGTACCCATGTCAGGTACAGTTGAAACACCTCTATAATGCAATGAAGTAGCCCAACCAAATATAAACATTAATTAAAGCTGCAAGCAGCAATGAAAGGGCTCTTGCACTCGTGCCACCGCCACTCGGTGGCTTTAGGAAAACAGAGCATGTGGGCAATATGCATTTAAGTATATAAAAATAAGATGATTTGTATTTGTCACACTTCCTGCTACCAGCTGGTGGTGCTATGACTATAACTATTTTGGTGTGTAGATGTCTTTAGGCCAGGGCACTTATCAAACGTGAAGTTTGAGGCAGATTGGACATTGTATGTTTGAGTTACAACAACTTCCTGTTTCATGACGATAATAGTATGCTTTAGCACTCAGCTAGGTGTTGCTAGCATGTTTTAGAAGGTTTCTAGCATGTTTAGTACTCAATTGCATATTTTAGTATGTTGCTAGTAGTGCATCACGGGGTTAAACACTTCACTTCCTCTTGTCAGTGGGTGGCGCTATGACTGTAACTGAATATTGGCATGTAGATGCGTTCAGGCCAGGACTCTAATAAAACATGTGAAGTTTGGGGCAGATCAGAAATTGTATGCCCGAGTTACAACAACTTCCAGTTTCATGGCGAAACATCGAACTTTGTCAGGCCGCCACGGACACGCCCTTAAGGGAAAGCTCAAGATCTTCACAATTTAACTTCGCCAAGGCCTTTAGATTAGACTGACCAATGACCAATGACTGACGTTGATCTGATTAAATACCTACTTTTTTGTAGGTATTGGGCTTTTACGTGTCTACCGAATTTCATACTTGTACGTGAAACGTAGCGCGAACGACACTTAATTGAAATTTTGTAGATGGTGCTATTTTGCCACACCTAATTCTGAAACCCATACTCAGACGCAAATGTTCACCACCTCTGACGCGTGTGCAAGGTTTCATGAGTTTTTGAGCATGTTTAGGCCCTCAAAAATGCATTTTATTTCGGAGAAGAAGAAGAATAGACCGAGCAATTCCAATAGGGTCCTCACACCATCGGTGCTCGGGCTAATTAAATAATAATGAATTAATTATTTATATATTTATGGGTTTGAAGCAGGCGTTTTAACATTCAATGCCACTGCTTGATAAAACTTAACCCTTGTATTATGTTCAAATGCTGGGGATGATTTTTATGTTGGAGGTCAAATTGACCCTATACCTGACTGGTATTCCCCTTGATTGGTTTAGATCGTATTTATCAGGGCGGACTCAGTTCATCCAAATTAAAATGTTTAAATCACGAATATCTTAGATTATTAATGGTGTGCCTCAGGGCTCAGTTTTGGGCCCTCTTCTATTTATCATTTATCTATTGCCTTTAGGACAAATTTTCCTGTAAATTCGGTATTAACTTTCATTGTTATTCTGATGACCCCCAGCTCTATATGTCTTCAAAACATAATTCAGCGTTACCACCTACATTTACATTTACATTTATGCATTTAGCAGACGCTTTTATCCAAAGCGACTTACAACTGAGGAGTACAGGAAGCGATCCGTTATGAAGAGGCGTAGAAACGCAAAAAGTGCCTTTAATACTACGTTTCGGGCATTGCTCAGAGCAGCCTAAGCTAGAATATGGAGGGTGTAGAGAAAGATAGAGGAAAAAGGAATTAGAATTGTTTTTTTTTTACCACCTTCCTCTCTTTTGCTTTGCTTATGTACTTTTCTTAAGGTTAACAATGAAAAGACTGAAATTCTATTAGTAGGCACTAAATCAAAATGGCACAATTATGAAAGTTTTACAATGACTATTGACAGTTCTGTTATCTCTCCTTCTTTTAATGTTAAGAGTCTGGGTGTCATCCTTACAGCATTTTATCATGGAAATTACATTACAAGTTCAGCTTATTATCATCTGAGAAATATTAATCGCCTTCGACCATCTCTTTCCGCTAATAGTACTGCTGTGTTTGTACATGCATTAGTTACATCTCGTCAGAGGTGTTTCACAGAAACATTTTTACAGTTATACTGAAAGGCTTTTACTTGCTAAAAAAATATATGCTATCATTCAAACAACAGTGGGCATGTAAGATGTAGAAGTTTAGATCATGCTGAAAACTTCGAAATTTGTGCATCAGGGTTAATTGTACTTACACTTTTAAAAAATGATTTGCATGTAATTACATCTGTAATTCATTTCTGTAGTTACATTTATAATTACACTGTTTACACTTCCCTTACACCCTTAAACTTGCCCATACCACCACACCTGTCCCTAACTTTACCTGTATCCCACCTCAATATCAGCAAAAGTGCTTTGCAATACAATATGAACACAAGTACATTGTATTTATTTTTTGATGTAAGTACATAGTAGTTAAAGCCACCTAATATAAAGTGGGACCACAAATTCTCTAAATTTCTGAACTTTATAAACTGAAAGCTTACTGACGACAGTATTTCGTGCATTTATAATTCATCACACGACCGATCTTGCAAGAATCAAATAGCACAAGTTTAGGTGCAACTGAAATAATTCTTTAAGTGTGGACAAAAAGAAAAAGAATAAAGCACAAAGGCTACTGTACCTCTTTTTTATTAACCATAGTTATTGTTGGAGAAATCTTCTCAGTGTTGCTGTTTTCCAGAAGAAGAGAAGCTCACTGCGGGTGAAACGAAAGCGAATGAGGCAGGGCGTGTATTTTTGAGACTTTTTGACTTCCTCTAACTGTTTTGTGGGGGTAGTTGATTTTGGAGCAGTACATAACTTACTGAATACAGTGCAGTATGTACTTTAAAATATATATATTTAAAAAACGCATTAATAAAAAACTTTTCAAACTGCATCCAATTCACCAAAGATAAACTTAATTAAAAAAAAAAATTTTTGTATTGAAACTTCACATCTGTTTGGTGTAGTTTACAGCAATATCAGTTGCAAAGTTTAAATAGATCCTATAATGTCAGTAAAGTCTTGTTAAATAAAAGCAATACAATTTAGACAAATATAACGGGATATCACACCTGTAGCTCATCCGTGACAGCTCACACGCTCATGTCTCTGTTAGTGGGTCGGTGAAAAACACAAACCTGCTGCTGCGTACAGAAACTACCGCTGGGTTTTTATGTATTGTTCTCAAGGAAGGATGAGAGAAACACTTCTGTAGAACTAAACTACGCTAGAATATCAACCTAAAGTTGAGTAAGAAATAACAGACCATCGTTGTAAAAGGATACATTACCTGCAAAACGAGAAATTCAACTATATAATTCTTATAGAAATTACAAGGTTGATTGTTGATATTGTTTTTTGATTCAGATTAGTCTTTGTTATGAAGGACTATTTACTTTCTTGCTGTTGCAAATTAAAATTATATTACTGCATAAGAGACAAAGTCTTCCTATTGTCTTTTTCAAAAGGTTTTATTTCTTGCAAGAAAAGAGCAGACAATCATACAGTCATTCTAAGTTGCTGCAGAGTGTGTGACAAAGGTTTCTCCCACTTTTATATCTCTTCATTAGCCTTCAAGGTTAAAGTCTCTGTTCTTCCGTAATTTTCCACACATGGACAAATAGTGAAAAACACATTTCTATACATCATTCTTCTGACATCTTTACCTTCAGATTTAGGTACATTATGACCTTAGGTCATGTGAAGACACCACCAGGTCTCAAACAATAATCCAGTCGCCCCTCTTCCCTAATTCAAAGCCTGACTCACATATATTTTCTCTAGGCCCAAATGCCTCCAGCACATTTTACCAATTACTATCCCTCTGAGCAGTCCTAAGTAATACAATGTTCCATACGCATAATATTTATGACTAAAAAGCATTCAATTTTAAGGAAGATAACATTTTTCTTCTACATTCTCTAACGGCAGAAGAACAGGGGAATAAGTAAGGTAGTGTAAGTGTGTGACGAGAAAAATTGGAGACGAGACGATCACAGGTAGGTAGATTGGTAAGGACTCTGACGTGAGCAGTGTATACTGCGACCAGACCAGACAATGAGTGAATGGTGACTGGGTGAATATATAGTGAAGGTCTCTGATGAGGTGCAGGTGCAGCGTGTCAGTATTCTGGAGATTGTGAACAAATGGGCGGGTCCTGGTGATTGGGTGATGATTGGGGCTGTGACGGTGTGGTTGACTCTGTGACACCAGGGGCCTGTTCAACAAGGAGGTTCAACCAACTCTGAGTTTAAACTTGAACTCTGAGTTGACTTACCCTGAGATGGGAAACTCTGAGTTTTGGGTTTCAGAACATCTGAATTGAGTTAGTTCAATCAACTCTGAGCAGACTGACTCTGAGTTAAGCGCGTGCACCACGACTATGAAAAGCCACGATCAATGCGGCTCCGAAATTATGATTCACCATGGCAACAGCACCCGACAAAAAGATGTCTGCATACTTCTGGGTCAAACGTTAAGTTTAATTCTTGATCATTGTTATAATATAAGAGGTGAAAACTGGCAGAACAGTAAGTTATTGAACTAATATTTATTTTCATGGCAGCTAAAAATGAAGTATAAAAATATAATTCAGTCAGGTACAGCTTTAAGCATAAAAGGTTCATGGGTGTAGGTTTCATGACATTACAAATATTTGACATATTAAATAAATATCATTTCACTGTGCAGCAGCCTTGTCCTCTTTTCACATAATGTTCTCTAATCCAACCTGTTACATTTCTGAATTAGGGTAATGAAATTAACATTTGACTTCCACTCAGGCAAACAGCAAGAAGGCAGAGGCTCACAAAATGATGGGAGGACCTGCACCACCACCACTGACAGAAGAAGAGGAGATGGAGGAAGAATATTAAAATACAACAGGAAAAAAAGAACTGTTGCTTTTGTATTTATAAAGATGACCAAATAAATTGTGAATAATTAGTTTATTTAACACCTGTGGTGTATGGCATATATTCCAGACTACCCTTCCATCTGGTATTCTTCCATTCCATACAGTAATCTGTATCATTTTTGGAAGGTGCGATGATGGGAATATCCGTATCAATGCATCCAACCACACTGGAAATCCTAAAGGAAATTCTAATTATTAGGTTTCTTCCAGAGGTTGCAACAAGATATCAAGTGAACGTCATGATTTATGCACCACTGATCTGCAATCCTGTGAAACTCCTCTTTGATGCTCTCATGGGTTTGTGCCCAGGAAACAACACAAACATTCAGAAAGAGCTCACGTGAGAGTGAGGCAAACTCTCCTTACCTCTCTGCATACAGCGGCCTTACTACTATGCTCTGCATCCCTGATATTACATAGAAAACTATCATTAAAAAATGGTACTGTTCAAATAAATATGCATGTGGATATAGCAAGCAAAAAAAATCCTTTCCTGACATGAATGTAACTCCCAACAAATTACTGCAGCCTCCTCATCTACAGGATGCTATTTTTGTCATTTTGACGGTTTCCTCTTGATGAAAATATTCGCAGTGAATGAATGTACCTGCACTGCAAAAAATGCTTTTCTTTTGTCTTGTTACTTCCAGTCAAAATATCTAAAGATTCTTAAATCAATGTGCATTTTCCTACATAAGTAACATGACATAAGTATTTAGTCTTGTTTCTTGGGGGACAAAAAAAAGGGCAAATTTAAGTGCATTTTTCTTATTTTGCAAACTATCTGCCAATAGAGTAAGAAAAAATACTCAATAAGAAAAGCATTTGTGCAGTGTGAATGAATGAATGAAGTATTTAAACACCGCTGATGCTTTAAAAAGCTGGAGGAGACTCTGGGTTTACTGAAGAAAACCTGCTCCGGACCAGGTTAAGTTCACAGAGTAAGTTACCATGGTAACTGACTCTGAGTATAAGTTACCTCTCTTTCAGAAACGGGCTTGACTTACCCTGCTTTCTCGGGTTTGACATACCTCCCATTCTGAAACCAAAAACCCAGAGTTTCCCTCATTTCAGGGTTAACATACTCAGAGTTTTCACTTAACCTCCTTTCTGAAACGGGCCCCTGTATGATTTAATGCTAAACAATTAATGAAACAGTTTAAGAAAAATGTTAACAGAAGAAAAAAAATATTAAGACTAGAATTTGAGAGGCTTGATACATATTTTAAATAAAGATAAATGTTTTACCAAGTTCTGGATTAAGTTTAATTATTATTCTTTTAAGTTTTTTCAAGGTAAATTAAAAATACTTACAGCAACTTAATCTCACAGCAATTAATCAGACATATGGAGAACAGAGGGTACGTCACACCACCAATACTGTATAGAAAAATGTCACTTTATTGATAATTTAATCCAGCAAAATAGAAATATATTTGAAATAACATTTACTAATAAACATCAGTCTTGCCAGGTCCGCATCCACAGAACATAAACGTCCTTCTCCAAACTCACGGCAGTTAGGCAGAGACAAAGAAGCCGCAGTCCATATGTCAGTATTGTGAGTCCACAGTCTTTCTCAGCATGATTGCATATCAGGATCAGGATGGACCGGGGTTGGAGCCGAACAGAACGCTTCTTTAAGATGTTGGAAGGCCTTCGTGGCTAGAGGATTATAGAACAGAGACTTGGGTCTTGCGGTCCTTCAGATAGAGGTGAGTGGTGAACTGATGGAACTGTAGTTCTGGATTAATTAACGATAAAAATTGGCGAAACCCAGGAAGCGTTGCAGTTCTTTAATGGTGATGGGATGAGGCCAACTGTGGATGGCGTCAACCTTCCTCTGGTCCATCTGCATGCCCTCCCGGGTGATAATGTATCCTAGGAAGAGGAAACGAAAAGCCAGCGCTCCTAAGCAAGCACAGCCCCCCCAACCCCCCCCAACAAATAAACCTCGCTGTCTATCTTCGTCACTGGACAAACCCTAATCATCTCAAGCGACATATAGTGTTCCCACTTTCTCCTGTGAGTGCAAAGGCAGTCAACATCTACTCTCATGGACTCCTCGCTGACAGAAGACCAAACCGAATACATTCGCTCCACTTCGAAATGCAACCACAGCTGTTTTCTAGGTTTGCACAGCTGCAGAGGTTTGAATATGGCTCTTCGCCACCACATGGCTATCTACGATGATACCACCGGATTAGAAAGCTTCATCATCAAATCGATTCGCATCTCTCAACATCTCAATGCATGCACGTTGGATCTACCCTCTGTTGGATCTCCTCCCGCCGCACAATATGTTATCCTTCGAGCACCAGAACCTATGCAGGTCGATTCCTTCCACCTTTCCTGGAGCGTCAGCGGTGCATTCAGAATTCAGGCACACTCTATTGTGGGTCCGATGGACATTTGATTCCCAAATGAGTACAACTACCTCTGTTTATTCTCCTGCTCTCTGTCACCTGCAACAATAAATCTTGGTGAACCTTATTACCTGTGTTGTCTCCTTCTCTCACCTCCAACGGTGCGGTTATCGGGGCAGATTTCAATAGGTGGAAGGCTTCTCCATAGTTACACGCTGCTTGGTGTGAGACACCTGAAAAGCATCTTAATGGCCACTTTACGACTGAACACTGATGGATGCCGTAAGGAAATGCATAAGAACACATAATGCAAGTGTGATTGGTACATCTGGTCTCAAGTGTTTTTCAAGGTCATGAATGGTAGGGTGGTCTCATTTAAGCATCCAACTCTTCACTACCACTGTGATGGAATTTAAGTATTCTTGGTCTGAATTACTCAAGGAGATGTAGCAAAAAAATCTGTATAACTTAGATATTTAAATAGATGGTATGCCTTAATAAACATATCATAACAATAATAATAATCACAACTATGAAGATATACATATAATAATCACTGTTTGTTCAGGAATTGTCCAATGCAAGCCACATATGTAAATCTACGATTTTTAAGAAGTGACTTGGAACATGCTTAGTCATATAAGAATGGAAACTGTACATTCCTTGCAACAGTTTGGTGTGTGTGTGTGTTATGTTGTATGTTGGCTAAGTCACGATGGTATGTTCAAATTGTAAATTTGTAGTTGCTTGCACTTCAGATCTATCTGCTTTAATAATGTTTCGGTTATTAGTGATATGTTGAGAAACCAGGGGCCCTCTGGTTTGCCAACCACCCCAATAACAATCAGAAAGTTTAAACACTTTACATTTTAATAGCAGGGCTGTCTCTGTCTGAGAATTTGCATCATCAATTTGTGACTGTAGCCATGCATATGTGTATTACAGTGTTTTTCCATGAGTTGGTAGATGGTTGTAAATAGCGTATGCTATGTGTGTCTTCATTAGACTGTCACCGTGGGATTTACTTTACTGTCCCTATGTGTGTGAAGTTATGTTTATGTGTAGATGGACAATAGATCTTTAGTGAGGTAACACTTTTGGAATCTAAGCCATCTTTGACTTCTATGATGTGTAGTGTTCAGCCTGGATAGTCTAGATCTATACCAGGTGGTGATGTTGTGAGGGTGTATAGTGGAGGTGTGTGCTCTGTGTTCATGTCTGGGAGATGGGTGGAATCTAATCTATAACAATCTGTGTTGCATAATTTAGTTCCAGTTGCTACACTGGGAGGCCATGTAGACATACTGTGAGGTGTGAATGACCCCATCAAGTGTCTTCGCACCCATCTCCCACATCTCAGGTTATGTTCTAGGAATTCCGCTGTCCTGGCTCTGATGCAGGTGGGGTCAGGCACCTTCCCGGTATCCTTTCTCCAAAGAATTGCAGTGTTCAACATTTTGTGAGGCAGATGTAGATGTAGATTTGACTTTGTGTGTGAAGATCAAATCTATGTGGCTGCATTCAGCTGTGGCTTTGTAAATGCGATTATGCTCCAAACAAAGGTGAGGTTTTACAAATGTGATGCAAATGTGGTCCTGTTTTTGTAACAGGGAGCCAGCATTAGAATGTGAGTGAGGTGTGATCTGGCTCAAAACCTGATAAAGTGATGATAAAGTGCAAAGTTCAGAGTTACTGAATCCTGTTGTGAGGAAAGCATTTTCATGGATAATGCAATTGTGAATCACATTGTAGCCACATGGCAATTATGTGCTCCTGTACATGGTTTTACTGCAGCTATATGGAAAATAGCAGAGTTTTCCAATTAGGAGACAAACAAATTAAACATAGACACACATGCAACTTGAAACTGATATATATATAATTCCAGTACTACAATTATTCCAATTTACACAATGGTCTAGAATGCATAGCATCTACAACCTTTAACCTAAGAGTTTCATACAACACTTACAGTAAAGCAATCATGTGTTTTAAAGAATAATCTTAATTAGTCTATGTGTATCTAGTAGCACAAACAACTATAATGTGTGTTCGATGAGCACAATGTGTTGAGTACAATTACAGATTTGAAAATACAGACAGGATCATTGCAATTGCTGTTATATGGTGTCGTTCACACATTTGATTAGTGCAGATCTCTGTGACCTGTAAAGGCTGTGGTACTTCTGTCTGCTGTTTAGCATTTCATACCCCCTTGTAAATTTACTTCCCTGATCAGATTCAATTTTACCTGTGCCACATTTCTAGTTGTGTTCTCGTAGAGGCAAAAATAAAAGCACACCCCCTCCCCTTTTAATGCCCTGCTTGGCAATTATAATATAATGTATATTATAACTGGATTTATAATACAATTACATTATATTAAAAAGAATATCAATTAAATAATATTATTTCTGGTCTATGAAGAGTCTGTGGAATAACTTAGGCTTATTTGATTTGGCCCTGCAGTCACAGCTGCACTGCCATGTACATTGTGTGTGCAACAACGGTCAGGCTTAAAGCCAATGAGCGACTTCTGTTGTTAACATCCAATGAACCACCAGCACATGCTGAGTGCATGGTCAAATCCCTGCTCAAATTTTCCTTTTGAGAGTTAAGAAGTCACAGATTGCATTCTCATGTTAATATATTTGAATATGAAAAGGTTTTGGTTCAGGGCTGATGCAATGCACATTCACTGTTTCTCTTTTTAGATTTCAAATGCCTATTTGTTTCATTTAGTCTATTTAAAGACTATAAACCGCTCCCATGGAACAGAGAGAAAAGGTGTGCGAGTACTTCTCTGAAGTGGGTGTACCCATGGGCTGAGCTATGAGTCACTCTCAGGAACATTAAATCATGTGTATAACACAGTATATAGTAACAATATCACTATCATTCTATGTATCAGTTTTAGATTCTAAGCATATCACCTCTTAATTACTTGTGGTCAAGAGTAATTCTGCTTTGTAGCAGTAAGAGATGATGTGTAATTTTGGCCAAACAAAAAGTTTTTTGTAACTTTTTGCCTGTTTCATCACATCACCCTGTTTTTCCCAATTTTGCTTTTCATAAACAAATGCATCAGCCTGCCTTTTCAATTTAACCAATAATAGCCTATGGTTTCCAGTATGTTATCAATTTAGAATTTTTATTCTGTTGTTTGTTCATTCTCAAAGTGTTGCTAGTTTGTTGCAGCAAAGCCAATGGAACAATGGAGAAGGCTGTGTGCTGATTTTAAAACTTGGGCTCCAATTTACAACTCTAGATTGAGTACCAGAAAATAATTTAGAAGATGTTATACCAATTTAGATTTCATCTCCTGTTGCGTAGGCAAACAAGGAGATCTTAAAATGTATAGCAAAGGATGTCTTTTCTGATTTACGCTGCCGCTATCATGTCCCTGAAGCAATGTGGTTGTGTCTAATTCTCCAGCCCCACCGGATTTCGGTCTCCGGTCTTAGCTCTGGGTTTGTCGACCCATTCTATTAATGTGTCTGTGTGGGATGCGTCTATTTTTCCCTCAACACTTCTAAAAAGGCAAATAAGAATTGACTTACCACAGCAGCTGAAGAAAAGAAGATCAAACCTCTTGCTTGTTGTAAATCCCAATATTCCACTGAAAAGACGTTGCTTGCCTGAGTTTGCAAGATCACAGAGGCTGGTCGCCACTTTGTAAGGCCCACAATGATGGCTTCAGATTTGCAAGTGAAGGTTTCTGCACGTTTGGTCTTTTCAGCGGGGCAAAGTAGTTTAATTCCAATTTATTTTTATCTGACTCCATTTTATCATGACCTTGAATTTAGGTTAGCATGTCGATTGGTTATCTAGTCATTTGTATAATAGTTTAACTACACATCTGTTTAACTCTTTATTGAAATTATACCCGTTCATCCAGATCCCAATAACACTTCGAGTCTCGCACCGGCCGGATTACGATCTCTTTATCACAAACACGTCAGTCTTGGTCATTAGACAGAGGTGAATGACAAATATTTTCGAAGCTGTCCCCATAGATCCCCATAGATCTGAACATACAGTCTAAGTATACGTAACGTAACTAATGTCAATGTGTTAGTCGGAGCTCTAAAACATCTGTCTGGTGCGCCCCTCTGCTTCACCTAAACTGTGCTCTAGTCCATTACTAACCTGAGCGTAGATTTGCGGTGTTAACGTAATCTACTAGAGTTAATAATTCCAGAGTAAGTCAGAATAAAATCAAATGTAACAATTTATTATCAGTCAGGTAAATGTATCATGTCAATTACATAATCAATTCAAAGATAATCAATACATAACATCAAATGCTCTGAAGTAAATATACCTGATACTGGAAGACACTCAGCATTATGGGCTGACCTGAGTAAAGGATAGCGCCTTGACCCTCCTGCAACATCCCTTAAATACTCAGACCAAGACAGAAACTTCTTTCAAATTTAAACATGAATTCACAATGGGAATTTGCATTAATCAAGTCCTGAAAACCTGTAATTTACACCTAATTGAGGACAGGAGGTAATATGCATAAAAGACCAACGTGGCTGGAGCTGAGGTGACGTGATGACTAACAGAAAGCAGACAAATGGCAATCCACCTGTCACTCAAGTGGCCAGGCCCTTAATTATGCAGAACTTTAAGGCTTTATATAATGGAAACGAATGAGATGATAAATAAATTCAGCCCCCTCACAGTTGTCATGAAGAGCAAAATTATCCATATAGACCAAAACCACAATTTGTACCAGGCTGTAAACATGTTTTTTTCTGCTGTAAAGTTGGGCATTTTAACATGGGGCTCAATGAGATTCTGCTCCCTTCTGGAGCCTGTCTCTAGTGGCCAGCCAATGAATTGCAGTTTAAGTCGCTTCCGTATTGGCTTCAAGAGAAACTGGGGGAGGTTGCTGCTTGCTCAAGACACACATATAAGCAGTCATTTTCCACTTCACCTTTGTCTGGTCTCATCGTTCCTACCAAGAACCACCTACCTTTGAGAAACGTACCTGTGCGATCCTACTTCAGTCATCCGTCCTCTCCTGCGATCCAGTCTGCTATCATCTTCACCTACAACAGATATGTCATTTACTATCACCATTTCAGCATTGATCCACCAATTCAGTACTCAGCTGCTCTCGTCACTACTTTCCTGCAGTAAACCACTGTTTGGATATTACCTGTGTTTGCCTTCTTCTATTATGTGACATCATGACTTCAATCACATTTAAGCTTCCAACAAGTTATTTAAAAACATTTTCCCTGAAAGTTTGAGCAAGAATAGTTAGCAATTATAGAGTGAGATTATAAACACAACAAGGCAGTGTGTAGATGCGTGTTCAGTGTGATGATAATGTCCCAACATCTTCTGCAGTCACATTTAGACAATCACAAGGCGGTATTACTAATGCAACTTATGTTGTAGAGTAAAACATGAAAATATCTTGAGCTTGTGTTCACCAGACCTTATTTTATGCATTTAACCAAAAACTCATTAAAATCAGGACGAAGGTGCTTTAATGCTGCAGCATTCTATAAGAATGAGATTGTCGACATGAACATGTGCATGTGACCCAGCTGATATAACTATTTATAAAGCCACAGTATCATACAAGTCAATCTTATTATGTAATAATATTAAATGTCATTAATAACTGTAAATTTAAATCACTCTTTTTACTGCAGTGAACATTTTCTGGGTTGGCTTGTTTTTGAAAGCCAGTAAATGATGACAGAATTTTCATTTTTGGGTGAACAATTCCTTTAATGCAGTGAAATTAGACACAATTAAACAATAAACATTTCAGTAAACCAGACAGAGTATAATGCATCTTATCAATCTATACATGACAAATCATCCACAAAGTAATGACTAGACCCAGCCTGATCTGCCGGCGATTTGATTTCACCCTGCAACTCAGTCTGGAAACCTGTACATTCATTTCTACCGCTTCTGTTACACTTTTGCGGGAACAAATCACAGACTGGCTTATCCACCTGGCGCGCTATTGGCGGGTTTAACACGATGGCGATAGAGAAGCGATGGGTCGTTGCTTGTTGATCACGCCTCTTGTGGTCTGATTGGTTGAAGGACTATCCAACTGCGTACAGAGTCATTTGAATTATGCTCGTTTATCACGCCTCTTGTGCAGTAGAAAATACATAGCAGACTCCCCAGACCAATGTTCAATCTTAAATTGAGCTTGGTCTGGTGATAGCCAGACAAAGTAATGACACAAATGAGACCCAAATGACCCAAATCATTTTACTTAGTTCATATACAGTACTGTGCAAAAGTCTTAGGCACGTTGGTATTTTCACACGGAAAATGTTTTTAAGCCAGTTATTTATATATTTTACTGTAGTGTATCAGTAGGAAATATCAGTTTACATTTCCAAACATTCATTTTGCAATTAATTGTAATAATCCAGTGAGATTTTTTTTTTTTTTTTTTATGCACAAGAAGTCTGACAGCAGCCGGTATGATCTGATCTCACCATCATCGAGTCTGTCTGTGATTACATGAAGAAACAGAAAAAACCGAGACGGACTAAATTTAGAAGAACTGTGACAACGTCTCCCAGACACTTGAAGAAACCTTCCTACAAAACTACATGAATAGGTGTAGGAACAGATGCAGGTGACAAAAGCCGTTTTAAACGCAAAGGGTGGTCACCCCAAATATCGATTTGATTTAGTTAATAGAAGTTAATTCATAAATAAAAGCTATTTATGTTATTATTTTTGACAGCATTCTCACTTTAAAGCATTCTGACAACTTTTCACAGTACTGTAGTTTTGCAGGAAGGTTTCCTCAAGTGTCTTGGAGACGTTGCCTTAGTTTTTCTGGATTTAGTCTGTCTCAGTTTTTTCATTTAATCACAGACAGACTCGATGATGGTGAGATCAGATCATACTGGCTGCTATTAGACTAAAAAAAAAAAAAAAAAAATCTCACTGGATTATTACAATTAATTGCAAAATGAATGTTTGGAAATGTAAACTGATATTTCCTACTGACACACTACAGTAAAAGATATAAATAACTGGCTTAAAAACATTTTCCGTGTGAAAATACCAACGTGCCTAAGACTTTTGCACAGTACTGTAAATTAATTTGTTATTGGTTATGGAAATTCTAGGAAGACACTTGCTGTTAAATGCATTTATTTTGGATGAACAGGAATGTTTGATTTTAACTATGAGCGTCTACAGGAGCTCAACGACGACGACCACGACCACGACGATTGCGGCGCTGCTTGATCTTAACTTCCCCAATGAAATCTGACCATTCCATTTTTTGAATGATCTCAATGAGGCCTTGGCTGATCCGGTAGGTGCTGTTCTCATCGAAGCGGCCCTTCCCTAAGTGATGTGTCACATAAATCCTGTCAAACCATTCGCCATTACAGTCTGAATCGACTGAAACAATAATACGATCTGCGTTGCTCTCACGCACATCACGGTCGTAGTTCTTAGTGACATGATGAGGCATTGTGCCCGGATAGTGCAGGTTGCCCATTTCATAGTACGGTAGGTCGGAAATAGGAAGAAGTTCTTCGTTGTTATGGAACTCCTCTGCAAAATCTTCATCTTCAAGGTCGTATCGTGCAGTCATATTTCCGTCATCATCAATTTCAACACATTCATCAGCAAACCACCACAGCAGACTGAGACCATGTCTGGGATACGGCTGACCATATCCGGTCTCTCTCAGATGGGACAGCTCATTCAGTGTTCTCATTCTGTGTCTAGAAGACAGTAAGAAAAAATTACTGGACTGTATCACATTACATGTGCATGTGACCCAGCTGCTATAACTATATATAAAGCCACAGTGTCATACAATTCAATCTTATTATGTAATAATATTACATGTTATGTTATTAATGTATATGTAGCCTATTAGCCTACTTGTATATTATATAGGCATAAGTATGCGTAAGAATGGGTATTTGGTAAGTATGGTGGCGTAATAAGTATTTAATTTATTAAAATGTAGCTATTCATAAAAAATATTTGTATAAATGTTTATATTATTTATATATTATGCATTACATTTTTTTATTCAGAGGCACGTCATTCCCTTAATAATTCTCCTGCATACTGATCACAAACTTTAAGAACACTGAAATTAGATGATTTCCTTCATATTTAAAAAGTGTTCTGTGGGTAGGCCATCTTCAGATATTTTTGATCACTTGATCACAAGTGTGCAGCGTACAGATGCAAATTTTAAACTGAGCACAGATCCTCCCAGAGTCTGTCAGGTGAGCTGAACTGTTGATAGTGAATTGCTCTGTACTGATAATACTGACAAAAGCCAAATGTATTTATTTATTTCATTATTATTTTATTTCTCTGTCAGTTTCAATCTAGTCTGGATCAACAAGTGGACACAGTAGGTTTCGTTTCTCTTTAAACACACACCCACAGTGCAGCCCATCTGGGATACAGATTAGCTGCAAATCGGAGAGGATATCTGTTTTTGACGCCACAGCTGTTTGGCGTTGTTTAAAGCGTATTTAAACGGCAGCATCCGGCGTAAAGTTGAAAATTACTCTATGCATTTAAAGTTGGTCTTATTAACAAAAAGTAAAACAAACAGATATTGAATATGCCTACTGTACCTTGTTCACGCGCTGAGAGAAGATCCGCGTCTGCGCCGCTCACGCGCTCACATTATTATTCATATGTCTCTGTTGTGGGCGGTGAAAAAACATTATTATAAAGGGACCAACAGAGAAACATTTCCGTGGAACTAAACTATATAGACTTATACATTTCAACCTAAAGTTGAAAAAAAAAAAAAATGAAAATATGTAATTGTTAGGCTACATAAATCAAAAAGTCTTCATCTTTTAGTAGCTACTTTTTTCTTTTCTTACCGTGTCGAAAGTAAAATATCGTATTTGTTGTTATTGAAGGAGTGTTTACTTTCTATAACTGCAGAAGAACAGATTAATAAAAGTGAAAGACAGTAGTGTGTCTATATTATAAACATATATTGGCATATTTATAAAAGCAGCCTGCGAATTAACTTGTAATGTTATAAATTGGTGTTTAAAATTGCATGCATGCTATGTTACAGTTTTACTCCAGTAAATATTTAGGTTTAAGTTCATTTCTATGTCAGGCACTTTAAGTTGTGCCTACGATAAGTTATTGAACAGGTTATTGTCTAAGGAAAAAAAGTTACATTCATTTAGCACACATTGGCCTTTTGGGACAACATGCCCCAAGCGTAAAGGGGAGGTTTTGTGTACCAAGAACAGAGGTTAAATATAAATGCATGTATTTGTACATTTGTGCAAAAAAATGTGAGTCAGAGGTGAATAAATAATAAACACCTTAGTTCATCCAAGGGAGAGAGAGAGAGAGAGAGGTCAGCTGACTATCTAGGAAACAGAAACTGAACTGTACAGACAGCAGTGGGCGTGTGTTCAATATAATATGAGCAAACACACTCCACACCAAACACTCACACACTGGACATAGTTTGAATCATATTCATTACTCTTTACTCTGCCATTGCAGTCATATTTTTATGTCCAGGCTTTTTGGGCATTTACTGTAAAAAAGTAAATATAATAAAAAACATCAGAGGTCTTGATCTTGACAAATGTATCTACCAATTAAATACATACAATAATACCATAATTTTGACAATCTATTGAATTGAAAGAACTACTCACAGAGGTCGTACATGTGTGTGTGTGTGTGTGTGTGTGTGTGTGTGACTGTAGTGATGAACAGAAGCTCATCAGTGTGGAAAGCAGGTGGGACAGTTCATGAGGGGATTTACATTCAAACTGTGTGATGTCAAACACTTATATTTAGATTTCATATTAAATATTATTCATGATAAAATGTTTTAAGATTTATATTTCATCACACAAAAACATACAATCTACTGGTTTTTGGAGATTTGATACTACACAGGATATATGAAATATGTCAAATAATAACCAACACAACAAATATGAACACATAACTAGAAGCTTAATCACAATAAACCAGGTCCGTAACTACCAGACATTGAGAGGATGCAGTGTTATAGTAAATATTCAGATTAGTATCAAATCTTGAAGATGTACATTTGGTCCCACTAAATTTTGACTATTTGTTGTCATCATTGCAACGATCATTCAAAAGATTGACATCATATTGCTCAACATCATTTTGTAAATCTATGTAAAGAGAAGCTGTAACGGAGTATGTTGATGTGGTAAGAAGGAGGCGGGAACCGGCGAACGTTTAACGACTTTATCTAAAAATAAACTGAAAGTAAAACGCAGACAGCCCTTCACGGACGGCTGCCGCGCACACACATAATAAAACGTAAAAAAACATAACATAAAATCCAGGCCTGGTCCTCTCTCGTCCTTCACTGTCATCACTCCTCCTTTTATACGGCCAAGCTCCTCTGTGAGACACTCACCCTGTCCCTCTGCCTTGCTGCTTGCTACAGAAGCATTTATGTGTATTTAAATTATTGCTTTCAAAATTTGCTAAACAAATAGCTGTAAATCAAACATGCAAACAAGGCCAGCACAAGAAGCAAAGCACAAAAAGGGCAGCATGCACAGACATCCCAAGTAGATCGACGTGACCTTTGACCCTGCAGCGACTGAGGTGAAGCTGTAAACTGTGAGTGTATGTTGGAATTTTGACGGATGTGCACCTGATAAGGAATCGGATCATTCATAGTTTGTCTGAGGAATTCTGCATGGCTTAACCTGTTCATTTCCTTCAGAAGATCAATGCTAATGCGGTAAGAGTAATTCTGGTCAAAGTTCACCATCTGAGTGTCCTGTCACATAAATGCTGTCAAACCTGTTCCACCTTGAGTCAAAGGAGACAATGTCAAGTCAAGTCAAGTCAACTTTATTTATATAGCGCCTTTTACAATGCAGATTGTTTCAAAGCAGCTTCACAGTGTTAAACAAGAAAATAATGAACAGAATTTGATTCGGCTGTACAGCCACTCTGGTGAAAACAGTGATGTCATCCAGCTCATTTCAATTATCATATATATTCAAGTAATGTAGTTGATATAGTTAATTTAGTTTAGTAATTAAATTTATTTGGATATTTATTTGAAAATTTAGTGTCCCCAACTGAGCAAGCCAAAGGCGACAGTGGCAAGGAACCAAAACTCCATCAGGTGGCCTAATGGAGAAAAATAAACCTTGGGAGAAACCAGGCTCAGTCGGGATGCCAGTTCTCCTCTGGACAATTAACAAACAGTGTATGATTATTATTTTGGCAGCCTTACAGGTCAGAAGTAATATTAGATCGGAATATTCGAAAGATCGGAGGCATCACACCGGTGACGGGTTTATTGAGGATGGCGTGTCGATTAAACAATTATTAAATAGGAATATTCGAAATATCGGAGTCATCACGCCGGAGATGGATCCATTGAGGATGCCATGTCGATGAGCAATTTCAGAGTGTAGACTAATTGACACGGTCTCTGCAGACACTTCAGGGATGAGTTGGTAATGTCTGGGCGCTGGTCCACCATCTGATCTGGATACGGCCCGGATCCGGCTGACTGCAGTGATGCGATCAGAGTTGCTTTCTTGCTTTCTCAGAGTTGCTTTCTCTTGACCACCGCAGTGACATAAAGTGGCAGTGAGCCGGTGGTCCTCAGGTTGCCCACCTCATAGTAGTAGGTAAGATTAGATTAAGGAAGAAGACCACCAATATCTGAACACAATCATGAGCAAACCACCACAGCAAGATCAAACCATGCCTGGGAAGCGGCTGACCAAACCTGGACTCTCTGAGATTGGACAAATTATACAGGGATTCTCATCATGATCCTGACAATTCTGCTGAAAAAAAACAAACAAACAAAAAAAATGTTCACTCTCAGAAAAAAGGTACAGAACTGCCTGCTACAGACTGTGTGATTTTGGCAATCCTATAAGATCATTACAGATCAAACTGTACGACATGGATCTAATAAACTTGGGTACGACATGTATATTGATTGTTGACTGTTAGATGATGACACCTATTTAATCGTAGACTACGACGCAAGTTAATATAGAAGAATAAAACATCATTAGTATGCGCGAGTGGTAAACAAACAGCAAGATGAATCACACGTTGGCAATTGTGTTTTTTATGCGCACTGAAAAAAAGAGGAGGAAGCGAAAGAGGAGAATATGAATGCGGTCATGGCTAGGGAAAAGAGGCCAGCTTGGCATGCCAATTTTGCAAATGGATCTTGAGCTAAGGAGTTTGAAGTTTTAGCACCATGTCGCGTTGATCAATACGCCATTTCATGTTGCATTTTTATTGGCTAGTCAGTAGACGTAGGTCATAGCAGCAAACACACTGTGAGATGATCATGATACATTTCTGAGACTGTCTTTGGTCTTAAGCCCGGGATACACTGCACGATTTTAGCAATCCTATAAGATCATTACAAATCACACTGTGCGGATCTATTCAACTTGGGTACGATGTATGTAGACTGTATGCTTTTGTTTGAACCTCTCTCACTGAACGACATAGGACAACCATTTAGGAGCCGTCACAATTGGTCATCTTTCGTCCTGGATAGCCCAAAAATCGTACAATGTGTACCGGGCATAATATTAGTAGCCGAATGGTATCTTTTGAAAGGGTACTGCCCCACAGCTTTTGTATCTATTTTTTTTCTGAGAGTGTAAGGAATAGAACTGGTTTTACTCCAATAATAGTGCACTTGTAGTTTCAAAAAAAAGGTTTTTAATGACAAAAATGCACATGTAAAAACAAGTTAAATCACAAAAGAACATTAAAGGTTATAGTAAAACACATCTGCTGATCACTTACAGTTGCAAGAAAAAGTATATGAACCGCTTGCAGAATCTGTGAAAATTGGAATCATTTTAACTAAATAAGAGAGATCATACAAAATGCATGTTATTTTATATTTGGTACTGTCCTGAATAAGATATTTTACATAAAAAAAAATGTTTACCTAGTCCACAAGACAAAAAAACAGCTGAATTTATTAAAATGACCCCGTTCAAAAGTTTATGAACCATTGATTCTCAATACTGTGTCGTGCCCTGGATGATCCATGGCTGTTTTTTTGTTTTGTGATGGTTGTTCATGAGTCTCCTGTTTGTCCTGAGCAGTTAAACTGCCCAATGTTCTTCAGGAAAATCCTCCAGGTCCTGCAAACTCTTCAGTTTTCCAGCATCTTTTTCATATGTTAAAAAAGGTTCAAACATTCACTGATGCTCCAGAAGGAAACACCATGCATTAAAACTTATTGAATTTGAAAATTAAGCTAAATTGTACTTAATTTGTCTTCCGGAAAACATGTAAGTATCTTCTGTTGCTTCTGAAGGGCAGTACTAAATGAAAAAAATATATATTTAAACAAAATAAGAAAAATCTTCATCCTGTTCAAAAGTTTTCACCCCCGGGTCTTAATGCACCGTGTTTCCTTCTGGAGCATCAGTGAATGTTTGAACCTTTTTTAAAAGTTGTGTTTGAGACCCTCAATCGTCCTCAGTGTGAAAAGATGGCTCTTTAAATCATACAGTCACTGCTGGAAAGGGTTCAAATATGCAAAAGATGCTGGAAAACTGAAGAGTTTGCAGGACCTGGAGGATTTTTCTGAAGAACATTGGGCAGTTTAACTGCTCAGGACAAACAGGAAACTCATGATCAACCATGAGTTTTTTGTCTTGTGGACTATATGTAAACATTTTTTTATGTCAAATACCTTACTGAGGACAACACTAAATAAAAAAGAACACATTTTGTATGATTTCTTTCATTTTGTTACAATTTTTCACATTTTTACAGATTCTGCAAGCGGTTCACATGCTTTTTCTTGCAACTGTAACACAGAAGCAGAAAGATCTCTGTAGCGACAGAAAGACCTCCAAGATCCTCCAAGTCTCTTACACTGAGTTGATGAAGGGTTCATCTTTTCTGTAGTGACAAGATTTTGTAAAAGTAAAAACAAGCAAGATCAGATTATACTTTATAAGATTATACGAATAGCACTTGCCAACAAGGCACGCTATTCGCACTTGATGTGAATAGACACTCCGTTATTTTTATTTACTCATACATACAAACATTCACATTTAACAGCAGGGTAAAATAAACCACGTGGCAGTCTACTGTTTAAGATTAAAGTTATTTGCTCAAATGAATCATATAAATGAACCATACTAATTATTATTAAGAACCTCTCTGTTTGTTGCTTTCATTAAAAAAACTAGACTGTTTGAAAACCCCATATTGTGGTCAGTTGAAACATGAACAATGTAAGGTTATTTATGAATGAACAACATTCAGGAAAATTTATTTTATGACATTGAAACCTTCACTTTGTTTGGTTTTGTTCTTTGATTGAGATCATGCCAAACAGCCCCAGCCTCCCTCACATTCGTTGCGCCTGTTTTCTAATATTGCATACTAAAAGAGAAGATTCATTTATACAAACAATAAGAAACAACAGCTCTAAGCGTGAGTTTCCAAAGCACCTTTATTTCAGACCAAGCCAGAGAATACATATACATATATGATTAACAAGAGAGAGAAAATGAATAATGAAGGGAGAAGTGAGGCTTTAAAAAACGACTGCACTCCGAGGAAACATCATGCAAATGCATTCTAATCAACTTAAATGTATCATAGAAATGAGCGGATATTAAGTTACCCCATTGTAAAACTGTTGACCTGTGAATCTGTCAGTTTGATACAGCGTTGATGCATGCTGCGTCTCTAAACAAGTTTCATTAAAGTTTCAAATCTTTGTAAAGCATATTTTTAGAAATCATTTATTAGTAACTGATACTTGAATCAGTTCTATATAAAGTATTATAATGTTAATAGCCTACTCATAATAATCATGGATAAAATGACAGCAGGGTTAATGGTAAGCAGATATTTCTTTAAAGAACGGTACACCACCAGGAGGATCTGTCTTCAGGTGCCGTCTTACAAAGACACTGCTCTGCAAGAATGACTTTCTCTCCAATGTTCGATACCGCGGAAGGATACTGATCTCGACTCTTGTTCTTGATGATCTGGAGGAGGCCCTGACTCTCGCGGAAGGTTTTGCTGCTGTCGAATCGTTTTGTGTCGCTGTGTTCAGTCACAAACACCCTGTTGACTCTGCCATTGGCGTCCAGACGCACAATAATGCGATCCTTGTTACTGTCAGGAGTATTGCGGCTGTAATTTGCCTTGACATAATTTCGGAGCTTGTCTGCTCCAGGATAGTTCAGGTTGCCCACCTCATAGTATGGGAGATTCTGATCAGGCAAGAGAGGATCATCCTCCTCATCTGCAATTCTGTTTTGATACTCGTGGAAGCCATGATGACAGAATTTAAACTTTTGAGTGAACAATTCCTTTATTGCACTGAACTTAGACAACACAATGCCTCTTAATAATCCTGCTCAAAGTAATGACACAAATGATCCAAATCCATTTACTGAGTTCAAAACAATAAATTTGTTATTATAGGTTAGTAAAAGTCCTGTACGGTATTGCCATGTACGGTATTAATAGGAATGTTTGATTTCAACTATGAGTGTCTGTAGGATCCAGACTGCATAAGCATACACACATAACAAAAGCTCAACGACAATTACGCCGCTACTGGGTCTTAACTTCCCCAAAGAAATCTGACCATTTCATGCTCTGAATGATCTCAATGAGGCCTTGGCTGATCCGGTAGGTGCTGTTCTCATCGAAGCGGCCCTTCCCTAAGTGATGTGTCACATAAATCCTATGAAACCATTTGTCATTACAGTCTGAATTGACTGAAACAACAATACGATCTGCGTTGCTCTCACGCACATTGGGGTCGTAGTTCTTAGTGACATGATGAGACATTGTGCCCGGATAGTGCAGGTTGCCCAGTTCATAGTACGGTAGGTCGATATCAGGAAGAATCTGTTCCTTGTTATGGAATGGATGGAAACCAAAGTCTTTATGTTCTGGGTCGCATTGTACTGCAATCATATTGCCGTCATCATCAATTTGAACACATTTATGAGCAAACCACCACAGCAGACTGAGACCATGTCTGGGAAGCGGCTGACCATATCCGGTCTCTCTCAGATGGGACAGCTCATTCAGTGTTCTCACTCGGACCATCCTGTGTCTAAAAAACAAGACAGAAAAACGTGAGGACTACAGCGTAAAAATCACATTTGACTTTATCTGGAACATATATTACTATAGCCTATTACGTGTGTATTTTACAAGTATAATGGCATAATATGTAGCCTACTACATTTAATTTATTAAAATGTATTCATAAAAAGTAATATTTGTATATGTTACTATTAATATGTTATGTATTAGCTACATATTATAATATATTATATTATATATGTAAAATATATTAAATAATACAATATAACATAACATAATATAATACAAGTAGACACAGTAGGTTTCATTTCTCTTTAAACACACACCCACAGTGTAGCCCATCTGGGATACAGATTGCTCTCAGGATATCGATGCAAAAAAAAGCGTATTTAAACGGCAACATCCGGCGTAAAGTGTAAAATCATCCAAGTTGGTCTTATTAACAAAAAGCAATAGAAATCAGACAAATTGCATATAGAATACTGTACCTTGTTCACGCGCTGTGAGAAGATCTGCGTCTGTGCAGCTCGCGCGCTCCTTTTATTCTTCATGTGTGTGTTATGGGCGGAGAAAAACACGTACAGAAACTAACACTGGACTTTCAGGGATTATTATCAAGGGAAAATTCGATTTTTTTTTTGCTGTTGTTATTGAAGGAGTGTTTTCAGATGAAGAACTGGGAAAGTGAAACTAAAGCAGACTCACAGTCTATTGATGAGAGATGAGGAAACGCATATTAGTAAGCCATAGGCTTGCTATAGGTTTATTTTTGAAAGTCAATTTCTGTATCAGACACTTAAAGCTGTGACTACAAAATGTATATTTTCACTGACTCTATTTTTAACTTTGAATAGCTCATTGATTCCATGCACAAATACATGCATTTACTATTTAACCTCTGCTCACTGTGTGGACTGGTCAAAACTACTCTTTACTCTTGGGGCATGTTGTCACAAAAGGCCAATAAATGAATTGCATTATATTCCTGGACAATAATATGTTTCAGTGGTGAATAAATAATAATAACCTAGTTATTCCAGTTTAACAGCGAGAACGTATGGAACCTTGTTTCCGCCAGGGAATAAAAACTAAATAAATGAATGTAATTGTGACTTTTTTTCAAACAGAATTGAGTGAGAGGTCAGCTGACTATGTAGGAAACAGAAACGGATGCGGAGTGGGCGTGTCTAAGATAACATGAGCAAACACACACTGGACATAGGAACTTATTATTTTACACTTTGACATTACAGTAAATATGTCCAGGCTTATTGGGGATTGGCTATAAAAAAAAATACTGTATGGTAATTTTTATTAATTTCCCATTATCCCAAGTGGTTTACAAATTATACAAATACAAGGAACATATAGTATGTAACATACATGTATTTTAAAGCATGTTGTAAGATGGAGACCTATTAGATATGTTTGATTAAGTATTATCTAACATAAACTTATCCTGATCATTTTAAACGCATGTATTCCCATCTCAGAAGTCTTGAACCTCACAAATGTCTAATAACTAAAAAACTATTTTGACACCATCTATTGAACTGATATCCAATTGTTGTGCAAAAGGTTAAATATATATATATATATATATATATATATATATATATATATATATATACACTCACCTAAAGGATTATTAGGAACACCATACTAATACTGTGTTTGACCCCCTTTCGCCTTCAGAACTGCCTTAATTCTACGTGGCATTGATTCAACAAGGTGCTGAAAGCATTCTTTAGAAATGTTGGCCCATATTGATAGGATAGCATCTTGCAGTTGATGGAGATTTGTGGGATGCACATCCAGGGCACGAAGCTCCCGTTCCACCACATCCCAAAGATGCTCTATTGGGTTGAGATCTGGTGACTGTGGGGGCCATTTTAGTACAGTGAACTCATTGTCATGTTCAAGAAACCAATTTGAAATGATTCAAGCTTTGTGACATGGTGCATTATCCTGCTGGAAGTAGCCATCAGAGGATGGGTACATGGTGGTCATAAAGGGATGGACATGGTCAGAAACAATGTTCAGGTAGGCCGTGGCATTTAAACGATGCCCAGTTGGCACTAAGGGGCCTAAAGTGTGCCAAGAAAACATCCCCCACACCATTACACCACCACCACCAGCCTGCACAGTGGTAACAAGGCATGATGGATCCATGTTCTCATTCTGTTTACGCCAAATTCTGACTCTACCATCTGAATGTCTCAACAGAAATCCAGACTCATCAGACCAGGCAACATTTTTCCAGTCTTCAACTGTCCAATTTTGGTGAGCTTGTGCAAATTGTAGCCTCTTTTTCCTATTTGTAGTGGAGATGAGTGGTACCCGGTGGGGTCTTCTGCTGTTGTAGCCCATCCGCCTCAAGGTTGTGCGTGTTGTGGCTTCACAAATGCTTTGCTGCATACCTCGGTTGTAACGAGTGGTTATTTCAGTCAAAGTTGCTCTTCTATCAGCTTGAATCAGTCGGCCCATTCTCCTCTGACCTCTAGCATCAACAAGGCATTTTTGTCCACAGGACTGCCGCATACTGGATGTTTTTCCCTTTTCACACCATTCTTTGTAAACTCTAGAAATGGTTGTGCGTGAAAATCCCAGTAACTGAGCAGATTGTGAAATACTCAGACCGGCCCGTCTGGCACCAACAACCATGCCACGCTCAAAATTGCTTAAATCACCTTTCTTTCCCATTCTGACATTCAGTTTGGAGTTCAGGAGATTGTCTTGACCAGGACCACACCCCTAAATGCATTGAAGCAACTGCCATGTGATTGGTTGATTAGATAATTGCATTAATGAGAAATTGAACAGGTGTTCCTAATAATCCTTTAGGTGAGTGTATATATATATATATATATATATATATATTCTGCAAAAATGTTTAATTACAATTGCCAAAAACATTTTAAATGTCTTTAGCAATCTTTGGCACAGACTGCATCATTTTTATGGCGTGATGATAATGCATGTGTGCTGATGTCACTAAACTAAGGAAAGGAAATAGTAACACACTAGTTAATGTGGAAAGAGAAACACATTTACATCAAAGCTTAAACTGCATAATGTCTCACTTATTCAGATTTCATATTATATATTAAATAATATTAAATGTATACTTCATGTTTCAAAATTAAACATATTCGTGACACAAAGTGGCAAAGTTTAGTTAAGTTTACACTGTTAAATTAAAAACACAAAATCACACAAACACAAGCCTGTAAATCTTGAATATTTATTTATCATTGCAATGAAGCATTAAAAAGAATTAGTGATAAACAATGCTCAAGTTCAACATCATATCTTAATCCATAGAACATTATATAACAAAAAGATTAGCATTTATTTATTTAGTAGAAGCTTTTATCTAAATAAACATGATTTAAAGGAGACCGCAACACGCAGCTCCAAAATTAGCTATACAAAAACCTCTCAAAACAAAAAAACACCAGTGGATAAAAACTATATTTTCATTTTTGAAAATAAGACAATAATGAGCAAGAGCACAATGGCACACATCAGCAGATTGCAGCATTTTGCACAGACATCCTTAAAGGATGAATGTGACCTTTGACTCTGATAGTGTTCCCTCTCCACTGACTGAGCTGCAGATGGAAACTGTGAGCGTCTGCAATGCTGTTCTATAGTAATCTGATAAGAATCATTCAAAGTTTTCAAGAGGAATTTTTTTCTGCTTAACCTTTTAATGACCTTCATGAGATTTATGTTAATGCAGTAAGTGTGATTCCGGTCAAAGTTCACCTGATCTGAGTGCTGTGTCACAGAAATCCTGTCGAATCGTAGAGTGGATCTGCTTGAATTAAATAAAACAATGATGCGATCAGTGTTGCTGTCATCATCTGAATATCCGGTGTCATCCTCAGTGACATATTCAGGCAGTGAGTCGGTGGTGTTCAGGTTTCCCACCTCATAGTATGGGAGATTAGAGTAAGGAAGAAGTCCATCAACATTATAGAACTGATGAAAGCCAAAAGCTCCGTTTGCAGGGTTGAACTTAGCAATCATACGACTATTGGAGTCAATATACACACATTTACGAGCAAACCACCACAGCAAGTTCAGGCCGTGTCTGGGAGGTGGCTGACCAAACCTGGACTGTCTCAGATCAGACAAATTATACAGGGTTCTCATCATGAGCCTGACAAATCTGCTGAAAAAACAGTAAAGAACAGGACTGGTTTTACTTCAACAATAGTGCACTTATTTATTTATTTATTTACACAGCCAGTCAGTTTTTGTGAACTAACAAGTTGACACGTCTCTGGTAGGTTTCATTTCTCTGTAAACACACACCCACAGCGCAGCCCATCTGGAATACATCGCAAAGCAGAGAGAAAAGGCTATTACTAAGTCAGAGCTATTTGGTGTAGTTTTAAAAAATGACATCTGGTATAAAGTTAAAAATGATTCTATATACTATAAAAAAAAGCAAACAAACAGAACACAGCATGCTGTACCTTGTTCACACGCTGTGAGAAGATCTGCGTCTGTGCAGCTCATGAGCTCGCATTCTTCTTTGTGTGTGTGTGTGTGTGTGTGTGTGTGTGTTAGTGGGTGGTGAAACACTGGACTTTCATGGATGATCAGAAAAACATTTTTGTGGAACTAAACACTGGATGAATGCATAATGAATGCAGCCTACTAATATAAATTGAAAATATATAACTTTTACAGAAATTAAAACGTTTGCTAATGTATTTGGTCCAGATTTTAGTACTTGGAATTGTGTGTAAGATGAGAAAAACTCTTAGATATTAGAATATCCATAAAGGCATATTGTCATGCAATTTTACTAATATTAAATTGAAAATAGAAATTGGTGTTTAAAATCGCTACAGTGTCGACCTATGTCACACTATTTTACTCCAAATATTATTTTTAAAAGTCAGACTCTGTATAAGACACTTAAAGCTGTGACTACAAAAAGTTACATTTTCAACTGTTATTGTCCAGGAAAATTATACAATTAATTTAACACACATTGGCTTGAGTAAAGAGGATATCAGTTCACAGTGAGCAGAGGTAACTGCATGTATTTGTGCAGAGAATCAGTAATTCAGGGTAAAATATGAGTCTGGGGTGAATAAATAATAAGCACATCAGTTCTTCCATAGTTGAACAGGAAAGGAGAGAGAGGTCAGCTGACTATGTGGGAAACAGAAACTGAAGCAGACAGACAGCAGTGGGTGTGTCTAAGATAATATTAGCAAACACACTCTGACACACACACTGGACAAAGGAACTATATTTGACTCATTTTTTTTATGTCTTACGAGTTTCACAAATGTGTCTTACAATTAAAAACATACAACAATGTCATCATTTTGATAGGCCTACATCTATTTGAATTCATATCCAATGTGTTGTTGCATCTTTGAATATGAACACATTATAATTTGCAAAAAAAAAAATTAAAAGGCTTTCAAATAGATCTTCGGCACGGACTGCCTAATTTTTGTGATTTATACGCCAAAATGAGTTTTCGCATGCATATGATACGCATTTTATAACGTGTTATATGCACGCAACCCACACCACTAAACCTACCCAATGGGGTGACAATGCATAGGCCTGTCATATGCACGTAAAAACTCATTTTGGCGTATAAATCGCACGATAAATACAATTCGTGCTATATATGCATTTCATGAGAACGTGTTGAAGTGTTGGACAATAATATGTTTGCTGATGTTACTAAACTACTGAAAGGAAGTTATTCATTTTATGATATTCATAACATTTAATATCAACATTGGATAAGATTTCACCTTGTGTCTCCCTCGATCTTACATATTTGTCTACATCATTGCAATAAATCATGAAAAGAATACAGTTATATCTTAAATTTACAAAATGGCAAACCTACATTTATATTTAAACATATTTATCATAAATGATATGTATATTTGTTCATTTAGCAGATACTTTTATCCAGATAAGCCATTTGTTGACATTTGCAGCAGTGGATAAAAACTATATTTTTCATTTTAATAGCAAGACGAAAACAGCAAAAATGAACAATAAAGTGCAGATCAGCAGAGTGCAGCATTTTGCACAAACATCTTTAAAGGATAAATGTGACCTTTGTTCCCTCTCCACTGACTGAGCTGCAGATGGAAACTGTGAGCGTCTGCAATGCATTTGAAAATTTATCTGATAAGAAGTTTCTCTGAGGAATTCTTCCTGGCTTAACCCTTTAATGTCCTTCATGAGATCAGAGCTAATGCAGTAAGTGTGATTCTGGTCGAAATTTGTCTGATCTGAGTGCTGTGTCACATAAATGCTGTTGAATCTGGATGGTCTGTATTTTGTGTCAAAGGAAACAATGATGCGATCAGTGTTGCTGTCATCTAAAAACCCTGTGTAATTCTCAGTGACATATTCAGGCAGTGAGTCAGTGGTGTTCAGGTTGCCCACCTCATAGTATGGTAGTTTAGTGTGAGGAAGAAGTCCATCAGCATTATAGAATCGGTGGAAACCAAAATCTCCTTCGGCTGGGTTGCAGAGTGCAATCATACAACCATTGGAGTCAATCTGAACACATTCATGAGCAAACCACCACAGCAGACTGAGACCGTGTCTGGGATACGGCTGACCAAACCTGGTGTTTCTCAGCTCCATCAACTCATACAGGGTTCTCATCATGTTACTGTCAATTCTGTCTAAAAATGTAAAGAACACAACTGGTTTTACTCCAACAGTAGTGCACCTTAAGTTCAAAGAAAGGTATGTTTAATATAAAACAAACAATTAAAAACTGCAAAATGCAAACCAAGAAGGAATGTAATGCTCTAAAATCAGCTGAATTTCAGTTGAATTAGCTCATTTCCTCGCCTGTAAACTCTGCAGAATTGGAACGCCTGTTATTCATAAAATTCTACAGATCTGATACACTTTGCATGTTCATTTACTCAATATTTGGCAGGGTGTTCAATTGCCAGCAAGAGCGTAGTACAATCAGCTCACATTCATGTGCATGTTTAAAATCATTCAGCAGATTTTCTCTCAAAATCAGCAGAACAAAAATTCATCACTTACACGGAAATACAAGCAGAATGATCTCTGTAGCGATATAGCTGATCCTCAAGACTCTTGCAGTGAGATTTCTGTATAAAACATATTCATATACATATATTCTGTATAAAGGAAATCCAGATCGGCTGTGCTGTTCCAGCTAATTTGATTCTAATTCATGAATTATTTGTATAAATAAATAAACAAAGTCTCTCAACCTGTGACAATTCAATGCTCTCACTGTGTCTCTAGTAATTTGAAAAAGATTGTTGTATCCAGCAGTTCCTTGCATGTAGCAGCTTCTACAGGTCAATATGCTCCTAATCTGGTTTTGTAACTGTAAAGCAATAACAATCATATGAACGCATAAAATGAGTCCACCCTACCCTGCAGAAGTGATGGGAGTGTTCATACTCTGATAATGCCTTTGAGGGAAGAACAAAGATCTGTAAACAGAAGCTGATGCTGCCCCAGGCTATTTGCATGATATATAGCATATACGCATAATTGTATCTAAGAACTTGCTTTTAATTGCACATAGTTAAGTTATTTAACTTTTTTTTTTTCAACAAAGAATACATATTGTGCCAACCAGCCCCAGTCTCCCTCACATTTATTGGCATCTGATTATAAACTGAAAGAGAAGATTAATTACACAAACAATTTGTTTTAAACCAAGCCAGAGGAACCACATATATAATAGAAAAGAAAGAAAACCAGCAAACAACTCAACATTTGTTATCATAAAATGAAACAGAACATGAATAATAGTGACAGGAGAAGCTTTGTGAAACAATTCTATTGAACCAATTACATCGCAAATCACTTGAAGTTCTCCGCAGGATGATGACACTGACATCTGCTGGTTAAAGTCATGCAAATGCATTCCAATTAACTTCTATTAACTTAAATTATAAATTATATAAATCAGTTACAATCACATGTTTAATACATTTAATATCACGCCATTTTGTTTGCTGAAATCACGTGACTTGGGCAGGTACGTGATCCGATTCACTCACTCAATTCACTCAAAAATCGTGTCCATCGATATTTTACTCAAGGTAAATGATAATAAAAATATTTATATTATAATCACGAATGAGAGTAGTTTAATGGCAAGCAACTCTTTATATTTAAAGAATGGCACACCAGGAGTTAGATAGCATCTGGTAATGACTCTGTAATCGGATGAATCTGTTGGAGAGCTGGGAGAGATACTGATCTCGACTCTTGTTCTTGATGATCTGGAGGAGGCCCTGACTCACGCGGAAGGTTTTGTTGCTGTCGAAACTTTTTGTGTCGCTGTGTTCAGTCACAAACACCCTGTTGACTCCAGACGCACAATAATGCGATCCTTGTTACTGTCAAGAATATTGTGGCTGTAATTTGCCGTGACCCAATTTTTTGAGCTTGTCTGCTCCTGGATAGTTCAGGTTGCCCACCTCATAGTATGGGCGATTCTAAATGGGCACAATGTGATCCTCTTCTTCAACTCTGTTTTGGTACTTGTGAAAGCCAAATTAGACAATAGAAGCAATAATGAGCAACAGTACAATCAAGACGCAAATCAGCACACAGCAGCATTTCTTACTCAGACAGGTTTCACTCTGCACTGACTGAAGTGTGTGTGGCGGTCTTTCTTCGACATGGCCTATGTTTATGGACACATGTTCAGAAGGATTCATGGGTGGATATGGAAGGATGGGTTCTCTGAGGAATTCCTGACGGCTCAAATTTTTTATGTCCTTCATGAGTTCAATGCTAATGCAGTAAGTGTGATTCTGGTCAAATTTCGATTGATCTGAGTGCTGTGTTACGTAAGTGCTGTCAAATTTGTTCAACCTTGAGTTAAAGGAAACAATGATGCGATCTTTGTTGCTGTTGTCTGAATGTCTTGTGTAGTTCTCAGTGACATAACGTGGCAGTGAGTGAGTAATGTGCAGGTTGCCCACCTCATAGTATGGTAGGTTAGTGTAGGGAAGAAGTCTCTCCCTATTATAGAAACGGTGGAAGCCAAAAGCTTCATTTGCAGGGTTGCAGAGTGCAATCATACAACCATTGGAGTCAATCTGAACACATTCATGAACAAACCACCACAGCAAATTCAGACCATGTCTGGGAGGCGGACGACCAAACCTGGACTCTTTCAGATCAGACAAATCATTCAGGGTCCTCATCATGTTTCCTGACAATTCTGCTGGATAAACACAGTGCACTTGTAAATGCAATAAATGTTATAATATTATATTAATAATATTATATTTAATATAAAATATGCAATTACTGAAAAACTGCAAAATGTAAAACCAATAAGGAACATAAATCAGTTTGTCATTCTTTTAAAGCTACAGTTCATACATTTTTTTGATTAAAAATGATCCAAAAGAAATTTTTTAGCAAGTAGCCAGTGTTCAAAACGATCTACTTACCTTAGCCCGATTCACAACGGTAAGCTTGTAATAATGTGTAATTTGAGTGGTACTGGTAGCTTTCCACAGGAAATACGAGCTTCTGCCATTCATCTTTACGTCATTATGTCGCGTCTGTATACATAAAGGAGCCCGGGTTAGTAGGCTATATTGCGTGTGTGGATGCTGCAGTTGTCATTTTAATGGCGGCTTGTAATCCATAAAGTTCAAAACGACAGTCATCGTTGACAACTGGTGCGCTGTAGACCATAGACAACGTGATAGACAACCCACAAATACACCTCAAAACATTCGATTTTTCTGCGCCGAGGAGCTGTGCAGATGCACAACCCACGTAAAGAAGATAATTCTGCAAATAACTGCAATTTCAAACAGAGATGGCATCAAAAAAAATAAAACTTACGAACGGCAGCTTTAAATCAGTTCATTTCATCATTAGTTAAGTCTGCAGAATTGGTGCACCAGTTCTTCATAAAGTTCTGTAAATCCCTTGGGGCCTCATTTATAAAATGTGCATATGCACAGATTTGAACTTGGAGTGTGCATTCCCTAAAATCCATGCCAACGTATATTTTTATATATAAAAAAAGTTTATAAAAACATTTTCAAAAAGTGCTTAGCACAGCGTCAGGGTCTAAGCAGACGTCCGCACTTTTCCTTGTGCCAGAGAGTCAGAGAGTCAATTCTTGCCACTCAACATTTTCAAGTAAAGCATTTGGTCGTTGACTGGTGCTCTTTTGTATGGCAAGCCATTTTGACTTTTATTCATTCCCAGGATATGAATTCTTGATATCAGCTCTACAAATGTCTGTCAGAGAGTCGCCGTGCACTGACCAGGTGCGGAGCTAGGGGGTGGCCTAAGCTTGGCCACCCCGCTCACAACTGCTGTGTCTGTATCTTTTTTTTTTTTTTTTTTACAAGAATTGCGTTTATTTAAACGCAGAACCGTCTCTTTAAGACCACAACAAAATGGGAGACTTTTCATACGTGCACTCCAACTTCGCCTCCGAGCCAGGTGCAAGTCAAATGAGTGTGGAAAATGTTATGAATGAGCTTCAGCAGAACAACGGTGAATGGCAAACAGTACATAGCCTACGTCAATGTTTCTCAACTGGTGGGTTGCAAGACCGTTTTGAGTGAGTCGCATTGTGTGCAGTCAAAGAAACGATAACAAACGTAATAATTCTCTGTTTTTCCGATGCACTTTTATTTTGAAAGACGTGTGTGAAAACTCATGACACTTCTGTCAGATGCTAAGAGAAACGCGTTGTCCTTATTCAGTACCTGATCAGATGTTGTCAGGCTATATGTCAGTAAAACTTAGAAAAACGAAGGGTGGAGGGAGACAGCCTTCGTTCCAACACTTCCTGCTGGATGGAAAGCACAGTTCTGATCAGGCACTTCCAGGGGTCTTCTCTGCAAGAAGAACACCACTCAACAAACAGATTGCCCTTCAAAGCGTAAGCAGTCTGGACGCGTGTGCCATAATGTGCCCTGTCTCTGAGAAAGCAGGTGCTTCCTCAGAGGAATCTGCCAGGGAGGGGCTGTCACGAGAAGCATGAGTTCTGGGAACCAGGTCCTGTTGGGCCAGTATGGCGCAACTAACAAGACCTCTGCTCCTCATCCTCCCTGACCTTGCACAGTGTCTGTGCAAGGAGGCTCACTTGGGGAAACGCATACTTGCATAAGCCCCAAGGCCAGCTGTGTGCCAGTGCATCCGTGCTGAGGGTCCTTTCGGTCAGGGAGTAAAACAACTGGCAGTGGGAACAGTCACAACAACCTGTGCAACTACCTGTGCAACTCCGAAGCATCTCCAAATCACCTGGCATTCTCCCGGGAGTGTGGGCTGTCGTGAGAGCTCATCGAATGCACGATTGAGCTTGCCCGAAATGTGCGGCTTCACACTGCGGCCTAGGTGGATGCTGCTGCTGAGACTCCACCTCTTTTGAGGAACTCGAGTCTCGCCTGCAGCATCAAGATGGTCATCTTTCCGCAGTGGGTACATGACTCATCCTCAAAGGTCGCTGCACAGCGTGCAAGACTATAAAAAGCCTGCACTGTGAACAATGCTCTTTTAGTTCTTTTAGTTTAGTTTTTGTTCTGTTGATTTCTTACTAGTTGAAATTCCAATTTCACATATCAGAAATACAATTCTAACTAGTAATAAAAATCATCATTTTGATAGCAATAATTAAGTGGTTACTAGTGCAAATGTATGGCAAGCCGTTTTGACTTTTATTCATTTCCATGATATGAATTCTTGATATCAACATATTCTAATTCTTGATATCTGTAATTGTATTTTCACTAGTGACGTCACCATATGCTGCCATTCAAATTCAATTGTTGATATCAAGATTAGCATTTTAACTAGTGAAAATTGAATTGTTGAAATTCCAATTTCACATATCAGGAATACATGATAAAGTAAAAACCTACTAGTAAAAACCTATATTATTTATATCAATAATTATGTGGTTACTAGTGCAAATCAAGAATTAGAGTTTTAACTACTGAAAATGTAATTGTTGATATTAAGAATTCATATCCTGGGAATGAATAAAAGTAAAAAAGGCTTGCCATACAAATGTCTGTTCTTGATTTTTGAAATACATTTTCAGATATCAGAAATAACAAATGTAACATGTTGAAATACATTTACAGATATCAAGATGTAACATATCAACTAGTAAAAACTGAGTTCTTGATATCACAAATGTATATTTTTCACTAGTTGAACACACACATATATAAACACATTAAAAATGATATGCCTTACCTTGTAGATACACCTTACTTAGATATTTGGCACTGACTGCCTCATTTATATGACATGATAACACATATTTGCTGATGTTACTGCACTCATGACAGGAACAACTTCATAGTAAGTAACAAACTTCAGTTGTCCAACAGGTTTCTGTTTTAATGAACAGAAACTCATAATGCGGAAAGTGAAACTTAAGCAGAAACACATTAGGGGCTGTTCATGACATGATTTACATTGTAGCTACTTTATAATAAACTATAATGACTCACTCATAATCAGATTTTATATTATAGTTTTATCTTATGTCTCCCTAAATATTTATCGATATCATTGTAATAAATCATTAAGAGAAGCAAGTGATAAACATGCAAAGCTCAACACCATATCTTACATTTATAGAATGATGAGCATATATTGATTATTATATTTAAACAACTTAGATTATATATTTATTTAGCATCCAAATAAGCCATTTGTCCAAATGGAGACAAGCTGCAATACACAGCTTCATAATTAAAAACAAACAAAACAAACAGCATGAAAACTATGTCTGTGTCCGAAATCAGCCCTCATACCCTCATTCACTATTCGCTGCATTACTCCACTAATATAGTCCACTTAAAGGAGTGAATGAAAACGAGTGAGTGAATTCAGACACTGAGCGCGCCGGAAGGGCTGCCGCTTTTGCATAGTTTGTGCTTGCTGTTTAATAGGCTAATCATTTGAAACTTAGCAAACTGGCAGCTCCAGTAGTAATGAAAAGATTTATATTGATATCATGGAAACTAGCATGTATAAACCTTAATTAAACAATTAAATAATCAATGAAAAAGCAATTTATACTTGTGGCCTATGATATTACGCTGTAGCCACATTGGACCAGCGGTTTGGAAAATGGATGGATGATTCAGCTGCCGGCGCCATTAGCAGGGTTGCCAAAAGCTCCATTTGCAGGGTTGCAGCAAACAATTATATGTCCATTGGAGTCATTTTGAACACAATCATGAGCAAGCCACCGCAGCAAGTTCAGCCTGTGTCTGGGAGGAGGCTGGCCAAACATGGACTCTCTCAGATCAGATAAATTATACAGGGTTCTCATCATATTCCTGACAATTCTGCTGAAAAAATGTAAAGAACATGACTGGTTTTACTCTAACAATGGTGCACTTGAAATGCAAAGAAGGATATTTTTGATATCAAACATACAATTACAGGAAAAACTGCAAAAAGCAAATCCAAGAATGAGCGTAACAAGCACTAAAACCAGCCGAACTTCAGTTGAATCAGCTCATTTCCTCATTGAACTCGGCAGAATTATTCAATATTTGAGTTTATTTGATGGGGTTTTCAGCTCAGCTCACAACGAAAATATTTAAATCCATTCAGCAGACTTTCTCTCAAAATCAGCAGAATAAAGTTTGTTTGGTTCTAGACTATGACCAAAACACATCTGCAGACATTGATCACTTACACAGAAATTTAAGTAGAAAGATCACTGCAGCAGTACAAAGACTAAACCTCTGAGAATCTTGTAGTCTGTTGAGTGAGATAAACGGTTAATCTGTGTGTTGGAGTAAAATTTCAGATCATCCGAGTAGAAGTCCAGATCGGCTGCTATTACAGCTAATTTGATTCTAATTCCTAATTTATGTTTTTAAATAAATAAAAAGGTCTCTCAATAGGGATTATTCAATGCTCTCACCGTGTCTCTGATAATTCTGCATTTGAAAAAGATTGTTGTATCCAGCAGTTCCTTGCATGTAGCAGCTTCTCGTGTGACATTATATAGACACTCCAAATCTAGATTTAAGAAATAAATAAAAATCACCCACATGAATACATAAAATGAATCCACCCTTCCCTGCAGAAGTGATGGGAGTGTTCATACTCTGATAATGCCATTGAGGGTGGAGCAAAGATCTGTAAACAGAAGCTGATGCTGCTCCATGCCAGATAAATACATGGGTAGAAGAACTCTGACAGGCTAATGTGAGTAAAGTGAAATTAGTTTGGATTAAAATTAGCATTTTAATCTTTTCTGTTCGTTGCTTCCCTTTTAACACTAAAATCATATTGTTTGTTCCATCAGAAATATTCAATAAAGAATGACAATTCTGTCAACCAGCCCCAGTCTCGCTCACATTCTTTGTAGGCATACCTGTTTTCAAAGGCATCTGATACACTATATTGCCGAAAGTTTTGGCACAAGAATGTGAATTAAGAATTAAGAATGTGACATCACATTCTTAATACGTAGGGTTCAATATGGAGTTGGCCCACCCTTTGCAGCTATAACAGCTTCAACTCTTCTGGGAAGGCTTTCCACAAGGTTTAGGAGTGTGTTTATGGGAACCTTTGACCATTCTTCTAGAAGCGCATTTGTGAGGTCAGGCACTGATGTTGGACGAGAAGGCCTGGCTCACAGTCTCCGCTCTAATTCATCCCAAAGGTGTTCTATCAGGTTGGGGTCAGGACTCTGTGCAGGCCAGTCTAGTTACTCCACACCAAACTCGCTCATCCATGTCTTTATGGACCTTGCTTTGTGCACTGGTGCGCAGTCATGTTGGAACAGGAAGGGGCCATCCCTAAACTGTTCCCACAAAGTTGGGAGCATGAAATTGTCCAAAATGTCTTGGTATGCTGAAGCATTAAGAGTTCATTTCACTGGAACTAAGGGGCCAAGCCCAACCCCTGAAAAACAACCCCACACCATAATCCCCCCTCCACCAAACTTTACACTTGGCACAATGCAGTCAGGCAAGTACCGTTCTCCTGGCAACTGCCAAACCCAGACTTGTCCTTCGGATTGCCAGACAGAGAAGCATGATTGGTCACTCCAGAGAACACGTCTCCACTGCTCTAGTGTCCAATGGCGGCCTGCTTTACACCACTGCATCCCACGCTCTGGTGTTGCTGGTCGCACATCACGCTTGGCGTCGTGAGCCACTGGTTACACCTAGTACAAACAGGTTCAGGTCAGTATCTCAGCTGGGACAGTTCATTCAGGGTGCTCACCATGATGGACGACTGTCTGAGAGAAAGAGCCAATGATGAAATATTTAAAGATTTTAAATAATAGTAAAACATACAAGGAGCCAGTAATAAAAGAACTGCTCTATAGTAACACTCACTATTGTCCCACAGGTTGTATGTGTGTTTGAACAGAAGCTCATCAGTGTGGAAAAAGAAACTGATGCAGGAACACATTAGAGCAGGTGAGACAGGTCATGAATTCTGTAATGTCTTACTCATTTAGATTTCATATTAAATATTTAATACCATTATTTATACATTAGTCACATGTAAAATGTATTATAATTTATTAAGATTTAAAGTTTACGACAAGTTTACATTGTTAAATTAAAACAACTAAACCACACAAAGACAAGTCAATGGTTTTTAGAGTTTTTTTTAATTTACTATAAATCAGGGCGTAACCACTGAAGACATGACTGGAGTGTCACCCAATATTCAGAGTAATATCAGCATTAAGATTGATTCTTATAGTTTTACATTTGGTCCTTCTAAATCATGAATATTTATTTACATCGTTGCAAGGAATCATTAAAAGGAATGCAGAGATAAACATGCAACATTGCATTTTATTCTGATATAATAAACATGCAAATGTATTTAGTTTCTTTCATTCCAATAATAAACTGACCCAAAGGAAACAAACTGCAACATGCAACTTCATAATTAGCTAGAATAACAAACAGCAGTGGATGAAAACTATTTAATTTTAAACAATAAAAAGACAATAGCAGCAATAATGAGCAACAGTACAATCAAGACCCAAATCAGCACACAGTAGCATTTCTTACTCAGACAGGTTTCACTCTGCACTGACTGAAGTGTGCGTGACGGTATTGCTTGGACATGGCCTCCGTTAAATATGTCTATGGACACATGTTCAGAAGGATTGGGTGGATTTGGAAGGATTTTATCTGGATTTTCTCTGAGGAATTCCTGACGGCTCAAATCTTTAATGTCCTTCATGAGTTCAATGCTAATGCAGTAAGTGTGATTCTGGTCAAAATTCGATTGATCTGAGTGCTGTGTTACGTAAGTGCTGTCAAATCTGTTCCACCTTGAGTTAAAGGAAACAATGATGCGATCTTTGTTGCTGTTGTCTGAATGTCTTGTGTAATTCTCAGTGACATAACGTGGCAGTGAGTGAGTAATGTGCAGGTTGCCCACCTCATAGTATGGTAGGTTAGTGTAGGGAAGAAGTCTCTCCCTATTATAGAATCGGTGGAAGCCAAAAGCTCCATTTACAGGGTTGCAGAGTGCAATCATACAACCATTGGAGTCAATCTGAACACATTCATGAACAAACCACCACAGCAAGATCAAACCATGTCTGGGAGGCGGGCGACCAAACCTGGACTCTTTCAGATCAGACAAATCATTCAGGGTCCTCATCATGTTTCCTGACAATTCTGCTGAAAAAAAAATAGTGCACTTGTAACGCAATAAATATTATAACATTATGTTTTTTTTAATATAAAATTACAGAAAAACTGCAAAATGTAAAGCCAAGAAAGAACATAAATCAGTTTGTTATCATTCAGGACTCGATTTAAATCAGTTAATTTTATCATTAGTTATGTAAATCCCTTGGGGCCTCATTTATAAAGTGTGTGTATGCACACATATGATCTAAGAGTGTGCGTACACTAAAATCCATGCCAATACTCTTTTTATTTATTAAAACGGTCTTTGACATGGAAAAGTGTTTAGCGCCACATCAGGCTCTGAGCAGACGACAAATAAGACAACGAATTTTGGTGGAAGAATTCAAAAATTGTTTACCTGCTTCTCTTGCTACCTATATGTAACCGGGTGAACACCCACCCATCTATACCCAATAGGGGCAGTAGGCCCGCTCAGGTTATTCACTTAAATTAATATATGGGCACTGGTGAAGTACACAGTCTTTTTATTATTATTATTATTTAAATCAATTCCTTAAAAAAATAAAACAATCAATCAATAAAGAACAAAATCAAAAAGACAAAATACAATTCAGATAGCAACAATGAGGGGACCTGATGGATTCACTTAGACCAAAGTCTTCGACTGGGAGTAACAGCCTCAGCTAATTCTAGTACAACCATAAAAACCTAGTTACCCACATCCACATTTGCAATATGATTTACAACCATCACACAAGTCAACTAATAGTGATATCACTGCATCACAGCACTCCCTAGTAGCTGAGATATTGTCTCGTCCAGTACAAGGCTTCCTAAAGCGACCAAATAAAAAATAAAGAAAACTGAACTAAATAAACTATACAATATTCACCTAACAAAATCAGCCACAAGAAAAGAAAAAAAAAAAAAACTATACAATGTTCACAGACCAAAAATCAACCAAAACAAAACACAATTGTACACAAACTTAAAATACTGGGAAAAACAGTGGTCTAATACATGATAAGCTCCAAACAAGGCTGCCAAGACACAGCGTTAAAATATGCAAATTGTATTTAGACCATACATTTCACTTAATTATAAATTTTTTATCTAAAATATAAAAACACTTAAAACATTCAAGTTACCTCCACAATGTTTCTTATTTTAAGCTGAACACGTAGTCAGTGACCGCAATGCCAAGTTTTAACTACAATAAACAAATCATACATGCTCAAGAACAAACAACGCACTGTTTATTGCACGTAATAAAATCAAACGACCTACCCGGATATCAACTGTAACATGAACAATGGAAAAGAGAATACGAGACGTACAGCTCCGAATCAATGACAGCGATACCAGGTTTGTTGCTACTATGAAACAAAACATATGCGCTCAAGAACAAACAATGCATGGCTTATTGAACATAATAAATCAAACGACCTGCCCTGGTATCACCAGCAACATGAACGGGGAAAAAAGCCGAACGACACGAGACATACAGCTCCCAATCATCGACAGCAATGCTGGTTTGTTACTACAACAAAACACAAAACATACACACTCAAAAACAAACAATACTCTGCTTGTTGCACATAAATCAAACGACCTGCCCGAGTATCATCAACAACACGAAAAAAGAAAGCAGCGGACGATATAAGATGTACACTCCGTGTGCAGCAGCTCTCCACACTCACACCATTACCATGCCAAAACAGCCATGTGCGTGTCTCACACAGCATCACACCATGCACACTTTAGCTTGTTTGGGCGGAAATTATGTAAGACCATTTTGCAGTGATGTTACTTCAAAAAAATAAAAAACATACTACAAACCCAATACACACACACACTTTAAAAATTCACTGTCCCGGTGAATACCTTATTACTACTCTTACTGCCATGGTCTAAATACAGTAAAATGAGAATTCACCAAAGCATCACTAGGACCCAACCCCTGAGATGCAGGTTGAGGCAATCAAAATGGGTTTGAGTTACATCCAGCAGCGGGACGTGTAGTACGCCTAACAGCGGGAGGGATTGTATCCCCTCTACCTAATCCGTTACCACTTAAAGCAGACGAACCACCACACCCTGCATTTTCAGGTGAAGCCAAACTTTCACTTGATGTAACAAAATTCTGATCCCCAGTCTCCCTAACACAATCTACCTGACCTCTAAAAGAAGGGTAAGGATGTAACTGTATTCCCCTTTCAATTGGTTCTTTAATTATATGACCTAAAGCACTTGAGTAGGAAACAATGAATTCCACCACCTATCCATCACTTTCCTCAAACTCAGTCTCCTCCTCTATTCCTTCACTGTTCTCCGCCCCTCCCTCATCCACTGGGGCCATGCTGACATATGAGGTAGGGACCGGCTTTAAGTCAGATCTATGAAGGCACTTAGAAGGACTTACTCCATCTCGACATTCACTTCATGAACATTACACAGGCCATCCTTACATTCCACAACTTCAAACATGTTAGAAGCCCATGCATCTTGGATCTTATTCCACCCCAAAGGGTGACTCCTACAATAAACTAGCTTGCCTGGGGCAAGTATGGATGCATCATTCGATGACATCATTCCCTAATAAGGGGCCCTCTCCTCCAAATATCTCTGTGCACTGTCATAAACTAAGGATAAATGTTCTTAATGTTGGAGAATCCAGTCGCTTACACTTCCTCCTACTAACTCTTCCACAGCTGCACCCAAGAGAAAATCAATTGCCAACTGTGGCTTCTGACCAAACATGAGTTCATAAGGGGAGTGCTGTGTTGACTGATGAACGATGGTATTATACGCAAACAAAAGTTGCGGCAGAAATTGTGGCCACTTCCCTTTCTTATCTGGAGGCAAAGTCCTCAACAAGTCGTGCAACGTTCAATTAAAACGTTCACACTGCCCATTCCCCTCAGGGTGATATGGGGTGGTACGACTCTTTTGGATTCCATAAATATCACAGAGATGTTTAAACAACTTACTTTCAAAGCTACGGCCTTGATAAGAATGTATATGCTTAGGTACACCATACACGCAAAACCACTTTTCTACAAGCATTTTAGCTTGCAAGAGGGTCCCAAGAGGGTACAAGGTAAGGGCGGGAAGGATTCAGCCTCCTCACGCCCCTCAGGAACCTGATGATCAGGTCGTGCTTTCCCACAGACTTACCATCTACTGCATTGTGATGTGCAGTGATAGCGGCAACGTACACTTTCAGGGTGGAGGAAGACCCTCTCTCCAACCCTTCCTGCAGTAAGGAAAGCACAGTTCTGATCGGGCACTTCCAGGGGTCTTCTTGGCGAGAAGAACACCACTCAACGAACAGGTTCCACTTCAAATCGTAAGCATACCTTGTAGAGGGCACTTTCACTGAAGTGATAGTGTCTACCACCGCTGGGGATAGATCATTAAGTCCTCTGCATCCAATCCAGAGACCACACATGGAGGTTCCAGAGATCCAGACATGGGTGCCATAAGGTACCCCATCTCTGAGAAAGCAGGTCCTTCCTCAGAGGAATATGCCAGGGAGGGGCTGTCACGAGAAGCATCAGTTCTGGGAACCAGGTCCGGTTGGGCCAGTATGGAGCAACTAACAAGACGTGCTCCTCATCCTGACCTTGCACAGACACTGGGGGAAATGCATAAATGCATAGGCCCTGAGGCCAGCTGTGTGCCAGTGCATCCGTGCTAAGGGCCCCCTTGGTCAAGGAGTAAAACGCCACTGGGATGTGTCCAGAGAGGCAAACAGGTCTACCTTTGCGGCTCCAAAGTGTGTTCAAATCAGCTGGACTGTCTGGCGGTGGAGACTCCATTCTCCCGGGAGTGCGGGCTGTCGTGAGAGCTCGTTGGCTGCACGATTGAGCTCACATGGAATGTAAATGGCGCGAAGAGACCTCAGAGGCTTCTGACTCCAGAGTGGGAGATGGCGGGCGAGTTGCGACATGCATCGGGAGTGTAAATCACCCTAATGGTTGATGTACGCAAAGGCCGCAGTGTTGTCTGTCCGGACCAGCACATGCTTGCCCTCTAGCAGCGATCTGAAGTGGCACAGGGCAAGGCATACTGCTAGTAACTCGAGGCAATTGATGTGCCACTGCATGGTAGTACACCCGCCAGTGGTGGAGGCATCTGTTGAGACAACAACATGCCTGAACACTTGTTCTAAGGGAACTCCTACGTGTAGAAACACAAGGTCTGACCACACGCTGAAGGTTTGACAACATGCCGGTGTGATTGCCACCTGTTGTGTACCGCGTTGACTGTGGCTACGGATACCATATGCCTCTGAAACCATTTCAGTGGAACCGCCATCTTGCCCTTAAATGAATTCAGGCAGTTCAGCACTGACTGAGCATGCTCATTTGTGAGACATGCTGTCATGTTGACTGAGTTCCACTCCATACGAGAAAAGAGATTCTCCGCACGAAAAAAAAGCTTGCTCTTTTCCCAGTTGACCCGAAGCCCCAGATGGCTGAGGTGCTTGAGCACCATGTCCCTGTGTTCACACAACTGCTCCCGCGACTGTGCCAGGATGAGGCAGTTGTCGAGGTAGTTGAGAATGCGAACACCGTGCTCCCTCAGAGGAGCTCTCAGAGACCTTCGTGAAGACGCAAGGCGACAGGGACAGCCCGAAGGGGAGGACCTTGTACTGATATGCCTGTCCCTCAAACGGTCTGTGTCGAGGGAGAATTGAGACATGAAAGTACTCATCCTTCAGGTCAATCGCTGAAAACCAATTTTTGGGACGAATGCATTCGAAGATGAGTCTCTGTGTTAGCATCTTGAACATGAGCTTGTGAAGGGCCCAATTCAAGACACACAGGTCCAAGATTGGCCATAACTCACCGCCTTTCTTGTGTACAATAAAGTATGGGCTGTAAAACCCTGTCTTCATATCGGCTGGCGGGACCGGCTCTATCGCATCCTTCGCAGCAGGACTGTTTGTCCGGCACTGAGGTGAACCAGACGCCACTGAACCTAAGGGGACAAACTGAATTGCATAGCCAAGTCTGATAGTCCAAATGAGCCAGCAAGACGGACTGGGAAGCGCTATCCAGGCTTCCAGATGCCGTACAAGCAGGGTTAGAGGGGCAGCGAGGTGGGGCACAGGGGTCCAACCCGGAAGGCACAGTGTCCCGGAGTGGGGACAGAGTGTGCAGTGTAACACTTACCTGGCTCCACTAGTGCTCCTCAAACTGCACACCACTACCCGATGGCGATCGGAAAGGGGGATGAGAGTGGCAAGGCACAGCTTTGCACACTGCCATCTGCACCCTTTTGGGACATCCTCTGGGGTAAGGAAGAGCTGTCTCCTCCATCTCTGGATCACCCTTCTCAGGTACGCTGCTTAGCCTGACGCTTGGCGGGTCTGGGACGGGCTGCACCTCCTTCCTGTGACCGGCTCCACGCTGTGGCTTAGGTGGAGGCTGCTGCTGAGGCCATGCTGGAGCGGAGGTGGAAGCCGCAGGGGGTGCCCTCAGCGACGAGCAGGCCGGGGCAGGATGTGCTTAATAGCCTCCGTCTGCTTTTGTGTTGCCGAGAACTTCTGGGCAAAGTTCTTGACTGCATCGCCAAAGAGGCCATCACACCAACACTCTCATAGTAAAGAACACTCGTTGTAGATGATTGCAGGTCAGAATCAACGAAACGCTTGGCTCCAAAGCAAAAGCTTAAATGACCGCATGCTGCATGCTCCCTTATATACCCGCTTTTTGTTTACACTCTAAGGAAATTGGGCTCTCAGGCGTGATCCCAATTTGTCAGTCACCTGATGTAACACTGGACGTGACTGACTGATAGGGAACTATAATTCTTGATATCTGTAATTGTATTTTCACTAGTCATTATAGACTGCCATTCAAATTCAATTGTTGACATCAATAATTTATTTCTTACTAGTTATAATACAATTCTAACTAGTAAAAATCATCATTTTGATATCAATAATTACTTACAAAGAACTGAGAAAACTGATCCTCCAAAATTATTGCAGTAAGACGAAGGGTTAATCTGTAGTGCACTGATCTACCATTTCTGTAAAAGTATAAACACAGTTCAAAATCAATAAACACACACACACACACACACACACACAAATATGTACTGTATATAAAGTATATATAAACACATTAAAAAATGATACGCCTTACCTTGTAGTGATACTTTACTTAGATATTTGGCACTGACTGCCTCATTTATATGACATGACAGCAATGCTTATGTGCTGATGTCACTGCACTCATGACAGGAACAACTTTATAGTAAGTAACAAACTTTAGTTGTCCAACAAGTTGTACGTGTGTTTCTGTTTTGATGAACAGAAACTCATAATGCGGAAAGCTAAACTTGTGCAGAAACGCATTAGGTTCTGTTCATGATGGGATTTACATTAAAGCTACTTTATATTAAACTACAATGTCTCACACATATTAAATGTCTCACTCATATTCATATTAAAGTTTTACCTTATGTCTCCCTCGATCTGAAATATTCATCTATATCATTGTAATAAATCATTAAGAGAAGCAAGTGATAAACATGCAAAGCTCAACACCATATCTTACATTTATAGAATGATGAGCATATATTTATAATTATATTTAAACTTATCGTAGATTATATATTTATTTAGCATCCAAATAAGCCATTTGTCCAAATGAAGACAAGCTGCAATACACAGCTTCATAATTAAAAACAAACAAAACAAACAGCATGAAAACTATGTCTGTGTCAAAATCACCCATTATACCCTCATTCACTATTCGGTGCATTACATTTGTGCTTGCTGTTTAATAGGCTAATCATTTGAAACAAACAGCAAACTGGCAGCTCCAGTAGTAATGAAAAGATTTATATTGATATCATGGAAACTAGCATGTATAAACCTTAATTAAACAATTAAATAATCAATGAAAAAGCAATTTATACTTGTGGCCTATGATATTACGCTGTAGCCACATTGGACCAGCGGTTTGGAAAATGGATGGATGATTCAGCTGCAGGCGCCATTAGCAGGGTTGCCAAAAGCTCAATTTGCAGGGTTGCAGCAAACAATTATATGTCCATTGGAGTCATTTTGAACACAATCATGAGCAAGCCACCGCAGCAAGTTCAGCCTGTGTCTGGGAGGAGGCTGGCCAAACATGGACTCTCTCAGATCAGATAAATTATACAGGGTTCTCATCATATTCCTGACAATTCTGCTGAAAAAAAATATGTAAAGAACATGACTGGTTTTACTCTAACAATGGTGCACTTGTAATGCAAAGAAAGATATTTTTAATATCAAACATAGGAAAAACTGCAAAATGCAAAACCAAGAAGGCACATAATGAGCAGTAAAAGCAGCCGGACTTCAATTAAATCAGCTCATTTCCTCATCGGTGCACTCATAATTTGATGGGGTTTCCAGCTCAGCTCACAACTAACATATTTAAATCCATTCAGTAGACTTTCTCTCAAAATCAGGAGAATAAAGTTTGTTGGGTCCTAGTCTATGACCACAGTCAGACATTGATCACTTACACAGAAATATAAGGTAGAAAGATCACTGCATCAGTACAAAGACTGAACCTCTAAGAATCTTGTAGTCTGTTGAGTGAGATTAAAAGAGAGTTAGAGTAGAATTTTAAGTAAAAACAAAGAAGTCCGGCTGCTATTACAGCTAATTTGATTCTAATTCCTAATTTATGTTTTTAAATAAATAAAAAGGTCTCTCAATAGGGATTATTCAATGCTCTCACCGTGTCGCTGATAATTCTGCATTTGAAGAAGATTGTTGTATCCAGCAGTTCCTTGCATGTAGCAGCTTCCACAGTGTCTCATGTGAGGTCAAAGATGCTATAGACACTCCTAATCTGGTTTTGTAACTGGAAAGCAATAACAATCAGCTATATGAACACATAAAATGAATCCACCCTACCCTGCAGAACTGATGGGAGTGTTCATACTCTGATAATGCCTTTGAGGGTGGAGCAAAGATCTGTGAACAGAAGCTGATGCTGCTCCATATCAGATAAATGCATGAGCAGAAGAACTCTGACAGGCTAATGTGAGTAAAGTGGAATTAGTTTGGTTAGCATTTTAATGTTTTCTGTTTGTTGCTTCCCTTTTAATCATATTGTTTGTTCCATCAGAAATACTCAATAAAGAATGAAAATTATGTCAACCAGCCCCAGTCTCCCTCATTGGGGGTAGCCTATAACTGTATCATTGTAGGTATAACTGTTTTCAAGGGCATCTGATATTACACAGCCTACCGAAAGAAATGCATTTTTACACACACACACACACACACACACACACACACACACACACACACACACACACACACACACACACACACACACACACACACAAAAACAGTTTGAGGTATGAGTTTCCAAATTCATTTTATTTTAAACCAAGCCAGAGAAATCACATATTAGAAATGAAAGGAAATCAGATTATAACAGGAGACATAATGTGATGGGAGAAGTGAGGCTTTTTGAAACTTCGATTCTACTGAACCAATCGCTTCACAAAATGGATCTTCGAGCAAGCGCTCAAAACTCTGCACGCTGACGACATCTGCTGCAACTTTAAACTTAAATTATAAAAATGACTCATGATTGACTTACAATCACACATTTAATACATTTAATGCCAACCCATCCTCACAACTGACATTTCAAAACAGTAGGATGTAACGAAACCTATTATTAAACCCTTATTCACTTGCCATTCAGCACAAGATCCCCATTGTTCCACTTCACCACTCCATCACCGTTCATGCTCTTAACGGACAGCATCTACCTGCCATCACACATTCCACTGACACGCTCACACTGGTCACTTCCGGGAACCACACGGAGAGGATTGAATTTTTGCTTACGAACTCTCCTCTGGTTCCCATTGTCCTCGGTCCCCCCTGGCTTGTGAAGCATAATCCCAGGGTTGACTGGGGACTTAATTCAATCTCTGCCTGGAGCAATCAGTGTTATGCCTCTTGTCTTGTGTCTGCTTGTACGTCGGTGTCTAGTTCTGTGTTGCAGGATGAGTCGTGAACCTGTCAAACGTGTCACAGGAGTATCTCGACCTGAAGGAAGTATTCAGTAAGTCCCGGGCTGCTTCTCTACCTCGTCATCGCCTCAGTGGCGTGTGAATCACTGTAGGTGCGTTCACAAGCGCGCTCCAAAAGCCTCTGCCTCAGCCTCCGCTTGTGCGGACGCATCGAGTGTAAACAAGGCTTTAAGATTTGCACGAGCCTTTCCAATGCGACACTGATGATAAAATGTGCGACCCATTAGAATTCTATTGAGAATGTAGTAAAACACTACGGAGCAAGTCGAACATGATCTAAAACAGCCACTAAAATGACTGATGAAAAGAGGGGAAAACATCATCCTGTGAGCTTTTTAAACTCATGATGACCACATTTACTAGAATTTATCATGTTCTATTGTATTTGTTGTGGTAAATTTGGACTAGTTGTAGAATTTATAATAGATATCATTTAAGGGAATAGATTTTTAACTAAAGATGTATATTACACCTGTGGCATGTTGTAGCTATAGTTTCTAACTGTAAGCAGGTGGGACAGGTCATGAATTCTGTAATGTCTTACTCAAATTCAGATTTTGTATTAAATATTTAATACCATTATACATTATTCACATTAAAACGTATTATAATTTATTAAGATTTAAAGTTCACAATATTAAATATATTGTTGCCACTTTTGGCAAAGTAATAGAGAAGTTTACATTGTTAAATTAAAACAAACTAAATCACACAAACACAAGTCAATGGTTTTTGGAGTTTTAATACTACACAAGGTAATACATTTTCTGTTTGTATGTCAAAGAATAAGCACAACAAATATTAAACACAAAATTACTATAAATTAGGTTGTAACCACCGAAGACATTGATTGGAGTGTGTCACTCAATATTCAGATTGATTCTTATAGTTTTACATTTGGTCCTTCTAAATCATGAATACTTATTTACATCGTTGCAATGAATCATTTAAAATAATGCAGTGATAAACATGCAATACTCAACATTGCATTTGGTTCTATATAATAATAAACATGTAAATGTATTTAATTTCTTTCATTCCAATAATAAACTGACCCAAAGGAAGCAAACTGCAACATGCAACTTCATAATTAGCTAGAATAACAAACAGCAGTGGATGAAAACTATTTAATTTTAATCAATGAAAAGACAATAGAAGCAATAATGACCAACAGTACAATCAAGACCCAAATCAGCACACAGCAGCATTTCTTACTCAGACAGGTTTCACTCTGCACTGACTGAAGTGTGTGTGGCGGTCTTTCTTCGACATGGCCTATGTTTATGGACACATGTTCAGAAGGATTCATGGGTGGATTTGGAAGGATGGGTTCTCTGAGGAATTCCTGACGGCTCAAATTTTTTATGTCCTTCATGAGTTCAATGCTAATGCAGTAAGTGTGATTCTGGTCAAAATGAACTTTATCTGAGTGCTGTGTCACATAAATGCTTTCAAATCTGTTCCACCTTGAGTTAAAGGAAACAATGATGCGATCTTTGTTGCTGTTGTCTACATATCCTGTGTAATTCATAGTGACATAAAGTGGCAGTGAGCCAGTGGTGTTCAGGTTGCCCACCTCATAGTAGCAGAGTTTAGAGTAAGGAAGAAGTCGGTCCCAATTATAGAATCGGTGGAAGCCAAAAGCTCCATTTACAGGGTTGCAGAGTGCAATCATACAACCATTGGAGTCAATCTGAACACATTCATGAACAAACCACCACAGCAAGATCAAACCGTGTCTGGGAGGCGGACGACCAAACCTGGACTCTTTCAGATCAGACAAATCATTCAGGGTCCTCATCATGTTTCCTGACAAATCTGCTGAAAAAAGTGCACTTGTAATACAATAAATGGTATAATATTATGTTTTTTTAATATAAAATATACAATTACAGAAAAACAGCAAAATGTAAAACCAAGAAGAAATATAACTCAGTTCGTCATCATTCAGGACTTATTTTTAATCAGTTAATTTCATCATTAGTTAAGTCTGCTGAATTGGAACGTCTGAACTTCTCCAGATCAGCTGGACCACCTGCGGATGGATTCTCCACTCTCCCGGAAGCGCAGGCTGTCGTGAGAGCTCGTCGCCTGCACGATTAAGCATGCCCGAAATGTGAATGGCACAAAGTGTGGCACCTCAGATGCTTCTGACACCATAGGAGGAGATTGCGGGTGAGTTGCGACATGCAACAGGAGCGTAGACCTTTCCGGTTGATGTACGCAATGGTCGCAGTGTTGTCCTTACAGACCAATACATGGTCTGTATCGGCTTTTTTAAGCGGGCCAGTGCAAGACGTACTGCTAACAACTCGAGACAATTGATGTGCAAATGAAGTTAGGGACCCGTCCAAATCCCTGAAACTGCCTGCCTGTTGTATGTGGCCCCCCAGCCGGTGGTGGAGGCATCCGTGAAGACAACAGCATGCCATCTGTGAAGACCCTCGAAGGGTCCATCCACGGGCTGAAGGTTTGGCGACAGGCCGGGGTAATTGTCACCCAATGTGTGCCGCGTTGCCACGCCCATCTCAGGACTCGGCCATCTGCAGTGACTCATATGGAGCAAACCCAGCAATGTACGCATCCTTCAGGTCGATCGCTGCAAACCAATCTCAGGATGCATTCGAAAATGCGTTTCTGGGTCAACATTCGGAGCCTGTGAAGGGCCTGATTCAGAACTCACAGGTCCAAGATTGGCTGTAACCCACCTTTTTTCTTGGGAACAATGAAGTAGGGGCTGTAGAACACTGCCTTCATATCGGCTGGAGGGACCAGCTCAATCGCGTCCTTCGCCAGTAGGACTGCGATCTCTGCCCGTAAGACAGGAGCATCGTTGCTCTGCACAGAGAGGAACTGGATGCCCCTGAACTTGGGGGAGCACCAGGCGAACTGATGGCATAGCCGAATCTGATGGTATGAATGAGCCAGCGGGACGGGCTTGGGAGTGCTAGCCAGACCCCAAGAAACCGTACCAACAGGGTCAAAGGAACCACAGATGTACCCGCAGTGGGGTAGCGTGATGGAACACAGGGACCCAACTCGGGAGGCTCCATGGCGTCCAAAAGTGGGGTCTGAGTGTGCAGTGCAACATTTACCTGGTTTTGGTTGGGCAGAAGGAGCGTGAGAAGGCTTGGTTGTGTCCTCAAACCGCCCACTGCTGTCCACTGGCGAATGAGAGTGATGAGGCTTTTCACAACCCACTGCTCTCTGAACCCTTTTGGGGCCCAGAGATAGGGGAAACTGCTCCTTTATTGACAATTTGGGAACAGAAATAAATCGAAAACAAAAGATTCTCCACCTGGCCCTTCTCCGGGTGAGGGAGTGATGTGGACACCATCTCCCGAAGAGCTGCTCCCTCCATCTCTAGGTTGCCCATCTCAGGACTTGCTGACGTTTGCTTCCTGGTTTGGCGGAGGCCTGGATGGACTGGACAGTCTGCCTGCGACCGGCTCCACGCCGCTGCTTGTGTGGAGGCTGCTGCTGAAGCTGGGCGGGAATGGGGGAAGTCGCAGGGGGGGCTGCAGCCAGCAGTCTGGTAGAGGCAGCTGCTGTCCGCCGAGGCAGGATGTGTTTTATTTAGCCTGGATGATTGGGTAATTTAAGAACCAAATTTTAGCGGGAGGGGCCCACAGAGGTTGGTTCCTTGGGGGGGAAGCCCTCACCGTAATCCATGCTATTCGCCTGGTGGCCAGGAAGGGTAGATCGAGGAATAGGCGAGGGGACTCCTCCTTGTCTGAGGTTTTCGAGTCTCGACCGCAACACCGAGATGCAGTGTTCACTCAATGTCATTGAAGACTCAACTCTTACACAGGCTGAATAAACAGCAACTCAATAGCTGTGAAAACAGCTGTTTTTATAGTGCTCTTAGAGAACGCGACCACAGCTGCAGCACCATCACACCAACACCGACCAAGTGGCTTCTTCCCTAAAGAGAACTGGCTCATTGAATTCACTCACAGTAGATCAGCAGAGCAGAAACAAATGAGCCGCTCGGCTTCGAAGTGAAAAGCTGAATATGCGATGCACCTGCTTCCTATTTATATCCGCGCTGCGCTAAATGCAAAACCAAGAAGGAACATACCAGCCGAACTTAAGTTAAATCAGTTCATTTCCTCATTGGTGAACTCGGCAGAATTATTCAATATTTGAGTTTATTTGATGGGGTTTTCAGCTCAGCTCACAATGAACATATTTAAATAATTCAGTAGACTTTCTCTCAAAATCAGCAGAATAAAGTTTGTTTGGTTCTAGACTATGACCAAAACACATCTGCAGACATTGATCACTTACACAGAAATGTAAGTAGAAAGATCACTGCAGCAGTACAAAGACTAAACCTCTGAGAATCTTGTAGTCTGTTGAGTGAGATAAACGGTTAATCTGTGTGTTGGAGTAAAATTTCAGATCATCCGAGTAGAAGTCCAGATCGGCTGCTATTACAGCTAATTTGATTCTAATTCATTCATAATTTATGTTTTTAAATAAATAAAAAGGTCTCTCAATAGGGATTATTCAATGTTCTCACCGTGTCTCTGATAATTCTGCATTTGAAAAAGATTGTTGTATCCAGCAGTTCCTTGCATGTAGCAGCTTCCACAGTGTCTCATGTGAGGTCAAAGTCACTATATAGACGCTCCTAATCTGGTTTATGTAACTAGAAAGCAATAACAATCAGCTATATAAATGTAAATGAATCCACCTGACCCTGCAGAACTGATGGGAGTGTTCATACTCTGATAATGCCTTTGAGGGTGGAGCAAAGATCTGTAAACATAAGCTGATGCTGCTCCATATCAGATAAATGCATGAGCAGAAGAACTCCGACAGGCAAGTTTAAGTGGAATTAGTTTGGTTTAACATTTGAATTTTATTCTTTTCTGTTTGTTGCTTCCCTTTTAACACAAAAATCCTATTGCCTATTCCATCAGAAATATTCAATAAAGAATGAAAATTCTGTCAACCAGCCCCAGTCTCGCTCACATTCTTTGCAGGCATAGGGGAGAGTGGGGTAAGATGAGCCATTTTTACTTACATGGTCCTGTAGAAAGTACAATGAAAAATATCTAAAGTAATTTCAGTATGTTTCCTACCATTTTAAATGATCAGAATAAATCTATGACAAAGGGTTCTAAAAATATACGTTAGGGGTATGTTGATCCAAGTCAGTGGGTAAGTTACACCATCTGGGTGTAAACTGACCAATCCGAATCAAACCCATGTGAAATTTTAAAGATAATTTACCTCTTTTAAAAAACTAATTTAACAATCAAATGACCTTTTACATAGTAATTTTTCTTTTCATAAAGCTAACTTAAACAACATTAAACCAACCAAATAAAGTTGGAATTTCAATATCTTTAATTGTTTGCATTTCTGAAACAATATGAACACCAAAGTTGTGAACTTCCCAAAAACAGACTAAACAGAGAGTTTGTTGAGTAAAATTAAATAAAAACTGAATAAATGTCACTGAAACTAATAAACACTTTAGTCAAAAGATTCTTGGCTTGGTAGTTTTTCTGCAATGTCGAACATGTTAGGCCCAATTAGGTAAATGGCTCAATTTACCCCACATCATTTGGCTCACTTTGCCCCATAGCTGCCATTTTGAACAAAACTAGCTAGCTTACCAATTCAGGCTAATATTTAGCTAAATGATTTGCATGGTTTTATACATTGCTAAATCACTAATATGGAATATAATTTTTTTTAGACCTGGACAAATATGCTTTGATGTATCAGCATTACATCTGTTACGCTAATATTGTACTTTTACAAGCCAAAAAAAGTTTTTAAAGTAAATGGGTGCTTTCCACTCATCCCATGTGTTTCTCCTTTTCACAGTCTGGCAGAAATGATGGGTGGTTCCAAAATATATGGTCATATGACAATAAAAGTGTACGGTTGCCAGGATAAAGGGGGTGGGTCAACTTACCCACTGACTCATCTTACCCCACTCTCCCCCTACCTGTTTTCAAGGGCATCTGATATTAGGCTACATACCAAAATGCATTTACACAAACAAAAAAGAACAGTTTGAAGTATGAGCTTCCAAAGCCATTTTATTTCAAACCAAGCCAGAGAAATCACGTTGAATAAGAATGAAAGAATCAAGAATCAAAATTTGTGATTAGCTATAACAGGAGACATAACATGACATAACATAATGATGATGGGAGAAGTGAGGCTTTTTTAAAAACTTCGATTCAACTGAACCAATCGCTTCACAAAATGGATCTTTGAGCACTCAAAACTCTTAAAGTCATGTAAGTGCATTCTAATCAACTTTTATAAACTTAAATTATAAAAATGGCTCGATATTCATTAACAATCACACGTTTAATACATTTAATACCACCCCATCCTAAAACCACTGAGTGACATTTCAAAACATTAGGATGTAACGAAGCATTGCTTGCTGAAAACGTGACTTGGGCAGGTACGTGATCCGATTCATTCACTCGATTCGATTCACTCACTCAAAAGATTCATAAAAGATTTCCCGCACATCACTAATGCATATTTTAATCAGTTCAAGGTAAAATATTATAAAAATATTTATACAATAATCACAAATAAAATGAGAGTAGTTTAATGGTAGCTCTTTATATTTAAAGAATGGCACACCAAGAGTCGTTAGACGGCTTCTGGTAATGATTCTGTGGTTCTTCTGGAGTGTTGGAGAGCTGGGAGAGATACTGATCTCGACTCTTGTTCTTGATGATCTGGAGGAGGCCCTGACTCACGCGGAAGGTTTTGCTGCTGTCGAATCGTTTTGTGTCGCTGTGTTCAGTCACAAACACCCTGTTGACTCTGCCATTGGCGTCCAGACGCACAATAATGCGATCCTTGTTACAGTCAAGAGTATTGCGGCTGTAATTTGCCCTGACATAATTTGGGAGCTGGTCTGCTCCTGGATAGTTCAGGTTGCCCACCTCATAGTATGGGAGATTCTGAATGGGCACAATGTGATCCTCTTCTTCAATTCTGTTTTGGTACTTGTGAAAGCCAAAGTTTCCATTCTTAGGCTTGAACCTGGGGACAATTTCACCATATTTAAAGTCTATGTAGTCATTGGCAAACCAGTACAAAAGATTCAGGCCATGTCTCGGCCACGGCTGACCAAAGCCTGATTGTTCCAGCTGAGGAAGTTCATTCAGGGTGCTCACCATGATGGACGACTGTGTGAGAGAAAGAGCCAATGATGAAATATTTAAAGATTTAAACTAATTGTAAAACATACAAGGAGCCAGATAATAATAATAAAAAAAAATGTGCTTAAAGGGATAGTTCACCCAAAAATTGTAATTCTCTCATTTACTCACCCTCATGATGTTCCAAACTTGTATGAATTTATTTATTGATCGACCCTATTGTATTTTTTGTCCCTATACTATAGAAGTCAATGGTGCCCATCGACTTTTGGGTGAACTATCCCTAAGCAGAAAAACAGGCTTGGATTTTTTCCACATCAAGTTAAAATGCATATTTTTGAAGTGAACATGCATTTAAGACGCTGTGATTAATCACAAATTTTATCTTCCACCACATTTAATTTCACTTTTGTTCCCATTTCAATGGTCATGCTATGACCATTGGGTGTAATGCATTACTGTAATTTAATACTTCTCCCTTGAAAAAGTAAGGGATTACTCTGAATTGTCTGTAATTGAATTACAACTTCTGATGTAATTGCATTGAATACTGTATAGATAGATAGACTATAAAACAGTTCTATATAAAACAATAGTGGATTTAATATCAAAATGTAACACATTAAATGCAACATCACGGTTTATTTGCAAGAACTGAAAGAGCCGTTTCATGTTTATCCTTGTATTGTTCAACTGGTCGAGGTTGATATGGGAATTAGAAAATAATTAGTAATAAGTAATACAATACTTTTAAGAGAGAGTAATCTACAGTACACTATTGTAATTAGTAGCTAGTAATAATTACATTTAGAGTAACACCCTTTAACGTGAATTTTACAAGTAGAAAATATATAAACAACATATATTCCATGCACTCTCAATTAATATGTTTAATTATAATATAATTTAGTGTTATTTGTACAATTCTATAACATTTATTATACAAACAACATATTTCCATTTTTTAAATTGAGACAGTGTTGAAAATACTCATTCTCTATCATGAAATTCTTTATGTAATTTATATTTTTATTCATGAAAGGACAGTGAAAACATGGTCTCTACTGCCCATGTTAACTAGAGCAGAAAATGTATAAAGGTTTTTTTTTTTTTCCTGCAGAGGCAGAGTTGATGAAGTATCTCCCTAAAACCAAGTGGAAGAGAAGCACAGGGTTTTAAAATGCTGTCTTTATGGACAACAAATATCTGAAGTTGTACCTTGTATGGTGAAGACTGATCCTCCAAATGTCTTGCAGTGCTCTGGTTATTGTTGACCTGCAGTGAGTTGAGTTCAGAGGAGGGTGAGGTGCTGCAGTTCATTTTAAAATGATTCCTTCAAGACACGCCCCCCTTTGAAAAGTTAGGCGCTGGGAAATAGAAACTTAACCGGTGTACTAGTTTTTGCATTACACTGAAAAGTATGTACTAAAATAGTATGTGGAACAATATTAGTATGCTATAATGTTGTCACATGACCCCACGGCATTGTATGTTTAATGCAACGGATCCTGGAAGTTTTTTTAAATGTATACATTTGCACTTACATAGCATTTACTACAGACAATAAGAGTATATGCTATTGCATATCTTGTGTCAGTGTTATTACACTATTAAAACACATTTACGTTAATATCAGTCAGAAAAAATGACATTAGCTATGACAAATGCATCTGAATATAGCCTATATATAATTTGTAAAAAAAAATAAAAAAAAAAAAAAATAAAAAATTAATTGCAGAGGCAGCATTTCTACAGGAATTTTAGTTTGTTTAAAAATACTAAAATTAATAAAACTAAATACATATTTAAAAGAAAAATAAAACTGACAAAAACAATATATATTTGTATTAAACTCAAATGAAAACAGAAAAAAGTAATGTAAAAACACGTTCAAATTGAATTCAAAACATACTTATTACTAATATAATAATAATAACTTGTGTGCATTGAGTTAAATGTAAACTTTGTCAGCAGTAGTTTAAACATTTACACAAATAAATCTGTCAAATGTGCAAGAGAATCATTTATATGAACAGATTATAAATGTATTTTACACTAATATGAGGAGTTTCAGAGTTAAAAAACAAAAACTAAAAGGCGTTCAACACACTTTGACCAATGAACTTCAAAGACTTTCAGACATTCTTAATTAAAATTCATTTTATAGAGAATATGGGCAGTTGTCCTTGAAATTAACCAATTTAAATAATTATACTTCTTATTGTACATATTTCTCAAGTATGACAAAAAAAAAAAAAAAAAAATGATCTAGCAATATTTATCCAATGAAATACTATTAAGGAAGAAAAAAAAATCCACGCCTGAAAAATCACAAGCCGCCAACTTCAGCTGCATATCTTGAGGAGAAAAACGTGTTTTTTTTGTAAAAAGGGTGGCGGTCCTCCAGAGCAGAAGGCAGGAAACCGAAACTTACTATCCACCGACTGCTTTTCCATTCATGACCTCTAAGAAAAATATGCAAAATATGTAAAGGGTGGCGCTTCATAATGACAGGCATGACAGACCGTTGTGTGTTTGACTGTTTCCTTTTCAAACCAGCTTTTATTATCAGCATCATCTGCACCATGATGACAGTCAAGAGCAATTCTGTGCCATCACACAATGATCAGAGGCCAAGAGAGGGACAACACGAACAAGACAAAGAAGAACAAAAAGTTCAGGAAAGACAGTCAAAGAAAAGAAATCAAATGACGACAGTTGTACAAATAAAAAGAGACTGCAAACAAAGAAAATAGAATCTGTAATTATTACAAACAGCAGTAAGATTGTGAAATTCACGGTGAAACTGCTGTTTTAACGGAAAAGGATGATGATGGGATACATATATATAAAATTTCATTCAAGGACAACGAGCAAACGCATTGTCTTTGCTATGGGAGAAAACAGAGTCGTCGCTTCCCATATCAACAAAAAACAAAGATAAAAGTCAAAATAATTGTGTTGAACCCTCAAACTACATCAAAATTACCATCATAATTATAACTCTAGCTGTCAGTGTCAGCATTAGAAGAACTGGTATTATTAGTATGAATATTTTACTTCATTATTTGATATATATACACAAATATCTGCAATGTTTTTGCATTGCTGTATCCTTGCTGTTTTCCCCCACGCATGTGTTTAAGTACACTTGAAAATAAAATGCGATTTTTTTCTTTTTTGTTTCACTGGAATATACAACAAACCCCAAATACGTTACTCATGATCACGCACGCACGCACGCACATACACATACACATACACACACAGAGTAGTTTGAGAGTTCTCCCTTGACCTCACATGCCCATTTGAATACACTCACACACGTTCACGCGCACTTGAGCGCCTCAGTTTGTGGACAGCGTTTTTTCTTAACCACGGAACCATAATGCATCTGTGACCAGGCTGAGGAGGAACACCTAACAGGTTGTTCCTGTGGTGTCGCGTGCACGACACATCACAGCGACTTGTGTAACGTGTTCCTCTGGCTACATTGACACTTTCTTTTCCATGGCTCTCCTGAAAAGACCAGCACAATCCCTTGTGAGGACCAACAGATGCTGTTCTGGAGGTTAGAAACAGACTTGTCAGTTTAAGTGATTTTAGCAGTGTTAGTACGAACATCAGAATGACGCTGACACGGCCCTCTCAGCTTCTAATGAGGACAATCCAAGTGTGATTGGTTTCAAAGTGCAAAAATTATGAAAATTGCCATTATCTACTCGCCCTCGGGTTGTTCAAAAACCCATGTTGTTGACTTTCTGTAAAACATAGGCTGTCAAAATAACCAAAATGACAACTCAAAAGCACCATAAAAGTGATGCATACGACTTATTTTTCATCATATCAGTAATACAATAGCTTACTGCAAGGAACTGAAATTTACCTTGCTATTCAGTGATAGTTTTCTTTAAAAAATGACTCTAAACGCCACTGGTTCTTGCACCGTAATTCCTCACATCGTATAGATTCAGAAGACTTCGACAAATCGCTTCCATGATACTTTTATCATGTGTTTTTTGGCGCTTGACAAAGAGCTGCATGTTTTACAAAACAAACGAGGCTGCGAGTAAGCAACAGCAGATCTTTCATATTTATGCAAACTATTTCTTTAAAATCCACAAACCAAGGCGAGCTCTTAAACTACGTCTCTCAATCAAACAAAGAGCACTACAGCGCTTCTCTAAACTCACACACGCATTCCCTAATTCACGCACACACACTCACGCGCAAACAGGCCTCCATATCCCCGGGATGTTTAAGAAGGTGACGTCCACAGCCTGAGGAAGACGTGTGGATCGAGAAAGGGATTCGGAAAGATGTGTTTTCCTAATGCTAATGTTTACTGAACCATGAACCCTATGCTTTAATAATCCCGTGAACACGAGGAATCAAGAGCGACACACAGTGGGACGGTGGTGGGAGAGCATTCCCGAACCAATTCGGTGTCCCTTATTGTCCACTGAGTAGAGCACGGCTGGCGAAAGTGTGTCTTGATGTACTACAATGCGGAAAAGAGAAGGGGCAGCTGACTGAGCTTTCGTTTGTTTTGTTTTTTTTCTGGGAAACAGGGAAAGTGAGGGTGTTGTGGGGCATGTGCGTGATTCGGATCAGAAGATATCCGGGCAGGAGTCCCAGCTGCCCTGCTCCTTGGCCTCCCAATATCCCCCTCTGTAGATGTTTGTGGGCTCTCCCGTCGCGGGGTCGACGCGTCTCTCGAACCACATCGCCTTGTAGTTGTCCTGGTGACCGCCTGATCGAACACGGACATACAAAAGCAAACAAACAATCAATTAAAGAATAGTAGGTACATAAGGGTGCAAGTAACTCAACACATCCTTTACAGATATTTCTACAAAACAGACGACTATTAGAAACTATTTCAAATGTAGCCAGGAGCTTACAAGACAAACGTTGACTAAACTATCAAATCTAAACTTACACAATTCACCTACAATCTCTGATCTCTGTACATTTACACAACAGGCTGATAAACAGGAGTAAGTACAGTACATGGTCAACAGAAGAGAAAAAATAAAGGGAAGAGGGAAACAAATAGTGATAGAGTTTAGAGGTGGGCGGTATGACCAACATTTTGTATCATGGTCCAAGTTATACAGTACAACGTTATATTATAGCAACTGTAGGATATATATATATATATATATATATATATATATATATATATATATATATATATATATATATATATATATATATATATATATATATATATATATAACAATGCAGTTTTGATGGACATTGCATGCAGAAATGTTCTATATATAACAATCATGTAATGTTCATTTATGCACAATTCCATGAATAAAACTTTCATAAAATCATTTTTATTTTTATAAATAAATAAAAATTCTGTCTGTCATATATGTATAAATAAAGACCACACAGGTGTCCATATATTGGAAACAATCTACATGTTCACACTTGATAAGAGTGGCATGACATGTAAAAATGAAAGGGTTAAACTACAGTTTTCTGCTCGATCACACTGCCCAGCTCTACTAGAGGTGAGAGATGATGGGGCTGGAAGGGTTTTGGGTGGATGTTACTTGCTTTTGACCGGAGCTCCAAAAGGACCCTCCACTAGAGCGAGACAGAGCAGAAAGTGAGACAGTGCTCACAAATGCACAAGTCAAAGACTGACCACACGACTGCCATTTCATAAAGTCTGTGTGATAATATGGGTGGGTGTGTAATGTGCGGTTTCATGAGATAATACAGTTTATCAGTGTATAAACCTTGCGTTTGTAATTGTTAACATTTATTAACACAAATTGTGGTTCTTGTGTTGTTAGCAACAGAAAAATAGGTTTTATTCTATTGGATCGTGAAGAAATATTGGTAGAGTTTAGAAGAACTAAGCAGAAGAACTGAGAAGAACTAAATCATGAATGTTTTTGGTGCCAATTCCATTTACAATCTTAAAGAAATGTATGATCTGACCCCTTTAAACATGCAGCTCTAACAACGTTTTCACTTTATTGCGAACGATCTAACTTTGTAGCGATCAGCGTGAACTGTGCGGTACTTGCTTGAGTACGCCGGCGGATGTGAGCCGTGCAGTGTTTCAGCTGAAGTTGAAGATGGAGGGATGCAGGCAAAGAGAAGAGGAGTGAAAGACATGTTAGCATGCACCAGAGGAGTGAACTGAAGAAATGAAAGATTAATGGGGAATGGACTTCAACACTGACTGCAGTCTGTCTATACTGCTGCAATTTATGCATTCACACTGCCCACTAGTGGAAGCTAAATGTATGCATAATGGAACTGACTGAAAAATGCTTTCTTAAAGACCTATTATGCCCTTTTACAACGTCTTCATTTTGTTGTTGAGTCGACTAGAATAAGTTTTCATGCTTGAATGTTCAAAAACATTGTTGCTGCTCCTCTCTTCCCAGTCTGTCAGTAACGCTCTGATTAGTTCCTGTCTCTATAAAGCCTCTCCTTCTGAAAAGCACAATGTGCTCTGATTGGTCGGCTGGATCAGACTGTTGTGATTGGTCAACAGCTTCAAGTGTGCTAGGGAATTGTCCCGCCCCTTACCATAACTGCGAGTTTAAAACACTGCTAACTAACTCAACCAGGCCTCGCCCCTTTTTTTGCGTATGCCTTGGGCAGGAATTATTTAAATGAGAAATATTGTGACGTGTTCGTTGCTGGAAGAAAACTTAAGACTACAATGAAGGCGTTTCAGGGAGTTCAGAAACACTGACACTGATATAGAGAATAACTCCCGTCAGAGTAGTCTCGCATAGCCAGTCTGGACTCCATCGCAGCTTTCATTGGTCAAGGACCGCCCAAGAGGACGTTTGACTGACATGTAAAGCAACCAATCACAGTTTGTTTTTTTCCACATCATGTTTAGGTGTAAAAAAGTCGATGTCCCTGCAATAACAGACCAGCGTACATCTATAAATTATTGATTCAGGAACATTGTGCAAGTTTACTGCAACAATGGAGCTGCGAACGTCACATACTTTTGAAAATCCAGCTTTTAGTTGTTCCTGGAAAGCGCTCATTGTCACGGGTGTAAACACAACAGCGTTCTTCTTCTACGAGGGAGTTTGGCATTAGGGCATTTGCTTCTAGACGGACTGTTAAAGAACGCAACACACGTCTCGTGGACATCTTGTAGAATACAACCAATCAGATGATGACTTTGAAACTCCTGAAGTGTGTCCAGATAAGTGTGCCATATGCATCAGACGTTCCGGCAACGGTTCGTGGGCGTCTGAGGCTGAGATTACACATACCCCATCTCCACCCCCTGGATATTTCAGTGACTTGTTTTTCAGTGTTTTGTAACTTTGCAGACCTTAAACAGCAACATTACACACTAAAGAAAGATGAACATGTAAAAAAAAAACATAATAGATGCAAGAAGAAGAAATTCAAATAAAACTAAGCAATCAAACTAAGTTTAAACGACACTATGCAGCTATGGATTGTGTTAATTCTGCTACTTGCTTGAGAGCGAAAGATCGGAGGAAGTTTCATCCGTGTCAGCTGATGGAGGGATAGACAGATGGAAAATGAAGATGATTGGATGATAAATGAGAGACACGTGATTAGGGAGAGGGATGGGATGGTACTTGCTTTTGTAAGTGGTCTCAGAGGGCTCACTGGCAATCTCGACTTCTTCAGCTGATCAGAGTTGAGAGACGAGCAGCCAAAAATTAAAAGAGGGGATGCAAATTAAGACAAAAACAAGAAAAGAAAGAATACAATGAGTGAACGGCATAATGGAGGCGGGGAAAGTGCTCCTATTAAAGGGATAGTTCACCCAAAATAAAAATCCTGTCATCATTTACTCACCCTCATGTCGCTCCATACCTCAGTATGACTTTTTCTTTTATACGTGGTACATAAAGAGTGAATTTTTAAAGAAAATAATTTTTTTACAAAACTAGTCATTTTTCGTCAACTAAAACTATTTAAAAAAAACACGCTAATGTTGCCAATTACAATAAAATAAACGTTAAATAAACCAATTTTATTTCAGCTAGTTGACGAGGCAACATTTCCAAATGTCATTTAGTTTATTAAGTACTGAAATTCCAAATGATGTACTAAAATAACCAATTTAACTTACTAAAATGGAAAATAAAGATACAAATTAATTTTGAATATATTCAAAAATATATGAAAATAAAAACTATTTCAAAAAGAATAGTATATTACTGATACTAAAATAACACTGTTTCAGTCCCTTTCATTGATTATATGGAAAAGCTCCACGGAAGAAAAAGTCATGTGGATTTGGAACAAGATGACAAAATATTCATTTTTAGGTGAACTATTACTTTAATAATATGCAAATAAAGCACTATTACAGTGTGTGTTTGTGTGAGATGGGAAAAAAAAAACGCAGAAGACGACAATTAAAAAGAGAAAAGATAAAGGGAAAACGAAGTAGAACAGGAGTACTTGCTTTTTAGAGGCGAGTCAGATATGGAGTCCTCAATGAGAGCTTGAGGGAAAGACAGAGACAGGCACACGGGAGTGAACGAGAGACGCCGAGAAGGCGGAAGAAACGAGGAGAGACGTGTAGAAGGATAAATAAAAGTAGACTTTACCCCCATCTGCTGGCTCCTTACCCTCTTCTGAAGGGCTGGCGGAGCGGTTGGCCTCTCGTTCTCTCTCTCGGCGGGCGGTGCGCTGCTTCTCCTCCAGTCTTTGTTTCTCAGCGTTGGCCTCCTCCCAGCGGCCCTGCTCCATCAGACGCTGGTCCGGCCGCCTCCTGCTGTCCGTGGGAGCAACGCCCTCCTCTGACTCGTTCAACGTCAACGCCAGTGTTGAGAAGTAGTACATGTTTTCAGCGCCATCCCTGAATACACAGTAGAGAGAGAGAGATAGGGCAGAGAATGATGGAGGAAATTGAGAAATTCCAGCTGAATTCAAACTTGAGCTCAAAAGAACATGCACTAAACACTAAACCAAGGCTGCAACTTCTCACGAATATTAATTAGGCAATGGCGAAGTTACTTTGTAACCTTCCTTGGAAGTCCGGTCATGTATTCAAAATAATATTTAGGGCCCGACAATAACGCTTGTCTGGGACAAGTGGATTTTTTGAAGGGGCAAATGAAAGAGAATTTTACTTGCCCGACCGGACAAGCTGATTAAAACGTCAATAACAAAAAGTAACTAGTGGATCACCAAAATGCAAGAATAATTCTGGATTCATTTAGCATAAGTGGCGATCGATAGTGGATAATATAATGAACTGACGGTAACATTGTTGAGCTGTTGAGGCTCGCGCTCGAGGAGAAATGGAAACAGCGCGCTCACACACAGAAACTACTGCGGTAAAAATTCTAAATGTGTGAGTTTTTATTTTTATTATCATAACATATAATACAGTTCGACCAAGAGTGCTGTTTTCCTGAATACCATCACGATTGAAAATGTGACACTGATTTCATATGACAGTTCCATAAACAATAAATTAACATTAACTCACTTACATTTTAGATGCAAATATTGACTGTTTTTGTTCTATTTCAGCAGCGAAAATATTTCCAAACAAAGATCACAGCAGAACCATAACGCATCTCACAGCAACAGTGTGTTACTGAATGAATCGGTTAAATCAAAGCTTCAATGACCGGTTCATAAACGACTGCCTCATTCTTGAATGAATCAGCCGTTTGAACGAATCGACTTAATGACTCACTCATTAAGACGGTCACCTGCTGCCACCTACTGGCAGTTTAGTTTCATGTTTAAACATTCTTTACAACATTTCTTATTTGTATATAATTTTTTTTTTTTTTTTAAACAATCTCATAACATTATTTAATGCAGTTATCATTTTTCAGTGTAAATTATTTAATTTGATTGGTAACAGCCCTATAGTGTCTTATTCTAATTTAATTTATTGATCAAATTCAAGAATATAAAATGAAAGCTGAAGCATAGCCTATATTTAATAAGATAAGGGGAAAAATGTCCTTTATAAAAGGTAAAAACATCACAAATATGCAGATTTAAATATGTCAAAGCTGACTCAACACTGGTGCGGAAAAAAAAAAAAATTCCAGACAAGCAAATTTTTTACTCGGACAAGTGAATGACAGATTTACTTGTCCGAAGGACAAGCACATGAAAAGGCTTAATGTCGAGCACTGATATTCATTAAAGGAATAATGCATGCTCAACACAACTGTCAGGCATAATGTTAATTACAACAAAAAAAATTCAGACCGGTCTGGTAGAAACCGCTGCAGAGTAGCACAGTCCCTGCGTGACTCGCCATAGATGTAAACAGAGAGAAGTAGCTCCAGTTGCAATGTTCTCCCACAAGACGCATGCAGTTCTGTTTATTAACCGCTAGAGCGCAAACATTTACGGACTGCAGCTTTAATTAAATCACAGCCTTTGTGAATTCACAATAGCACTATTCTATAGGATGGTTTTTAAACAGTTTAAATACAATTTTTAATTGCAGCCTTAGAAAATGTGTAATAATGTGGTTCATGGATTCTCATCCATGGATTGCGGCACTTACGGTATTTTGCTGGTTAATCGACATGGGTAAATTGCAATCGAGGATTTTTTTTGTTTAATCGAGTACTTTTATTTAATTGAGGAATCATGACAGCCCTAGTTAATTTAATGTTTATGAATTGGCACCATTCAATTCCATTTTTTTCTTCTTTTAAATGTAGGTGTTTGGGAATATCTTACGGGAGCGGAGTCTTCCGCCACAGCTCTTTGGCTTTGAGCGTCTGATAGACGGTTTTCTGTCGTCCTTCGGCGCCGTTCTCCCCCCCTCTGCTGCTCTGCATCACACGAGAGCATTCCATCTTCTCGTCCCAAGTCCCAGACAGAACGTAGTGCGCTTTCCCATCTTTGTCCGTCACAACCCCTGTGACCTACAGAGAGAGGCATTGCACAAAGAGGAAATGAAAGCAGACATCAATTAGAGAAGGATGGAACAGGCAAAAAAAAAAACAACAACATGAAAATGTACAAAGGGTGACGAATGAAAGGGGACAAAACTGACACGTCTGCATTCTGGGAGGAAGAAGTCAGTGGAACAGCTGCTGACTCACCTTTCTGGCCACGTCTCTGGAGAAGTAGCTGTATGGGGCGAATTTGAGATGACAGCGATCGCCTGTTTTGTGGTTCACAACGTCTATTTCTCCTGACTGATTTGAGAGAAAGACACAACTGAGCTTGTGTATAAAATGAAATGCCACACTATAGATAATGCAATTTACGGGCAACATTTGTATAATAAAAATTTAAATGCCAGTGGCTGAAAATACATGTACATTTTAAATGACAGATGAAAACATATCATTATCCACTGACAAGACCATCAGTTGATTTTGTAACCAACATAAATCGGCCCGGCAGTCACAGACTGATGCTGAGAATATGAAAATATATATGCCTAATTAAGTAGACTGTGTTCTCAACCTGATCTATCCAGAGTTTCCCGACAATGATATTGTGCACTGTGGTTGTGACTTTCTTCCAGGTGTAGTGATTGTTACTCTTCTCAAAGATACAATGAATAGAACCTGGAGAAACATACAAGCAGTTCAAAATGAGCTCACAAACTCTTGCTTGAAGACATATATGCAAGCATAAGACATTCAAACATCCATCTTTTCATATTAAAGTATCATCGACTAATAAACCTCAGTATAGTAACTTAGTATTGTCAAATGTTAGTGGAACATGTTCATAGTTAATGTGATTAAACTTGTGTCCCATATGCCGCACTGAATTTTATAAGGTTATTTTGTCATTCAACATCAGAGTCTGATAGCCCCTCCCCCTCTGCTAGGTAATTAAAGCTGTGACAGTTGAGTGCATGAAGTGACCATCATTTCCCAAAACATTTGGTTAATTAAGTGGATCATCCGGGTATATAAAGTGTACTTTTTCTATTTGGAATTTTCAGTGTGAATATAGGGTCAAAATCTTATCACGATATGAGACATTTTATTTCACGTTAACGATATACATCATAATTAAGGCTATTTTTGCTGTATTTTTGCATCACTTGTTTTTTTAAAACCGCAATGCTTAAAATGCATGCAGATGACAAACTTGTGACGGTGCAGCACGGCAACGTCACGTGAGAATAAACGCAATAGATCTTTCTATCGGTTGACAAATATACCATTAAATCTCTACTGGTTGACAAACTTCTACCGGTTAATGTGAACACACTACTCGCATTATTTATACTACAAAAGTTCATAGAATATTGCATAAGTACGTGAACTGGCAAGCACCTTAAGTGTCCAAATGCTTTTTTATTCTACTCTAAATTTCATTTGTTTAATGTGTTTTTTTTGCATTACACGTCCTGTTTTATAATATGTTTAAGAAAAGGAACTAGTGAGAGAAACATGAACATGGTCCAAAATAGCATAAATAGTTACCAAGGGGCATAATGGAGAGATATTTGCCCCTGAACTTGCTGGCCAGGGCAATCTCCTGTCTCAGGGTCCAGCCTCGCTCGGAGATTGCGTGATGAGCCGCAGCCGGAGGGTGATGGCTTACCTGAAGAGAGAGATTAAGTTTCAAACTCAACTCGTTCATTTCAGTAAGCTCTTCCTCCATCTCAGGTTAAACAAAGGCTGATGTCCCCTCACCTGCTCACAGAGGGACCTGTAGCCGCTCTCCTGGAGACGGTCCAGCTCAAATGTCTCTCCCAGCAGAGGGTTGAAGGGTTTGCCCGTGCGGTGAACTGTAGTAGAGTATGAGGAAACGGTGAAAGCTGCCACGTAGCACATCTGCTCCAGAGAGTTGTGGCACTTGGCCGCCCGGTCCAGAAGTTCATAGTACTCGAGATCCTCTGAGAGACGCTGCAGCATGGACAGGGGCTCGTTGAAGTTCACCTGGGAAAAGAAAGGATGCGTTGAAAGCAAAGCAATGAATCTGGGCTGTTTGGGATTCTCATAAAGACACAGATGAGCATACAGGCATAGGGATTTTGGAGAGTTCTTTTCCGATACAGTTCTTCATGATGCTCCACAGATTGAGAGAGTAATTCGGTTTATCTGGGATTCGGGTCCGTCTCTTCCTCACAGGCACCACCTCCTGGGACTGCGGCGACTCTGGATTGGATGCTAGAGACTGCTCGTCCAGCTGTGAGAGATGAAAAAATGGTGTTCAAACATGAGCTTTAGACATCAATGGCTGTTTTTCTCTACCTATTTTTATGAAAATTGTAGGATATTGCATAAAAAAAAACAACCAAAAAAATCCGCTGGGTGGAAACTAGTGTTAATTCTGTCAGCTATTTTTAAATGTAGTCTTAGACTAAATGTCTGCGCATTTTATTCTAGTTTTTGTCATGCTGCATAATAGTTAAATTGATAATCCTGATTATTTTACTCAAAATTATAAATCACAAAGATTTTTGTCATTTGAGAAATTTATTTTTACATTTCAGAATTATTGCACTTCTACCTATAAGCACAAATCAAGAGAATGTCAACCCACACACATAGTTTCCTGATTTATTATAGGCTAATTATCATAGGCCTACTGGTAAAAATGATTCCTAGTGATCCAATAATTCCACATGTTAATGTTTTTTTTCTATTAAAACAACAGCAAAAAAGACTATCATCACACAAAAGTTGTGTAAGAGCAGGGGTGTCCAATCCTGTTCCTGGAGGGCCACTGTCCTGCAGAGTTTAGCTCCAACCCCAATTAAACACATCTGAACCAGCTAATCAAGGTCTTATTAGGCATACTAGAAACTTCCAGACAGGTGTGTTGAGGCAAGCTGGAGCTAACCTCTGCAGGACAGTGGCCCTCCAGGACCGACTTTTGACACCCCTGTGTAAGAGCATTTATTCAGCAGCCACAAATCGCAAGTATAGTCGAGATTCATGTTTGGATTTATTACAGTTCATCACTGAGAAGGTTTTATCACAGATTTAGCCATATCAAACAGTGCAAGCGGCTCGTGACAGAACACAGGCCCACTTGAAAGACTTTCATTTAAGCAGAAAATCTCAAATGGAGATGGCTAAACTGCAGCTTACTTGTTTGTGTGTGTTTTCAGATTATCCATGCTTCTTCTGCAGTGTAGAGAAAGCATTCGCAGGGTTTCCAGATTGCAAAGATTAAGTAAAACACCGGGTAGAAAACATCATCTTTTAACAGAAAAGCACTTAGGGGATTTTTGTCTCCTTTTTTTCTGACAAAAACAAAGTGATTTTTGGTCAAGTTTTATTTAACTACATTTTAGTCTCGTCTTTTTTCGTCAATGATATTGCATGTTGATATGATGGAAACACATTTACCAAAACTCACGTGACTTTGCCTCAACAGAGGATGTGATAGGATAAGATGTGATAACTGTCAACCTAGCAGACCGATTTCATTGCACAGTATCTCAAATGTTTCCAAAGTCTGTCATCAAAATTATTTAGTATAATTACCAGCAAGAACTGTCTCACATGATTGCGTTCCAAAACATCAGGCATCCGCTTCCGAAAACAATATAACGACAGTGTTTGTTGCGTTTCGTCTGCGTGCTCTGAGTCGCAAGTCATTTATGACATACGAAAAAGAAGCAACTTCCATTTTTATTACAGATATTTTTCACCAATTTCCCAGGATTTTGTTCTGTTGAACACATGGGGCAGAAATGGTGCTTTATTCGCTAATGTTTTATGCAATATTCCAATTTTGTGCACAAGTTAAAATCACAACTTTGGATGGAAATGCAGCTATGAGATTTTTTTATATCTAGACCATGCATGAAATGTAATTTGGTTCACATAAACTCTACAAACATAACGCCTTACCGACGTCGTCCCGTCGTCCATTCCCAGCTCGCTACTGATTCCGCTGACATTGCTGCCAGATCTCCTGAGAGAAATGGAAAGAGAGTATGAGAGAGCCAGAGAGTGTGAGAGAGAGGAAGAAGGGGAAGGGAAAGCATAGGATACACACTTAGGTCCAGTAACACTTATATGAGAAGTGAGTTAAGGGACAGGGAGGGATGAGTGTAAACAACAGGAGCAAGGGAGTAAATAAAGACCTGTGATATTTGGGGTCTGCTGGAACTGTGATAAACTCTTGAACGTCCTCGCACGCGTCGAAGAATTCGTTCTCATCGTCCTCGTCACTGGCGTCGCCCTTTACTTGAGCTGAGCCTACAGGACAGAGAATGCAGGAAGTATAATATATACAGGAAATCTGTATGTCATATCCAAATGCATATCTAGTTTTCACAAATACAGAAATGAGTGTTAGAGATCCCAGGATTTCATCTTTCTGGGTGATATATAAAATATTCAATACTGCAAGCATCGCAAAGGATACATTGCAATTTTTAATAGGCCAATACAATTCTTAAAGACTAGAAAATGCATTTGAATCTGTTCTAATTGTACATTATTAAAATGTAAAAAAAAAAAATAATAATAATCTGATTCAATGACTCATTTGTATCGGCCAAACATTTTTCAGTTATTAAAATATTTTAGTAAAATACACTACCGTATCTTACCAAAAGTTTGGAGTCTGTACATTTTTTTTTAAAGGAATCAATATTTTTATTCAGCAAAAATGTCTTCAATTGATCAAATTGTAAAATCACAGACAGTGCAGACATTTAGAATGTTACAAAATATTTCTATTTCAAATAAATGCTGTTGTTTTGAATGTTCTATTCATCAAATAATATTGGAAAAAAAATAAGTTTTCATACAAATATGAAGTAGCACAACTGTTTTCAACATTGATAATTAGAAATATTTCTTGAGCATCAAATCATCATGTTAGAATGATTTCTGAAGGATCACGTGACACTGAAGACTGGAGTAATGATGCTGAAAATTCAGCTTTGATCACAGGAATACATTTGTTTTTACAATATATTTTAAATATATTTGTAATTGTACTGTTTTTACTGTATTTTTCTTTCAGAAAACATCTGACCCCAAACTTGAGTGGTAGTGTATATTTAATATTGCTGTTAATTACCATATATATGTGCAAATAAATGAAAAAGATTCAATATTATTCTTCCACGTGTTAATTTACTGAAAACAGTGTGTGTTGTGACTGACTTGTGAATCAATCTGACTGATTCATTCAAAAGGATTTGCTCATAAGGGTCATTCGATTTGGAGTCGGACATCACTAGTTGTCTTCTCGTTGTGTGCAACAAGTGAAGACAATGCGTTAGAAAGCTGTGTTATATATTTGTCTATATATTATTTTGTGCCGTCCAGTCTTTCTTTGTCAGTGTACCTTTGTTATCTATGGCAGGGTTGCTCTGGGAAGGAGGCAGTACAGTCGCTCCTCTGAAGGCTCGCTCCAGATGGTTGTGTTGTTTGGCGAGCTGCTCCAGTGTTTCCTCCAGTCGGACTCTCTGCTCTCTCTCAGCCTGCAGGGCTTTCTGCCAGCGCTTACTGTGAGCCTGAGCCAATGATAGGAAGTCCCGGCAGGCCTGGGTATCAGATTGTTAGAGAATCGTTAAGAATATGTTTAACAGTGTGGTTTCTGTGTGCGAAACAGACAACCACAAAGCGAATTCCCTAAAGCAAATATATTGCCTGGTTGTCTTACGTTGATCATGGCGTTGGAGGTGATACGGAAGAGTGTGGCTCGCTCCGTCACCTGCCGAATCTTTTCACTCGTCTGTCCTTCCAGCCGAACTCCCTCCAGCTCAGACAAGGACCTGAAAGAAAACATAAGAATCAACAAATTGGACGTCACATAGACACTTTATATGAGCACAAAGGCCAAATCTGACAGTAGTCCCTGAACACAGCAAATACCAAACCGTACCAAAACCGTAAACCTAAAACCGTGATACAAACCGAACTGTATTTGAACCGTTACACCCCTAGTATGTATATATATGTTTGTGTGTGTGTGTGTGTGTGTGTGTGTGTGTGTATTTTTTTTGTAAAATGTATTTTTTGTATTAGTTATATACTTATTATATACTTGAATTATAGTCAAGTGTATCCAATCTGGTAGAGAAAGACAGACTGACCGCTGAAGTGCAGAGCCGTGTTTGGCGATGAGGTCGTTGCAGGTGCTCAGATCCTCCACCTTGCTGCCCAGGGTCCGGAGGGTGGACTGCACCTCTGAGTTGCGTGAGCCTCCACCCTGTCCTGCCGCAGGAGGACTGGACTCGTCCCCGGAATCATCTGCAGAGAAAGAAGAAGAGGAACAAAAACTGTGAAACGCCTTTCACCCCAAACAGTATGAGTGTGCAGTGTTGTGCTATTCTCGAATGTGGTTTCCTGTTCCATTCCCAGTATTAGTAAGCGGCGTGACTGACCCGATTCAGCTTGCATGCGGAAAGCTTTGGCTTTGGCCAGCTCCAGTGCTGTGATCCACCGCTGCCGTTCCACCTCTGAGCTGGCCTTCAGGTGATACGTCTGCGTGCCGCCATTAGAGATGACGAAATTGCACGAGTCCTCCACCGCGATGTTGGCTGTGGCCAGGTTTATGGTGCCCCGACACGTATGACCCATCTCTGCCTGGGTCCTGGAAGAGTTAGAGGGATGGAGATGAGATGATGTGTTCAAGATGAAACATTTAATTTCATCATAGTTATATCCAATTTTAGATTTAAACATGGTTTACATGTCGTTCAGGCAGCCTAGGGATGCCAGAATAAGGCTAATTTATAAATCTAATGTAGAAACGAGGGCAGAAATAATCTTACGAGAGGGTTCACGCGTGATTCATGAAACATTCGTATGCCGCCAATCCCATCGTATGAATAATTGTACGTTGATAATTGTGGCGGCTGAAAACAACCGTCATTTAAATATCACGCCCGTAAAAATTCACGGTTGAGAAGCCTCGGCCCTAGAGTTTACGACATGGAGAAACATAACCCCGTCAAGAAGATGAAGTAATCTCATGAAAGAGAAATTTATCTTACTCCAAAAACACCCGTTAACCTCGTAATTGCAAACAATTACATTAATTTATATGTATAGCCTATTACATACCGGTAAATAATATAAAACATTTACAAACATTAAACACTATAGCTTTCAGAACAGTAGCATGAAGGAAAAGTAAGTATATATTAAAATGTTAATTATGGCATTCATTACATACAACAAGCAAAAATGAATTTATTTAAAGCGAAAATTAAACAGTATTAGGCTAGTCTGTCATTTGGCAAGATTCTAAATATGCTTCCATATTTGCCATGAAACGTTGCTAAACTATTATTCATTTTGTACAGGCTTTGTACTTTACTCGTGTTCCAATATCCACGGAAAACAGCATCCTTCACACGCGCAAAAATGTGTTTGGTTGGGTGCTGGGCACGCTGATTTTAAAGCGGACCATTTAATTTGAGCAGTGTAACTTATGTTTGGTTGACTGCATTTTAGTTTGATGATGAATAGCTAAAATGTCAAGTTAGAAGATACAAGATATAAAGAAAACAAATGCAATGCGTTAGAGTATTACATAAACGAGCATCACACCGTTTTTTTCTTTTGTTAATATGTTATTTCAGTGAAACATATTTTGTGTAGTCCTATTTATTTTATTCCTTTATATAGTTCATTTTATTCTGTTTTTCTCCATTCACAGAAGCGCTGCAGGTGAGTGATGTAACGATGTGTGAATCCTCATGTTTTGTTGTTTATGCTGCTATTTGCGCATGTAAAGCTAATCTATTTTGATATTCTACTCTTAATGGTTAATAGTCGACTAATGAGCTTTGGTTGTTAGTCAGGAAAATAATCGAAATGATCGAAATGCTCTCATTTCAATTCTCAGCCAGATTTGCTATGCTGCACACAAGTTCGCGCTAACTCAAAAACTTGACCTGACGTGAGATTGGATCGTGGCCACCGTTCACGTCCATATTGATAAATGCCATGTTTTGCGTGGAAACGGCCTTACGCACAGTTTTCTGTCGTACGTTAATTTTATAAATGAGACCCAATGTGTTTCAGACTTGATAATGATAGTCAAAGAGGAGAATTCATAAGGCTCTCTTTAAACTCTGCGGGCAAAAACGTGAACAAAAGCCCCCTGACAGCTGTTTTTTGGCATCTGATGCAATATTCATGAATCAGCACTGAAAGGCAAGCATTCGAGAAATGACTTCAGCTAGAGTTTCTTTCACTCTTGAGCATTTATGTGACAGAAGATACGTTACCGATGCTATCGCAGTATCTGATATCAGATTGAAAAAGAGCCCAATGTTTACGATTGTAGCAAATTCTTGTTCGATAATTCCGAGACATGAATCAATCCAACCAGCTCTAAAATTATGAATAAATCAAATGAGAAACTGTACAAAATGCTATATTACATGTTTATTGCAAAATATTCAATAAACTCAATTCATATTCATAATGAGTAAAGTTGTTTAACAATGAAAACATAAAAATAAAAGCTAATTCAAAACAGCAATAAAGACTAGAAGTATTCCTAAAATAGTACAGTTGTAGTAATCCTGCTAAGCCGCTCATATGTAAACAGCACCAAATATATCACATATAAATATAGCTTCCATCTTTAACTGTCATTTGCCAACACAGATGAATCACCAGCTCTCAGGATTTTCCATACTCGGCAAAAAAAAGAAGAGACAAGACCAGTTTGGACGGTCTACGACATGGGACAAGACAGATGCCAGGCGATTTAACAGAGGCACAAGCAGGGCTTGACATTAACTTTTTTGCTCTACAGCCACTGTGGCTAGTGGTTTTCCAAGGTTACTAGCCACAATTTTGACATCGATACCATGGGGAAAACCTGCCATATAGATATTTTAATAGTATCTCATAATTTGGCAGCAGGTACAACCCTCTACGTACACCGTGGCAATATAATCGCCATTGTTAGTGGACTGTACCGTGGCAGAGGATTCGTTGCGCAGCAGAAGCGTCAGACTTATGTTTTAAAATGTACGTTCAGCACCACCACTCCCTATTCAGAGAGTATGCACGATCGTGAAAGTGAAAGTAAACAGGATCGCGCATTCAAACGCGATTTCAATGTTACCGCTGTGTGAAAGGGGCTCCCTGAGGCACGCGAATATCTCTCAATATAAAAGCTCTCTCGTTGTAACCATCTCTTAGCTCTGTTTCATGCTTGAAAAGAAATGTGGTCTCTATTTGCACTTTGAATACTGAGTACTTTGATTATGGTATTATGGTTACTGTTTGCACTTAATATCTATGATCAATTTGTGGGAAGGAGTTCAGCTCATGTGCAGTTCGAAGGTCTGAAGAGACAATCATACAGGAAAGAAGCCAGTCAGGTGAGTTTTTAGCAAAACCTTTACAGTGCTTGTTGTTTTTTACTGCATATGATAATTCATACTTAGAAAGTAGAACTGAAACGACATTCAGTACAAGATGATGAGTTAAAACATTTCAAATGCACCTGCAAACTATTTTTCTAGTCATGCATTTCATCATTGAGGATTTCTTAAAAATACTATGTAAAAATCTCCTCTCGTCTCGTGAGATAAGCGTCTCGTCACACCCCTAGTATATGTATATATAATATAAATTATATAAATATATATACAGTATATACATGCAAATATTTCTTAAATACATTAATGTGTGTGTACACACACATACAGCCCTAATATATTATATATATTATATTGGTGCTTAAGATATTGTTGGTCATTCAGTGTTTCTGTAAGAAAAATATAATAGTAATAGATCATATTAATTATTAATAAGATAATACTACTACTACTATTAATTCTACTATTAATAACAATATACAATGCACTAAAGACTGATGAGCTGCTGGGTTCATGAATATTAATCACGTTGTCAGCGTTGCTCAAACTGATTTGCTGAAATCAAAACAGTGAAGGTAATGGATGAGTGCCAGCCAATGAGATTGCCGTTTGCGCATTAGTCCTGCCCACTACCGCATATCTTGTGCTTGTTCTTAAAAGCTGAATAATTCCAAATGAACTGTTATTTTGAAAATACAACAAAGAATATTGTTTACATGTAACACGGTGATTCTGCGTAAGACTCTCGCTCTTTGCGTGCGTGTGTGAGAGAGAAACAAAGCGCTCTCTCAAAGCGACGGCGAGTTGTGCACCTTCACACTAGAGTTTACGGTACGTCAAATACAGGTCCGCACGCATCCATTGAGCTGAACTGAAATAGACAGATCGCTTGACGGAGAGCATTTATCTAAGCATTTATTAGCCAATGGATAATGATAGATATTAAACCGAGTAATGAGAGTAAAGATTTACTCGCATTGTAGAGGGTTGGGGTATATTAGGCTGCTGTCACTTTAAGAGCTGACGCACGGATCCATTATACGGTTACTCCTGCGTGTTTTTCTGAACTGTTTACGTTCACTTAAAGGTGGGGTAAGTGTTATTTAAAAACTGCTTTAGAAATGTGACTCAGGCTGAGTACAATAACAAACTGATAGCCAATCAGCAGTAAGGGGCGTGTCTACTAATGATGGGGAGAAGAGAGCGCGCAGTGCACGTCATTATTCAAAAGACACGACACAGGACGGACATTAGCCGAGCGACAACAGAAAGAGAGAAATGGCAGATAAAAAAACTAATGTGGAAGATGTCTGTGGAACAAAAGAAGGCTTACGATCAGGCAAGTAGTATCAGCTTTCCAGCGCTGGAGAGAACTCAAGGAGTGAAGGCCGAGGTTGCTTTATTTCTTCTCGATAGGCAAGTAACATTGGTTTTGTTTTGTTTCACAGAACTAATATATGCTAGCTTTTGCTTGAATATGCTCATGTGTCATGTTCACTTGTTTGTCCATTTGCGATCGTATAGTCGTTCACTTCAGCGATGATAAAACCCATTCATTTCCATTTGTATAAGCCTGGAGCGTCTAAACCTCCTCACTGTCTGTTTCAAGCGTCTCTCTCAAAGTGTGTCCGAAAAGTAAGATAATATACTCCTAATATATGTTTGTTTCCTCTTTTCGTGATCGGTATCCCTCTAATCTTGTCATAATTGTAATATGTTCGTTAGTTGGACTGTCGTGCTATCGAGTTGTTCATGAGAACTGTTTGTGTTTTTGGCATGGAAGGGATGACTTTTTCATTGAACATTCGACCTGGATTACCATAGTAACACAGATTCCGCCATAGTCGTTGCCTGGGTTACGTATGTGTGGGGTGGAGCGATCAAAATAAGGGCGTGTTTGTTTTGATGATTTGAAATATCAACATCGGTTACCAGAAAGCACTTACCCCACCTTTAAAAATTATGTGCAATACGCGCAATCCCACGCCAAAATTACAGCAACAATATTCATTCGGAGCAAATGAAACGAGTGAGTGAGGGGAGGCAGGTTTGTGTGTAACTCGCTGTCGGAGAGATCGCAGCACAGCTGGTATCATGTATCTTTTCTGCGGAAAATGAGTGTTACAGATATTTCAGTATCGATATGCATTGAAAGTAAATCTATATTTTTGACAACACTACATCGACCTTAGTTCATTATTTCTGATGCCTTTTTAAAAGACTACAATTGCAAAATGTATAGATTATATATAAAATTCAACCCGCCAAAGTGGCTGGTAGGAGTGACTGTGTTACACACCACTGCTGAAATACACCCACACTTGGCGGGTGTTAATGTCAAGCCCTGGTCCAGAGCCTGTAACCTGTGAAACTGAAATCTCTTACTCTCCCTCTACATTTCCTGATGAATCTTTCACACACACAGCACTGCCTGCAGGACCAGAGGAAGTGCTAAAATCAAGTCTTAAGTAGAGCGTGTGATCCTCCTGAACAGAGATGACCTGTTAAGACAGTCACGTGACCCAAACTCACTCAGCCAATCAAAATGGTCATGCGAAGGTGGAAAAGACAATGTGCACTTGTGCCTTTAATTTACACTGTAAAGCTACAGTCAGACTTCCCACACCGTTTGACTCATGAATTTCCATGACGTGATTAATGTATTTAAGAATTATTTAGTCTGCAATCACAAAAAACTATTTCTAGCCGGTTAAACATTTTAGAGTAGTGCATATCTATAAATATTTATATTATTCACTATAGAAATAAGAACCTGATGTTGGAGATGGTGCATAATGCCTTTAAATTAAATCACTTAGGTAAATGTGTTATACATGATTGGGAAGTTTCCACTATATTTTGAAAAAGTTTTTTTGTGAAAGTATTTGATATTTTATGACATCACACAATATGTAATGCACTTCTGGGTTTATCAGACAAGCCTCTGTTATATTAGTGAAGGAAAATATGTAGGTTCTTTTTGAACAACGGACTAAATCAGTTTAAATTTAAATTCAGTATTTAAATTCGATGCACATGTAACGTTTTAATGCAACATTTCTAAAGTGTGCAATATGCTCTTTAACGGTTTAAATCGGCATCATTACTCCACTCTTCATATGATCCTTCAGAAATCATTCTGATATGATGATTTGCTGCTCAAGAAACTTTTCTATTATCAACATTTTTGTGGAAACTGTGATACAGGATTTTTTTGATGGATAGAAAGTTCATAAGAACAGCATTTATTTGAAATATAAATCTTTTGTAACATTACACATGTCTTTACTGTCACTTTTGATCAATTTAATGCATCCTTGATGAATAAAAGTTACTTACTGGCCCCAAATTTTTGAACGGCTGTGTTTCCATTGACAAAGAGCCAGTAAGTATCATAGTTGTGATTAGGGCTGCACAGTATATCTAAATTATCAAAATATTGCAAATGTACATATCGCGATATGCATATCGCAACGGCACGCAATATCTGAATGATTTTAATAGGCTACTTCAACATTGTGAAAAGTGTATGTTTCAGGTCGACGCATATAGCAGAGAACAGACTGGGCACACGACTGTTACTTATATGACTTGCTTGATGTTAAAAATAGTTATTAAACGCAACATGCAAAACAACTCCTTGCAGTCTTGCGCTGTCTGACACACACCGAAACGTGCGCACAAGCCGCCTCTCTGAAAGCGTGTGATCCCTTCAGTTCTGTTTCGTGCCTGTCACACACTCGACTGTCAAATACACACACAGTTATGTCAAAATTGCTGTCTTGACGAGTATTCACGTAAACACAGTCGGTTATGCTTTAAGTGAACGATATCAGTTGGGGAAAGAAACCGAATGCGTGTCAATAGGATCCGTGCATTAGGTCTTAAAGTGACAGCCTGCTAATACAGTAAACCTGCCGCTGTCTGTCAAACAACAAAAGAAAAAGAGAACACTCAGTGCTCTTGGCTGAATAACCTTTGTAGCTTTATTATGTATCAGTGTATATTTAATTCATGTGAAGACTACTGTTTTTAGTTCTTATTTTTAATAACAAAGATTAATTAAAGTAACAAAAACCCCTAGTTCAGGTGTCTTTGTTTACCTGGATGTTCTTGATGTTAAGTTTTAGGTTGATATAACTATGTTACCAAGTCAAGCAAAGAGTTTTTGGTATTTAAATATTGGCATTACATTTTTTGTTTATATTGATGTTAAAATTATATTGTCAGATTTGTGACATTAATTTTTGCTAAAACACTGCTGGTCACTTTCAGAAGTTGTAGCGATGCTTTCTTTTCCCAGAAAGAATGTGAAACACACACAAATGGTATCATTCTCAGTTTTTAAATATTTTTTTTTATATAAATGAAATAGATTTTACACACTTAAAGCAATATCGTATCGCATATCAAATATCGCATTATTTAACAAGGTATTGCATATCGCATTTTTCTTCAATATCGCACAGCCCTAGTTGTGATGCATCTGGAGCCTGTTAGATTATCAAATGTCTGATAATTCACCATATGCGTGTCACTGTGAGAAACTGGATGATTCAGCGCCACACACAGCACTTTTTGTTCATTTTCAACTCGATCTGAATGAAGCACTAATGTAAAACAAATTTGCTTTTGTGTGGCTTTAACACAGTATTAATTTAATGACATTTACATTACATTTCCGTATTCATGTTCAAATACAACATAATAAGGAAAGCAAAAACAGTGCAGATACACTCATTAGCCAACTGGACCTTGTTATGTTATCATATATTTACAAAGTTAAACATCAGATGATGAGGGTGGATTTTAAAGAATGTGTTTATCCTCTCATCTCAAACTGTTGAGCAAACAGTGAGGATCGCACGAGCAAACAGACACACATTCGGGCGCTCCTGCATGCTCTCACGTGCAGTATTAATAATTGACAGAGCCCAATACAGCTTTACCACTAGACCAACTCAAATCTAATTACGTAAAATGGCATCATCTTACAGACAGACAGCAGAAGGTGTTGAGTTTTTTTATGCCCGTTCAGCATCCACAAGTCTTTTGCTTCTAAGTCATATGACTTGAGACATTATCAATTCAGCGCAAACAATATGGGACGGGTTATGTGCATAAACTTAAAGAGGACCTATTATGCTTTTATTTACATTTTCAACTTTCTTTAGTGTGTAATGTTGCTTTCTGAACATGAAAAAGCTCTGTAAAGTCACAAAGCACAAAGTCACTTGCCTAGAGTTATTCTCTATATCAGTGCGAACTGTTTCTGAACTCCCTGAAACGCCTCCATTGTAGCCTTAAGTTTTCTACCGGGAACAAACATGTGACAATATCCATAATTTAAATAACTCCCGTCCAATGCATACGCAAAAGAATGGGCTGAGGCCTTGTTAAGTTAGTTAGTAGTGTGTTACACTCGCGTGTATGGTAAGGGGCGGGGCATTTGCCAAACACGCTCAAAGTGGTTGACCAATCACAACACAATGGTCCAGCCGCCCAATCAGAGCACCTTGTGCTTTCAGAAGGAGGGGCTTCATACAGGAAACAGAGCGTTACTGACAGACTGAGATGAGAGCAGCTGCAACAATGTGAAATATGTGAAAAAAAATGTTTTTTTGAATATTCAAGCATTAAAACTTCTAGTCGACTAACAACAAAATCAAGGCTTTGTAAAAGGGCATAACAAGTCCACTTTAATACTCCGGGTTAGAGGTTTTTATGAGCATTTAGCAATGGCAATGCTTGCCATACAAAGAATATCACGTAATTTCGCTATCTAAATCTTTGCACCTTATCAGATATTGGTAAAAGGCCAAAGAACACTTGACAGCGTCACAAAGGGTTCATTAGGACATCAGACATTTCTATCAGCTATTGGGAGACCTGTTGTCTGACGGAAACGATACCCGATAAAAACATTTTTTGTCTCTAGTTTGATAATCAACAACAACACACCACAAACTCTCACCTGTAGTATGACAGCAAGCCATTGCTCAGGACGAACCATCGCCTTTGGTATCCCTTGATGTAATTAGTCCATTTAAAGAGCCAGCCTTTATAGGTGTCTCCAGGGGCCGGGGTGGGCGCTTTGGGCTCCGACATCACGACAGCCCGTGGCTTCACAGTGTCTGACGGGGGTCTGGGTAAACACAAAGGGTTAAACGGGTTAGTTGACACAAATGCCTGTGTGGTTTACACCATTGATGGGCAAACTCACTGCCTTTCTCTATGCCAGGGCACCTGAAATGTTTACATACACACCTAAGTTGTGTAGTTCCCCGCATTTTTGTGCTGCCTAAAGGGTTCTGTGTGGTTTGACAGCACCTTAGGTTTTGAAACAAATCCCAAATCTTGCAAAATAACGTGTTATACTTAGTGGATATCATGTCAGTGAGCTCGTTTCGCCTACGTGTCACTCAGTGAACCTACTTCATTTCATTTACAGACACGAATTAAAACAAAACCCTATAAACAACAGTGTTTATGACCGTGATAAACAAACACAAACATATCTCGGGCTAGTTTAAACTTTGTTTAGATAAACGAGGCCTGTATGTAGGAGTCATTCACACACAACTACGAGTCCAAACGACCTTAAAATGTTAAAGTTCATAAACACCGCTATGAAATACATTACAAACACTCTTAATGTTTTAATAAAAACCCAGTTTGCTTACACGCATGTGCACAAATGCAAACGTAAAATGACTTTGACGGCTAATTCAGCTAACGGCTAATAAAATTGACGCGCTATCGCGAGACATGGACGACTACAGTCAAAAACACGAATATATGTGTAAATGAAACACATACGTGATAACAAATCAACTATCAACCATTCAAATACGCGTTTACCCTCTAAAAGACATGTAATATTGTTAGCGTGCGGGGGAATGTGTGTTAAACTGAAGCTAACTAGCCTGTGCTAACCTTCAAAGCTCTGTATAATGAGAGAAATCCCGTCAATTACTGCAAAACATCAGATGAAACCTCCGGACAACAACCGAAAACAACATGACAAGACAGGGAAATGTGAAATGCCCGGGGTTGACATGATTTAAAGTGTGTTAGAGCAGGCCAGGTCTTACCTGATCTCTCAATGGTCCCCTCTGAAGAAGGAAGTCAGTGACATGAGATCACAGGAGTGAGCGAGTTACTCACACAACTCGCATAAAAGTCACTTTATCGGATCTTTCCCAGTTCACAGAATACAGACACCGTCCTGAATTTGGTCAACACACGTGTATAAGTGATTTGGCTTACTCGTTAATGACATTTGAGTTCAAACTGATTTGTTTTTAATGAGTAAATGTGATAAAATAGTAGCCTAATATAAAGCTGATCGAGTGACAGTGATTTTACAAGATGCTGATTGTGGTAAAATAAGTGCTCGGGTGGTTCATTGTCTTTATAAAACGGTGGCAACAGTAATATGATGAAAACACAAATGTTTAATAATAATAAACACTTATATTATTAATAATGATCGGAATAAACAGTTCTTATAAGTAATAGTTCATTATCAAACATTATTAAAATAGCCTAACAAACAGACATTATCATTGTTAAACAAATAGGCTACAATAATTCCAAGCAGCATATAGCCTACAGAAAGAAAACAAATCAATAAAAACAAATAATAATGGTGTGTTAAAATCATCCTGGGAAATTCGTATTTACGAGTTGAGAAGTCAAGTCAAGTCAACTTTATTTTACAATGCCGATTGTTTCAAAGCAGCTTCACAGTGTTAAACAGGAAAATAATGAACAGAATTTGATCTGGAGAAAACGGTGATGTCATCTAGCTCATTTCAATTATCATATATATTCAAGTAATGTAGTTGATATAGTTAATTTAGTTTAGTAATTAAATTTATTTGGATATTTATTTGAAAATTTAGTGTCCCCAACTGAGCAAGCCAAAGGCGACAGTGGCAAGGAACCAAAACTCCATCAGGTGTCCTAATGGAGAAAAATAAACCTTGGGAGAAACCAGGCTCAGTCGGGGTGCCAGTTCTCCTCTGGCCAATTAACAAACAGTGTATGATTATTATTTTGGCAGCCTTACAGGTCAGAAGTAATATTAGATCGGAATATTCGAAATATCGGAGGCATCATGCCGGAGACGGGTTTATTGAGGATGGCGTGTCGATTAAACAATTATTAAATAGGAATATTCGAAATATCGGAGTCATCACGCCGGAGATGGATCCATTGAGGATGCCATGTCAATGAGCAATTTCAGAGGGCAGACTAATTGACACGGTCTCTGCAGACACTTCAGGGATGAGTTGGTAATGAAGTCATTCATTAAACATGAGAAGTCATGTTTACGTGTTGGGAAGTCATGTTAGGTGTTGGGAAGTCGTGTTTACGAGTTGGGAAGTCGTATGTACGAGTTAGGAAGACGTTTATGAGTTGGGAAGTTGTGTTTACGAGCTAGGAAATGGTATTTACGAGTTGGGAAGTCAAGTCAAGTCAACTTTATTTATATAGCGCTTTTTACAATGCAGATTGTTTCAAAGCAGCTTCACAGTGTGAAACAGGAAAATAATGAACAGAATTTGATCTGGAGAAAACGGTGATGTCATCCAGCTCATTTCAATTATCATATATATTCAAGTAATGTAGTTGATATAATTAATTTAGTTTAGTAATTAAATTTATTTGGATATTTATTTGAAAATTTAGTGTCCCCAACTGAGCAAGCCAAAGGCGACAGTGGCAAGGAACCAAAACTCCATCAGGTGTCCTAATGGAGAAAAATAAACCTTGGGAGAAACCAGGCTCAGTCGGGGTGCCAGTTCTCCTCTGGCCAATTAACAAACAGTGTATGTTTATTATTTTGGCAGCCGTACAGGTCAGAAGTCATATTAGATCGGAATATTCGAAAGATCGGAGGCATCACGCCGGTGACGGGTTTATTGAGGAGGGCGTGTCGATTAAACAATTATTAAATAGGAATATTCGAAATATCGGAGTCATCACGCCGGAGATGGATCCATTGAGGATGCCATGTCGATGAGCAATTTCAGAGGGCAGACTAATTGACACGGTCTCTGCAGACACTTCAGGGATGCGTTGGTAATGAAGTCATTCATTAAACATGAGAAGTCATGTTTACGTGTTGGGAAGTCATGTTAGGTGTTGGGAAGTCGTGTTTACGAGTTGGGAAGTCGTATGTACGAGTTAGGAAGACGTTTATGAGTTGGGAAGTTGTGTTTACGAGCTAGGAAATGGTATTTACGAGTTGGGAAGTCAAGTCAAGTCAACTTTATTTATATAGCGCTTTTTACAATGCAGATTGTTTCAAAGCAGCTTCACAGTGTGAAACAGGAAAATAATGAACAGAATTTGATCTGGAGAAAACGGTGATGTCATCCAGCTCATTTCAATTATCATATATATTCAAGTAATGTAGTTGATATAATTAATTTAGTTTAGTAATTAAATTTATTTGGATATTTATTTGAAAATTTAGTGTCCCCAACTGAGCAAGCCAAAGGCGACAGTGGCAAGGAACCAAAACTCCATCAGGTGTCCTAATGGAGAAAAATAAACCTTGGGAGAAACCAGGCTCAGTCGGGGTGCCAGTTCTCCTCTGGCCAATTAACAAACAGTGTATGTTTATTATTTTGGCAGCCGTACAGGTCAGAAGTCATATTAGATCGGAATATTCGAAAGATCGGAGGCATCACGCCGGTGACGGGTTTATTGAGGAGGGCGTGTCGATTAAACAATTATTAAATAGGAATATTCGAAATATTGGAGTCATCACGCCGGAGATGGATCCATTGAGGATGCCATGTCGATGAGCAATTTCAGAGGGTAGACTAATTGACACGGTCTCTGCAGACACTTCAGGGATGAGTTGGTAATGAAGACATTCATTAAACATGAGAAGTCATGTTTACGTGTTGGGAAGTCATGTTAGGTGTTGGGAAGTCGTGTTTACGAGTTGGGAAGTTGTATTTACGAGATGGGAAGTCATGTTAGGTGTTGGGAAGTCGTGTTTACGAGTTGGGAAGTCGTATGTACGAGTTAGGAAGACGTTTATGAGTTGGGAAGTCATGTTTACATGTTGGGAAATTGTGTTTACGAGTCGTTTATGAGTTGGGAAGTCATGTTTACGGGTTGGGAAGTCGTGTTTACGAGCTAGGAAATTGTATTTACGAGTTGGGAAGTCGTATGTATGAGTTGGGAAGTCATGTTTACGTGTTGGGAAGTTGTGTTTACGAGATGGGAAGTCGTTTATGAGTTGGGAAGTCGTGTTTATGATGTCAGGTGTGTTTAAGTCACTTTCGTCAGAGAAAGATGACAGTGTACCTTCTCTTAATTAACTTAAAATAACATTTAATTAATTAATTACTTAAATTAAATGAGTTAATCAACTTAATGAACTTAAATACATTTATTTACTTCTAGAAAATCAAGAACAAAGAGTGTGCATCAGGTGTGTTTAGCTTTTTTGTGTTTTTATTTAAAGCCGCTGTAAACTTAATTGTTACATATTATATTGTTATAGGTTACAATGCTATTATATGTCTATTTTTTTTTTGTAAATAAAAAGCCTGACAATGTGCTGCTAAATACCTTTATGTATTGTGGTGTTCCGCCACTTTTCTCACACGCACCCAAATTGTAAAATAGGGGTTTAAAGAAAATCCAGAGCTTCCGCTCATTTTTACGAATTTGTGGTGCTGTTCATGTGCATTCAACTCGTAAATATGAACGCATCATAAATACAGAAATATTTAAAAGAAAAAGCTTATATTAATCAATATATATTGCAAGTAATTTTGGGGGTTTTAAGGCATTACTGTTTTTAGCTGCTTTAAGGACTGAAATAAAATGTATGCTACAAAACTTGGAGCAGCTTTAACAAATTACAAAATTGGTTTAACAAAATAGGCTATAATCAAAATGTTATTACACACAGATTCAATCTCTGTGTAGCCTAAAATGTTACAGTGAAAACCTGTTAACTGTATAATAACATGATATTACTATGTGTGTTTAAATTTAGTTAAAGGATATTTGTCCACAAACTACACAAATATTTCTTCTTGACCATTGTAATGTGAGGTCAAAGCGACCGGTAGGTGGCAGTATGCGCGCGTCTGCCTGCGTGTTTGTTTGTTGATGTCCATGAAGAAGATTGTGTGCGTCATGTGCTGCTCTTCCCAGTGTTTTCTTTTCAACTACAACACTTTCTGCTGTAGACAGCCTATATTACACCAGCAGCAGGGTAAGTGATGAATATATGTGGCGTTTAGACAAACACTTTAGACATAGTATGCTGTGCATTCACGAATCAGCCCATATGTGTTATATCAAACTATGTTTTCAGAGAGATGCCAGTGTGCTTACTAGTAAGTGAAGATGACTCACATAAACCCATTCAGCTTCATCATCAGCAAGCTGTGACTTTGGGTCGAGGACCAGAAACTAAGATAAAAGACAAAAAGTGCTCAAGAGAACAAGGTAGTGTACCATAAGAGCCAGTGTGAAGTAAAAAGATGCAGGCTTTATTCATTTTATGTTTTTCTTGCAGTTGAATTGAGAGCTGATTGCAACAGAGGATTTATCTCTGTTAAACAGGTATGCTAGAATATTATAATATTAAAGAAAATGTAATCTATTATGATATAATAGATATTATAATATAATAATGCATGTTTGGTCCATTTAACAGTTGGGTGTGAATCCTACAAATGTGGACAATGTGGTTGTGGGCAAAGGCAATCAGGTACAGTGTCATCAAAATAGCAGCTTTTTTTATTTTGTCATCATCTATCAAACTCAGTATGTCCATAAATGCCCTGTTCTCTTGTAATTGAGGCTGTATTGCACAGGTTACTGGTCTTAACATCCTACAAACCACATGTCGCCCACCTCTACAACCAGGTGACCATAAAGCCGGGCCAGAGACTTTACATGGTCAACCAGCTGTATCCATATACAGTGAAGTTCACTGAGGAGACGTTCACACCCAGACCCGCTCCAGAGGCGGGCAAAGCCTCCAAAAGAGCCCATGGGATGAGCTCTGAGGGGAACGGAGAGAAGATCAAGAGCCCTGCAAATGCAACATCAACATCCGATGGTTCACCTCCACTGAAAAAGACACCGCCGCCTAGACATGATAAATCCGTGAGTTTCTTCTGCAAGTGGAAATTGCTTTGTTTTTAATGAGTAAATTTGATAAAATAGTAGCCTAATAAAGCTGCCTGAGTTAGTGATTTTGCAATAATTTGGAATAAAATTCAAATATAAGATATTTTACACTTCTTTTTAGGCAGTAGTTTTATATTGTACTGATACTTTTTCCAACTTTTTACTTTAAAGCCAAGTTTTCAAGCTGATTGGAGAAACAGTTTATTGAAGTTTTTTTTTTTCAATGGTAACCTTTTTTTACATTTTAAGTTTTGACTTTGGACTAAAACACTGCAAACATTCTTGTTTCCCAGGAATCTGCTGGCCATTGGAGCCAAGGGCTTAAAGTGTCAATGCAGGACCCAAAGATGCAGGTATGAGTTGTTCATTTCTATTGAAACTTATCTTGATGAATTAAGAGGACACATACACACACATTTTATATATATATATATATACACTCACCTAAAGGATTATTAGGCTCACCTGTTCAATTTCTCATTAATGCAATTATCTAATCAACCAATCACATGGCAGTTGCTTCAATGCATTTAGGGGTGTGGTCCTGGTCAAGACAATCTCCTGAACTCCAAACTGAATGTCAGAATGGGAAAGAAAGGTGATTTAAGCAATTTTGAGCGTGGCATGGTTGTTGGTGCCAGACGGGCCGGTCTGAGTATTTCACAATCTGCTCAGTTACTGGGATTTCCACGCACAATCATTTCTAGAGTTTACAAAGAATGGTGTGAAAAGGGAAAAACATCCAGTATGCGGCAGTCCTGTGGGCGAAAATGCCTTGTTGATGCTAGAGGTCAGAGGAGAATGGGCCGACTGATTCAAGCTGATAGAAGAGCAACTTTGACTGAAATAACCACTTGTTACAACCGAGGTATGCAGCAAAGCATTTGTGAAGCCACAACACGCACAACCTTGAGGCGGATGGGCTACAACAGCAGAAGACCCCACCGGGTACCACTCATCTCCACTACAAATAGGAAAAAGAGGCTACAATTTGCACGAGCTCACCAAAATTGGACAGTTGAAGACTGGAAAAATGTTGCCTGGTCTGATGAGTCTCGATTTCTGTTGAGACATTCAGATGGTAGAGTCAGAATTTGCCGTAAACAGAATGAGAACATGGATCCATCATTCCTTGTTACCACTGTGTAGGCTGGTGGTGGTGGTGTAATGGTGTGGGGGATGTTTTCTTGGCACACTTTAGGCCCCTTAGTGCCAATTGGGCATCGGTTAAATGCCACGGCCTACCTGAGCATTGTTTCTGACCATGTCCATCCCTTTATGACCACCATGTACCCATCCTCTGATGGCTACTTCCAGCAGGATAATGCACCATGTCACAAAGCTTGAATCATTTCAAATTGGTTTCTTGAACATGACAATGAGTTCACTGTACTAAAATGGCCCCCACAGTCACCAGATCTCAACCCAATAGAGCATCTTTGAGATGTGGTGGAACGGGAGCTTCGTGCCCTGGATGTGCATCCCACAAATCTCCATCAACTGCAAGATGCTATCCTATCAATATGGGCCAACATTTCTAAAGAATGCTTTCAGCACCTTGTTGAATCAATGCCACGTAGAATTAAGGCAGTTCTGAAGGCGAAAGGGGGTCAAACACAGTATTAGTATGGTGTTCCTAATAATCCTTTAGGTGAGTGTATATTAGAGCTGCACGATTAATCATTAAAAGATCATGATCTCGATTCAAACACCCACATGATCTTATGTTTAAAAATATAGAATATTTTCCTCATATATGATGGTTTAATTGAACCTGTAGGGTCATTAAAAACAATATATCCCCTCTGGATATATACATTAAATCAAGTGACGGTGAAGTCATTTTTACAAAAGGTTTCTATCTCAAACAAATGCTGTTCCTCTGAACTTTCTTTTCATCAAAGAATCCTGAAGAAGTACAGTATCACGGTTTCCACAGAAATATGAAGCAGCACAATTGTTTTCAGCATTGATAATAATCAGAAATCAATATTCATAATCAATATTATCTATAATGTATAGAGTCAAATCATCATATTAGAATGATTTCTGAAGGATCATGTGACACTGAAGACTGGAGTAATGATGCTGAAAATTCAGTTTTTAACACTGGAATAAATTACATTTTACAATATAAAACCATAAGAGCTACCATTTATTGTCGTCAGGTGTACAAAGATGATAGGGTGGTGGTCATCAAAGACAAGTACCCAAAGGCGCGTTACCATTGGCTGGTATTGCCGTGGGACTCGATCTCCAGTCTGAAGGCATTGCGGCCGGAGCACATGGACCTGCTCAAGCACATGCAGTGTGTGGGAGATCAGATGGTGCAGCAGTGCCATGATGCAGACAAACCGCGCTTCCGTCTGGGCTATCACGCCATCCCCAGCATGAGGTACACATGTCTGCACCCCGATTGGCTGCTGATGTGGGGAGGGTGGGGCTTGTCATTGATTAAATGTTATATTTCCTCTTAGTCACGTCCACTTGCACGTAATCAGCCAAGACTTCGACTCGCCATGTTTGAAGAACAAGAAGCACTGGAATTCCTTCACTACTGACTATTTTGTTGAGTCTCAAGGTGAGTGGAAGAAAAACAAAATCTGTATGATGCAATGTTTGTGCCTGATTTATTGGCGCTTGTTATTTTTAAACTTGAAAAAAGTCTTCACAATCCTTTAATGAAAATGTTGCTCCATCACATGGATGTAAAGCATTAGTGAATTTAATAAAAATATAGCTGCAAGCAGCAATTATCACAAAAAACACGACAAGCCATGGCTGGGAGCATCAGACCAACTGCAACAATGAGCAATTAAAAACATATTAAGATGATTTAGTGCCTGAAAAATTAAATACAATCACTAGTAATGTGATTTAATAGTTTATCACATTTTCGACCTTTAGGTGGCGCTGTTACGAAACTGGTGTGTTGTGGTCAGAGTAAGGTGACAATGACACATGCATTTGGTGTCAATGTGCCAAAGAGTCATTTTGGCATCATGCCTCAAATTTGTTGCTGTGGTATAGGAAAATGGTTTCGTCTATTGACATAACTTTTTTTCAGCACAGTTGGAAGATGGTGTGACTCGAACTTGATGAAAATTAGATAAACTGTCTAGGACGAGTCTGAAAAAGTAGGTTTTAAAGAAAATCAAAATGGCGGACAGAAAGTTCGACCGACAATGGAAAAATTGGTATCCATGTTCTCTGCATGATCCAAGGAATCTTATTAAAACCATTCATTACAATAGGATAATTTAATCAAAAGCATTTTTGTACATTTCATTACAACTTTGCCCTGTAATGTTTTGAGTACCGTCAAGGCATATATGTACCGAAAACACATAAAATATAGCATTTTACGGCAAAATTCAAAATGGCCATTATGGGAAAAATACCGTTCAGAAGTTATAAGCAAAAAGAGCCATTTTTCATATCTCCTGGGGGGTATTCCTGAAAGCAAGGTTAACTTACCGTCACATATACCTTGAACTCTCGGTTAATTAACCCAAACTTTGCTTACTCGAGGTATGCTGGTTCCAAAAACGAGTCCGTGAGTAAGTTCAGACAACTCAGAGTATGTTCCCGGTTAACGCACAAGACATTCTCAACAGAGGGATGAATCAATGATTCACCATGGAAACAGATGCTAAGAAAAAGCATTCTTCTTTTGTTTAATGGCGATTTACATAACCTACTTAGTGCACATCGCCACCTATTTAGTGGTTGTGCAATAATCTTTTCAACCTTTTCGTTTAATAAGTAATCTTTATTTACTGAGCATAAGGATTATATTGTTTGTTTGATGCTAATTAATTGAATGCAGATCCATGTGTGAGATGACAATAAAATAAATATATTTAAATTGAATTAACATTTAAACATTACCTTGTTATAATTTTTTTAAATTCTAATTCTTTAGAATTAATATATAATATTATATAACTGAACCAAATTTGGTTATATTAATTATACAACACATCTGAATACCTCTTAAGCAAACTAACCCTGGATCATGAGCTGCTCCGGAGCAGGTTGTGTTCAGAGAGTGAGTTGCTATGGCTACTTGCGTACCCTGAAAGTTACCTCCGTTTTTGGAACCGAAAGTTGAGGTTATCCACTTACTTGCTCTTAAACATACCCAGGTATGTCACATAACCTGCTTTCTGGATACCCCCCTGACCACTAGGTGTCCTGGTTGTCATAACACACACCAAGTTTGGTCAGAATACGCTAAAGCATTGCGGCGATACAGCCTCACGTTCATTTTGGCAGGCACTTCGGTCAAATTTGTTCGTGTGTTATTCGAGTGACACATCGGCTTGAATTCCATACATTTTTGTCAGCATAGTCTGAAGATGATCTGGTTAAATTTTCACAAAAAGTTAGAAAAAGTATGTTTTCGGGAAAATAATTGTGCCCTTACACTTCAAAAGTTATAAGCATAAACGTGGGTGCAAGTTTGGACAGTTGGTGGCACTAGAGGGATTGAGTTAGAGACTCCAAATTTGCTATTCAGACTGTCCTCTATCTGTGTGCCAAATTTCATAACCTTCCCACAAGCGGTTCTATGGGCTGCCATTTTGGTGCTTGGCTCCTAAAAATATTCCACAAGCCGTTTTACAGAAACAAGCATTCTAGTGTAATCAAGTAAAGTATTCATACTCCTCTTCCCACAGACGTTGTTGCGATGCTGGAGTGTGATGGGAAAGTGACGGTGAAGGAAGGGGCTAGTGAACTACTGAAGCTGCCTCTGCGATGCCACGTGTGTCGTAAAGAGCAGCAGACGATTCCCAAACTAAAAGAACATCTCAAAACTCACCTGTCTGCTTAAAGACACTGCAGCTCCCGTACGGGACAGCCACAGTTATTCTATCTTTGTTAAAAGTTCATCAAAATTACAATTCATTTTGTAAACAGCCCTTTATTAAATTGAATGTGTTTAATTAAATATCTGGTGTTTTCATTCAATCCTCACTTTATGAAAACTGATGCAATAATGAATCAGTTACACGTTGCTTGTCTCTTTGGTGTTTATTGAATGGAGTGTCTAAACATGGTAGTTAAAATTAAATTGTCTTCTTTCACGCACACACAACTTTCACACTAAAGCACTTGATTAAAGCTGCAGTGTGTAATTTCTGCATCAAATGGAATTGCACAAAACTCTTTTGATTGGTCGGATAAACCAGTTGTAAACCGTTCAAATTGGCTGATGTTGCCAAGTCGGGCTCCTCAAATAGACGGCATTTCCATTTGGTGTTGCTAGTGGTTGATAAATTACACACTTTAGCTCATTGGCACAAGGGAAATGACAATCAATGTTATGCTGTTGATTTAGAAGTTGAGAGTCTCGTATAATATATTTGCTTGTAACATAATCCTGCACAAATTAAAATGAACAGTGCAAATATAATATGGAACTACTCTATTATATATAATATTAAAATAAAAGACACTCAAGGACGACCTGAAACTACTTGATGAGAAGATCCTATATTATTGCTTGCATAGAAAAACATCAGCAGTTTAAGCTTCTGCAGACAGGAGTGTATTTCACATCTGTTACTGAAGAAAGTCTTTCAAAGTCAAATGATATAAACACGATAAAATACAAAAAGCACCTTTAAAAAAATAGATAACTAGGACTAAATTATTTGCTTTTTTTTAAACCAGAAATATCTGAAGTACTAATGCCGCTACTGCTAGGCAATAACACCTGTATAAATTTTAGTATCCTAATAAAACTGAAATAAAAATGCAGAGGCAAACTTTTTGAATAAAAGGAGCAGAAATATTTGTGTGCGGGCGACATCTTCCAGCTTGTGTTGTTTCTTGTGCATGTACCCAGCTCACTGTCCTTGATCTTCTCTAATGTAAAATGCCCTTTAAATCGTGATGACGGATGTCTGTCACATTATAATCCCTGAAGAGAAGCTTTTGTGCATCTCAATAGCACTTTTTTGGAGTGTCAGATGATGTAATACCACGCAGGTCTTCATCAAGCCAGTGTACCTCCAGTCTGAAACATAATATATGATAAGTCAGCTGTTGGTTCTGAAAGTATTTTTTTTAATTCATTTTTCCCAGAGAGATTAAACAACAATAGGCCATGAACCAAATAAACCAGGTACAAGGTGAATCACAACATTATAAACTTTGATACGAAGCAAAAAATATTTGAAAATTGGATAAAGACAAAAGATACCAGTTTGTTTACTAAACATCTTTAAAAAGGGAAAGAACTACAATTTCACAAAGCACTGCAAACAGCATAAATAAATTAAAATCAATGGTAAAATATAACACTGTTATTGCATGTTATTGTACTGATTATATCTATAGCATAGCGACAACAACTCATTGTTTTTACAGTGCTTCATTTTAAAAATAAGTACAAATAATGCAAATGGATTACTTCACCTGAAGCATATACCATTGATTTAAATCCTCAGAGCTCACAGTAGGTCTTTAAAAGTTATAAGTTATCGTTAAAAATTATTTTCCCGATGGAGAGTTTTTACTACGGGAACCCAACTGTTGCACTCTAATCAAACTTATTTAGTCTTGTGCTTGTATTGTTTATATGCATTAAAATAAAACTAATGCTGCATTTCACCCTCACAGATTGTTGGAATTTCCAACTTCCTACTAGGAAAAGTGCAAATAAAAAAAACTTTAATATAAGCTTACAACTTGTGCAAAATCAGACTTAAATGGAACTTAAATGTAAAAGTTGTTGATGACAAGAAATCTGTGATCAATTGAAAATAAAACAATATTAAAGTGGTCATGAACTGAGAAAATCTAAATTTTCCTTGAGCTTTTGACATATAAGAGAGGTCATCATTCTATAAGAATATCCTGTAGGTTTCAGAACTAAAAACTTCCTTGTTAGTCTAAAAACAGATTTTATTGTAGCCAAGCCCAAAAAACAACTCAATTTGCCTATAATAGATAATCAAAGAAAATCAACACCTACTTCATCATTGCAACTTTGCCCATTGGCGTGTTAGTGAGATGACGAGGAGAGAACAGCGATACAGGATCACTGGACTACAAATAACATTACCTTCCAAAGGATCCTACTGCTAGGAATGTGGTTATTTATTTTCATCAATGTGAATGTCTCAGTTGAGCATTATTTATTTGTATTCGGTTCATTTCACTGTGGATTCTTTGTTAAATCAGTCGCAATTTCGGCGCAGGCTTTTACGACGTGGCCTCGACAATAATCCCACAACATGCAAGTAGCCATGTCAATTCTAATTCCTGATCTGTGACCAGTGATTTCTGATATGTAATGATTCATGTACAGTCAGATGTTCTTTATCTATGTGCCAGTAAAACAAACCAGTGACTAAACGGTCAACCTTACATTGTTTCTCTTAGTAGGATGAAAATAATCTGTTATTTAAACTGTGATTCAATTATAAATAGAAAGCGAACAAAGAACGCTCCCTTTACAATTGCTGGAGCTGTCAATCAAACAGCGCGAGTTTATCAGTGACTCTCGCCAAAACTCCCGTAATAATCAAATAATCTCTTATTTACATTGTGTTTGCACTGTTAGTTATGATGAAAGCATTCATGAGTGTGCAGAAATTTGAGTTGCAATGACGAGATCACTGCATTCATGCCCTCAACATGTCTGTGATCGGCTACAATGCTCATCACTGCAACCTTTCATGCCACAATCTAAATATAATGCTATAATCAATAATTTTCATGATTAGTTAGCCTTGAGAGCTGTAATATAAAAACATGCTAAATGATTTCGAGAGAGTTCCACATGTAATACTTATTTCATATGCAAAGATGTTAGCCAATCACAGCAGTGGGCGTTTACACTGAAGTCTCATAGCAGACACGCCCCTTCAAACTGAGCATTCAATTCAGGGTAGAAAATGGCCTTTTATTTCTAAATTATGACAATTTTTGATGTAAAAATCATACTAACATTATAAGTGCACCCCAGGAAACATTATAAAACAATGCATGTTCATGACAAATTCATGACCCCTTTAAACTCACCATTGATTTCATTTCTCGACTGTTTCCTTCTGCTTTGCTGTACCGCTCTGTCGCTTTCTTGGCGTTCTCTACGAACTCCTACATGAACGATTGCAAAGAGACACCAAGAGCATGTTTAATCTGCTATACAACAACACAAGGCTATTATAAATGACTTTTGTTGGGTTTAATTGAACTTGAGGTCAAAGAAAATGAACGGGAAAATCTCTCACCATAAGGGTCTTGTCCATGTAGTACTCGCTGCCCGGGCTGCCGTCGTTGTACTTGGTGTCGATGGCGAAGCAGAGGAAGAGTACGTCTACTACGATCTCAAAGATGGAGAGGAAACAGTGGGCCACCAGGAAGGCGAACACACACACGATGATGAGCGGCAGCACCCAGACGGTGTACTCACGCTGGTAGTTCAGCGCAAGGACACCCGCAAACACCGTGCATGACACGATCAACACCTGCAGGCGCAAGAAACACAAAAGGGGAAAAATTTAAACCACCCAATCAAAGCTATTTTATTGCTTATAGCTTAGTAATCTTTAGCACATAAATCATCCCACAACGCTTGTGACTGAATACTGTACCTCGGATGAAAAAGTTTAAATATAAATTTTTAATAAATATTTCAGCTATATAAAATTTTTTATAAAAATGTAAACTAAAATATATCTGCCTTGTCAACCAACTGCAATATATACACCGATCAGGCATAACATTATGATTAATATTGTGTTGGTCCCCATTTTCCTGCCAAAACAGCCCTGACCCTTCGAGGCATGGACTCCACTAGATCCCTGAAGGTGTGCTGTGGTATCTGGCACCAAGATGTTAGCAGCAGATTCTTTTAAGTCCTGTAAGTTGCGACCCTAACCCTAACCCCAACACCTCAAACTCGTTGTTGTGCTTCTCATACCATCGATGCACACGCACCCGGCCATCCACGTGATGTAAAAGAAAACATGATTTATCAGACTAGGCCACCTTCTTCCATTGCTCCATGGTCCAGTGCTGATGCTCACGTGCCCACTGTTGGTGCTTTTGGCAGTGGACAGGGGTCAGCATGGGAACCCTGACTGGTCTACGGGTGTACAGCCCCATACACAACAAACTGCGATGCACTGTGTATTCTGACACCTTTCTATCAGAACCAGCATTAACTTCTTGAGCAATTTGAGCTACAGTAGCTCGCCTGTTTGATCGGACCACACGGGCCAGCCTTCGCTCCCCATGTGCATCAATGAGCCTTGGTCGCCCATGACCCTGTCGCCGGTTCACCACTGTTCCTTCCTTGGACCACTTTTGATAGACACTGACCACTGCAGGGGAACACCCCACAAGAGCTGCAGTTTTGGAGATGCTCTGACCCAGTCGTCTAGCTATCGAAATTTGGCCCTTGTCAAACTCGCTCAAATCCTTACCTTGCCCATTTTCCCTGCTTCTAACACATCAACTTTGAGGACAAAATGTTCACTTACTGCCTAATATATCCCACCCACCAACAGGTGCCGTGATGAAGAGATAATCAGTGTTATTCACTTCACCTCTGGTGGACATTCCTGCAGTCAGCATGCCAATTGCACGCTCCTTCAAAATTTGCAACATCTGTGGCATTGTGCTGTGTGATAAAACTGCACATTTTAGAGTGGCCTTTTATTGTGGCAAGCCTAAGGCATACCCGTGCAATAATCATGCTGTCTAATCAGCATCTTGATATGCCACACCTGTGAGGTGGCTGGATTATCTCGGCAAAGGAGAAGTGCTCACTAACACAGATTTAGACAGACTTGTGAACAATATTTGAGAGAAATAGGCCTTTTGTGTACATAGAAAGTCTTAGATCTTTGAGTGTTGCATTTATAATTTTGTTCAGTGTGTGTATATATATATCATTTAAAAAATGTATAAAATAAAAACTCAGAATTCTCTGCAGTATAATGGGAAGTATAAATACCTTTCCCAAAAACAGGACAAAGTCCCCGACACTGTTGATAGCCGCCACACGGAGAACGTTTTCCACAAGGATAAAGAAAGCGTCTCGTGCAGATGTGCAGAAGTCGGTGCTGTTAATGGCTGTTGCCGTATATGCGTTCTGAAGAAAAGCCACATGATTAATGCATCAAATTAACATGAATTCCTCTTTCTGCACAATATGCACACGCATGACTCACCATGTTTAAGTAAGTGAGGCACTTTTCTAGACACCATAGACAGCAGATACACGCCTTCAGCATGCAGCGGGCACAGGCGTTTTCCTGCAGGAACAACATTTTACTTCATTTTACCATTTAAAAGTTTTGAATCAGTAATTAGTTTTTTTAAGAAATTACTATTTTTACTCAACAAGGATGCATTATACTGATAAAAAATGACAGTCAAGACATTTATGTTATTTATTTCAAATAATGCTGTCCTTTTGAACCTTCTATTCATCAAAGAATATGCAGCAAAACTGTTTTCAACATTCATAATAATAGGAAATATTTCTTGAGCATCAAATCATCATATTAGATTGATTTCTGAAGGATCATGTGACACTGAAGACTGCAGTAATGATGCTGAAATACAGCTTTGATCACAGGAATAAATTACATTTTAACATATATTCAAATAGAAAACAGTTATTTTAAATTGCAACAATATTATTGTATTTAAAGGTACACTATGTAACTTTTGGCCCTCTAGCGGTTAAAAAACAAACTGCATGCATTTTGCAGAAGAACATTGTTTTGGTTGTGCTTCGGCTCTGCGTGATTGTGCAGATGAATATGCTCATCATACTGCTCATAAAACATGCACTACCAGGTTTAAGAGATTTGACCAGTTTAGATGGAAAGGATCTCAAGCTGACTAGCTGAAGACGTTACTGTACCTACACACATTAATAGACACAGTACGTCCTTGAAAATAAATTCCAGCAAAGGCTACAACATCCATAATGAAATATACATAGTGCAACTTTAATATTATCTGTTTATGTTGAGACATGAACATGGATCAGCTGATAGTGACAGGGCTCACTTTTCCTTTGAGCTGACTGTGGATGTAGGTGAGGATGAGGCGAGGAATCTCCACTAGAGTGATGATGAAGGCTCCTTTAGCTACGGTGCCCAAATGATAGCGCATCAGACGCAGGACAGACGACACTATGGGCGTGAAGGGCATCTGAGACTTATCTCTACAATGACAGAAAGAAAAAAAATCACAACGATTGCCTTTCATAGACAAAGTGGAAGCATCACAAATGAAGTGTCTTATCGTTTTTCGAAATGACTTTGACCTCTGACCTGGTGAAGTAGTATGTGACCACAGCGCCAGCTATGGTCATCTGCTGACAGGCGAGGATGAACTCGCTAATCCAGATGAGACCCACTGCGTGGTACCACACCATGTACTGCAGCGGCCCGTCCATACGGAACTCCACCAGACCCGTCTGGTTATTCTTCACTGGACTTCCTGTTGGGGAAAAAATCATGTTATGCTAGTTTACATGCAACTGCATGACACTATTGTACATAAATCTGAAATGCTGTTCCTAGAAAACTTTGATATATACACTCACCTAAAGGATTATTAGGAACACCATACTAATACTGTGTTTGACCCCCTTTCGCCTTCAGAACTGCCTTAATTCTACGTGGAATTGATTCAACAAGGTGCTGAAAGCATTCTTTAGAAATGTTGGCCCATATTGATAGGATAGCATCTTGCAGTTGATGGAGATTTGTGGGATGCACATTCAGGGCACGAAGCTCCCGTTCCACCACATCCCAAAGATGCTCTATTGGGTTGAGATCTGGTGACTGTGGGGGCCATTTTAGTACAGTGAACTCATTGTCATGTTCAAGAAACCAATTTGAAATGATTCAAGCTTTGTGACATGGTGCATTATCCTGCTGGAAGTAGCCATCAGAGGATGGGTACATGGTGGTCATAAAGGGATGGACATGGTCAGAAACAATGCTCAGGTAGGCCGTGGCATTTAAACGATGCCCAATTGGCACTAAGGGGCCTAAAGTGTGCCAAGAAAACATCCCCCACACCATTACACCACCACCACCAGCCTGCACAGTGGTAACAAGGCATGATGGATCCATGTTCTCATTCTGTTTACGCCAAATTCTGACTCTACCATCTGAATGTCTCAACAGAAATCGAGACTCATCAGACCAGGCAACATTTTTCCAGTCTTCAACTGTCCAATTTTGGTGAGCTCGTGCAAATTGCAGCCTCTTTTTCCTATTTGTAGTGGAGATGAGTGGTACCCGGTGGGGTCTTCTGCTGTTGTAGCCCATCCGCCTCAAGGTTGTGCGTGTTGTGGCTTCACAAATGCTTTGCTGCATACCTCGGTTGTAACGAGTGGTTATTTCAGTCAAAGTTGCTCTTCTATCAGCTTGAATCAGTCGGCCCATTCTCCTCTGACCTCTAGCATCAACAAGGCATTTTCGCCCACAGGACTGCCGCATACTGGATGTTTTTCCCTTTTCACACCATTCTTTGTAAACTCTAGAAATGGTTGTGCGTGAAAATCCCAGTAACTGAGCAGATTGTGAAATACTCAGACCGGCCCGTCTGGCACCAACAACCATGCCACGCTCAAAATTGCTTAAATCACCTTTCTTTCCCATTCTGACATTCAGTTTGGAGTTCAGGAGATTGTCTTGACCAGGACCACACCCCTAAATGCATTGAAGCAACTGCCATGTGATTGGTTGATTAGATAATTGCATTAATGAGAAATTGAACAGGTGTTCCTAATAATCCTTTAGGTGAGTGTATAATAACAATAAAATCAGTGGATTAGGAGTAGACAATATATTAAATATATATATGACACATTTATGACAATTTTCCTTCTGAAATAAAAACAAGCACATTTGTAAAGATAGCAATCATTATAGTGATCAAGTTTTCTAGAGGCCATGTATGAGACAGAGATGTTTTAATTGCATTTCAGATTTAAACTTCAGCTTGTTTCCACCATAGAATAAAAAATATAAAATCACACAATTGTGAGAAAACAAAAGTCAGAATTGCAAGATAAAAAGTCACAATTATATTTTAATTATTTCTAATTCCGTGGCAGAAACAAACTTCCATACATTAGAGCTGGTAAGTATGATTCATTTAACTGAAACTGTCAGTTCTAATAAAACGAATCAAATATCAGCAAATATATTTTCACGCACTAATGTAACAATACAAATTAGAGCTGGGCGATTTTTCAGTTTTTTTCAATTAATTTCAAATGAATGTTTTGCTGCGATTTTATCATTTTTAAATCGATAAATCGCGGTTTTGAATAAAAAGGTTTGCAAACGTTACATTTAGAGCAATGATAACAGTTAAGAGAAGAACATGATCCGGCCACATGATGGCGCGCCTGATTAACCGCTCGTGTGTGAACGTAGAACATCACGTCTAAGCGGCTGTTCACACAGAATGCGATATTGTGTTGAAAAAAAACAAGACGCTGCCAGTGGAATGGGAAAAAGCTAAGATATTAGACGCAAGCTGAACTTTCTTCTAACTTGAGCGCCGCGTTTTTTGAATGCCATTTCATGGATGAGACGCTGCTAGAGACACGAGTGCAACAGCCAAACACGTTGGCCAAACAAACACAATAGGAAAAATAGCTCAATGGAATGCGAAAACGTGTAAAGAACTACTACTGTATGTTTGATATTTCATGTTTGCATGATGGTGACAGGCTGAAAGGTGCTGTTATTTTCTGTTTTTACAAAGCATTTGCTGTTAATAATAGCATATTGCTGGGGTTATTTATTGCTATTACTTTTTGGCTAAGGAATATTTAGCATTTTTCTTATTTTATATTATTTCTGAGTATATAGGATATGTTTGTACAATATTTGCCTTCATATTTCATGCATATTTTCTGCAAAGATATATAACAAATAAGTAATTTGTTTTACATTTACACAATGTTGATCACTTCAGATGTGTGCACTTGGAATATAACTTTTTTAACCAGATGATTAATAAATAGAATCATATTGTAGTTACGTTTTTTAAGTTGACTAGTTAAACATTTAAAAACAAAAAAAACAAAATCATGAATCGGTCAGATTAATTTTTTTTTGCCATATTTGCCAAAAAATAAATAAATAAATAATTTACGCATATTTTGTTTCTTTTATGTATGCATGTATGTATGTATGCATGTATGTATGTATATGTATCTGAAATGCCGCCCACTCCAGACCTTCATTCGTTAGTGCTGACAAACCTGCGGTTCCGAGGAAGAGGAGCACGGTGATCCAGTAAACCCAGAAGAGCATGAGCGTGAGGAAGGTCCAGAAAGGCTGCAGGGCCAGCAGAGGCAGATGGGTGAAGACTTTACCGGCCACATGGAACAGAGCGATGGTGAGCGCCACACGCTTCCTCATGAAGAACATCAGCAGGAGCAAAATCACCTGAGGGGTACAGTTTTATTTAAACATTCTTGGCATTCAGCAGTCCATATAGTTCTAAACGTAGCCCCAGTTCATACCGTGAAAACGGTGGCAGCGATGGCGTAGATGAGCAGGGCTTGTTGGTTGTCTTTGGCCACCTCCAATTCATGAGCCGGTAGAGTGACGTTCACTGCTTTCCTCTGATCCACGTACAGCCACCACAGAATACCAGTTCCACCTGCCACAAACACAGCGCTGTCTCTCAGATCATGGGCTCTTTATGACTTTCAGCTAGTGATAGTCAGTGCTGGTCGTTTCATTTATTTCAATGTGAAACTAAGGCCTCACCGATTGACCCGACCACCACAACAGCTGTAAGAATCCAGACCAGAAGCATGGATATGTAGCGGATCACAACCATCAGAATCAGAGACAGAACTGCAGCGGAAAGCAAAGACATAACAGTGCGTTAATTCTCACTCTTTTGACCACTGACGCTTCATCTTAACTCGTGCAAATCAGAGGCATTACAGTTAACTTTAAACTAAAATGGTAACACTACAATAAGGTCTTGTAAGTTAACATTAGTTAATGCATTAACTAACAATAAGCAACAGTATTTATTCATCTTTGTTAATGTTAGTTTATAAAAATTAGGGATGCACAATATATCGGCCACCATATCGGTATCAGCCGATATAGGTTCATTCATTATCGGCATGATGAGAAAATCTGGCCGATATACAATATTAAAGCTGATAAAAAATTGTATAATTTTCTTCAGCTGAAACACTTTAGATGCACACTGTTCACATGATGATGGTTTTGAATTGCTTGAAATATGACTGGAATCACTTCAAAAAGGAAAAGTTAAGTGCAACATGTGCAGTGCAAGTCTGTCATAAAGGCTACAAAAAATTATAATGAGAACATTATAATTGTGTGCTTGGGACATGGCTTTAATGGTGAGATCTTTGTTTTTGTAATCAGGCTCTCAAAAATGATTTTTAAAAAAAATTGTATTTAGATTTATCGGCCAATATATCGGTTTTCAAATATAAAGAATTATCGGTTATCGGCCACAATTTTCATATCGGTGCATGCCTAATAAAAATACAACTGTTCATTGTTAGTTTATGTGAACTCAGATCCATTAAATAATAGATACATTTTAATAATGTATTAGTAAATGTTAAAATTAACAGTAACTAAGATTAATAAAAGTATTTTTCATTGTTAGTTCATGTTAACAAAAGTTAACAAAAGTCATTGCAAAGTGTTGTCAGTAAAACCATAAAAAAATGTCATTGCTTGAAATTAAATATAAAAATTCGTATTTTTAGGAAACATTTCTCCTTTTCATTTAGTTTAACTTTAATGTACTAAAATAACTAAAACTGAAATAAAAATTGATAAAAACTATATAGACATTTAATAAAAAATACAAAAACGAATAAAAATGACAAAAACATACAACAAAATTACTTTAACTAAAATTAAAAAATAAAAACAAATTGAAAATATCAATAAAAACTATAATAGTATCTCAACCAGTGTTGGGGAAAGTTACTTTTAAATGTAATGCATTACAAAATTGCGTTACTCCCTAAAAAAAGTAACTGATTGCATTACTTAGTTACTTTTTATGGAAAGTAATCCATTACAGTACTGTTGCATTACTTTTTACGCTGGGCTTGCTTGTTTGTTTGTTTTTTAATAACAAAAATGTTTAGCAACTTTTTTGAGTTACTAGTTACTTAAAAAAGTAATCTGATTACATCACTTACGTTACTTGTAACGCGTTACCCCAAACACTGATCGCAATGATACTAAAATAACACTGATCCAAACCAGGTTTTATATTTATAAAAATACGTTATTGGAAGTTTTCAAAAATATTATTTGTATTAACGTTGGTTTCATAAGTGTTCATGAGTGGTTTGACAGTCGGCTTTGTTACAGTCCCACAGAATGCGCTCACCGAGAGCTAGCAGACACAGGCCCATGATGATCTCTTTGGATACCATCACTCCGGCGATGACCCGGTGCACCACGCTGTTGTCGCTGACAAAGGTGATGAATGCCTCCGCAAACTTGGCGTAGCAGGAAATGTCAACGGGCATACAGCGGTGAAACACTGGTAAAGATGCACTGCACCAAGAAATGACAAATAATGAGGTTCCATAAAATATCAACCTAATGTTTTCTGAATATATAAGCAGTAATTCATACAGAAAAGTTTTCTGTGCTGTGTTGACATAAGTATGGGTGTAAATATTGATGGGTCTATTATTGTTTTAATGACGTCAACTTATGATTGGTAATGTATATCTACTAAAACATAATTTAGCAAAACTAGCATACAAATGACCTCAAATCGAACACACATGGACTAAAAGGAACAAAACTTAAGGGGTTTATAAAGTTTCTACCTTGGATGGACAGGAAGTGTTGGACATTTTGTAGCTTTACTAGGGTGAGATGAATATTGGTCTGGTTGTAAGTCATAGGTGCATAAATCAGATCCTAGAGACAACAATATAGAAAAACAAAACATTAGTTATAAAATTCCATTTACATTTCACTATATTCAAGTACACGTGACAGCACTGAGCTCACCATTATTTCTTGAGAACTTTGTGAGATCCTCGTAAGACTTCAGCTCAGTTTTTGGGCACTTTGAGACGCACAAAGCCACAGATTTAATCTTTCTTCTCATTATGTCAATGTTGCAGGGGTCCAGGAAAAACACATACCTGTGACAAAACCATTGAAAGAAATGGTCATTCATGGTCATTTATGGTCAATGTTCATCTTCCTACTGCAGTGATTGTTTGCATATGGAATCAGGTGATCAATCAATCTAAAGATCCACTGTTTCAGCTTCACTCAATGCTTTGTTTCACACACTTTCTGGAGGTGTGGTCCAGGCCGCTGAGCTCTATTTCTGGAATTTTGGCATTCTTCTGACCGCAGGTGTTCCCGTAGCTGTCGTACCCTGATATGAGTCTTGAGGCAGCGCCTGTTGCTATGGCAAAGCCACAGATGCAGAGCTGCCATAGAAACAGAAGATGATGATGATAATGGGATACAACCAGTAGCAGAAATGAAATATTTGATTAGGAACTGATTTTCAGGCATATTATTTACCTATATGAGGGTATTTTTACCATATAAAAACAGACAGCATACTGTCCATTTAAGACAAGTACTTAAATTGAACAATTGAATTGTGAATTATAATTATGACTATATTCCAGTGTTTGGGGTAACACATTAAAGTAACACGAGTTATGTACTTTTCATGTAACTAGTAAAGTAACATTACTTTTACAATTTCAACACAATATCCGAGTTACTTTTTTAAATAACTAAATATGTTAAAAAAAATTTGAATAAGTTACTTATTTACAAGTTTAAAATACTCGTATTCAGACTACAGTCACATGATTACATGCTATTATCACAATGGCAGTCAAATATTCATAATTCATTGATTTGCCTTATTTTTTCACTTTTAATTTTTTCTTTCTAAAAACGCCTACTGCTTATATCCGTTAAGGAATTGCACACACAGACCAGCCTCTAGTCATGTGACTATCGTTGAAAACTGCCACACAGCAATTGATCACTGCAGTTCCATCACAAACCCCAGTCTAGGAAACCCTGACATAATGTAATATTTAATGCACGTCATATTGTTTATAATATAATATGGAATATATTTTTTATATCAATATGGTACAAGATTATTCTGCTTAAATCAATGTGATAAACTAGTTAGGTCAAAAGTAATCTAAAAGTAATCCATAAGTAGTCAGATTATATTACCTTAAATATGTAATGTAATGGATTACATTAATAACTAAAAAATGTTTTCATGTAATTTGGAATCAGTAACCGATTTCAATTTGTAAGTAATCCACCCAGCTCTGCTGACAGCTCTCCTGTCCCCATGTTGAGAGAAATCAAGAGTTCATGAGAGGCGTTGTGTGTGTGCACTGTGTGAACATGATGATTATTGCAGTTCTAGACTAAATGTGACCCTGGACCACAAAACCAGTCATAAGTCGCACAGGTATATTTGTGGCAATAGCCAACAATACATTGTATGGGTCAAAATTATCGATTTTTCTTTTATGCCAAAAATCATTAGGATATTAAGTAAAGATCATGTTCCATGAAGATATTTTGTAAATATATTTAAAAAAATATATATTATTATTATTATTATTAATATGCATTGCTAAGGACTTCATTTGGACAACTTTAAAGGTGATTTTTTCAATATTTCTATTTTTTTTGCACCCAGATTCCAAATTTTCAAATAGTTGTATCTTGGCCAAATACTGTCCTATCCTAACAAACCATAAATCAATGGAAAGCTATTCAGCTTTCAGATAATGTATAAATCTAAAATAATTTACCCTTATGACTGGTTTTGTGGTCCAGTGTCACAAATGTTACTCATCTCACTTGCACAAAAACAGATTCAGTATTCCTCAAAATGAATAAAAACAATGAAATGCATTAATTAAACGTGTTAAATTACACAAATATACTTTATGTATTTAATCTCACTTTATTATTTTGTTTGAGTTGCGCCTTCTACTGTACACGCGTGAATTTGCTTTTTCTTCAGCCTGTGGCTTATTCATTACACTTTTGGTGTGAAAGGGCCTTTTTACATTTGCCAAAAATAAAACTTTTTTTGTTATTAAAAAACAAATAAGCCCAGCCCAGGTGAGAAAAATTAACGCAAAAGTAACATAATGGATTACTTTCCATAAAAAGTAACTAAGTAAAGCCATTCATTATTTTTTTAGGGACTAACACAATATTGTAGCACACTTTTAACCCTTTCCCTGCCATTTACGGATATTTCCGTAATTTGTGAGAAAATGGCGGAGAAATTTCCGGCTTTCTGTGGTTTCAACGTTATACAGTAGGGGGCGCTATTACGCAACAATACAGACTCTCCTGATCAAAAAACAGGCGAGAAAGAAACGTGCGATATCATATGTAAGCAGATGCAAATGGAAAATAATGTGATCATCAACATTAAAGGTGCAAAACAGACATTCCGACATGGAACGCACATTTCAAAGTAGAATAACTGGCTGTAGCATTGCTTTTCTGAGAAACAAGTAGGTGATTTTAGCATGTTTCCTACATATCTTCAAGCATATTATGGTATTTTTATGCTTTAGTAAAGTGAAAAACTGCCTAATGTTACTGAATGAAATGTAGACCCAGGATGAGGTCTAGGACTGTGCAAGCATTTGGGGTGTTGACGGACTCGATCTACTCCATTTGTGTTTTGATGATCGTTATGAATCCGATCTGAATGTAGTCTTTGATAAAAACATGATTTTCTCAGCTTTTTTGCTCAAAATGTTGCTTTTTTTAAATGAAACTTACCCACATTCAAGTGATGATAAAAAAAGAATGCAAAGGCTCTGTTCTTTCTTTTGATATATTGCATGTTCAGATATTCATACAAACAAAATATTCAGGGGGCAATGACATTTTTGTGAAAATGATAAATGCTGGCGGTGGCTGGCAACTTTTTTTTTTTTTTTTTTAAACGCTGGCTGAGGAGGAGTTAAAAGTATCTTTCCCTAACACTGCTATTATCTATATTATCAAAATAACATGAAACACTAACAACAACAATAATAATGGATACATATAATAATATAACATTTCATACTTAACTATTAATTGTGTGCTGTATTTTATAATTTGTTTTAAATATGTTAATTATGTTTCTTTTTAATAATGTCATAAGACCGATTGATCACGTCTGTTCTCTTACCATGCCGATATTGAAGAGGATGAAGAGGAGCAGCCATGGGATATCTGTGCACTTCCTCTGCTCTAAGGGTTTCCAGTCGCGTGTCTTCTGTAAAGGGGAAGTTGACATCGTTGACATGACATACAAACTCTCATAAAAATAGCAAAATGTGAAAATGTTAATTCTAATTTTCTAAATATTCTAATTATTGTAGAGACACAAACAGACGGTTCCTTTGTCACACAACATGACTATTTAAGAAAACTACCAAAATTAAATGTTATTTTAGTATTATTTATTTATTACTGTAGAATTTCTTCATATTTTGTATTAGCAAAAATGTATATATGTTTTCATTTTAACTTCCAAGTTCACATTTTAGTAATTTTGTTATGTGCTTTTGTCATTTTTTATTCCATTTTATTTTTCTATTTGTTGCAACTAATTTTCATTTCAAGTTTTATTTTGGCTTAATTTCAATTAACACAATTTTTTTTACCCTCTGTTTCTACACAGAGTCAATGCAGTTGATTTTTTTTCCCAAGGGGTAGATTTTAGGCAATTATAGCATGAATCAAACCAGATGAAAGCATAGTAGTGAATGAATGGGACTGTGAGAACACACCTGCCTCCTCCTCTCGCAGTTAAACCCGGAAATGAGCTTTACACTGTTGACAAACAAAACTCTGACCCTTGATTTATCGTTATTTTGATGCGATGAAGGCCAAATAGATCTCTATATAAAGTGCACGGACCTTCTCTTTTATCAAACCCCATTTACAAGATATTTGCATATATGTGTTCGTAATATGTAATACGTTTGCACTCATAACTTCTTGCTATGCATGTGGTCGTTCAACTCCAAAAAGTTTCCTTGCATGCATTTACACGATGTTGTGTTTTATGAGCTCTTACCTGTGTGCTGCCGCAGCATCCCATAATTCCTGAGTTGACGAGAATCCCAAACAGAAACACACATGAAACAGTATAAATCAGGGAGTTGCCAGCGCGAGATCAGCGTGTCCTGCAGCTGCAGTTTCGGGAGAATAAAGTGTAAAAGTTGCACATCTGTAATAATACGTATAAATGCCCTTGGAAACAAAACACGTCCAATATAGCAATCACGCATGCATATAAAACACACTCAAGCCGCTGATGTTAGTAAATGGATTAGGATGTGTATGTTTTTTCAGGATCTGACGTCCTGAAATTCTCCCTTGTGAATTCCGTGACAAGGTGAAGGCGGAGCTGTCCTGTCCCCCTCCTCCTCTTCCTCCTCCTTTTCTTCGGTCACAATAGAAAACATTGAACTACGACCAGCTATTTCACACTGGAGTCTGGCTGTCCATGATCAAATCTATAGCTCAATATTAGGACAGGCACACGTTTCACGTTTGATATGTTAGTTATGTCATTGAACTAGAGATGTTTGATTCGCGAACGAATCGTTCTTTTGAACAGATTCTTTTGTAATGATTCGGTTGATGATTCACAAAGAATCACTCGATAGCAAGACTGAAAGTGTTGTGTGTAATGAAAGTAAAGTAACGGATTACGCTTAATTTTTCTGCAATACAGTTACTTCTGATGTAATACTGTAGATTTAACTAGATAAAAAAAGTTTGTAGACAAACTTTAAGTTGGATTGAAAAAGCCAGAAAGTTTGACATAGTTTTAAAAGTTTGAAATAGTTTGTTTTAATTTAGTACTACCATACTAATACTGTGTTTGACCCCCTTTCGCCTTCAGAACTGCCTTAATTCTACGTGGCATTGATTCAACAAAGTGCTGAAAGCATTCTTTAGAAATGTTGGCCCATATTGATAGGATAGCATCTTGCAGTGGATGGAGATTTGTGGGATGCACATCCAGGGCACGAAGCTCCCGTTCCACCACATCCCAAAGATGCTCTATTGGGTTAAGATCTGGTGACTGTGGGGGCCATTTTAGTACAGTGAACTCATTGTCATGTTCAAGAAACCAATTTGAAATGATTCGAGCTTTGTGACATGGTGCATTATCCTGCTGGAAGTAGCCATCAATGCTCAGGTAGGCCGTGGCATTTAAATGATGCCCAATTGGCACTAAGGGGCCTAAAGTGTGCCAAGAAAACAATCCCCACACCATTACACCACCACCACCAGCCTGCACAGTGGTAACAAGGCATGATGGATCCATGTTCTCATTCTGTTTACGCCAAATCCTGACTCTACCATCTGAATGTCTCAACAGAAATCGAGACTCATCAGACCAGGCAACATTTTTCCAGTCTTCAACTGTCCAATTTTGGTGAGCTCGTGCAAATTGCAGCCTCTTTTTCCTATTTGTAGTGGAGATGAGTGGTACCCGGTGGGGTCTTCTGCTGTTGTAGCCCATCCGCCTCAAGGTTGTGCGTGTTGTGGCTTCACAAATGCTTTGCTGCATACCTCGGTTGTAATGAGTGGTTATTTCAGTCAAAGTTGCTCTTCTATCAGCTTGAATCAGTCGGCCCATTCTCCTCTGACCTCTAGCATCAACAAGGCATTTTCACCCACAGGACTGCCACATACTGGATGTTTTTCCCTTTTCACACCATTCTTTGTAAACTCTAGAAATGGTTGTGCGTGAAAATCCCAGTAACTGAGCAGATTGTGAAATACTCAGACCGGCCCGTCTGGCACCAACAACCATGCCACGCTCAAAATTGCTTAAATCACCTTTCTTTCCCATTCTGACATTCAGTTTGGAGTTCAGGAGATTGTCTTGACCAGGACCACACCCCTAAATGCATTGAAGCAACTGCCATGTGATTGGTTGATTAGATAATTGCATTAATGAGAAATTGAACAGGTGTTCCTAATAATCCTTTAGGTGAGTGTATATGCTGAGGAGAAAGAATACTTGTAAATGGAATACTAGAATACTAAATGGAAAGAATTGTGAGTCGGGTCTATCAAGAGATTCATTAAAAAGAACCGCCCAAATGAACCGATTCACTACGTTGAATCGAACTACTAGCCCGGTTACTGTGACTTTAGCACCATCTGGCGGAAAGAACGAAGTAGTGCGGAAAGGTAGTGTCCGCGACCATTTTATGGCGTCATTGAGTACATGATTTTAGGTGCAGAGCTTGCGTCACATCAGAAGATTGTAATTGTATTTGCAATAACTGAAGCTGTAAATTGTTGTGCTAAAGTGTATTACATTGTTTTTCCTTCATGGTGGGGTGTTAGGATCCAAACAACTTGGCAAGACAAAGCAAACGTCAAACAGACACGCTAAAGTGTGGAGATGCCGGGGATTGAACCCGGGGCCTCATACATGCAAAGCATGCGCTCTACCACTGAGCTACATCCCCTTTTGGGTGTAATGCCTGAATGCTACTACTACCGCACGCACGCACGCGCAGGCATGCACGCACACACACACACACACACACACAAGCGCACGCACGCACACACACACACACACACACACCTCTCTATCATGTTGGTGCACCTATCATTATGAGGACATTCCATAGACGTAATGGTTTTTATACTGTACAAACTGTACATTCTATCCCCCTACACTACCCCTACCCCTAAACCTAAACCTACCCATCACAGGGAACATTCTGCATTTTTACATTTTTAATAAAACATTGTTTAGTATGTTTTTAAAGCTATTTTTATTATGAGGACACAGGAAATGTCATCATAAACCACGTTTACGTTGTAATACCAGTGTAATACCCATGTCATTATACAAATTTGTGTCCTCATAAATCACATAAACATGCACACACACAATTTATTTAGGTCCACTTAAAAGAAATGCTTTACAGGGACATAAATATTATAGATGCAGTTAAATACATGTACAAAATCATGAACCAGCAGCATACAACAGGTCTTCACAATATTAAGCATATCTCTCAGTTGTTATGGGTGTAAGTAACAGCGTCTCCGCCATATCTGCCGGTTGCCTATGATAGCAGACAGAGCACAGTACTTTGCTAGCCGTTTGGCCCTCTTTTTGGGCATTTCAAGTTGTTGAAGCTCTCTTACAACCAGCCTGTGTGTGTGTGTCCTAAGCTGCCAGATATGAAAATAAGTAGTCGGCCCCGATAACCTATCTCTGAGATGGTGTTTAGGAGTGGTTGGTATTTAATGACCTTGGTCATAAATGCTTCTTCCATACTAGAGTCAAAGGTGCATGCAACCTCCAAAACGAACACCTCACTGAACTCCTCATTATCTGGTGTATTAGCAAACAGATGTGATAAGGTATCAGAATTACTATTGCAATGATGAAACATGGATGGTTTTACACAAGAATGTTTGTACATTCTTACTAAAGGTGAGAAATGGTTTGACATCTTTCACTATAAAGTCCACTATTCTGTCTATGTACATTCCCTTGTAAGCATGGCAGCCACTGAAGATGTGTGGAAATGTTTCAGTGATCTGTTCTGTAGTGTGATGGATGAGGGACCTGGGTTGTAGGAAACCAGATAGAAAGGTTGAGTCTGTGAAGTACTGTGAAGATGGCAATGTCCTCATTGGGTGCAGTATTCTTAAGAAACGAGTGAGAAACAGTGATCAGCAGAGCAAAGACATGCAAGCCCAGTGTTGTTTTTGATGATGTTGGTGTAAGTCCAGAAGAGTTCGGTAGGCACCTGTGGATGTTAGCGGGTGGCTATGACCACCGTATGTGGCTGTTGCCCTGACGTAGGTCAGGGGGTTGGTAATAATATCTTCTGAGACTCTCACAGTCCCAGAGTCAGACCGCACCCACTCCAGTGATACTCCAGTTCGGACGCAAAGGTCGTTCAGGTCCGGCCAGTCTGACCAGACACCAAAGCCAGCAGAATGGGTGTCAAGTTTCCCGCGGGGTATTTTCTCTTTAAAACGCTGGTGTTTCTGACGTCACAAACTACTTTGTAACCAATCAGGTCAATGTGCCGGCGAGCTTTAGCATATCATTAACTATAACCGCTCTGTGGACGGAGTCTCAAGAGAAGCCAGGTTATCCCTGTTACCGGTAGCTTATATTTTTCTGTTGATATGAAAAATTGGGTAGATTTAGCAATATAACAGCGGGTGAATTATGTATATGATGTATATTACGATGTTATGATGAACTATATGCCTTTATCCACTGACGTTCTTTGACGTTTAAAGCGTTTCTAAGGATACTGATTGTTAAAAGGCAGACTGAGATGGCGAACGGGAACATGGTTTGTGTAACATTAGCAACACATTATTAGCTGTTTGATAATGTAGTCAAGCCAAAGGCTAATCATATAAATTACCGTTATGTGCCTGACTTTGTAAAGAGCGATAGCTTTGTGCAACGTTTATTACAGTAAGTTGAGTAAAAGTTGAGTGAGTGGATCTCTGAGCTTGTGCGAGTGAGTGGGGGCGGCGCTCATTTGCATATTCATGAATCCACGTATACTAAATGAAGCAAGGGTGTAGTTACATTCAAGGTTTTTTAAGATTTTTTTCACAGGAAAAAACGTTTAAATTAGTAAAATATGTCATTTTGCTTATCAAAGATGAGCTTTAAGGGATAAAATTATTGACTACAGGGGGACTTTAAATTTCTGTACAATATTAACATTTGAAAATATGCTTTTGGCCATTAAGTGTTTTTATTTTATTTTGTATGTTTCTCAACCCTGCTACTGTTTTTATCAGTTGTTTAAATACTATTCATGTATATAAAATCAAGTACATGTATAAACTAGCAAACAAACTTTATTCAGGCTGGCTTTTCTTTACTATTATTTATTTATTCCAATTCGTTTTGCTGCTACTCACATTTCAGAAGTTACACACAGCACTTAAGCAGAACAGAAAAAGGACAAAGGAGTGACTGAAATAGCTTTTTAATATTTAAAATGTAAACACATACATTGTAACACATAAAATAATGGCCATGGTGGGACATCTGAAATAGTCTATTAATCTTTTGTTAAACACAAAACATCCTGTTTGTGAATTATGAATATCAAGAACAGTTTAACATTGACTGTTATAAAGTGCTTCAGTTTTGGACCAAAGACGATACTTGTTTCTTTCTTCTTCCACGTCATCTAATGTGCAGCAGGGATTGTTGCTTAATTTCTGAGGGTGTTTGTCTAAAGAGCACCTAATGGATTTTGGAAATTAGACTCAACCGGTAGCACCTAATTGCATTTGGTCACTTCACGCTTTAGGGCGAACAACAACGGTGCTGTGGAGAGCATTGGTCGAGATGGTAAAAGTGATAAACTAAAGGAAACGAAAGTTAAACTAGCATTTGCACAGAATAAAGAGGCACATCCTGAGTTATTAACTCCTGTACCAGAGGCCCATGAATGTCATTTCTAGGAAAAGATGTAGCTCTTGTTTTTTTAAGGCCCTATCGTACAATGAAACTCTTATTTCAAATCACACGGTGTAGACAACAACAACAACTGTAACATTTAGTAACCTGTTGAGGGCCACTAGCATAATATCCAACACCGACAACTTGAATGCTTGGTAATACGTTCATTTGGAAAGATTGTAGACCACTTGACCTGTTTTGGCACGGACATGATTTGCTTCTGTAGTTTCACAATATGAATCTCCCAGTGAAGTCCAACCAGAACCCTCCTCGAGATCATCGACCATCAGTTTGATACCCACACAGAAATACTTCAGGATAACAAAGCTAGAACATGCTTGAGCTTACAATGGCGTCCTGAACACGGCATCCATGTAAAGCATGCAAGAAACTTCCAAAGTCATCCGCTCCGTCTTTACAGTAGACACAAAATCCATTGTAGCTAAGATGGCAGTGTGTGCCCGGCGCTTCTGGTGTTGTTTCTAGTCCATTAGCGGAGTGTTGTTTCAAGGCCCCACACTTTCAAATACTTGACAACAATAGTGAAACATTGCACATCATTGCATCAAAATATCATTTAAGTATAGCTTTAAAATGCATATCTAAAAAATAAAGTACAAAGACCAAGAGAGTTGCTGAAATGCAAAGTTTGAAGCCTGTACTAAATGTGGGGATGAAGTCGGCCCTGAATTAGATCTCATCTCGTTGGCAGTGTCCGATTGATATTTTCGATAGAAACTCCGCAGACGTCTTGTCGATCAAACATTCACCGCTAGTGGAGCGAACAGCTTCAAGTTTCCTCATGTTCACTGTGACGGCGCAACGAGCACCAGGCTCAGCCTCGCTGTCTTCGGCGTTCTACTCAAATTTCTTTCTCTCTTTTTTTGCATTGATTTGCATTGGTTTGTTTCAGTAGTGTGTTTCAGGTCCAGTGCCCGCTTGTGAGCATAACACACAGCTGAAATAGAACAAAAAACTAAAAAGTAGTACAAAAACAAATGACACACTAGTCCCACAAATGTGGATTGTTGTATCCGTTGAACGGCGGATCACACCACTGACTCTTTGGCCTTCTGGTCTATGAGGAAGGCGTTCAGTTGAGAAATGTCCACAACGGCATCGGTTTTGTTCATGGAAATGTCTTTTAAGTGGTCCTCGTCGGTTTGGTCCTTGGCAAAATTTACAAATACCTGAAATGAGCACACAAAAAGATCTTATAAGTTACAGTGGATGATGTTTTTTAAAATTTTGAGGTGTTTCGTTTTTTTTCCGAACCTCCGTTTTTGTTCTCTGATAATCTGTAATATTATGAAATATTATCATTGTAAATGCCTGTTTTATATTTTAATATACTATATGTTAAAATGTAACTTATTCCTGTGATCAAAGCTGAATTACTCCAGTCTTTAGTGTCACATGATCCTTCAGAAATCATTCTGATATGATGATTTGATGCTCAAGAAACATTTATGATTATTATCAATGTTGAAAACAGTTGTGCTGCTTCATATTTTTGGGGAAAACGTGATAGAACTTTTTCAGGAACAGCATTCTTCTGAACTTTGTAACCTTATAAATGTCTTTACTGACAGTTCTGATAAATTTCATCCCTTAAACATCATTCTTGCTGAATAAAAGTATAAATATCTTTAAAAAAGCACAGTATGTAAGTTTCACCGCTAGAGGGCGCTTACTCAAAACAAAGGTGTAGCTTGCTGACGCTGTGAATGAGCGTGGAATCATGGGAGTTGAAATCTTGACTCTTCACCTCCACAGCAGATGGAAAGGAATCCGGCGGACTCGGGCAGAAATCATGTTCGGGAATGAGCGAATGTATTATAGTTTTATTAACGTTACGTGGTATGAGGCAGGATGCGCCGAGAGCCCTTGGGAGCGAACGCTAATGAGAGGGACCTGCACGAAACACCGGTCTCTGAGCTTTTATTATGCTTATGATGCAGTCGCCGCTTCCACTCTTTTCATTGCATATGTAAGGTAACGGAGTACTGTGTTACATGGTTAAAACAATCATACTAAATACATTTGAGCGTGTTGAAAGTTATGTTATAACGTTACTCTGTGTGTTCGCTCGTTGGCTGGTATGAGAGACTTGTTGCAATTTGCAGTAATCTAGATCAATATTAAAATATTATATTAATAAAAACAGGATGACATGCAATTCATTTAAAAATATATTGTATGATGGAGAAATCTCTCTGATTATGCTATGTTAGCCACTAGAATAGTGTTGTCTCCTAGGCGTGGTAAAAACGTTACTCGCGGTGAGAAAACAAGCGATTCAAACACATTGAGCTGTATAACAATGATTCATTTTCTGTTGATAAATGTATATCCAAACAGTTGTCTAATAAATGACATACTATATTAAAGCGTCTTTGGTGTTTCTACGGAAATCAAGAGTAGCGCGGATATGACGTCATTGACAGGCGACGCAAGGACATGGTCCGTAACGCTGGTTAAAGCTGATTTCTCTGCATTTAAACATTATTGGAAACGTTTTGGATAATGTACGCAAGTCAACAAAATATATAACATTTTTCTAGTGGTTTTTGGATATTTTAATCTAAAAATCTTACATATTGTGCCTTTAAATAACCTTTTTGCATGCTAGTATAGTCAACAAGTAATTGTGCAATATTTCTGTGAATTTCTACAATTCATAATATCTCATAAAACAATCTTGAAGCGTTCTTACTTGGTCTAAAGTAGTCTGCGTGACGGAGTAGTCCTCGATGTGGAGCTGCTCTTTGTTCTTGGAGAGGATGCTGAAGATGCGGGCGAGGGATGTCAGCGACGAGGGCAGCTGGTACTGCAGCATGTTCCTGTGCTTCTCCTTCAGGGTGCTGCCCGGCAGCTCCCGCTCTATGAACTCCATCACCGGCTCCAGCTGCGGATCGGCTCCCGCCACCCGCAGGATGATGGTGTACCCGTCACCAAACCTGGATAGGGAGCAAAAGGGTCAGTAAACCCATTCAAAAGAATCGATTCTCTGGGATGAATCAAAATTCTGTTGTCGTGTAACTGCTAACCTGTTCTTCAAGTGCTGCACACTGCCCAGGCAGCGGAACCTGCCGTTCACCATGATGGCCATACGAGTGCAGAGAGCTTCACACTCCTCCATACTGCAGAAGAAACAGCACAGTCATGCTTCAGTCTATAGGCGCATAGTTTCTTTACAAAATGACATTGCCATCTACTGGCCTGGCATGAATAATACAGTGTTTTTAGTCCTTTTCGTGGATCTGTGTGAACGGGGATCGTTTTGATAACGTTGTCACCTGTATGCGAAAAATGCATCGGAAAAACTTCTCCATGTTTATTACATTGTTGTTGCGTAAACGACCAAAGACAGCATGCGATCCTGAATTCAGCTCTTTTTCACGGCTTATTACATTTAGACGGTCAAATACACATAATTACGCCATCATGTGGAGTATTCACATATTCACGTCGGTTATGTATTAAGTGAACATAAACAGTTGGGTGAAAACCGTGTGTCAGTATATTAGATCCGTGTGTTTGTTCTTAAAGTGACAGTAGCCTAATAAACCTGCTGCTATCTGTGTCATTTAATGTTGGTCAAACAACAAAAGGCAAAGAAAAAATCACTCACTGCTTTTGACTGAATAACTTTTGTAGCTTTAATAAGAATCAATAGTGAGGACTATGCAGTATATACATTTGATTAGTATTAGTATTTCTTACTACATAAAAGTAATGTACCTTTACATTATGCTTTCATTTAAACTTTATATAATTTGTATCTGTGTTCTAATAACAAAAATTAAATAACAAAAATAATCGTGATATATATCGTTATTGTGAAATAAAATTTCTCAAATCTCTAAGATTTTGGTCGTCACGCCCACCCCGTTTCTCTTCCTTTCTCACCTGTGTGAGGTCAGAACGACCGAGCGTCCCTCTTTAATGATGCTGAGGATGCAGTTCCACAGGGCCCGTCGGGCTTTGGGGTCCATCCCAGTGGTGGGTTCGTCCTGTAACAACAGCGACAGCCAGGTTAACCGTCGCCCACAAATTCAGCAGGAAACACAAGCAGAACACCATAAAGAGAGGGAAGAGTGTGAGCATGTTTGCTGATTCTGACTGATGGGAACCAGAAAAGTGGAGCACTGCGCTGCCGTGCAAGAACTGCTAAGTGTAACCCGGTTCCATGGGAATTAAACACTTCACAGCGTATTAAAAATGTGGCAAGAGCTAAAGGCCGTGTGGGTATCGCTTTTGTTCCAGGAAAAAGAGATCTGCCATGTGGCCAATCTGAGGATTGTTACACAACAGCACTGAACTGGAATGAATGTCACAAGATCTTTTCTTGAAAAATAGATGACATATATACACCGTTGCTTTTTTGGGTTTGTAGAGTAAGAAAATGCTTTTTGATGGTAAAGTGGTGTATTATGACTGTTCTGAATTCAGTATATTAACCGTGCACATGGTTTGCTCTGGTTTTGCTCCAATTTGATGGTTTCAGCCAAATTCACCTAAACATATCAATTATCCTTGTTTTATGTGATGTGTCTTTTTTGTTGATAATATTTAGATTTTATTTTTGTTTTATTTTGCTATACTTTGATACATTTGCATAATTGCACATTTTGTCCTTCCTTTAAAATGCTGCTAATATTATTTTTTATTTTATTTAGCTTTTATATATTTCGCCAACTTTGATAACTATGTGCAATTGCACATTTTCCTTCCTTTTAAATGTTGATATTATTCAGCTTTTATTCTTATTTATTTTGCTATACTATGAAAACTTTACATTAGCTTTTAATTTTTTTTTTATTTTGCTATACCTTGCTATCTATGCACAATTAAATTTTTTTCCTATCATTTAAATGCTGCTAATATAATTTTTAATTTTATTTTGCTTTTATTTATTTTGCTATACTTTTTTATGAACAATAGTTGCATTTGCATTTTATTATGCATTTGGATTTTTTGCATTTTATTATTTGCATGTAGCATTGTTTTTCCCTGTTCTCCATAATCAATACAGACGTATGGCACATTTTTGATGTATGAAGAAGTTGGGTAGTTTATTATCTGCACACTCACCAAGAACACCACTGGCGGTCCTCCAATGAGCGCCATAGCGGTGGAAAGCTTCCTCATGTTTCCTCCGCTGTAGCTTCCTGCCGCTTTGTCTACATACTTCATCAGGCCCAGTTTACGAATTCCCCAATCCGCCACCTGCGACAAACAAACAACCAATTAGATCCCTTGATAATCAGCTGTACCCCAAGACTTTCCCTCTCAAGGACAGCTAAAGACTGACCTCGCACACTTCTTTCTCGGGGACGCCCCGCAGGATTGCGTAAAACTCCAGATGTTCTCGGCCAGTCAGCAGGTCGTTGATGGCATCAAACTGTGGGCAGTAGCCCATATTCTGATGCACTTCATCAATCTCTGTCAGCACACTGCAGAAAACAAGCCAAGAGATTAGTTTTATTATAAAAAGGGTCACTTAAACACATACTATGCATGATGGAAAGAAAATGTTAGCGTTATTTTTACTAGTTACATGAATACTAGCTAATCGACAACCTCAAAGTCACAAAAAATGGGGTCTTATTTAAAGTATTAGTTATTATCCAAAAGCAATAAATCAGTAGCATGATGTTTTCATTTATTCACCTTTTTCCTGCCAAGTAGGCCTCTCCACTAGTGACAACTGAATCTCCTGTGAGCATCTTGAAGGTGCTTGTCTTTCCAGCTCCGTTCACACCGAGCAACCCGAAACACTGATGGAAGAACGCAATATCATCTAAACCCTAATTGCCAGCGCTTTATTCTAATCATACAAGAACAGCCTAACTAAACTGAAAACAGTCCTTTATTAACTAAGAAGACAGATTGATGATCTCACCTCTCCTGGTGGGATTCCCACACACAGTCTGTCCACAGCTGGCTTCTGCTTCCTCTTATACACCTGCAGAATGAGCAATGCTGTTATTAAATAACTGAACAACAATACTGATGCAATAATTATTATGACAGAAGCTTGCTTGAGCCACCAATATATATATATATATATGAATGAATGTGTATGTAGATGGTGTGAGATGTTGCTCACCTTGGTGAGCTGTTTGAGCTCCAGAATATCAGTCTGTCCTCCTCCACCCAGAATCCTCTGTCTTTCTCTGGCCACATCCTCATCCTCCTCTCCAATGGGCTTCAGCTTAGTGTTAAACGGCCTATTAATACCAAAACAGAACATTTATTACATACATTTAAAACAGATTTAGCATATATTTAAAATGACTTGGCACAGTGAGGGTATGAAAGTATCATCACCTAGCCTTGATGCAGAAACGGTACTGGATAAGGACGGTGATGCAGAAGAAAATCACGCCCTCTATGGCCATGGCAAAGAGATTCTTGCCCACCATGTCCCACGCCAGAGGAGAGCGGAATCGATTCTCACCTGAAAACATTCAGGAACATCATGTCAGAAGAAGCAGACCCAGAATTGATGCACACATTTTTAATGTGTTGCATGCACGATAACGGCAAAATACCCACAAATACTGGGTTGAACATTTTCAATCGACAATTTCAATCTATTTTATCAATACAAATAACTACCTTCTCCGTGAAAGATACATTTGATGCTGCCTTAAAAAGGTTTTACGGGTTTAAGCTTACTAGGTTTGGGAAATTAGCCAAGGTCTACAAACTCAATTTTGTTACATTCGACCCTGACGTCTTTCTTAGAATGAGATTTTGGTTAGAGGAAACATATTTGAGCAGCTGTGATCCTAATGCTCTTCCATGGAAATGATCCAGGACATGTTATGTCCACAACAGGATGTCACTTTGACCGGGGCCCCAAACCAAACCAACATCAGCAATTATTTAAACAAAACCTTTCAACTCCACTAAACTCCAAGCTAACAAAAATATGTTCTAAGAATGTTTTTCTAACGTTCCCATTAAGTTATGAAAATGAGATCTCTGAATATTCTCTTAACATTCAAAACGTCCAGTTAAAAAAAAATGTATTATGTGAATGTTAAAGGAAAATTCCATTTATAATAACTACAATAAATATTTTAAAATGTAATTTATTCCTGTGACCAAAGCTGAATTTTCAGCATCATTACTGCAGTCTTCAGCGTCACATGATCCTTCAGAAATCATTCTAATATGATGATTTGATGCTCAATCACAAAATTTATGATAATTATCAGTTGTAAACAGTTGTGCTGCTTTTTGTGGAAACCCTAATTTTTTCAGGATTCTTTGAGGAATAGAAAGTTCAAAAGAACCACATGTATTTAAAATAGATTTTTCAACACTACAATGCTTATTGTAGTGTGCTTCTTTGCTGAATAAAAGTATTAATATCTTTTTTTTTTAATTGTATAACAAACGCTAGTAAGTATAAAAAACATTCCAACTAAAATGTTTGCAAAAAAGTTTTTTAAATAATGTTTGTGATAACATTTTGAGACCAGACAACTTTGAACGAACATTCCATTAGTGTTACTGGAAGAACGTTGGTTCAGAACTTTGAGAGAACATTGCCAGAACGTTAGCCGAAGTTCTGAGAACGTTCCCTGTTCGCTGTTCGGTTAGTGCAGCAATTCTAAATGGACATTCTAAAAAGAACATTTTACTATAAGATTTAAAATAAAATAATTAGGATTTAATTGGTTGAACTGGATAATGTATTTGTGGGAATGGTACACACCAAATCTCTCCAGAGCGTCAGCCATAGCTTGGTTCTTCACCATGTCAATGAGACCTCTGCCCAGACAGAAGTGAGGGAAGATCAGGAACACGTTCTTCAAGATGTCGTTGATGCCTCCAATCTCCTGAAATAAAAAGGAGAAGAAACATCCACAGTTAGTTTAGAGTTTTTTTTTTGAAGAGAGCTGAACTATTGTCATCACAAATTAGACCACATTAGTTATAAGATATATAAATCAAGCACAGCTGAGACATATGAACTTACATTGCTGCCGAAAAGCTCCAGGACAAATGTGGATACACTGCCATTTATCCCAATGAGGATGTTAACGCTGGTCAAAACCACATATGCTGTACTGGGAATCTTAAAGAAGAATGACGCTGGATACATCAGAGGTGTTATGGACCAACTGGATGGACACAAAGAAATGCACATGGCCAAAGCTTTCATGTTAGTGACATATTTTTGGAGATGTTACACATAAAACCTAACAACTCAAACGTGATTTATGCTCACCAATATTGATTTATTTGATTTAAAAAATACATTAATATTGTGAAATATTACAATTGAAAAGAACTGTTGTCTATTTGCATTTTAAAATGTTATTTATTCCTGTGATGTCCAATTTAATGCATCCTTGCTGAATGAGAGTATTCATATCTTTCAGAGAAAAAAATCTTACTGACAACACACTTTTCAACTGTAGTGTATACTAGACAGTAAGGCATTTTTTGGCCCATCTTACCCATAGAGCAACAGCAGGAGGGCAAGAACAGGAAGATTGGTGGAGGACACATAGGCCTCTTGTTGGAAACAGACGAAGATAATGATGACCAGGGTCGCCGGGACGATGTAGTTGCACTAAAGAACAAAGATGCAATCAGTCATAAGTCTTTTTAACAGATATCAACACATTTTGAGTAAGATTATACCATTTTACAACATACCATGTCCCAAACAAAGTTGGCTAGCCAGTAGAGGAAGGGCTGCACTCCGCTGATGAACTGCATGTGTTTGGCTTTGTTCACTCTCTCCTGGATGAGGAACACCACAAAGCTGGCCGGGACGAAGGACATGGCGAATATGACGCAGATGGACACCAGCACGTCGACTGAGGTTGTCATTCTGGGAATTTTATGGGATCAAAGGTCAGAGATCAAGACTGTGTCGGTACATGGATGTGAGTGTGTGAACTGCATTCATGGTTACTTACAGCGCCACCTGTGAGAGCTGCTCTTTGGTGAGGTTGAGCGGATGGTTGAAAACGTTGATGCCGAATTTGGACTGCTCCGGGCCGGGAGGCAGATTAGAACGCAGGACGGCATTGTTCATGACATTGAGGAACGCTCCGATACTGTGCCAGCCCTTATTATTGAACCAGATCTGGAAGAGCACACAATCATGTCACTCGTCTTGCTCTTATAGAGCATCAAAAGCCCTTAAAGCTCATTGACATTGTGCAATCATCAGAGTTTATGAGCTCTGGCATAATAATAGAAAACTTCGGCCTCCACATTAACAAAGCCTACAATGTGTCAGTGTCTAACACACTTGTTGCTATAAAACATATTCATCCCTGTGAATAAATTAATAATAATAAATAAAACAATTATACTGATAATTATAGTAGTCTTTTTTATATTTACATTATATATATATATATATATATATATATATATATATATATAATAGCAATAATATAAGTAATTAAAAAAATAAAGAACTACAGGTACATAAATAACTTGCAAGAACAACAATTGAATTATGATATATATAGTTATTGTAAGTTACTGGTATACTTGTGTGTGTGTGTGTATATATATATATATATATATATATATATATATATATATATATATATAAAATAAAAAGTAAATTAATAAAAAAACGATTATTTAGATCATAATGTAATAAAAAACAATAATTATAAATAATTACATATATGCATATATAATATTTATTTTATATATGTATATAATATTATATATACACACACATTATATATATATATATCATTATATATACCATTTTATATATATACAAAATAAAAAATAAATTAATAAAAGCTATTATTTAAACCATAATGTAATAAAAAAGAATAATTATAAATTATATAGCAATAATAGCATTAATATTTGTAATTAAAAAAATTAAGAACTACAAGTGTAAAAATCTAATAATATCTATATTATCTAATAAAGACCTACAAGTACATAAATAATTTACAATAAAAACTATTTAGATATATAACATTATACATATACTAGATTAGCATTATTTATATATAAAAAATATTAGTCATTAAAAAAACTTAAAATAAGGACATAAATACCTTACAATAACAATTTATATAATGGCACCTTAAGTTTAGCTGATTTTCTATTGGACAATAACTAAAGCTGTGCATAAATACTGTTAATACTGTTGCGTTAACACTCTGCCAGTATATATATATGTACACACACACATGTATAAAGAGTGCAAGCTTTCATCATGACTGTCATCTATGTCTGTATGGTCAGAGAAATACATCCAGCCAGAATGCAGTGTACACACCTTTACATTGTTCTTGGTATCAAGACCTTGGATAAAAATGGACAGGCTTCCCAGAAAGCGGTCAGCTGCGGTACCCTATGGGTTGCAAAACAAAGACAGGGTTAAGGCAAGTAAATCCCAAACATTGGGCAACACCTGCCTCCAAGTTTATAAGCCCTAGCTGATGTTCAAACATTGTAAACTTGAGCGTGGGACAACAAAGTTAGACATACCGCTTGAAGACTGAAGCGGTTACGAATGTTAGAGATGGCGTCAGTGATGTCATCGCCAGGAGGGAGTGCCTGTGAGCTTCTGGCACCCAATGAGAATCCACCATACCTGTAAAACAACCAACGAGAACGAGATTTGAGGTTCACATCTTCCCCTGCATTATTATTATTTTCCTCATCAATAACAAATCTGAAGTTATGAGCATACCTGAATTCGTTGACCCAGAGTTTGTTCTTCAAGCTGAACAGACAAAACAAGACAGAGTTAAAGCGCTGCCATGAGAATGAAAAATTCAAGCATGTCTTAATTTCTAGATTTGCTTAACCCACCTTTTCCCAATAATCTGTGCGTATGTTTTCACCAAGTAGTCTGACATATTTCTGCCAGTCAGATTCTGCAAGGTTTCAGCACCAGTGACCTTAATCTAAGGAATATCACAAGACAAAGCCAATGAACACATTGTTGTGCTGTCATTGAAACATAATAATAAAATCAAAAATAATAGTACTATTGAAGAAGTACAATATTTGGTGAATATGTCTACCTGAGGGGGCGGCAGACCTCCTGCTCCTGCCGGACACTCCGGAAGCATCTTTTTCCTTCCTTCGCAACTGCACTCGCACAGAGGCGATGGGTTTTCCATACTCCAGTTCCCATTCAGGAAAATGTCCTGAACGGTCTCGGGAATCTCTGGAACCACCCACTCTCCATCTTTAATCGGACATGATTTGCTACTGTTTCACAAAAAAAAATAAAAATAAATTAATAATTAGTAAATAATTATTATTAATACAAATACTTTCAAATTGCACTTACATTAAATTATAACTTTTTTTTTTTCAAAATCCACAAATGTAAAATCTTATTGGAAAATCTAATGTATATATGATCTCAATATATAAACAATTGAAGTAAAGAACAAGGATTTTAATTATAGGAATTTTTAGTCGACCCAATTAAATAGAAGCATCTTCTACACGCTTACCTTAAAGGTGGAGTGTGTAATATTTATGAGGATCTATTGACAGAAATGCAATATAATATACATAACTATGTTTTCATTGGTGTATAAAGACCTTACATAATGAACCATTATGTTTTTATTACCTTAGAATGAGCCATTTCTATCTACACACACCGCGGGTTCCCTTACAGTGAAATCGCCATTTTGCGCCGCCATGTTTCTACAGTAGCCCTAAACGGACAAACTGCTCTACAGAGTGCTAGCTACTCTCTGCTGTCACGACATCTTTGACCTGTGTCGACCACCGTAGCTTCTCCGTGTGCTTCGAAAGGGAGGGGTGAGCAGTGTGTGATTGCAATTTGCAACCTCACCACTAGATGCCGCTAAAATGTACACAGTGCACCTTTAAAGAGCTGTTTTTTACTTAATTTTAACACATAAAAATTAAGTTTGTTGTTAGAAATGTATTTATTTAGGTTGATGCTATATTATATTTTTGACTTGAATTAAACCAGTTAATTTAGATTTTTTTTGAGATTACTGTTTTTTTCCCCCAGTGTAAATTGTGAGTGTAATCATTGGGAATGTCAGCTGCTCTTTTCATTTGGACTAAAGCAAAGTAATATGAGGAAAAGGTATGAGGACTCACACATCGTTCTGCTGATCTGTGCATTGTTCGTTGTAAGCCGGACTGTCCATCAGAGCTTCCAGTAACCTGTTTGTATGCCTGTCTTCTGGTGCATCGTTGCTGTAGTGAGAAAGCAATCATTAGACTCTCAAAGAATCATGGGAATTAAATTGCAGACTCAAGTGTGTGGATGGTAGCATGTACCTGAAGAAGGTGAACTGCTCCTCATACATGCTGGGCTCCAGAGCGAGACTGGGATACTTTCCAAAAGGAGGGACGATGAGACTGAAGACCAGGGCGATGCACACGAACACAGCAGGAAGCACGATCTGGAATGATGCGTTTTTTTAAGGACATAATTAGGAATTGCAAACAGAGAACATGGAAAATCTTAATATAGAATATTACATGAAGAACGTACCTGAGCAAAGAAACCTTTCCGGGAACGTCGAGCGTACAGGAAGCGTTTCCAGAGCAAAGCCACAAACTGCTGTCTCTTCAGACTCCAGCCCTTCACCTGGTACGAACCTTTACCATCAGCGCCGCCCAACCAGTCCGTCTCACGTGATTCTGCAGGTGCACCAACAGGAAAAAGTTATATGGTTTTCCATATGGAATATGGGTAACACATTAGATTAGGGTCCAATTCTCACTATTAACTATGACTTTTGCCTCAATAAACTCCTAATTACTGCTTACTAATAGTTAGAATGGTAGTTGTTAAGTTTAGGTACTGGGTAGGATTAAGGAATGTACAATATGGTCATGCTGAGTAAGGCATTAATATGTGCTTTATAAGTACTAATAAACAGCCAATATCTTAGTAATATGTAAGCTAATAAGCAACTAGTTAATATTGAGAATTGGACCCTAAAATAAAGTGTGACCGGAATATGTGTAAGAGTATATAGCAATAAACAGCAATATAATATTTATCTATTAATACTGTGGTTTAAATTTTGTGTCAGTAAGATTTTTTTTTTTTAAAGAAATGTATACTATACTATATAATTTATATTATTTTAAGATTTCCAATACAAATAAAAGCCGAATTCTTTTGTATTCATCAAAAACCCTGAAAAATGTATCATGGTTTCCACATGTTTTGATAATAATAAGAAGAAATGTTTTTTTTTTCCCAGCAAATCATCATATTAGAATGATTTCTGAAGGGTCATGTGACACTGAAGACTGGAGTAATGATGCTGAAAATTCAGATTTGCATCACTGGAATAAAGTACATTTTTAAATATATTCACATATAATATAGTTATTTCAAATTGTAATAATATTTCACAATATTACTGTTTTTAGTGTATTTTTTAATTAATAAATGCAGCCTTGGTGAGCAGAAGAGACTTTAACATTTAAAAAATCATAATTATTCCAAACTTTTAAACAGTAGCGTACATATATGAATCACTGAATCAAATTGATTCACTGAAACTGAACTCCAAATTAATCATTGCAAATATTCACCATGATACATATTTTTATAATACTGAAATTTTAAATATCTAAGTTAAAATATAGCAAATATTCAATATATATTGCCAAGCTCTTCAGATGAACTGGCTTTATCTAAACACATGAGATGATGGTACAGAACTCAAATTATATTCAAAATAAGTGGGATGGATGAAGGATGGGTAAAGTGACTACCTGGATCACCTTCTGAGTCATTGAAATCAAAGTCGTCTTCGGTAAAAGGCTTCAGGCAACTCTGATGGTCACCAAAAGCGTGTCTGCGGTTCCTGCGAGCAGGTAGAGTTCCATCTGATAGACAACATGATGGGGAAACATAGTAACTCTACGTGTTTCCAAATACTCTATTAATATCCAATAAAAAGTGAAATGTGTTTGGTTTTACCTGAGATTACAGTGTCAACACCGCTGTCTTCTGCCACTTTTAGGAAAATCTGCTCAAAATAATCAAACACGCAAATTAAGTATATTCACATTCTTGCATGGAATGAACAGAATTAAATAGAGATATTTCAGTAATGTTACCTCTTCCAGTGTGGTGTCGGAGATACCATAGCTGGAAATGCCAAGGTCGGTGAGCCGGTCGTCGATCTCATGGAAGAGCTCCACGAACTCTCCAGCTTTGGCAGACTCGTAAGGCAGAACGTACATGATCTCGTGACCCATATCTTCAACTAGTCTGGCTGTAGGGACGTGCTTGAAAATCACATTGGAGATCAGGGAGACATCTGGAATATGGAAAGAATAGAGAAAGGGTTCAAAACGCATGTATGACTAGAAACGAACGAGTTTGGAACAACATGAGGGTAAATAATAAAAGAACTTTCATTTTTGGGTGAACTATCCCTTTAAAAATGTATTAACTCTATATACCACTGTTATTAAGTATTATCTTTTTAAAATGCCAAAACGCCCGCTTTGTCGAGTATCCTCGTAAGCACAGTCTTAAATGAGTTAAATAAAGTCTTAAATGACCATAAAGATTTGTAAGAAAATGGGACAGGGTCAGATCTGCGTCATGTGCTTCAGATCTTAAAGTGACAGCAGCCTAATAAACCTGCTGCTGTCTGTCATTAAGGATAATCAAGGAACAAAAGACAGAGAAAACCACTCACTGCTCCTGACTGAATAACTTTGTAGCTTTAATAAGGGTTAATCTATATTTAATTTATAATTTATGCAGTGAAGACTGTTAAGGGTTTGACAACTTTATTACATTTTTTGTCAATTTCCTACCTAAAATATACTGTCTTTATGTTGTTTCTACATTATTTTGGAGATTAAATGTGAAATTATTACAATATAAAAATATATAAAAAACGTTAATGTTAGGTGCGATTAATTGAGCTTAATTACAGAAAAATGTAATTAATTTTTAATCAATTGACAGCACTCATCCTAATATTTTCATTAATCAAGCTTAATTTTCAGTCATTTTGTTATGTGCTTTTGTAATTTGTATTAGTTTATTTTAATATTACTATTTAGTTTAAATTTACTTTTTATTTATATCTATTTTAGTTAGTAATTTTAGTGCTTTAGCTTAAACTTATTTTTAGTTAGTTGCCAAAGTAGCATTTCTAATTTTTGCTCAGTTTAAGTTTTCTCTTTAGTTTATTTTTAGCTTTATTTCAAAACAACAAAAATGTTTTTAATAGTTTTATTTGTAGTTGATTGGGATGTGCCCAAAGCCAAATACCTTATTTGGAAATGCACGGATAATGAATAATGCATTTTACGGCGCCCCTAAAGGGACATGCTGATATTTCATATCCTTTTTGTTTGCTCATTTATGTTTCTCCGAGAAACTTTTGTGAGCGAATGCAAAAGAATTAAAATATATTTTTTCCTCCTATCTCATATTCCAGTAACTCTTTAGTTTAGGGTCTAATTCTCACTATTAACTAGTTGCTTATTAGCATGCATATTACTAGTATATTGGCTGTTTATTAGCACTTATAAAGCACATATTAATGCCTTATTCTGCATGACCATATTCTACATCTCTAATCCTACCCAATACCTAAACTTAAGCAGTAATTAGGAGTTTATTGAGACAAAAGTTGTAGTTAAGAGTTAGTTAATAGTGAGAATTGGACCCTAATCTTAAGTGTGACCCATATTTGTCCATTTAGAATGCGTAGAGTGCATTATTCATTATCCGTGCCTTTCCGAATAAGCTATTCAGCTTCATCTCTAGTAGTTAACAATAATAACCCTGCTAAATACCTATGGTGGTGGTTTCACTTTCATGGTCGCTGCCCAGCCCAGCATCAGAACTGCTCTCAGATACAGTGTCCTCCTACAGGGACAAAGAAAATCACAAAATATGGCACCAAGAAAACTTCAGATAGGGTGAGTAATATAAACATGAAGATTATTTACTCCATAATAGCCAAAATGCATATTAAACATGATCCCAACCTTCTTGAGGCTTGTTTTAGAATAGGAGACGGTGCTGTTGGAGGTGCGGCAGGAGCTTGCGGAGAGATCGAAGTCTTTCTTCACTAGCGTCAGGTAGTATCCTGTTCCCAGCTGGGTCTTGAGGAACAGAGAGGAGCCCACACAGCAAAGCTTCCCTTGGGAGATGATGGCAATACGATCTCCCAGAATATCGGCTTCGTCCATGTGGTGGGTGGACAGGATGATCGTGCGACCTGGAGTTAAAACGATACGGCTTAATGGAACATTTCAGGAAGAACAAAACGGCAATGTTGGCCTAGACAGAATCCGCTTATACCTGGACGATACTTCAGCAGAAGGTCCCAGATGCCACGGCGAGCGTAAGGATCGACTCCAGCTGTTGGTTCGTCCAGGATCACAACCTTTGACCCTCCAACGAACGCCAGTGCTACTGATAACTTCCTCTGCATTCCTCCTATAAGGATCATAATGATTAGTTCCGTTACTGTTTCATCCTGGTCACAATACGTGTATTTTCGGTAACACTTTAGTATGGAGAACACATACTCACTATTAACTAAGATGCAGAGTAAGGCATTAATATGTGCTTTATAAGTGCTAATAAACAGACAATATATTAGTAATATGTAAGCTAATAAGCAACTAGTTAATAGTGAGAATTGGACTCTAAAATAAAGTGTGACCGTATTTTCTAATCATAATATAGCTATTTTTGATGGAAATTCAAAAAATGGTTTATACACTACCATTCAAATTTTTGGGGTCTTTTTTATTTAAAGAAATTAATACTTTATTGAGCAAGGACGCATTAAATTGATCAAAAGTGACAGTAAATGCAAAAAAAATTCTATTTCAAATAAATGCTGTTCTTTTGAACTTTCTATTTATCAAAGAATCCTGAAAAAAGTATGTTTTCCAAAAAAAAATTAAACCATTTGATAATAATAAGCATTGGTAATAATCATAAATGTTTCTTGAGCATCATATTAGAATGAAAGATCATGTGACACTGAAGACTGCAGTAATGATGCTGAAAATTCAGCTTTGATCACAGGAATAAATTACATTTTAAAATATATATTTAAATTAAAAACAGTTATTTTAAATTGTAATAATATTTCACAGTATTACTGTTTTTAATCAAATAAATGCAGCCTTGGTGAGCATAAATGGAAATGTATAAATGGTACAGCAAAATCTCTGCTGTTGCACAATATAATTTCCATACCTGAGAGCTGGTTGGTGCGAGATTTGCGTTTATGAGGCAGGCCGAGGTCCATCACTATCTGCTCCATCTCCGATTTCACCTTCTCCTCAGGCAAACCCTTCAGACGTGCATAAAACCAGATGTGTTCCTCCACGGTGAGCCTAAAACACATAAACAAGATCTAGAGATCTAGAACACAACACAACTGAGCTTCTAAAATGTGTTTTTGGTGGCAACGCACATGCTAAAGAGGACGTTATGCTGCGGACACACGCCCAGGTTTTGGCGTATAGCGTTCAGATCGGTGCGGATGTCTTTGCCCTGGATGTAAGCAGTGCCCGAGGTGGGTGGGAACAGGCCGGTGAGGATAGACCTAAGAAAGCAAGAAGTATTGAGCTTATCTTATTAACATCAGCACATTATTAGCATCAGATGATGTTAAGCTCTTGTGTTGAGTTGTCTTACATGGTTGTGGTTTTTCCAGCGCCATTGTGACCCAGGAAGGAGGTGATCTGGCCCTCATAAAAACCTAGAGTCAAACCATCCACTGCCAGTTTGCCGTTGCTGTAGACCTTCACCAGGTTCTCAATGTAAACACCTGGATCCAGGTGGGCTGGTTCCTCTTCAATACATACAGCTAGAAGATAAATCAAACCATATATATCAGCGTTTACACTCAATATTTAGATTTTACAGTACGCACACAATATACAGCCAATAGCCTTAACTTTAATGGTTAAACATATTCTTCTGAATTAAGTTCAGTACTGTCAAAATAATGAACACAAAAAACAGATGTTTCCTTTGCCAAAGAGAACCACAAAATGTCCACCAATTAGTTTGACTCCATTTTGTAAATACGAGCATTTCGGGAAATTAAGTTTTCTTCCACCATGGTCCATACAATATACTTAAATTTAATAAATATGATGAAATATATAATTTAAATGAAGATAATTTTAGTTTAGCTTAATTAATATTATATTATTTAAATGATTATTAATATGTTTCTGGAAATATCAATGTTGCGTTTTAAAAAATTACATAATAGAAAAATATGAATTGGAGTTTACATTTACAATTAGTCTTAATTCAATTCTGACAGTATATATATATATATATATATATAGTAAATTCTCATAAAAAAATGTTATTATTATTTTTATTTTTTTATTTTTATATATTGGGTTTAAAAATGTACAATTAGTCTCAATTCCATTCCGACAGTAAAAAATATATTATTATTATTATTATATACATATTATATATATATATAGCTAGTAAATGCAGAATATTTAGCATTATTTTGGCAAACTTTATAATTAATATTATATTATTAAATGATTATTAATATGTTTCTGGTAATATCAGTGTTGTGTTTAAAAAAAATGAATTGGAATTTACTATTAGTATCAATTCAATCCTGACAGTAAAAAAATATATCGTATATACAGTACACACACACACACACACACACACACATATTTTTGCTTATATTTCTATACCTTCAGCATTTTCTTTCTTGTTGGTCGGTGTTGCTGAAATCCAACCACATTTCTCTCCACACCAGTAGGACTTGGTGAAAGGGAAGTACCAGGGACGTGGGATGCCATATTGGCCTGTGAGATTGACATTTTTAAACCATGAGAAACCTCACAAAGCCATCCAATGTCTTGCAGGCAAGAATTACATCTTTACCAAATGCCACTTACCTGGAAACACAGCTTCAATGTACCAGGTCATGATGGCGTAGAGCACAGCGTCGAAGAGCATGAGCGAGATGGAAGTGGTGAGACTGTAGCTGTCCTCCTGCATGGGGCTGGAGAGCAGGTTACTCCACTGTATGCCCACACCCTGCTCCTCGAACAGAGCGAAGTACTCGCAGCCGAAGCCAAACGCCACCGGAGACAAGAGGCTCTGAGGAGAGAGAGACACAGGCCTTCAGTACGTGACGTCAAACACACATAAACAGCACAGGGCAGGGGTTTAAAAAATGGGGTTTACTTTTAATAAGTAAGATGAAAATAAATCAATAAAAATGACATTTAAATAAATGAGTAAATAAATTATATGTCTAACAGGACTGTAATATAATGGTTTGACAATTTAAAACTGAATAGAAAATAAATAATTGTAATTAAAAAAGTTTAAATAAATAGATTAAAACAATCAAGTAAATAAAAATTAGATTCAAACAAACAAATTCGATTAAAATAAATAAGTGAAGAAAAATTTGGTTACAATAAGTCAATAAATAAATAAATAAATAAAAATGATATTAAAAGAAACAAGTAAATAAATAAAACATCTAACAGTACAGTACTAAAATGAGTAGAACATTTACTTAATTTAACAGCATAGAAAATTAATATTTTTATTTAAAAAAATTAAAAAAATAAATTTAAATAAATAAGTAAAGAAAGATTTGTTTAAAAAAAGTCAATAAAAACATTTTCTTAAAATAAAGTAAATAAATAAATAAATAATAAATTAAAATTAATAAATAAAAATGCTAATAAAATAAATGAGAATTTGATTAAAATAAACAAGTAAATAAAAGAAATTAGATTAATGGCATCAAAAAAATTATTGAAAACCCCTGGCATATTGTCATTGCTAAGCAGATGAATAAAATTCACATAATTCACACTCACCACTACTACTTTGGCGCCAAAGCCCACGTAATCCTGCCAGGCCACGCACAGCACATACGGAAGGTAGAGGGTGAAGTATATGATGCCCCCGCAGGCCGCGGCGAGGTTAGCGCGGGAGAAAAGCGTGCTGATCAAGAAACACTGCATGATGGTCACAACGGCAAAGGAGGCCAGGAACAAGTAGACTACACCAGGGTCACTGTACGGCAGGAGATTCCCCATCTGAGCACAATATGAGAAAGGGTTGTTAGGGTATGTTGTCAGGGTTATATTTTTACTAGACAAACAGCGCAATACACACCTTCAGGATGAGCACCAGTAGGGCGGCGCTGATGAGCAGTGGTATCAGACTACTGATGAACCAGCTCAGCCACAAGATGCCATTATCCAAACCCATAATTCTCATTGTCTCCTTGAGCCGTGCTTCCTTCTCGTACACCACACCCTTGATGATGATGGCCACCGAGTACATCCAGGCCAGAGTCATGAACAGAGGCATGGAGCGGCTCATTATCCGCAGGAAACTAGGGCAGAGGAGACAGGATGGGTTACGCCTTCAGCATGAAAGATATCCAAAAGATATCTGCTAAGATACCTCGTTTAAGGCAAAAACACAACACAAAAACTGAATTTCAGCTGCCTTTGAATGAATGAATAAAAATTAAATATAAAATAAATAATAATAAATTAAAATAAAATAAAATAATAAAAATAGATTAAAATAAAAAATAAATACAAATATTGCAATAAATAAATGAATAACATATAATTAGATTTAAATGAAATTTATAATTTATATAAATAAATAATAAAAAATATATATATTATAATATATACAGTAAATAAATAATAAAAATGTATTTAAATAAACAATAAAAAAAAGATAAAAAGATACAAAATGTATTGTAATATATAAAAAATAATTTAAAAGTTTCAAATAACAAAATAAACAAATACATAATAAAAAATATTAAAATATATAAATAATATTAAAAAATATAAATAAATAAAAATAGGTAAAAATAAAAAATAAAATTATTAAAATATATAAATCAATCAATCAATCAATAAACAACACCTAATTAGATTTAAATGAATACAAAACAATCAAATAAATAACAAAAAATTGATTATAATATATAAATAAATTATTAAAAAAATATTTAAATAAATAAACAAACAAACAAATAAATAATAAAATAAATAAATAAATAACACAAAATATAAATACATTAATAATATAGCGAACAATACTATAGTGAGTAGAAAATAAATATTTAATGTAATAGGGACTAAATATTTTCAAATAATATTTTAATATTACTTTTTCCACAGTATAAATTGAAATTGGGTCTTTATGCATGAAAATATATAGCTGCCTTTGGGGTCCCTTGCTTGTTTTTGTCTGAACCTGTGAATGATCATGAATGTACAGAGTATTCATTTAATTTAAAGGCTGCAACAATATTTCTTACACGTCGTCTACGTAGCAGGGATAAGGCATCTGCTGGATGTAAACTCCAGTTTTTTCCTTGCTGCCCGTCAGAGCTCGTATGATCCCGTGTTCAATCACATCCTGCAGGTAGGAGAAGCCGCCCCAGATGTACCTTAGATCCTCAAACGGGTCCGCTCGAGGACCGGGATCCCAATATCTACAGCAAACACAATCACAACATTAGCCTGTTAATTTTCTCCATACAGAAGCTGTATGGACACATTTGTAGCATGATTAGAAAAATGTAGCTTATCATACCCATCCTTTATCTTGTTAGTGCGCTCCACATTATCAATGTCCATGCGTATCTTGTAGTTGATGTTGGGCGGCAGATCAGACTTGTTGGCCTGCATGTCAGGAAACACTATTCCTGCCCAGAACTTGCGGTCGTCCAGCAGATGCATGGACTTGTTTACCAAACGTTCTTCATTAGCCACCGGCTCCAACTTATCCAAGTTCACACACTTTAGGGGAGGAAAATGAAACGGGGGTCAGGTTAACCTAATGATAATCATTTCTGGCAATCAAATAATCTGGACCCATTTTTTTTACTAAACAGGGCAAATTAGCATGAGAGAGCAATCCCATAAAAGCGCCGATGGGAGTGGAAAGTTGAAAAGATGGGAGTGATATACGACGAAAAGCAAATTAAAGAAGACAGACGCAGCCGGATCATTTCCACAATGACCAGCGCAATCTTCCAAGAGCAGCGCAAATTAGCGTCTGGTTTAAGACATGCTTTTTTTGGGTGTTAAATAATGCCGCAAATACCAGTAAATTGACTAGCACAAACCTTAGTAAATCGCGTTGCGTGATTTATTTAAATACTCTCGTCCCATAAATTTTGCGTCTGAAAGGGAAACTCCTACAAATGCATATGCAATAAGGTCAGCCGCAAAAATAACCCTGTCCACTAGACTGGGTAAACCCAGCCTGATCCGGCGGGCGATTTGATTTCGCCCTGCAACTCAGTCTGGAAACCTGTACATTCATTTCTACCGCTTCTGTTACACTTTTGTGGGAACAAATCACAGACTGGCTTATCCACCTGGCGCGCTATTGGCGGGTTTAACACGATGACGATAGAGAAGTGATGGGTCATTGCTTGTTGATCACGCCTCTTGTGGTCTGATTGGTTGAAGGACTATCCAACTGCGTACAGAGTCATTTGAATTATGCTCGTTTATCACGCCTCTTGTGCAGTAGAAAATACATAGCAGACTCCCCAGACCAATGTTCAATCTTAAATTGAGCTTGGTCTGGTGATAGCCAGACAACCTGTCCACGCCTTTTCAGCGCTAATTTATCACTGCGTGTCTTTGGTAAATCCTGACAGTCGTTTTTAATGCCAAAAGAGGGTTTGTTAGCTGTCATGAAATCTGGCCCTAAATTTCAAAATAATCAGTCAATCCTGCTGACTTTGGCCTGGAATGACTTGTTTTGGTGCTTTTCTGTTGGAGTGCGGCCTAATTGATTTGTTACTGTAATTTAGTGGAGAACTGAGAACTATTTCTTTCTGACAGGGCGACACACTGATCCAGAAAAATAAGACAGGCACTTAAAACATGGATTCAATTTTCTTAGAACTATTAAATTGATTAGCAGAGATCACAAGATGCCCACATAATACTGCTGATGGCGTTTTAAAGGACTAGACGTAATCTATGCTCAACTATAATGAGATCAAGCCACTGTGTTCACTTTTAAGTCAACATTCCTAGATGGATGAACGGAGTTTGGTTTGTGTATATGTGTACCTCCATAAACCGAGAGATGGTTTGGATGGCCTGATCCGTCTCGTTGAACGCCTCTCTCCACGTGTACGCTGTCCCATGAGGACGCGTGTCCTCTGAAGCCTTGGACAAGAAACTGGACATATCCTCCACGCGCCAGTCTGTCCCGCTCAGCTTGGCGTTAATGAAGCGAGCACTAGCGTTGTTCTGGAGGAGCGTCTGTTTAGGAAAAATGACATTCACTTAATCGTTACATACAAAAATATTACGTAGCTACTGTAAAAGACACGTTGCTTCTGTTATTATAAATTGGTGAATCAATAAATGTAACAAAATGTTAACAAAACTTGTAAAAATTGTATTACACACCTGTACGTATACCTTATACTGTGAAAAATTTATACCATAAATTATGATATTTATTTTCTATTAAGTTAAATTATAATGCTTTTTCTACTATTATTGTACTGTTAGATGTATTTATTCTAATTTTTATTTTTATTTTAATCTAGTGCATCAATAAATGTCAACAAAACTATGATATAATTTTTTTAATGATCTCACACACTTATACCTGTATACTATATACTGTTAAAAATGTATATTATGAAGATCATAAAGATGTCTAAAATATTATTTGGAAAATATTCATTTTCTGTTAAGTTTAATTATTAAGTTTAATTATTTTTTTCTACTCATTATTGCACTGTACTGTTAGATTTATTTACTTTATTTATTTTAATCTAAATTTTATTCTTAATTTAATCTCATTTTATTTGTTTATTTATTTATTTTAATGTATTTTTTTAGCACGACCTTGCATGAAAGTCATGCACATAGAAATGTAACACGGACTCATGCATTTTGTGCCTATGGCAGCAAAATACCTAACGTAACACACTTTTTCATTCGTTTAGGCACAAATAGGTCCTTCTAATACTCCAAGGGTTTGAAGATCTCCACTAATAAGTATGCATCCTGCAGAGTGCCACACGTTGTGTGCCATGTGAGTTCAGTAGTGAGGTTAAAATGCAGTACCGCTTACGTCCAAAAGGTGGCAGTGTGAAGTTCACAATTTGAGCTAGCAGAAAAATTATGTGCTCAGAGGTGACTAACAGAATAACAGGAACAGTGTCTTTTGTTTCAAGAGGGTTTCTGCTTTCAGAAAGTGTGTGTGTGAGACGCACCCGCACTAGGTCCATCTCCTCGCTGTTCTCCATAAAGCTCCAGAGTTTGGGTCTCATCTCTTCCCACATGCCCCCAAGGTCCCTGAGCACGCCGAACTCTTGAAACGTCTTATTGACCTGAAAGAAATAGAGATACAGTTAAGCCGGGCTCAAACTACAGGACTTTTTAAATCCTAAACAACTGTGAAATCTGGTTGCATCACGCACACAAGGAGAATCTTCACAGATTTTCTTCTTTCAAATCTCAAACCTGCACACACTACAAGATTTGAAAATCGTGGTGCATCACACACTACAAGATATTCTTAAGATTATCATGCCAGAATTAGCACCTCACGTGATTACACGGGGGAAGCGGGTGTAAACAAAATGGATACTGTGTCATGGCAACTTGCTGTAGACATTATATGAGGAGGCATTATAAAGGCAGTCGTGTTGTTGCCACATTTCGAGCAGCCGTTCCTCCATCTCCGTTGTCCAGCTGTCTGTTGTTTCACGGTCGCCATTTCAAAAGTTCCGTCACTTTCGTCTCTTTGTAGTCTCTGATTGGCTATTGTGGAAGTACTGACATGTTTGATATTGTGGGGACGGCCCCAATGTGTCCGTGAGCAGATCAGGAGGTTTTGTGATTTTTTTCTCAGAATGTCGGGAGGGGTAAATCGGGCATAATTCGGCCTGAAACTCCTGTAGTCTGCTTTAGGATGGTCCTCTAGACCCAGGCCTTTCAGCTGGAGGACCTTAAGGTACTGCTGGGGATTGCTGGAATATATATTGTATGGATATCATACAAAATATATAAAAAAATATTGTATATACTTCAGAAATTTGCTCAAATATGGACATAGTTGTCTACATTTTTTTTATTTCTCATGATATTCAAAACCTTGATCTACAGGTTTCTGTTTTAATGATTGTGGATGAATATAAATTGTGTCAACATAGCTTTCAATAATATAAAATTAAGTTTATTTGAACGTTTAAAAGGTTACTTTAAAATATTGTTTTGAAAGTGAAAAGCATCAAAAAAGTGTCCAGAACACATGACAACTTTTTCAGGAAATCTATGAAATATTTTCACATTTTGTTATATTTTCATTAATTGATATGAGGTCAAAATAAAATATCATATAAATATTGAATGAAAAACTTGTTGCCTTGGCCGCTAATTTAACTAAAATAAGTGAGTTGAAGTACTAAACTTACTAAAATTAACAGAAATAAAAATAAAGCAAAGCAAAAAATAAATATAAAAAACTAAAGCAGATAACAAAATGACTAAAACGTAAAAATAAAATAAAAAATACATAATTGTATGAAAATGTAATTCAACACATACTATAATAATATATAATAGTGCCGTCAAATTGATTAATCGCATCTAACAAAAGTTTGTAAATAATGTGTGTGTGTGTATATATATATACACACACACACAAATACATATATACATTTACAAACTTTCATGCGATCAATCGCAATCATCGATTTGACAGCAATAGTATATATATAATAATAATAATAATAAAACAATACTCGTTCTGATGACTAGTGTCATCATGACATGATCTGATGATTAGAATAAATGATTAAAAATAGAAATAATACAGAATGAGTATGTGTGTTTAAATCTTTGACTCACAGAAACCTGGTCAACACTGGTTTGACATACAGTAATGAGCATGTGTAACACTCCTCAATCTCCTGACCTCTTGTATGATCCTCTGGGTGGCAGGAGTGTCTGGCGTGTACAAGATCTTTCCCATGAGCAGCGGCTTCAGAGCTCTCCAAATCATGCGCGATATGGGACTCGACTCCAGGCCCTTCATCACGTTGTTGCAGTAGGGCGCTAATGGAGAGATGGCAAGTTTTTGAAACAATTTAGTGGGGTACGTGACATATTTTGCATTCACAAATGAAGAGAGAAATAGGGCTTCACTCACTGGAGGAGTTGTCATAAGCTGAAACAGGCTCGCTGTCGTTGTCGTTGCCGTAGCTCCCGAACAGGGCCTTGTAGTTGTTATCCTCGTACCAGTTGAGGGACTTGATCTTCAGGCCTCCGCCCTCCGGGTGGCCGCAGACGATGCGGGATACGGCCTGGTACATGTGGTTGGGGGACTGAGTGCTGTTGCCTGTCAGGTACAGGATCTCGTTACGCATGTCCCGCCAGCTCTTCATACTGATAAGCTGAAAAACAATGAGACAAATTTTATCATTCAGCATTATTCAATGTGTTGATGTAATTTCCTGAAACAGGAAGACAGGGCGGGATATATCGAACAGCCCCTCCCCTTTTAAAAAAGGCGTTTAGTTTAATATCCCAATAGCGTTTTGTTTATATCACAGCTCAGCCAGAGCCGTTAAACTCGCTAAAGCCGCAATTTCCTCTAACCTTTTCTCCTCCATATCGCTTTAAAATATAGCATTCTGTGCAGAATTCAAATGGGTCCGATATGTTTTCTGGTTGGCGTCAACTCGCTCATATGATCCGCTCAGTGCTATCCTGTCTCTGGACCAGAGCAGACTGTGTGTGCGCTGAGGTAGTTCACAAGACACCTACATGAAACCCAACTTCATTTGCCCCAATATAGTGCACTATGTGCCATTCACCATGTAGAAAATAGTAAATGTGTGAACAAGTGACCGATTTCAGCCACAGCTTCAGCGTCTGTTTATAATGTAGGGGGCAGGGCTTCAGATTCTATTGAGCTTTTGACTGGACAGAAAATCTGAAAGTCTGAAGTGCAGAGTGATGTCATCAAAATCATTGATACATATTGGCGGAAGTGAGAGACTGTAAGTTTTGAATGCTTATATCTTCTAAATGTGAATTTTGTCATTGTTTTGGAGCACACTTGCTAATAGACAACAGTAAGGCTATCATATTCATACTAAAAGACAAAAAGGGTCAAAGGGTCAAAAAATCCTTCATTTTCAGTATAAAATCTATATTTGTATACACTAGCACTCAAAATTTGGGGTCGGAAAGTCTCTTATGATCACTAAGGCAAGGCAGCAGTTATTTGATCAAAAATACAGTAAAAACAGTAATACTGTGAAATATTATTACAATGTCAAACTAGACAGTAAAGTCTGTAGACAGCTTAGCCTAGCCAGAAAGTTTTTAACAGCTTTAAGTTTGAAGGTTTTCAGTTTGAATTAGCTTGAAATAGTTTTATTTGAAGGGTTCGAAAGCCATACAGTCTATCAGAAAAACAGACTGATATTATGAATCACATTGAAGACGCATCTTATCAAGATTATCAAGGAAGAGCTTGTCACAAAACGTTTGCTTATGCTAAAGAACTGTTTGAAACATTTTGTCTAATGCCGGGAAAACAAATGCAAACATCCCGGCACACCAGATGACATAATGACTGTGTTTATTCAGTTCTTTCAAAGTGCGTCATTCATTGTTACAACTGCTTCAGGAGAGAGTGAGATTAATATTAATTGCTGCCCTGGTACAAAAACAAGAAAGCATCCTCAATGTCTTGTTTTTGAGTCTTGAAGTGTGTAGTCCACGTGCCGGCCTGCATTTTTTGGACATTATACCTCTGTGCATCACAGGGTGTAATTGTTATGAATTGTTGTCACTGTCAGCTGAAGGGTGTTACTGATGGTGACTAAACCCAAAGATAATAACAATAATACAGACACATGCTTATTTATTTTTATTCACTCATTATTTCCTCACCCATATGACATGATATATGTTGTTTTTTTAATGTGAAACACAAAAAGAGAAATTTGCTTCCAGTCTTGTAAAGCCATACTAGAGCAGAGGAACAAACTAAATGTAAGTTGTTATTCGTTGATAATGTTCTTATTTACTTTCACTTTCAGTGAATAATGACTTGTATTTAAGTCTGACGGTCACTATACAGACTATGGCAAACTGAAAAACAGTTGAACGAACAAAGCCTATACAGGTTTTTAGCGCCATGAAGGTCAGTAAATAATAACAGTTAAATATGTACTTCAACAAAATCATAAAAATAGATGATGAATGTAAGTGTTTTTAGGGTCATCCAGTGCTCGGAAAGGAATGCAAGGGAGTTTATGAAAACCGTATCTTGTGCCACTTGTCTGACAAAAAGATGAACAGAGACACTGCTGTAACACGCTCACGCATGCCTGTCTGCTAAAGACGAGGTTACTATCGGTCATTCTCCTGATGAAACCGAAAGACAACTCAAGAGGACCAAAAACTTATTTTTGTCATTTCCATCACAATTATGGATCCATGTGGCAAAGAAAATGGGTTATGAGAATCATGGTATGATGCTAATAAGAGTGTTTTCATTCTGAAATAAATGGATGGTGTCACGCTGTGTAACATAAATGCTTGTTTAAACGTGTAGACGGGTTATAGTCAGTCAGGTTTGTAAATGATGAGTCAATATGATTCACAGGGCTGTAAACACTTATGTCATGTGCAATTCCCAAAATCACCATCAACACATCAGAGAAACGAACACACAATGAGCTTTACTGCCGGGTTCATTTGCTTATCCACAATTTTCCATTATCTACAGCAGGGAATAAACTTAGCTAACAGGAATCACGAACCTAAGTTCTTTTAGACATCGACATCCTGTAACGGGTATTGTCGGTAAAACTAAAGCTTAAACAATTAAAGTAATCATGAAACAGAAGTTGCGATAGTCTTTTCTTCCCTATATAGTGACGTATATCCAAGTGAAATGGCTTCTCAAAGAGAAAAAATGTAGGGCGGGGCTTGATTTTGTCCATGGGGAATTGATTGGATGGCTGTGGTTCGCTATTGGTGGATCTCATGTGAGTGACAGGTTGCCCCGCCCTTATCATCAGAGAAGAGATGTCACAGCAAGAGGGAGGGAGTTATTTTTAGGGCTGCACCGATATAAAAATTTTGGCCGATATGATAACCGATAATTTTTTATATTTGAAAGCCGATAACCGATATATTGGCCGATAAATCTAAATCCAAATTTTTATATAGTTTTTGAGAGCCTGATTACAAATACAAGAGTCTCACCATTAAAAGCACACAATTATAATGTTTCCATTATAATTTTATATAGCCTTTATGACAGACTTTGTTGCACTTAACTGTATTTTCCTTTTTGAAGTGATTTCATATTTCAAGCAATTCAAAACCATCATTAGCGAACAGTGCGCATTTTAAGTGTCTCAGATGAAGGAAATAATCAATTTTTCGGCTTTAATATATCGTCCAAATTTTCTTATCAGGCTGATAACGATAACATTAAAAATGAACATACATATCGGCCTATACCGATATGGTGGCCGATATATCGTGCATCCCTAGTTATTTTTAATGAAAGAATATGAGGCACAACATTATGTGCATGGATAGATTATTTATAATAAATACTGCAATATTCCATAAAAAAAATAAGACTGAAATAAAATATAAAAACTTAAAATTTATTGAAATTCTAAATAACTAAAACTAAAACAAAATTAATAAAAACTATATATACAATTTTTTTTAAAATCACAAAGTTACTAAAATTTTAGCTAAAATGAAAATGAAAACAGAAAAAAAATATATATATATAAAAAAATATAAAAAATAAATTTTTAACTGAAAGGATGAGTTCACAGTTACTTTGCCCACATCATCCAGGGGTCTCATTAGGGACCTCTCTTCTGTATAGCCGTGTTAGCCATAGAAGAGACCTATTGTTATATCTGACACCTGTAAGCTATCATGGGGTGTCTGAGGAAGCCTTGGAGGCCAGACAGACATGCAAACAAGGCAGGGTAACTGGAGAAATAAAGCATGACCTGAAGTAACCTATCTGCTGCTGGCTTAAGTGAGGGTTACTGGAGTTTAGCTCTTATGTGAGAACAAAGAGGAACTAATGTCGGTCAGCGCAGCGTTGGCGTCGACTCAATTTCTGTTTCTGTTTAAAATGATAAAACTATGCCTTACTGGAAAGAGATTGATTGTAAGACACATTCCCTGTCAACAAATGTCCTGTGTGATGATGTGGAAACAGAAGAGAATGAAAAAATGTGTCCCTGTTTCTTTCTAAAGGCAAGTTACTTAACATTTGTCGAGCTCTGCACTTTTGCCCAGCGCTGGCAGGAACTGGGAGTCTTGTGATGGGCCAAACTACTGATGCTAACTCACTTAACACTCAGGTTTGGTTTCTCAACTCTGCGCACCAAATGCATGAGAGCAGTAACACAGGCTGAGTACAAATGTCAAGCGTCAGCTCCTTGGTTTCCAAGGGACAGAGAGGTTTGGGATGCTAACCGAAAAAGCTATTTATTAGCAGAAGTTTTTTGTGCTTTTGAGCAAAAGTCTTGTTATATACTGATTTGGGGAAAAGCAAAATGCTTAATGATTATCATATGTCTTGATAAAAAGTACAAAATGTTTGAGTGTTGAATTTCCAAGACTAGCAGATTGGAATATTAGACATCACAGACCGGTAATATAATCATAATTGCATATAAATATTAGTTGATTCTTATTGCATTACAGCAAGACTGCGCAAATATTTTAAATCAGTATATGTTTTTAATTTGTGTTTTGCGACTAATCCAGATTCACTGGTCTAATACGGGATAAGATCCTTTGGGAAGCTGGGATGGGAATTAAACACTTCACTCTGGTGTCTAGTTCGGTCTCCAAAAGTGGGGTGAGGGATATTTTAGGGGGCGCTTACCTCCACCGCTAATGCTCCCAAACTCTCCAGCAGGCTGTCTGTTGCTATCGAAACATCTTGGATAATCTTTGGGTCGGACTTGACATCTTTCTGCATGGCCAAACATAAGACATTATTAGCTCAAAATAATCATATAATTGCACACATTTTACTATAATAATGATCCAGTGAAATTTATGGTAAAAAAACCATAGCTACTCAGCATTTCCACTGGATTTTGACATCGATACCATGGGGAAAAACTGCCATATAGATATTTTTAATATTAATATATATAATATATAAATAATATATCTCATAATTTGGTAGCAGGAATATTAGGCTGCTGTCACTTTAAGACCTGACACACGGATCCATTATACTGTTGCACATGCGTTTCTTTCTCAACTGTTTACATTCACTTAAAACATAACTGACTGTGTTTATGTGAATACTCGCCAAGACCGGCATTTTGACATTATTTTGTGTTTATTTAACTGTTTAAGCAGCAAAAAAGAACTCAATTTAGTCCTGAGAGGCGGCTTTATGTGCGCGCACTTTGGATGTGAGAAATTAGTAAAATTATGGGCAATACGCGCAATCCCACGCCGAAATTCAAGCCCTGTAACACCAACAATATTCAATATTCAGATATTATATTTTTGACAACACTACATTGAACTTTTTATTATTAATTTACATGCTCTTTTAAAAGACTACAATTTAAAAATGTATATATTACATATAAAATTCAACCGGCAATGTGGCTAGTAGGAGTGACTGCGTTAAACGGCAATGCTGAAATACACACGCATTTGTGTTAATGTTAAGCCCTGCATGTAAAGACATTTGCGTTAACATGCATTAAGCATTTTACGGGTTTTAAGGCTGTATAGGGCAATGTAAAGTAGCGTGTGATCCACATACAGTGGGCAACTCTGGGCTATACTGTCGTGATTAAGAGGAAAATGTCAAAGATCTCATTGTCCCCTTGCTTGCATAACTAAATTGCTGTGCAAAGATAGTAGTGACCTGGCATCTTGAAATCTCATTACTCAAAAACAAAGAAAACATTCAGTCTAAAGCGAACATACACAAAGACATCAATATGTGACGAGTCTTGGCTGATGGCCACTGTGGTTCCTTTTTCATGCACAAATATGCTGAAATAATTATTCTGATTTACACAAACAAATTATGTAAAAGTGGCCACTATGTGACCACAATGTTATTCTGTTGAGCTTGAAGACCTGGCAAAGTTCACTGTGTCCATATTACAAAAATATACACTTGCCCTAGTTTGAGTTTAATTGGTTTATTGTACTGGCGAATTCCTGTGCTTATTGTACCGTTTATTGTATTCCAGTAAGCAACTTTTATGTGAAATATATGGGACATAAAACACTCAAGCAATCAGTAACATTTGAAAATGTGTCTATTCTTGTATTCTATCTCTTGTAACATCAACGAATTAACTAAACAAGATTTTCTCTTATTAAAGAGATTTATTATTTAACAATTGTCTTTACTTACACGTATTGGCTTCAGGAAGTCCAAGTTGGACAGGAAGTGGTTCTCTGCATTGTTCAGCCATTGAGCAGATGATTGACAGATGATGTTTTGAGTCAGCTGAGACACGTCCTTATCGGCAATGGTCACGAATTCCTCCAGAGACGTGGAATTGCACAGGTCTCTAAGATGAACTCCGAACCCTTTAATAAGCACCTGAAGATCACAAATAGCAGTTGAAAGTGAATAAACAAACTCTCTGCGATCAATGTTTTCAACCTTACTTTGAGGATAATGTATTCTACAAGAGCTTTTGAGAAAGGTCAAATGGCTAAAGCTATTATAAATGTAAATGCGCATATTTACGAGGTCTTGAAGTGGAAGTGTGCAACCAGGAAGCTGCCATATGAATATGAATGCATAACATGTATGAGAGTGTATTTTTAAGCAGAATTTAATTATCTCCATTTTGATGTAGTACCAGGCAAACCTCTCTCGCTCAACCAATGGCGTGAGTTTGAGGTGGGACCACCTGTTTCTCTGACCAATGGCAGATGGGGAAAACTGTGTTTGGGAAATATTGTTTGTCATTCTGTCTAGTTCAGCTCTATGGTCATGTTAAGAAACAACATTCTGTGATCACATAATTATAGGCTCTTTCTTTTGTGAAAGAGGCAATGAATAGTCTTGTTCTTTACTTTTTTGTAAGATCGTGACTCCCTATCAGCTCTTTACACAATAATTCAATCAGGTCAGGATGTGCTTAGAAGATGACTAAAGGCTAATTTGGGAAGCTCTTAAGGTAAGACCTCAGACAACTATCTCAGTTTCTTATATGCATATACACTACCGTTTCTGTTTCTGTGGCAAACAGGGCGGGGACGAGAGCCGTGGGAGCAGAGCGAGGCTGATGCCATGAGAGTTAAAGATCGTCTCCTGCGCACCACACTGGTCTCGAGTCTCATGGAGGAGCTCCGTAAGGATAAAAGGAGGAGTGACGATGGTGCAAGATGAGAGAGGACCAGGCCTGGACTTTAAGTTGTGTTTTGTTTATGTCTGTGCGGCAGTCGTCCATGAGGGGCTGCTGCTTTAGCTTTACTTTCTTTTTGTTGTTTGTTTATTTTATGATTAAAGTTTACGTTGAATTTTTGCCGGTTCCCGCCTCCTACTTCCCTGAAATTTAAACATTGCTACAGTTTCACTGCTCACCAAGGCACCAAGGATCAAAAATACAGTAAAAACAGTAATATGTTGTGGATATTGTGAAATATTATTAATATTTATAATAAATGTTTTGAATTGTTGTGAATATATGTTAAAATGTGATTTATTCCTGTGATCAAAGCTGAATTTTCAGCATCATTACTCCAGTCTTCAGCGTCACATGATCCTTCAGAAATCATTCTAACATGATGATTTAATGCTCAAGAAATATTTCTGATTATTATCAATTAATATTTTTTTGAAACAGTATTTCATTTTTTTTCAGAATTCTTTGATGAATAGAAATTTCAAAAGAACAGCATTCTTTTTTAACAACGTATATATATATTAGTAATATTTATTGATAATAGTATTTAAAGAAAGATAGCGCTTATAAGGTAAAGCTAAATAAGCTTTTAGTTTGTTTTAAATGATAAAAAAACATATATGATGTTAAATATGAAGTATTTGGTAACACTTTATTTTACAGTGTCCTTGTTACATATGTTACATGTACTTACCATAGTAATAACAGTAAATTATGCATAATTACATGCAACTAACCCTCAACCTCTACCATAACCCTATATTAGTACATGTAGTTAATTAATATTACTCAGCACTTAAATATATAATTACACTGTAACAATGACACCGTAAAATAAAGTGTAACCAAGTATTTTAACACTTTCTGGTTGTCAACTGTGGAATGGTTTAAATGCAATTAATTTTATAGAGTTTAAATGTGGCTTGAATGTACAAATGTTTTTGGGGCCATAGTTTTAAAGAATCCCATAAAGAATTAATCTATTTTCTGATGTGTGATAGGTGTAGAATGAAACGCTGGGCACACTGTCGATAAACGGAAGTACAGTGTTATCAAAGTAGCCTTTATCTTGCAGCACGTCTGTCATAGGTGCTGAGAATCGCTCACGCTGTCTCAGTGTTCCAGGAATTGCTCTGTGGTCGTAGACGCGAGGCAACAATCATGTGACTCCACCCACCCCCCCAGCGCACAGGAGCACGTGCACAGCTCTCTCAGTACAGCTGTGCAGGAGATCTATCATGCGCAGCATCTGCCAGGGACTGTCCAGTCGAGTCCTATCCAAACACACCAAGGTCATCTGCATGTGAGGTCGTACGGACGCATGTACGGGGCTTTGAAAAACAGAACGCTTCATATCTGAGCCAGCGATGTGTTATGTAACATGACAGAGTGCCATTTAATGACTACGAAAGACGGAGTGTAAAATATATTAAGCGCTGTTCATATGTGTGAAGGTAACTAAAGACAACACCAGCAGGACAAACAAACAAAAAAAACTTGATGTCTGATGATTCGAGACAAAAAAATTTATGATTTGGGAGTTGAAGGATTTTTAAACAGCTGATGAATGTTGTCCAGTTCATTTACCTTCTCCAAGTTGATGTTAGCCTCCACTATCTGTCTCACAGCATGCTTGGGCAGGGTAGCATTTTTCTCGAGAAACTCAGACAACGTTTCATTATCATGGAGGAAGTCCTTCAGTTTGAAACCTAGGAGAAAAAGAAAACCCTTCTAAAAACCTAAAAATGAAATACCATATACAATGAATGTAATCAAATTGAATTTAGCAAAATACTATGAAATATGCATTAGTCAGCATGATATACAGTACCAGTCAAAAGTTTAGAAACATTACTATGTTTTTGAAAGAAGTCTCTATGCTCATCAAGCCTGCATTTATTTGATCAAAAATACAGAAAAAAAAGTAATATTGTGATATATTCTTACAATTTAAAATAATGATTTTCTATTTTAATATACTTTAAAATATAATTTATTTCTGTGATGCAAAGCTGAATTTTTATCAGCCATTAATTCAGTGTCAAATGATCCTTCAAAAATCATTCTAATATGCTGATTTATTATCAATGTGGAAACAGTTGTGCTGCCAAATATATATATATATATCATGGGCGTCGGAACCACTGTATGTGGGTGGGACAAGACCCACCCACTTTTTAAGACCAATGATATTGGACCCACTCACTTTTACCATCTCTAATTCAGCGCATGTCTGTTCACCTACCCCTAACCAATAAACACTTTATTATTAAACACACGTTAGAAGCTTTATTTGCACTTTTCGAATATTTCCTTGATTTTTATTGAAAATAAATGCCTTTCCGATCTGATATGTGATTGGCAGTTCGGTAAAAGGCGGATTCAAACCTCGGGTCGATTTGCGTCAAAACTTTCTGCCATGTGTCTTATCCCTACACTACTGCTGCTATATTTAACTTGGTGTCTCCCGAAATTTTGTGGCCAAACCAGACATAAATAAGGCGGCCTATTTGCAATTAATGTAAATGGCATCACTAGTAAAAAATGTTTTTACAGTCTATGGGGATGACCCACCCACATTTTTTTGGCTTCCGATGCCCATGCCCATATATATATATATATAATATAAGCTATTTATAATTTATATAATAAAATAGAGCTAAAATAAATAATATAATTATTATTTATTTATTTGAAAAAACATAAATAATGCAAGCTTATATATCATTTATATAATTTATATACTTGAATTTAATAACATCATATCCCAATCATGCTGACTAACTGCTGTTTTTAATTGACTTCATTACATAAAGAAAGCAGTGATTCATAACTGCACCATGAATATTATCATTTCTAACAAAGGGTGTCATTTAGAACATTATGATTAGTATGACTCTACCGCAATTCCTTACTCAATGATAAAGTGAGTGAGGTAATGCAGCCAAACCATTGCGCTAGGTTACAGTCACGAGAGAATGGTCCATTTAGCTCTCAGTTCAGAGTTCATCATGCAAGATGTCCACAAAGGGAAAACAAAAGGCAGAAAGTGACTACAGCAGTGTTCCTCACAGAGCTTATTGTGCTGCATGTCAGAACATTCCGGAAGAGTCATCATCAGTACTAACTGGTTTGAGTCAGTCTCTTTCCTCTGGGGTTACTACAGGTCATTCTCCAGCTAGCACTCTCAAATCACCACAGAGCTGGAACTGCCGTTCCAGTGCACTTTCACGGGTAGAAGGTTGGAAAAACACAGGTTACAGGTTGCCTGGAACGCAGCATACGTTGCAGTCTTTTCAGTTCCCAGTCACATTAATGTGTAGAGGTTGTGTTGAACGTCCAAAACATCCAAAACAATGCTGTGTGCTGGACTAAAAGCACTTGCTGTATGCGCGTAGCTACATATGATGGTATTTTGACCAGCTGAGAACTCGTGAAGAGCTTATAAAATGTGTAAAGGAGTCAAAACAACGGCAGGAATCCCTCCGTCACAAACCAAGACTATTTCTGACGCCTGTGCCGAACTGTGATGGGCAACATCCCGACTATGACGAGAAAAAATAGGAATGATTGAGAATTTTGTCCTTTTTAGTGTCGCATCTTGTGACTTTGTTTACATGACTTTGGTCTGTGTTGCGTTCATATTTCAGTCGAACCGATGGCAGATGGCAGTGCTCACACTTATTCAAATGATCCGCACTAACAGAGCAATCTCACCAGGGTTTGTTTTAATCAAACCAAACAAGCCAAAACCCTTTTTTTACAGTGTTGAAACACATCCACTACAACATTTTTCCTCAGAGGAAAAATGGGAGAATTAGGAGATCTTATCAAAAGTCTCCATTTAATGCATTACTCGTCTAGAAGAAACAACTGCGATATCAAAGAGATCTCATTTGCGAATATTCTTAGCTATAGCATGACCTCAAACCGTTTAAACTTCCTTTACAAAACCTCAGAGCAGATGGGACGGGAGTTATCATATCTCAGTCTTCTTCAGTGGAATGTTCTAGAACCACAAAAAGAGCACACTTATGAAACGTGAGAGTCTCTGTGGCATAAAATCATTATGTTTAACCATTGACTCTTGAGGCTTGCTAATCCACAGTGGGCAAAGCAAGCATCCTATTTCTCCAGCCCCAGATGCAAACAGCAACCCCTACGGGAACATTAATTAAATGCTGTCAACTGTGAGAAGATGCAACTCCCACAAGCCTCTCTCAACAGCCATTACAGCGAGTTATTAGTGTCCATCGAAACACCTCCAAAATTGGGTGAAAAATCCCATAGTATCTAAGAAACATAATATAATACAGACTTATACAGGGCTACAAATCAACCACCTAAAACACCTTGGCAAATGCATAGCAACCACATAGCAAAATGCCACATAGGACTTAAAGGTGCAATAAGCAATTTCTGAGAATCATTGTTGTCTTGCCTGATCATAACCCTTCTTTTTCCAGTGATATTCCTCTGAGCTTTCTACAGTCTTTCTTCAAATCTATCCATTGCTCACTCTCTCCCTCTCCTCCCTCATCATGAGTGGACATGCCCCCTACTGCTGATTGGCTCACTCTCTCTCCTCTCCCATCATGAGTGGACACACCCCCTACTGCTGATTGGCTTACTCTTTCTCCTCCCTCATCATGAGTGGACACGCCCCCTACTGCTGATTGGCTCACTCTCTCTCCTTTCCCATCATGAGTGGACACGCCCCCTACTGCTGATTGGCTCACTCTCCTCCCCCATCATGTGTGGACATGCCCCCTACTACTGATTGGCTCACTCTCTCTCCTCTCTCATCATGAGTGGACACGCCCTCTACTGCTGATTGGCTACTAGTGTTGTGCTTGTTGTGCTTTCTCAGAAATCGCTTACTGCACCTTTAATGCTATTATGAACATCACTATCTAAGCAAGAGAAAAAAACAAGCAGATTGCGACCCCTTTTTTACTATTCAATAATCAAACATATCTAAAACAGAACATGTTTCCTATTTGAAGAGCTATGCAAAGCTGCACCTAAGCTGGATGTCTAACAGGAAACAGACAAATGAATCCCTCTGGTGTTTCCATTTCATTGGGAACACAGATGCCCGTTGGGAATCAGGATGTTGAAACTCACTACTTAAAATTCACCGCACACCGGCCCAGCTAGTTATCCATACCAAAGCATATATGAGAGTAAATAATGCTATAAAGTGGCAGAGTGACTTTAGAAACTTGATACCAAGAGAGGAATTGACACAGATATTTTGCAACAGACTTACAAAACATTAACTCAACTCTGATAATTCTGAATAACTAAATTCTGATAATGATTCCATTATTTTTCTGCTTTTAGTACAATACTGTTACTGTTAATACAATGCAGTTTTTGATACGCTAGTGTTCGAAAGTTTGGGGTCAGTAAGATTTTTGTTAAAGAAATTATTACTTTGTTCAGCAAGGACACATAAAATGTTACACAAGATTTCTATTCTGTCACGTATAAAATGTATCACAGTTTCCCACAAAAATATGAAGCAGCACAACTGCTTTGAACACTGATAATAATAAGAAAGGTTTCAAATCATCATATCAGAATGATTTCTGAAGGATCATGTGACACTGAAGACTGGAGTAATGATGCTGAAAATTCAGCTATGATCACAGGAATACTATATTACTGTTTGTTACTGCATTTCTGATCAAATAAATTAGTGAGCACCGACCCCAAACTGACCCTAAAAATGATAGTGTACATATTTTAAATGACTACAAAACCAAATGTTGTGAAAGCGCATCTTTAAAGGTGCCTGACCTTCAGTGTTCTTCTGCAGTTTTCTCAAGGCCCGGACGAGTCCTTTGAAACCTTCAAAGCTCTTGTCGTGTTGGCTGTACAGGAGAATTTTCTTGGCATCGATGAACAGTCGGGAGATGCTGTAAATGACAGTGACACACACATGAGGAAAACATGTTGTAAAGTGTTTCATTTTAAAAAAAGTATATATATTCTATAAAATCCAACACAGACCCAACGCTTGATATACTTACATGGAGTCATTGAAGTTGCCCACCACTCCAGGCGTCTCTCCAGGGGTAGGGTAGCGAAAGCAAGGGTTGTTGGCATTGCAGATGATGCCCTGCACCCATGGTAAGGTCCCCGCAGAGGGCATGGCCTTATTGGGAAAGTGGCCTTGAAAAACAAGACAAAGCAATCAGATTGGCAACAAATGAAATGCTCTACGCAACCATATTTCTGTAAGTATTTCATGGAATAAAATGTAGTTTATTTTATTTGGAGTAATCTACACAGACTAATCATGAACAATGAGGCCATTGTATTATTTTTATTTCAATCATGACAACTCTCGTAACAGTTTAGCATGTTATTGAATATGGCATGTTGATGTATTTGGTCTAGATCTGCAACGTTGCTGCTTTTGAGACTTTATACTGCTAATAGATACACACATGCTGATGTGAGCATGTAAGATATGCTGTTGCTGCATAAATAGACATACATAAATCCCATAGCTGACATAGGCAGGTGGAGCTGGGGAGGTGGAGGGGTTCAGAGGAACTCCGAAGGATTAGCTTACAGCAAACCCTGAACTAGGCTATTTAAATGGTGAGCAAGCAATCTCATTCAGGATCAGCAGAGGCCAATCAGATTGTGCCATGCAGTAATGATGTGATTGCTTGCAGATTGCATGTAAAGGACAGATCAGCCTGTGCCATCTAGAGTTTCATGACTGACTGTTAGTTTTATAAAGAGTTCATGGGATGAAAAGGTTATGTATTTCACACTATCTATGCACATGGACAACATTGCACTTTGCACTTCATTACATACATCCCTGCAGAAATGCTTCCCCTTTTGTTTGAAAGGTGTATGTTTTGACAAAGTAGATATACTGTAATAATTTTCTTCCTATTCTTCTGGTCTTCATTTACAGATTTTGAAAAAAACTTAAAAAAGGCTAACATTTACGTATTTTAGTTCAAAGTACAGGAATTGACACACTGCAAGAAAACTGTGTTTCGGACATCTTGTGATATATCAAATTTCATGCAGTTCTTGGAGCTCTTTTGCTGTCCTTGACCTCCCTTGGGTACAGTGTGATTTCCAAACAGGAGCAAATATTGACACGCGAATGAAGTAAGACATGGTGACACAAGACATTAAATTAAATGCAATTAGGAACATTTCAAATTGACAGTGCATTCCTTTTAAAGTAGTCATTATAAATATGCTTTAGAACAATATAATGAAAGTTAAATAAGGTTCACAGTAGGTTTTTATCTTCTTATTTTAAACAGATTCATAGTTTGCTGTATTGAGCAAGAAAAACACTTTCTAACCTAAGCTCAAATCTCATTCGACACATCTGTGGTTGTAAAAGCAAACCAAAAGCAAAATAAATGTTTGTGTGTTTGTTTTGTTTTTTGCCCATCTTAGGCCACTTACATTCATGTTGCTCGTAGGGAGGATAATAGAGTCTGACAGATATCAAGATGAAAAAGATGAAGAGTGGCCATATTATCTCAATCAGTAGCTGAATCTGGAAAAGAAAGGACACAATAGTGTGATATTTACTCATGCGTTCAAACTTTACATCCTGGATTGTTTTGGTTCCTCCCTAATGAACTTTAATCTGAAATTGAACAGCACAACTTCCTCTCGGCTATTCACAGATCCTGAATAAACGAAGTCAAGAAAAGCCTGTTTATCATGACGGTTGTTGGGCTTTCTGTTGACATTCAAGGCATCTGAACCTCCTACATTCAGTGCCAAGTGCATTATGTGCTGTCCATACCAATAATTATCATTTAATCAGCTTTTTGAGGTACATTCTCTTACTGGACTTTAAGGAAATGTTGATAAGTACATAAATGACAACTACTTCACAAATAAGTGACAGTTTCTTCAAACAGCAACTTTTAAAATGCTACACAATAAAATTCAAATCCACAAATTGTCTTTTTATTTATGTATTTATTCATTCCTTTCAATACGGGGGTTGGTGACCTCCAGAACATCACAGATGTCACCATACAGAAAAATGGGAGCCTAGGGACTCCATATGTTACAAAAGGCATTCGTTTAGCTGCATTTGAAATTTGATTGTTGCATTTATTGATACTTTTGATAACTGATTGATTAGTGGTAAGTTAAAATCTCAATGCATTTGGTATGAACTTACAGTCTGTCTCCGTCGGTAAGTGAAGTTCTTCCACAACAGTAAGCCCAACTGAGTGGAGAAAGCCATCTTGCCACGGCTCCACACTGTCCGCGCCGCCTCTGGCAACTGTCAAGAAAAGAGGTGTCAAGCTAATGATGCCAAACTCAACTAATTCAACTGTGGTCGTCTGTGGAACGCTCAAATACAGGTAAAAGATCTCATGCCAGCTTTATCTAAGGGGGACTTTATAATATGGGTGCTGTGACATCATCCAAACAGCACTGACTAAGAGTTGCATTAAAGCAAACAGAGACATTAGGATGAGTAAACATTCAACAGATTGTGAGAATTTCCTACTAACATTTCAACCGATTTGTGATGATTCACCACGAAATCAACATTGACAGTTCTTGTTTTTTTATGGAATACTATAGTATTATAAATGATCTCTTTGTGCAATCAAAATAATTTCCCCTCCCTCGACATCTCTTCTTTTCTCTGATGACGTGTTTACTGGCGCGAGGCCGGAGCCACCTGTCACTCACATGAGATCCACCAATAGCAAACCACAACCATCCAATCAATTCCCCATGGACAAAATCAAGCCCCGCCCCTAGGGAGACCTTGCTCTGTTGCAGTTACTATTGCACTATGTAAAATATTGATTATACATTAGTAGGAAAGTCTATTTGCCATCACATTGAATGATAATGTTTTAAATCGTCAATAAGCTTTGTTAATTGTGACCGGCTCTGTGACTGGCACTCAATTTTCTTCGAGTGATACAATGTCATTTACTCTACTGGACCTATTCTGTCTACTAAATATAATGAACTGAATAACAGGCTAGAAAGTAAAATAAATTTCCTTAAGTAGCGACTAGTTTATTGTCCTTTATTAGACTATGCAAATCCAGCAAATATATGCAAATTTCCCCACTCTAGCTATAACATGACGGCCAAGCAAATGCATTTTTAAAATGCCAATCACATTTTTTGTATTTTTGAAATGTGAGGCATACGTTATGAGACTTTTGTTAGATTTCATTGGTGATTTCAAATATGAAATTTAATCGTAAGCTTGGCGAACAGTTTTGGAGAATTTGATGTTTCCCCATTCAAAGAGATGGAGCTGCACTTGCATGCCAGAGGCGTTTCAAAGATGGCCGCAGAGTGAAATGACTTTTTAAGTTAGCAAGGTAGAATAATAATTCAAACAGTAGCTATTGGCATTGACATACAGTAGCTTATCTTCAAGTCATTCATCTTATCTTTTAGACACTTTCATTTGCTATCAGAAAACTACAAGCAGCGACAGGACAGAACAGTGTCAAATCATAAATCATGATCTCCTGCTGGTGTTTTGATTAAACTGTCTAGTAATGCATTTTCAAATTAAATTAAATGGTTATCATTCCTAACAAAATGTATGAGTCAATGCTGTAGCTATTAGACATTAGTCATTTTTTTCCCCTTTCTATTAAGTTATTCAAAAATACTAAAGTAGCCTACACTAATTGACTAATTTTGATATGTATACATTTGGTTAATGTTAAAACTTTTGTCCACCAAATCAAACACGGTGTGGCATAACCAGCATGCAAGAAGCCATTTTGTTGCATTTGCTAAGAAAACCATAAAACATGTATTTTGAAGCAAGAAAAACATTTCTCCTTGTATCATTACCTATATTTGCTGTTGACTCATTTACAGTATCTGTATCATTCATTAATAGCCTAGATGTGTTTTAAATCTTTCGTTTTTGTACTGTTTGGGCAGATATGGATCTGTCTGAGGTAATGTGATTCTTATGCTTGTGTTTTTCATACATAACATCATAAAGAGCGTCCCTAGCGGACGCGTGCGTTGTCTTATTTTTCTCTTTGTTTATCTTTTTCTTCATCATATCTCCTCTCTCGCCATGCTATGCCTACAGTGTCTTGCACATATACAGCAAATATCAAGCTTTAGGCACTTAAAGCAAGATAAACAAATCCTGTCCATCACGACTGATATGTCCAAGAAAGGTGATGTAAGAGAATGGTCTGCACACATTTGTTTACTATACAATCTTGGCAAAGAATGACTTCTGTGGAGCAAAATATGAGAAGGCATTCAATAACACACCAAACTATAGACCTTAACTGCTGTTTTACCACCACATGGGTTTATAATCGTGATGTTTTAAAGATGCTTTAGAGTTGAAGAGCTCAGTGTGTTTTTCATTGTTCCGCAGAGGAGAGGTTACTCTCGGTCACCGCGCAGACCCAACAGATGCTGAAGCGACACGCGAGCACTTTTACCGTCTTCTTTGTTCAACTGTCTTTTCAAGTTGTCGTTCTCTCAGTAGCATACGAATGAAAATGATAGTCAATCATACAGAACTTTTCAACATAAATAGATGCCTGGTACATCACAACTCATCAAGTGTTTACGACAAAAGACACGACCGTGCAAGTGTTGAAGAAAAACAACAACAGCGCGTTTTTCTTACTAAAGTAGTAGCAGGTTAAACTATTCATATGTTTATGTTTTACGATTGTTAAACGATGGAACATGAGAATTGTGTTTTCAGCACAAACGACTGCCGAAGATTTCAATGCATCACAACTAAAAAAAAAAAAAACACTTAATTTGTGGGAAAACAACAACAGCGTTTCTGATGACAGGTTTAGTACATTTAAGCAAACATATTTATCTATGCATTAGTAAAAAAAAAAAAAAAAAGCACGAGCTCACTGCTCAAAAAAAGAAAGAAAACTCAAAATTTTACTCACCGTTATTTCTTGTTTCGAAATGATTATTCCTTATTTCACATAGGCCTAAACTGTAAATCCTTTAAAGAGCAGAAGAGAAACAGCTGTTTTAACGCTCTCTACGCGATATTGTACTGGTGGCGTTTTGTTCTCTGTGGACGGACTTTTTTCCTCTCCTCCATCCTTTTATAGCGAGAGCGATGCGCGAGGTTACTGTCGGTCAGAAAAGCGCTGCTGTTTGTGTTCGAGCCTCCATATATGGAAAGCACGTGCGGACCCAAAACAGCTCTTAAAAGGGCAACGTGCATTTGCGCAAAATCCGTTTTGTAACTTACGTTACATGCGCTGTAAGTTTACACATATTATGTAGATAATATTAATTATATTATCTGACAGATATCGATGAAATAGGGAATGATTTTATCAAGACATTAACCCCGGTTTCACAGACAAGGTGAACTAAACTAAAACTAAAATGCATATTTTAACTGATATAATATGTCAGTGCCATTGTTTTGTCCCAAGATGCACAGTAATGCTGTTTTTCTTCTTTCTAAGACACGTTTATGAAAGCTACTTAAAGGTGTGGTTCACCCAAAAATGAAAATTGATTTACTCACCCTCAAGCCATCCTAGGTGTATATGACTATTTTCTTTCAGACGAATACAATCAGAGTTATATAAAAAAATATCCTGTCTCTTTCAAGCTTTATAATGGCAGTGAATGGCAGGCAGCCCAAAATTTGAAGCTCAAAAAAGTGCATCCATCCATTATAAAAGTAATCCACACTGCTCCGGGGGGTTAATAAAGGCCTTCTGAAGCGAATCAATGGGTTTGTGTAAGAAAAATATCCTTACACTTTCTGCGCAAGTTGAATACGGACGGCGGTCTGGTGGAAGCTAGAAATTTTACTTTATAAAGTTTTAAATATGGATATTTTTCTTACACAAACCCATCAATTTGCTTCAGAAGGCCTTTATTAGCCCCCCGGAGCCGTGTGGAGTACTTTTATAATGGATGGATACAGTTTTTTGGGCTTCAAATGTTAGGCTCCCATTCACTGCCATTATAAAGCTTGGAAGAGCCAAGATATTTTTTAATATAACTCTGATTGTCTTCATCTGAAGGAAGACTGTCATGTACACCTAGGATGGCTTGAGGGTGAGTAAATCATGGAGTAAACTATCCCTTTAAATGTCCTAAATGAACTAAGGCCTAATTCTGTGAAACCGGGTTTTTTTCAGCACATGGTACATTTCATAATCTGACATCCCTCTTTCAGCAGAATCTTTAGATGGTTTTCTGGTTTAAGTTGGTCTCACATCCTGGCAGTTTTTTATTCTGCACACATATCAATCTCCGGTAACACTTTGTTTTGTTACATGTAGTTACATGTAGTTACTATAGTACAGTAATAACTATAAATTATGCATAATTACATGCAACTAACCCAAACCAAACCCTAATTCTAACCCTATAGTAAGTACATGTAGTTAATTAATATTACTAAAATGTATAATTGCAGTGTAACAAAGACACCTTAAAATAAAGTGTAACCCAATTGCTAATAGGAATGAAAGGATTGGAGAGAAAAATATCTTCTCTCCAGGTCATCAGGACCTCTGAGAAATGAAGGCAGGCTGTAAAACACTTAGACACAACCTAGGGCTGCATGGCCCTTGAATGAAGATACTGAGCAAGACAGATATATAGCACTAGTTTATCAGTTTAATTGATAAAGGCCTGGTTTCACATACAGGACTTAGATTAAGCCAGGATTAGGCCTTAGTTCAATTAGGGCATTTGAGTAGCTTTTATAAATGTGCCATAGAAAAACACATTGCTAGTGTGCATCTTGAAGCAAAACAATGGCACTGACATATTTTAAGATATGCTTTCAGTTAAATCAGCTTAAACATGCATTTTAGTCTATAGACTATCTTAAGCCTTATCTGTTATAGTTCTAAAAACATAGCACAGGTGGCATGTGTATGCACAATGACAGTCTACAACAGCTAGAACAGTTTTTTTGTTTGTTTTTTGTTTTAATAGAGAATCTTTGCAGACAATATTCTGCAATATATAATGAATTCAGAAAAAACAGGAGGTGCATTCTGTTAACTTGTTCCCTGGACTTTCTGCATCAGTGGTCCGGATAACTGTGAAAAGTTACCCATTAATGTCACGCATTTGTGTATTTAATGAACGGATCACGTCTGGGGACCTTTTGAATTTAGAATTTATATGAATGCATAAATGGAAGCGTGTAACTGAGATCTTATGACCTTTTCACAATTTTAAACTGTGATGAATTTAATATAATTTTTAAGGGTGTGTTCACACTTGTAGTTTGGTTCGCTTGGTAAATTTGGTCCGGACTAAAAAAAAAAACATTTAGTCCTGGTCCACTTAGCGTTCACATTGGCATTTTAGCACCAAACCTAAAGATACTGAACCTAAAGACATAGGGATGTTCAGATCCTGATTGGTCGGCTTATTATGTACACTCACCTAAAGGATTATTAGGAACACCTGTTCAATTTCTCATTAATGCAATTATCTAATCAACCAATCACATGGCAGTTGCTTCAATGCATTTAGGGGTGTGGTCCTGGTCAAGACAATCTCCTGAACTCCAAACTGAATGTCAGAATGGGAAAGAAAGGTGATTTAAGCAATTTTGAGCGTGGCATGGTTGTTGGTGCCAGACGGGCCGGTCTGAGTATTTCACAATCTGCTCAGTTACTGGGATTTTCACGCACAACCATTTCTAGAGTTTACAAAGAATGGTGTGAAAAGGGAAAAACATCCAGTATGTAGCAGTCCTGTGGGCGAAAATGCCTTGTTGATGCTAGAGGTCAGAGGAGAATGGGCCGACTGATTCAAGCTGATAGAAGAGCAACTTTGACTGAAATAACCACTCGTTACAACCGAGGTATGCAGCAAAGCATTTGTGAAGCCACAACACGCACAACCTTGAGGCGGATGGGCTACAACAGCAGAAGACCCCACCGGGTACCACTCATCTCCACTACAAATAGGAAAAAGAGGCTACAATTTGCACTAGCTCACCAAAATTGGACAGTTGAAGACTGGAAAAATGTTGCCTGGTCTGATGAGTCTCGATTTCTGTTGAGACATTCAGATGGTAGAGTCAGAATTTGGCGTAAACAGAATGAGAACATGGATCCATCATGCCTTGTTACCACTGTGCAGGCTGGTGGTGGTGGTGTAATGGTGTGGGGGATGTTTTCTTGGCACACTTTAGGCCCCTTAGTGCCAATTGGGCATCGTTTAAATGCCACGGCCTACCTGAGCATTGTTTCTGACCATGTCCATCCCTTTATGACCACCATGTACCCATCCTCTGATGGCTACTTCCAGCAGGATAATGCACCATGTCACAAAGCTCGAATCATTTCAAATTGGTTTCTTGAACATGACAATGAGTTCACTGTACTAAAATGGCCCCCACAGTCACCAGATCTCAACCCAATAGAGCATCTTTGGGATGTGGTGGAACGGGAGCTTCGTGCCCTGGATGTGCATCCCACAAATCTCCATCAACTGCAAGATGCTATCCTATCAATATGGGCCAACATTTCTAAAGAATGCTTTCAGCACCTTGTTGAATCAATGCCACGTAGAATTAAGGCAGTTCTGAAGGCGAAAGGGGGTCAAACACAGTATTAGTGTGGTGTTCCTAATAATCCTTTAGGTGAGTGTATATACAAACATCCAAAACAATGCTGTATTCTGGGCTAAATGCGCTCGCTGTATGTGCATAGCCAATGTATGATGGTATTTTGACCAGCCGAGAACTTGTGAAAAGCTTATAAAATGTGTAAAGTAGTCAAAACAGCGACAGGAATCCCTCCGTCACACACACAAACCAAGATCTGCTGCAAGAAGATCCGACTCTGACGCCTGTGCCGAACTGTGATGGGCAACATTGCGACTATAACGAGAAAAAAACAGGAATGATTGAGCATTCTGTCCTTTTTAGGGTTGCATCTTGTGATATCATGTCCTGTTTTTGGTTTGTTTACATGACTTTGGTCTGTTGCATTCATATTTCAGTCGAACCGCTCCAGAGTTCGCTTGGAAGCGGACGAGACCCATCTTTTCCGCTTGTTTGGCGCGAACCAGGGTTCAGATGGCAGCGTTCACACTTATTTAAATGATCCGCACTAACAGAGCAATCGCACCAGGGTTCATTTTAATCAAACCAAACATGCCAAGCGTGAACACACCCTATTATTCCATGTAGTCTTTTAATAAGATGTCATAAAAGCGGCATGCATTATAAATAAAAAATAATTGCAAAATGCACTTTAAAATGGAGTACAGCATGTCAATCTGCAGGACATGTCAACTACCCAAAAGTATTTAATGTCAACTACCAGTTTACATTAGAAAAGCAATGATATTCAGTGAGATTGTGAAACAAACATCATTCAGAAAAGCAGAATCTGTTTCAAACCACGCAGTCAAAAAGAACACAGTGAATCTGATTTGAACTGAGGGAAGGTAACATTGTGGCTTTTGTATTTTTGGTCATGTGATCAGTGCTTTCATCCTGTTTTTCAGGCCAATCATCTCTTTGTGTTTATGAAGCCTGTGAGGCTGCCATGTGAGTAATGCTGCCCTCCTGCCCCAGTATCCTCTGCCAGTATTGTGGAGTTGGGCCTCAGGGATGACACGGCACTGTTGACACAGAGAACGAGAGTAAGCGAGCAGAGATAAACAAAGCATCTGAACATGACGTGAAAACTCTTTGCAAAAGAAACCACAAGCAGGTCTGAGCTGAGAAAGGAAGTTCCATATTCAGACTGTGGTAAACCATATAAACATGTGACTTTGCTGAGACTTAAAGGTGCAGTGTGTAATATTTATGAGGATCTATTGACAGAAATGCAATAAAATACAAACTACTCTACACTGTAAGGGGACCCACAGATTAGAGATAGAAATGGCTCAGATAGAAATGGCTCATTCTAAGGTAATAAAAACATAACGGTTCATTATGTAAGGTCTTTCGTACATAACGCCAAAATGGCGCTAGCTACTCTCTGTCTCAGACGACAACATAATTGACCTGTGTCGGCCACCGTAGCTTCTCTATGACCTTCGAAAGCGAGGGGTGATCGGTGGGCGGTTGCAATTCACAACCTCACCACTAGTTATGGCACGCACGGAGATAAAAATGGTATGTATGGACTTATCTAACTCTGGGGGCTACAGTGAATAAGCTAAAGTCCCAAAAAGTCGGCGTGTTCCTTTAAAGTTTTGTCATTATTTACTCACCGTCATGTAATAGAAGAAAAAAAAAAGGTGCTTTTCTGAACATATACACAGAATATGTTATTAATTGCATACCATTGTATTACTATCAAATACCATAACTGTACCATGGTACTACCACTGTGTTTTATAAGGTTTTATCGTCACCTGCTTGTTGTCAAACAATGCCACGGCACTTGGCAGCAAGTCTGTGGTTTAAGTCACTTATCAACTGTAACAATAGGTGAACTGACTACAGCTTAAGTTAGTTTATATGGCACTGACACACACACACACAACTGTATCCCAGCGTGAACTGCAAGAGATGTTGCCCTTTTAAGAGCACGCGCCTCGGTTTTGATGAAAATAATAGTCCACAGCAGCAAAATGTTGCATTTTCACGCGAACTGATCCATTGCTTATAACGTTAGACGTAAAAATGGATGACTTTTGCCGGTAAAAAACGGTTCATTGTGGCGTGTTCATACATGTCTGTTCATAGGCTACAACGTTCATACATGTCTGTTATGATACCCGAGAGGACAATGGGGGTCTAAACGCATATGACATATTCAGAACACGTTTGCTGCATCATAATAATCTCTGTTAAATCATAAGTTTTAAATGTATAGCCTATCTATCGCTACCGAGAGCACCTCAAAGTCGCGCGCGTGCTCGGGGAAAAAGAGTTTGCGCGAGTTTTTCCCAAGACTTAGCAATCGAACATGATTTAAAATGATGGAATTATGCGTAGTCAAACAATATTTTGCCAAGGAAGCAAATATTCACTTATTTTCAGGCTCCTCAGCAGCTGAGCACAGTCGGTTTGTCCGACAGTAACCCCGCGATGGGGGAGGGGGGGCTGGATAAATATAGTTCCGGATACGGGGGCAGTATAACATCTTACTTTTGAATAAATGTATTGACGTGCTATACATTTCTTTGCCGAAATCTATTCATTCATTGCCTTGCCGTTGAGCGACCCTGCAAAACTCAGTCCATTATAGGCTCACCAAGTGTAACTATCAAGTAAATTAAGTCTATTAAAACGCACGTTTAACGACACCTTGGGTGTAATACCGCGTAGAAAGATGCCGGTTTAAAGCGAACAGCCACTTCCAGCGCGCCGCAGAGCTGCAATGACCGATAGTAACCTCGCCTCGGAGCGCGAGCAGCAGAAACTAGGTGAAAGGGGACGTGACGTCACTCGCGGTGAACCTTCTGGACTTTCTGTTGCGTTTACATAGTCATTATCCATAAGGCATCTAATGCTCTTTACAGCTATGCAGGGGTTAGTTCACCCCACAATGAAAATTATCCCATTCCCATGATTTACTCACCCTCAAGCCATGATGTACATGACTTTCTTCTTTTAGATGAATACAATCAGAGTTATATAAAAAAAAATATCCTGGCTCTTCCAAGCTTTATAATGAGAGTGAGTGGTACCCTAGATTTTGAAGGGCAAAAAAGTGCATCCATCCATTATAAAAGTACTCCACACGGCTCCGGGGGGTTAATAAAGGCCTTCTGAAGTGATCGATGGGTTTGTGTAAGAAAAATATCCATATTTAACACATATTTATAAAGTCAAATATCTAGCTTTCGTCAGACCGCCTTCCGTATTCAATTTACGCAGAAAGTGTAACGCCTCTCGCAGTTCAAAACGCTTACGCTACGTCATATGTCACGCCAGTTACGCTTTTTTCGTAAGTTGAATACGGATGGCAGTCTGCCGGTAGCTAGATATTTTACTTTATTTTACTTTGTAACGTGTTAAATATGGATATTTTTCTTACACAAACCCATTGATTCGCTTCAGAAGGCCTTTATTAACCCCCCGGAGCCGTATGAAGTACGTTTATAATGGATGGATACACTTTTTTGGGCTTCAAATTTTGGGCTGCACTTCACTGCCATTATAAAGCTTGGAAGAACCAGGATATTTTTTAATATAACTCTGATTTTATTCGTCTGAAAGAAGAATGTCATATACACCTGGAATGGCTTGAGGGTGAGTAAATCATGAGGTAATTTTCATTTTTGGGTGAACTAACCCTTTAATAAAGGCCTTCTGAAGCGATGCGTTTTTGTAAGAAAGATATCCATATATATAACTTTATAAACTACACTCACCTAAAGGATTATTAGGAACACCTGTTCAATTTCTCATTAATGCAATTATCTAATCAACCAATCACATGGCAGTTGCTTCAATGCATTTAGGGGTGTGGTCCTGGTCAAGACAATCTCCTGAACTCCAAACTGAATGTCAGAATGGGAAAGAAAGGTGATTTAAGCAATTTTGAGCGTGGCATGGTTGTTGGTGCCAGACGGGCCGGTCTGAGTATTTCACAATCTGCTCAGTTACTGGGATTTTCACGCACAACTATTTCTAGAGTTTACAAAGAATGGTGTGAAAAGGGAAAAACATCCAGTATGCGGCAGTCCTGTGGGCGAAAATGCCTTGTTGATGCTAGAGGTCAGAGGAGAATGGGCCGACTGATTCAAGCTGATAGAAGAGCAACTTTGACTGAAATAACCACTCATTACAACCGAGGTATGCAGCAAAGCATTTGTGAAGCCACAACACGCACAACCTTGAGGCGGATGGGCTAAAACAGCAGAAGACCCCACCGGGTACCACTCATCTCCACTACAAATAGGAAAAAGAGGCTACAATTTGCACGAGCTCACCAAAATTGGACAGTTGAAGACTGGAAAAATGTTGCCTGGTCTGATGAGTCTCGATTTCTGTTGAGACATTCAGATGGTAGAGTCAGAATTTGGCGTGAACAGAATTAGAACATGGATCCATCATGCCTTGTTACCACTGTGCAGGCTGGTGGTGGTGGTGTAATGGTGCGGGGGATGTTTTCTTGGCACACTTTAGGCCCCTTAGTGCCAATTGGGCATCGTTTAAATGCCACGGCCTACCTGAGCATTGTTTCTGACCATGTCCATCCCTTTATGACCACCATGTACCCATCCTCTGATGGCTACTTCCAGCAGGATAATGCACCATGTCACAAAGCTCGAATCATTTCAAATTGGTTTCTTGAACATGACAATGAGTTCACTGTACTAAAATGGCCCCCACAGTCACCAGATCTCAACCCAATAGAGCATCTTTGGGATGTGGTGGACCGGGAGCTTCGTGCCCTGGATGTGCATCCCACAAATCTCCATCAACTGCAAGATGCTATCCTATCAATATGGGCCAACATTTCTAAAGAATGCTTTCAGCACCTTGTTGAATCAATGCCACATAGAATTAAGGCAGTTCTGAAGGCGAAAGGGGGTCAAACACAGTATTAGTATGGTGTTCCTAATAATCCTTTAGGTGAGTGTATAAATCACTGGCTTCCAGTAACGGCCGTACGCGAGTCGAGTTCCTGCAGAAGAGTGACCCGTATGGTTACACAGAAAAACAACACGTCATTAAAAAAAATATTTTATTGTATTTTTGTCACAAGATGAAGAAGATGATGTTAACCGGTTCCAAGTACTTTTAGTAATAAAATAAACTCAGGTACAGACAGAAGGGGTGTGTGCAACAATGCAAACACAAACATCAACTGACAAAGACAGTGCACAGGGAGGAACTAATATACATGATGGTGATGAACTAATATGACTAACAGCTGTGGTGATGATTAGTGTCCATAGAAACAGAGGAGTGGTGGAAAACTTGGAAAACATGACAATAAAAACAAACTAAAAGTTAATGAAAACGAAACTAAGAATGAATACAACTGTATAAGCATGACAACTTTATTTTATTGTATTTAGTTTTTATTTTATTGTATTCATTGTATTGTATTGTATTTACATTGTACTGTATTGTATTGTATGGCCGGAGTCTTTCTTCAGTGATTAGTGATTGTGGGTCGCCTTGACCTGGTCACAGAGGGAAGATTTCATGTTTGACATTGTTCCACTAGATGTGTTTTCAACAGTTATAGTTTCTGGGGAACTCAAGGGAACACTCACAGATTCTGTGTAACATCGATCCGATGATTTTGCCATCTGTCATGCTACATGGCCTTCAGCAGGTCAAGGCATATGTTACCAATACATACGTAAATACACATATACAATAACAGGGGATCCTATCAAAAAGATCTATGGAGTCCGCTTCAAAACACCCACACACATTTATAGTGCAAAAAGTAAATTTATTCACAACAAAAATACTAAATGCTAACCTAGAACTCAGATAATAAACACAATCAGCTTCCCTTCCTAACTATCAAAAACAGGAAAAAAAGAATATAAAGGAGAGTAGGCTTTAATAAGATAAAACTACAACTGAACAAACAAAGCAAATGTAATGGATGCCAGTAAGAGCTGTGCAGGTAAACCTCACTCTCCTGGGCTCAGGAGGCGCACTAGAGGCTGCGTTTTTTAGCGTCCTTGTAAGCGCGCCTCCTAAGCCAGAAACACCGGTTCGAATCCTGCTCAGAGCAGTGTGAGTAGAACCGAAGAGGTTACACAAATACAATGACTTAAAGAAAATGACTAGAACTCAAAGAACAAGTAACACTTTGCCAAAACAGCAATGAAGATGAGGTAGAAGGTCAACATGTCACACAAGTACACAGAAGGGTGTTCACATGATCAAGACTTGAGATAAAGTTTAAATTAAGTTTAAAATGGCCGTGTCTGCTGTTTTAAAAATAAGGTGGAAAAAGTTTGAATCAGGCCTCTTCTGTTGGATTAAAGTTGGCTAGATGGCGCTGTCACAAAAAAAACCTAGGGTCCTGAAACTGCGGCGGTCCTAAAAGTGCAGCCTCCGGTATTGCAGGCAGATAATATTGGGCACGTTTACACGACAACGTTTTTCACGTAGCCTACAGATGGCATTGTCAAAACGATCCCAGTTCACACAGATCTGTGAAAACGACTAAAAACGCTGTATAATTATTCATGCCAGGCCACTACGCGCCAAAAGACTGAACACGTAATGTTTTTTATACGGAGGCGATAAAGGTATTCTTTTACAAAAACTTGCACTTTGAAACCGTTTTCAAAAGTTTGTGTTTTCAGGCCCCCAAAACGCCGTTGGCGTGTAAATGAATGTCCAAAACGCATAAAAACTTTTCTGTTTTTAGTTGAAAACAGTGTTGTGTAAACAGCCCCTAATAAGCAGGAGCGTGTGAGCATGGGCGAAGGTAAGACTGGCGAGGGCCTGACAGTGTCACAATAATACGTTTGGGGGGGAAAAGTCTACTCTTTTATATAATTTAAGGGCCGTTTACACGACACTGTTTTCAACTAAAAACGTCTCGGTTACGTATGTAACCCTCGTTCCCTGAAGGAGGGAACGGAGACGTACGTCGGAACTGACCGACGAATTGGGATCTATTTTCAGAGACCAATCTACTTCGAGTGTTTAAAAACGAGCCAATGAGAATTGGCATGCGGTAGACGCGTCCCACGCTCCGCCCCGCAGCGCGGGTATAAATACGGAAGTGGAAGTACCGCATATCGCTTTACAACTGAGGAGCCGGCTAAGTGGCTCGGCCTACAGCTGAAGCACAGCACCTGGCGACGGGACGTACGTCTCCGTTCCCTCCTTCAGGGAACGAGGGTTACATACGTAACCGAGACGTTCCCTTTCAGTCGGTCACGTTCGACGTACGTCGGAACTGACCGACGAATTGGGATCCCTACTAACACGCCAGAGATGCTGGCCCTTCCAGCGCCCTGACCGAGCTCGCTGGACCACACCTAGGTTGGTGCGGAAGTCAGGGCTCCAGTCAGGGAGGCCAGTCACTGCTGTTCCTGCAAGACCCACTCAGCGTGACTATTGGATAACGCTGGGAAAGCGTGCCCGTCTCAGGAGATGGTACGCTGCGGAGCCACGTCCTTCAGAGGAAGGAGAGGTGGAATTACTCATAAGGACTAACCTAGCAGGGTAGTGCTACCTATGGCAGTCTCTGGGGTGGATCCAACCTGGTCCCAGGGGGGAAAGAACACCACCAGAGACGACAGAGCGGGCTCTGTCAAGGGAAAGACACGGGGCTAGCCGAGTAGGGTAGCTGGTACCGTGGAGAATACACATATGGGGTTGCCGTTAGGGAACCGCTACATATGGAACCCAGCCTAACACACACGTTCCACAAGCATACGGGTGTAGGCCTGATGTCAGACGGCCGCAACGTCTGACACCGAAGGGGTGACGGAGGAGCTCGACAGGGTTAGCCGTTTCCGGGGAACACAACTGGAGACAATAGACGCACGTATCCGGCCCGGAGGCGGGAGTGGCGTATGCAAGCCGACACTAGAACGGGTACTTAGCGCTACTGGCCACTGGGGGCGAGGACGCGGGAAGATACCGGCTCTACACGGAGGCTATAAAATCTAGCGAACGTGTTAGGTGTCGCCCAGCCCGCAGCTCTACATATGTCTGTCAGCGAGGCGCCTTGAGCCAGCGCCCAGGAGGAAGCTACACTCCTAGTGGAGTGAGCTCGCACCCCGAGCGGGCAAGGCACGTCTTGGGACTGGTAAGCCAAGACGATAGCATCCACTATCCAGTGGGCTAACCTCTGCTTGGAGACAGCCTTTCCCTTCTGCTGGCCTCCGTAACAGACGAAGAGCTGTTCTGAGGTTCTAAAGCTTTGAGTTCGGTCCACGTAGGCGCGAAGAGCGCGGACGGGACAGAGCAAAGCTAGGGCTGGGTCTGCCTCCTCCGAAGGCAGCGCTTGCAGGTTCACCACCTGGTCCCGGAAGGGAGTGGTGGGAACCTTGGGCACATATCCAGGCCGGGGTCTCAGGACAACGTGAGAGTTGGCCGGCCCGAATTCTAGGCACGATTCGTTGACCGAAAGTGCATGCAGGTCCCCTACCCTCTTGATTGAGGCCAATGCAATCAGGAGCACTGTCTTCATGGACAGGATGTTTAGCTCGACTGACTGTAAAGGCTCGAAGGGAGGGCCCTGGAGCGCTCTGAGCACCAGGGCTAGGTCCCAAGAGGGTACCGAGGTTGGCCGAGGAGGATTTAGTCTCCTCGCACCTCTGAGGAACCTGACGATTAAGTCGTGCTTACCTAAGGACTTACCTTCAACTACATCGTGATACGCCGCTATTGCGGCGACGTACACTTTGAGGGTGGAGGGAGACAGCCTTCTCTCCAACCCATCTTGTAGGAAAGAAAGCACGACATTAACCGAACACCTTCGGGGGTCTTCCCGGCGGGAAGAACACCATTCAACGAACAGGTTCCACTTCAGAGCATAGAGGTGCCTTGTAGAGGGGGCTCTAGCTGAAGCGATGGTGTCTGCCACTGCCTGTGGCAGGCCACCTAGAACCTCCGCGTCCCGTCCAGGGACCAGACATGGAGTCTCCAGAGGTCTGGACGCGGGTGCCATAGAGTGCCCCGCCCCTGAGAAAGCAGGTCCTTCCTCAGGGGGATCGGCCAGGGAGGGGCTGTCGTGAGGAGTGAGAGTTCGGAGAACCAGGTCCGGTTGGGCCAGTAAGGCGCAACTAACAAGACCTGCTCCTCGTCCTCCCTGACCTTGCACAGTGTCTGTGCGAGAAGGCTCACTGGGGGAAACGCATACTTGCGTAGGTCCCGGGGCCAGCTGTGCGCCAGTGCATCTGTACCGAGGGTGCCCCCGGACAGGGAGTAATACAACTGGCAATGGGTCGAGTCCGGAGAGGCGAACAGGTCTACCTGCGCGGCTCCGAAGAGGTCCCATATCAGCTGGACGCTCCGGGGGTGGAGTCGCCACTCTCCCGGAGGTGTCGGCTGACGAGAGAGCTCGTCGGCTGTCTGGTTCAGCGCACCTGGGATGTGAATGGCCCGAAGCGACCTCAGACGCTTCTGACTCCACAGGAGGAGATGGCGGGCGAGCCGGAGCATGCAACGGGAGCGTAGACCACCCTGACGGTTGATGTACGCAACGGCCGCAGTGCTGTCCGTACGGACCAGAACGTGTTTTCCCTGTAGCGGCTTTTTGAAGCGGCCCAGGGCGAGACGTACTGCCAGAAGCTCTAGGCAATTGATATGCCAACGCAGTTGGGGCCCCGTCCACAGACCCGCAACTGAGTGCCCGTTGTACGTGGCCCCCCAACCCGTGGAAGAGGCATCCGTGAAGACCACAGCATGCCTGGACACCTGTTCTAGGGACACTCCGGCCCGTAGAAAGGCAGGGTCCGCCCACGGATTGAAGGTTTGGCGACAGTAAGGAGTAACTGAGACCCGGTACTGGCCGCGCTGCCACGCCCATCTCGGGACTCGGTCGTGAAGCCAGCGTTGAAGCGGTCTCATATGAAGCAATCCGAGCGGCGTTACCGCGGCTGCAGATGCCATATGCCCCAGGAGCCTCTGAAAGAATTTCAGTGGGACCGCTGTCCTGCCTTTGAACGTATTCAAGCAGTTCAACACTGACCGGACTCGCTCCTCTGTGAGGCGCGCAGTCCGGTTGACCGAGTCCAGCTCCATACCGAGATAAGAGATCCTCTGCGTGGGACAGAGTTTGCTCTTCTCTCGGTTGACCCGAAGGCCCAACAGGCTGAGGTGACGTAGCACCAGGTCCCTGTGTTCGCACAACTGCTCCCGGGACTGGGCCAGTATGAGCCAGTCGTCGAGATAGTTGAGAATACGAACGCCGCGTTCTCTGAGCGGAACAATGGCTGCCTCTGCGACTTTCGTGAAGACGCGAGGCGACAGGGACAGCCCGAAGGGCAGGACTTTGTACTGAAATGCCCTCCCCTCGAACGCAAAGCGAAGGAACGGTCTGTGTCGAGGGAGAATGGAGACATGAAAGTACGCGTCCTTCAGGTCGATCGCTGCGAACCAATCCCGGGGACGGATGCATTCGAAAATGCGTTTCTGCGTTAGCATTCTGAACGGGAGCTTGTGCAGGGCCCGATTCAGGACACGCAGGTCCAGGATTGGTCTTAACCCACCCCCTTTCTTGGGCACAATGAAGTAGGGGCTGTAAAACCCCGCCCTCATATCGGCCGGAGGAACCGGCTCGACCGCGTCCTTCGCCAGCAGGACATCGATCTCGGACCGCAAGACATGGGCATCGCAACTCCGCACTGAGGTGAAGAGGATGCCCGTGAACTTGGGAGGCCGGCGGGCGAATTGAATCGCATAGCCGAGTCTGATGGTACGGATGAGCCAGCGAGACGGCCTGGGAAGACCTAGCCAGGCCCCCAGAGACCGAACAAGCGGGACCAACGGCACCACAGACGTGCCCGGGGTGAGGCAGCGAGATGGAGTACCCAGGCCCGACTCGGGAGGCCCGGAGGCGGCCCGGAGTGTTGCTTGAGTACTCCAGGGTGGGGCAGAGTGAGGGTGAGAAGGCCCGGGGGCGTTCTCGGTGCCCACACTGCTGCCCCCTGGCGAGGGGGAGAGGGGAGGAAAGGAGTGGCAAGGCCCGGGGGCGTCGCACACTGCCAACCTGACCCTCTTGGGGCCCAGGGAGGGAGGAAACTGCTCTTTTATTGAGAATGTGGGTACCGCTGGACTCCGGAGAGCCAGCGGCAGGATGTTGATACCAGTGTGGACATTCTCCCCCCGGTCCTCCTCCGGGGGGAGGAGGGGTGCGGACACCACCTCCCCGAGAACAGCTCCTCTCCTCCCTGGGCTGCCCGTCTCAGGGCCGCTTACCCTTGCGCTTGCCTGCAGAGACAGCGGGGCCCTGGACGGGTTGGGCGGCCCCCTTGCGCCTGGCGCCCTGCTTTGCCGGTGGAGGCTGCTGCTTTGGCTTGGCAGGGGCGGAGGCAGACGCCGGGGGACGCCCTCGGCGACGAGCAGGCGGGGGCGCTGCAGCCGGCGACTGGGTGGAAGCAGCAGCAGGTCGCCGGGGCAGGATATTTTTAATCGCCTCCGTCTGCTTCTGGGCAACCGAGAACTGTTGGGCGAAGTTCTCGATCGCGTCGCCGAAGAGGCCGGCCTGACAGACAGGGGCGTTGAGGAACCGCACTTTGTCGGTCTCACGCATATCTGCCAGGTTCAGCCACAGGTGGCGTTCCTGGACCACAAGTGTGGACATCGCCCGACCCAGGGAGCGTGCGGTGACTTTCGTCGCCCTGAGGGCGAGGTCCGTCGCGGTACGCAGTTCCTGCATAACCCCTGGGTCGGAACTACCCTCGTGCAATTCCATGAGCGCTTTGGCCTGGTAGACCTGCAGGAGCGCCATGGCATGCAGAGATGACGCGGCTTCTCCACAGGCCGTGTAAGCCTTGCCGGTTAGCCCGGACGAGAACTTACATGCCCGGGAGGGGAGACGCGGATTTCCCCGCCAGTCGGTAGCGGTCTTAGGACACAGTTGCATCGCAACCGACCGCTCCACTGGGGGGATCTCCACGTAACCCTTCGCCGCGCCACCGTCGAGGGTAGTGAGGACGGAGGAGTCAGTCGATCGGTTTCTAGCGCTATAGGGCGCTGTCCACGACTTCGTGAGCTCCTGATGCACTTCCGGGAAGAAGGGCACTGGGGCGGGGCGCTGAGAACCAGCACGGGCCGTCCCGAGATACCAATCGTCCAGCCGCGAGGGTTCGGGACGCGGTGGAGGGTTCCACTCGAGCCCGACACTCGCGGCGGCCCGGGAAAGCATAGCCGTGAGCTCTGGATCAGACTCGGGCAACGCTACCACACCCGAAGGGGGCAGCGCAGCCGAATCTTCATCTCCAGAGTCCATTAGCTCGTCCCCCGATGCGGCGATCGAAACCATATCCTCAACCGGAGCCCCAAAAGTAACAGCTGGCCCCCCGCGGGAAGGACCAGCATGCTCTTCCGGAAGCTCAACCGGCGCAGTGGAGGGGGGAGGGGCCCGAGGAGCCTGTTGGCCCGGCGGGAGTGCCCTCACAGTAACCCTCAGGTCCCCACCAAAGGTATCAGCCAAAGTAGCAGCCCTCTGCTTCGGAGCAGGAGGGCCACTAGATCGGGGGATGCGCAATGGGACTCCACCTCTTTCAAGGTAGTCGAGCCTGGACCGTAGTACTGCGATGGTCATATTCCCGCAATGGGAACATGAGTCATCCACGAAAGCCGCCTCAGCGTGCTGAACGCCCAAACACGTGAGACAGCGATCGTGTCCGTCAGCTGGGGACAGGTAACGACGGCATCCAGAAACACACGGTTTGAATGACATCTTGAAAAAGACGCAGGGTCAAACCGTGTTGCTCTTTTAGAGGAAATGCTCTGATCAGTGCCGAGGCACGCAGGGGAAATGGCCGCGGCTCGCAGCGGTTCAAAGGTGCAAGCCCGCTGAGAGCACTCAAAATGCCCAAAGCTGTAAAAACAGCTGTTTGTTTGTTTTTTCGCGACCACCGCTGCAGGCACCGTCACACCGACACTGGCAGAACTCCAACTCTCTCTGTTCGTCAGGAAACACTCTTCGTAGGAACAAACGCATGAATGTTCGGCTCCGAAGTTGAAAAGCGATATGCGGTACTTCCACTTCCGTATTTATACCCGCGCTGCGGGACGGAGCGTGGGACGCGTCTACCGCATGCCAATTCTCATTGGCTCGTTTTTAAACACTCGAAGTAGATTGGTCTCTGAAAATAGATCCCAATTCGTCGGTCAGTTCCGACGTACGTCGAACGTGACCGACTGAAAGGGAACATAAAACTTTTTATGCGCCTTGACTGTTCATTCACACAACGTTTGTCACACAGTGCGTCATTTGAAAATGACACTTTTATCGTCTCTGTGTAAACTACAAAAACACGAATTTGTGAAAATGATGATGTCATGTGCACGTGTAGGCCTATGACATGTTCAGTGTTTCTTTACAAAGTGACATCACCATCTACTGGCCTGACATGAATAATGCAGCGGTTTTAATAGTTTTCGTGGATCTGTATGAATAGTACGGCTGAACGATTAATCTTTACTAAAAAAATCAAAACTTTACTGTGATCAGTAAATTTTGTCTTTTGTTGGACAAGAGGTTCATTAATGCTTCTCATGTTTATAAAGAAGTTTGACGCGTGTTGCTTTTTCAAATGCACTTTATAAACGACTCAAACTCGCAGTGCTTTCAGGTGGAGAAGCATTTACTACTGATCACAGAGCTGTGCTTCACTAACAAGCTGCGCTTAAAAAATAATCGCAGCCTTTGCGATTTCATAATCGTGCAGCCAATGACAACGCTCTCTGTCTGTGAAAAACCCAAAAGAAAAACTTTTCAGTTTTTAGTACATCGGTGTTGTGTAAATATACCCTTAAAGGCACAATATGTAGTTTTCCGCCGCTAGAGTTCGCCTGTTCAAAACAAAGGCGTAGCTTGATGATGCCGAGATTGAGCGCGGATTTATGGGAGTTGTCGTCTTCACCTCTACAGCTGGTGGAAAAGAATTGGGATGGGACTCAGGCAGAAATCATGTTCATGGAGGAGATTATTAACATTACTCTAGTATGAAGCAGAGCAGGGGCGAGTGCTGTGGGAGCTGAACAAGGCTGCTGAAGCGATTGCTAATGAGAGACAAGTGCGACACACGGCTCGAGAGCAGTGGAGCTTTTATTATGCCACAGTCCCCGCTTCGCTTCTTCCGCTGATGTGTATGTGGGGTAACGCAGCACTGTTTTATCATATTAGATACATTTGAGTGTGTTGAAAGTTATGTTATAATGCACTCTGCGTTCGCTCTGCGGCTACTATGAGACACTTGTTCACACTGCGGTACACTAGACCGATATTAGGCATGGTAAATCAAGAAAACCAGATTTTTACAATAAGACTGTGTTGAGCTGTATAACAATGATTAGTTTTCTGTCAATGAATGTATCCAAACAGTTGCTCACACGTCTAATAAAACACAATATATTAAAGCATCTTTGGTATTTCCCTACTAAATAAATTGGGGGTAACGCGAGTATGATGTCATTGATAGGCAATGTGCGGACATGGTCCGTGTCCTGGTTAAAATTGCTTATTTCTCTGGATTTAAACATTCTTGGAAACATCTGGGATAAGGTAAGTACACATGTCAACAAAATATATAACACTGTTCTAGTGGATTTTGGATATTTGAATCCAAAAATCTTACATATTGTGCCTTTAAACCTCTTTGTGAAATTGTTTGCTAGGAAAGTGCTTGTGCTTTCTATAAAATAAAGTAACTGTAAATTAAAGGCAAATAAATAATGTTGAGATATGGTACCGTACCTTATTGCTCGGGTTGGTTTATTTTATTTTTATTAGCTTAATCTGGACTTTATGTCCCATATTTTTATCATGTGCATATTTTATACCAATACAAATTAATTAAGAGAGTACTATTATGCAAAAAGTTCAACAATAACACAGTTTGATAAGTCTGCCGGTGGTCATTTTCATGCAAACTTTCATTTTGGCTCTGCACCACATAGCCATATTGCATTTAGGTTAAGATAATAACAGAAATTCAGCAAACTGATATGACATGTGTGCTCTCTTTTCAGGCCTTGTCTGTGTGCTGAAAGCCTAGCAGCTGGTGTCAGACAGAGAGGGACATTCATAGGGAAAACAGCTGTGGAGAAAACCCTGTCATAGGCCACGGCGCTCACGACACATGTGATTGTCCTGCTTTGCCTTTTGTGAACATTATCAGTGCGGTGTTTGAAGCCGTTTAGGGCCCCTCGACAGGGACGGAAAAGTGCTGACCGCATATACAGACCAACTTATTGTTTAGACAGGGATACAGTAAGCAGTGGTAAGCATTGCTTTTGATTTATGAATAAGAATATGATCATGTACCTCAATAATGGGCTATTATTATTCATGCAATTTTGTCTGAACTGCAAGCATTCATTAAGCAAGAACCTGCGAAATAATAGTTGATGTGTGTAATTTTTTAGATGATAAAATACTTTCTCTTAACCAAACATAATATGCATTCATAGATTGATTTGAACTGAAAAGTACCATAAATATTGTGATTCTAAAAGCCACAAAACTCCTGATTTTATAGCGTCTTTATGTGTTTAATTGGAAAATATAAACAAACAAAATCTTGTATGTCTGATATAAACACCGATAAGGCATAACATTATGACCACTTACAGGTAAAGTGAATAACACTGATTATCTCTCATCGCAGCACCTGTTAGTGGGTGGGATATATTAGGCAGCAAGTGAACATTTTGAGTTAGAAGCAGGAAAAATGGGCAAGCGTAAGGATTTTATCGGGTCATGGGTGGCCAAGGCTCATTGATGCACGTGGGGAGCGAAGGCTGGCCCGTGTGGTCCGATCAAACAGACGAGCTACTGTAGCTCAAATTGCTCAAGAAGTTAATGCCGGTTCTGATAGAAAGGTGTCAGAATACACAGTGCATCGCAGTATGTTGTGTATGGGGCTGCATAGCCGCAGACCAGTCAGGGTGCCCATGCTGACCCCTGTCCACCACCGAAAGCATCAACAGTGGGCACGTGCACATCAGAACTGGACCACGGAGCAATGGAAGAAGGTGGCCTGGACTGATGAATCACTTTTTGTTTTACATCACATGGATGGCCGGGAGCGTGTGCGTCGCTTACCTGGGGAACACATGGCACCAGGATGCACTATGGGAAGAAGGCCAGCCGGCGGAGGCAGTGTGATGCTTTGGGCAATGTTCTGCTGGGACATTGGGTCGTGCCATCCATGTGGATGTTACTTTGACACGTACCACCTACCTAAGCATTGTTGCAGACCATGTACACCCTTTCATGGAAACGGTATTCCCTGGTGGCTGTGGCTCTTTCAGCAGGATAATGTGCCCTGCCACAAAGCAAAAACAGTTCAGGAATGGTTTGAGGAGAACAATGAGTTTGAGGTGTTGACTTGGCTTCCAAATTCCTCAGATCTCAATCCAATCGAGCATCTGTGGGATGTGCTGAACAAAAAAGTCCGATCCATGGATGCCCCACCTCGCAACTTACAGGACTTAAAGGATCTGCTGCTAGCATCTTGGTGCCAGATACCACAGCACACCTTCAGGGGTCTAGTGGAGTCCATGCCTCGACGGGTCAGGGCTGTTTTGGCAACAAAAGGAGGACCAACACAATATTAGGTCATAATGTTATGCCTGATCGGTGTATCACCTGGCATTTTGGGAAACTAATGGTTTGTATATGTGTGGTTCCCAAAAGTCCACATGAGATATTTCGATTAAATCAATGTGTAAGCATTACTTCACATTAAATCTCATTAACTTCATGTCAATCTGCGTATTGCTGAAACCAGACAAACATCACTGAACATACATTTTCGCTTGAACCTTTGATTCCAAGAATGTACATGTTTTTGTGATGCCCCAAAGTTCACCATCTGTTTGTGTGGGTTTTCAAACAAGTCAAACATGTAGTGATACTAACATTTAACATGTTGTAAATAGTCAAAGGTTGCAACTATATCCTAGGATTTGGTATACCTTTGCCAGTAGTTTCATTTTCCTTGCTCAAGTCTTTATCAGCATTGCACATCTTGACATTGGAATTTCTGTCTATTTCATTCCAGCATTTCTCAAGCTCCATCAGAAGGAATGGGAACTGAACGTGAACTGCAGTTTTTTATGTCATTCCACAGATGCTCATGTGAATTACAGTCTGGACTTTGACTGGGATGCTCCAGGACATTCATCTTTTTGGGTTTAAGCCCCTCCACCGTCACTGTCCTGTTGTGAGCTGAATAAAAATTCCAGTGCTTATGCCGACTAAAACATGTTCCCTTCAGGGTGTTTTTTTGTCAGTACGTTTTGTACTTTTTCCTTCTTCTTTCCGCAGAGAAAAATTCCCAAAGCACGATGCTGTCAGAACTATTGTATGAGTGTTTTAATGTCATGCTCTATTAGATTAGATCTCATAGAAGTGAGGCTCAAAAGTTCAGTTTAGGAATGATCTGACCATAAAACTGAGAGTCTCCCTTGCCAAACTCCAGTTGAGATGTAATAGGAATTCTCAAAGGCTTTTTGTGATACAAGCTAGCTATTGTCTCATTAAAGTTTTTCTCAACTCATTCACAGTTGTGGGTCTCTTAGGGCTTCATTTATTGAAAACAATGATTATTATACAGTATAATCAACGGTGAAATATGCAGTTGGTGATCAAGAGACAATAGTACAGAGATGTGCTTATGCTTGGTGAGATATGCAGTGTTCAGTACATTTAATACATATAGGCCTGGTTTCACAGACTTGAGACAAAACAATGGCACTGACATATTTTAGGAAATGCTTTTAGTTAAAACAGCTCAAACATGCATTTTTGTGTGCTTAAAGGTGCAGTGTGTGAATTTTCGCGGCATCTAGCGGTGAGGTTTCTCTGTAAGGAGACCCGCGGTGTATGGAGATAGAAATGGCTCATTCTAAGGTAATAAAAACACAATGGTTATTATGTAAGGTCTTTATACACCACTGAAAACATAGTTATGTATATTATATTGCATTCTGTCAATAGAGCCTCATAAATATTACACACTGCACCTTTAAGTGTTTGTATATTTAGGTTTTATAAACCTTTTTTTTTTTTTACTTCTACAGAAATGACAGTAACAGTCACATAAGAGCTTTGGATTTTTATTATATATACTTTATAACGTCCAGGACGCCATTATAACAACAAGAACATAACGTCCTCTGTACTGAGACCTGGCATTGTTGTTCAAATGAAGAGGACGCTGTTGACTCACCAGAACATTACTACTAACCTTGCTAAGACCTTGAAGCTGAGCGAGAAGAGACCAAAAATACACATAAATCGATACATAAATACACTTTCAGACCGTCAGTGTGAGCTGACGTTTGTGTAAAGGGATTGTGACACTGCATTATATGTGAGCTGTGTTTGGATGGTATGGTTGGGTGACACAGTGCGCGTGCACACGTGAGAGAGCAAACAAAACAAACATCTTCTACAAAAAATACTTCATTTTTTTGCTTTCAAAGATAGTGTAAATGTTTTCATACATCAACCATGGCTATTATGCAAAAAAAATTTATATGCCCAGTTGCAGTAAGGTCGTTTTTTCCTGTCTTTACCGGCACATACGTCAATAGCTGGGCTGTGGTTCGTTCAACACGGAATAAGGATGGAGATATTCTGAGTAAGGGATGTACCGAGGTTAAACAGGAAGTCATGTGAAAGAGGCTCTTTGAATCATACTAACAAAGAGATATGAGAATGAATGTTGCAATCACATGTCTAGCATTATGCCTTTCCATTATATACTATTAAAAATTACTTCTTTTTTTTAATGCTGAACAATTCTCTCCAACTATTCTCCTCTTGGAGGAAAAAAGACAAAATAAGTTTGAATTTCTCATCTGTCGCGGATTGCTGTAGCCTATGGTTACAGAGTTTACAGAAGGAAATGCACGTTTAATTCAAAAGTCCACATATACAATTTCTTGGGAACAATGTGTCCTGAAATGTTTTTTAACCTTCAATTGGCTCTCAGCAGCACAGATTCCTTCTCTAACTAAAAATACAAGCAATGGCGCCATCTAGTGGTTGCACTGACCTACACATAACAAAAACAACATGCGCTATGCATATTCAAGTGCAAAAAAGGATGTGCATTGCACGTGCTATCTTATTTAGGCCGAACCAACCTAACTAGCTCAAATTTATGACCTCGGTGCATAATGGACCAATCACGTAGGAACTTCTCTGCGGCTCTGGAATGTCATTTACAATGTGACGTCACAGTAGCCAGGTATAAAGAAGGTTACTTTACTCAATCTGCACAACTTGCTGTTCGTTGATGATCATTTTAGTGTTTCTTGTGTCTTTCACTTGATTTGTGCTTAAATCACAACAACTTGCTTGCATTTTAAATACATTAATTTATTGCGTAATAGATTTGCCAATATTACACCATTTTTATCTGTACATGACTTAAATCAGCACCGATAAATAACAAACTATTGAACTCACTTCACATCTTGCAGTGACAGTCAGCGGTTAGCCTAGTTAAGGCATCAAAATGGTGCTGTTGACTTTACTAGGACTGTACGCTTATTACCAGCGGGAACGGAAAAAAGTCAACAACACCCACTCAGGTCAAGATGAAAACGTGGACCAGAGTGATGATGGTAAATGAGGTGTTCATGTTATGAGAATATGTAACTCTTTTTGCTTATTGGAGTCTGCACTGGCTCTACACTTATTTTTGTTTAAAGGTTTTTTTGGAGGAAAGTCAAAAATTTAGAAGCAGTTGAAGAAATTTTATTAATACTGTAATATTTATGTCATTACCATCTTTAGGTGAGCCTTCTTATCAGGATATCACCAGTGACCCTGAAGTACGCTGCACTGCAGAGGAACCAATCACTGGTGACCCTGAAGTCAATGATGACCGGAGTCAAAACCAGTCAGTGGAGGACCCTATCACAAGTGACCCTCATGTCGATGAGGACTCGAGTGACAACGACGTCTATTACAGTCTACCAGAGGACACTGTGGCACCTCAGTTGAACCAGATGCAGGATAAAAAGAGAACAATTATGGGTCAGTTTGTTAACAAAACCCTAACATAACCCAACACACACACACTTTAATCAGCTGTTTAATGGTTTATACTTTACATTGACTTTAATACATTTGCTTTGTTTAAGGGTAGTTGAAAAATAACACAGAAATTAACTTTTATATTATGTCCATATAATTTACACAGATTTTTTTAATGCCTACTACAGTTTTCTTAAATAGTCCTGTAGTGATGAATTTAATGAATAATGAATTTAAAGGCACAACTATTCAATTTAGTAACCAGCAAACAAGCATTCCATACTTGACCAGCAAACCAGCACCCCATGCTGGACCAGCAACCTCCATACTGGTCCAGTATGGGATGCTGGACCAGCAAACCAGCATCCCATACTTGACCAGCAAACCAGCACCCCATGCTGGTCCACCAGCGCAGCAAACCAGCATCCCATACTGGACCAGCAAACCCCATACTGGTCCAGTATGGGATGCTGGACCAGCAAACCAGCATCCCATACTTGACCAGCAAACCAGCACCCCATGCTGATCCACAAGCAACCAGCACAGTAAACCAGCATCCCATACTTGACCTGCAAACCTCATGCTGGTCCAGTATGGGATGCTGGACCAGCAAACCAGCATCCCACACTTGACCAGCAAACCAGCATCCCATACTGGACCAGCATGGGATGCTGGTTTGCTGGTCTAGTATGGGATGCTGGTTTGCCTGTCCAGCATGGGGTTTTGGTTTGCTGGTCCGATCACCGTATGACATCAAAGTAACTTACAGTAACTTATGCTTTTGAATTGCTCTATTTAAACAATAACCTGATTTCTGTTTTTGTTTCAAATTACAGACGTAGAATGAGGAGGGGGAAAATTGGACCATACTGGACCAGCAAACAAGCATTCCATACTTGACCAGCAAACCAGCACCCCATGCTGGACCAGCAAACCCCATACTGGTCCAGTATGGGATGCTGGACCAGCAAACCGGCATCCCATCTCAATTAATATATGAATCAAACAAATCTTGTTGAAATAGTTTTAGATAAAGTAGCTACTGTCACTGCTTGACATTTCATGTCAACACCTCTTATTTTTCTTTTAACAGGCATTAATTCCTGACGCTATGAAATCGGCATTCAACTGGGTGAAGGAGGCTTTGGAACTGTTCATGCAGCGACTCGGTCGAAAGATAACCTTCAGGTATCAATTTTCATTACTTACAGTATCTATCTAGATAATTAATGTTGTATTATACTCGTCTGACTCTCTCTTATCCAAGCACTTTTAGTGTGTCTTATATATTTACTATTTTGTGTACTTGACATGTCAGACCTGTTTAAATTGTCAGACATGCTTTTCATGTTTAAAATTTACTGTGATTCAACAAGACGAACACAAACTTGTGACCGCCGTTTTTGAAATAGCAGCCAATCTCCATCTATACAAATTAAGGCAAGCTGCACGAATGCATTGGATTCGCTTTGTTTCAATGCTGATATAGGTTCGCAAAGCCATGAGCATCAATAGTAACCATTCAATAGTTCACCATTGTTGATGGAAGGCTTGTTTGAGATGCATCGGTGCTGCGCAGACCGATCGCCGTATGACATAAAAGTAACTTACAGTAACTTATGCTTTTGAATCGCTCTATTTAAACAATAACCTGATTTCAGTTTTTGTTTCAAATTACAGACGGAGTAATGAGGAGGGGGAAAATTGGACCATACTGGACCAGCAAACAAGCATTCCATACTTGACCAGCAAACCAGCACCCCATGCTGGACCAGCAAACCCCATACTGGTCCACTATGGGATGCTGAACCAGCAAACCAGCATCCCATACTTCACCAGCAAACCAGCACCCCATGCTGGACCAGCAAATTAGCACCCCATGCTGGACCAGCAAACCCCATACTGGTCCACTATGGGATGCTGGACCAGCAAATCAGCATCCCATACTTGACCAGCAAACCAGCACCCCATGCTGGTCCACCAGCAACCAGCACAGCAAACCAGCATCCCATACTTGACCTGCAAACCCCATGCTGGTCCAGTATGGGATGCTGGACCAGCAAACCAGCATCCCATACTTGACCAGCAAACCCCATGCTGGTCCAGTATGGGATGCTGGACCAGCAAACCAGCATCCCATACTTGACCAGAAAACCAGCACCCCATGCTGGACCAGCAAACCAGCATCCCATACTTGACCAGCAAACCAGCATCCCATGCTGGTCCAGTATGGGATGCTGGACCAGCAAACCAGCATCCCATACTTGACCAGCAAACCGGCATCCCAAACTGAACCAGCAAAACCCCATGCTGGTCCAGTATGGGATTCTGGACCAGCATCCCATACTTGACCAGCAAACCAGCATCCCATACTTGACCAGCAAACCAGCACCTCATGCTGGTCCAGTATGTGATGATGGACCAGCAAACCAGCATCCCATGCTGGACCAGCAAACCCCATACTGGTCCACTATGGGATGCTGGACCAGCAAATCAGCATCCCATACTTGACCAGCAAACCAGCACCCCATGCTGGTCCACCAGCAACCAGCACAGCAAACCAGCATCCCATACTTGACCTGCAAACCCCATGCTGGTCCAGTATGGGATGCTGGACCAGCAAACCAGCATCCCATACTTGACCAGCAAACCCCATGCTGGTCCAGTATGGGATGCTGGACCAGCAAACCAGCATCCCATACTTGACCAGAAAACCAGCACCCCATGCTGGACCAGCAAACCAGCATCCCATACTTGACCAGCAAACCAGCATCCCATGCTGGTCCAGTATGGGATGCTGGACCAGCAAACCAGCATCCCATACTTGACCAGCAAACCGGCATCCCAAACTGAACCAGCAAAACCCCATGCTGGTCCAGTATGGGATTCTGGACCAGCATCCCATACTTGACCAGCAAACCAGCATCCCATACTTGACCAGCAAACCAGCACCTCATGCTGGTCCAGTATGTGATGATGGACCAGCAAACCAGCATCCCATACTTGACCAGCAAACCAGCATCCCATACTTGACCAGCAAACCAGCACCTCATGCTGGTCCAGTATGTGATGATGGACCAGCAAACCAGCATCCCATACTTGACCAGCAAACCAGCATCCCATACTTGACCAGCATCCCATACTTAACCAGCAAACCAGCATCCCATACTTGACCAGCAAACCAGACGGAGCAGGCTTGGTCAGTTCTCGAGGGAGTTGGCTGTCCTTATTGCGAGCACTTCTCGCTGAGGAAGCTCCACTCCCGCCTGGCTCTCTTCTCGAGGGATGAAAGTCAGGCATCTTCACCCTGTCATGGTTCGGGTTACGCGTTTTAATCATGTGGGTTGCAGGTTGAGTTGACAGAGCTTGAGATGGGTGTTCCTATTTCTCTCGCTCTGTCCCCTGACTCTGATATCCCCGTTTTGGATCCAGCTCCAAACTTGCTTGGCGATCTCTTCCAATCTAAATGAGGACCTATTGTTAACTTTATCCAGAGGAGGTTACAGGGGTTTCAGAAGAGCAGCAGCCTCCCTCTCTTGCTTATGAGGAGCTGCTTGGAATTGTGACCCATGTGGCCAAAATAAATCTAGACTGAAAGATTTTTATTGAAAGATAAACCAGGAAGTGACTTGCAATAAATTAGATGAGCACTTCCTGACTGGTAAAACTCCCCATGGTAACAGATATCTGCTTAATTTGTATTTTCCAGAGTTTTAAGTCACACATTTAAGAATTCTTAAACACTGAACATTAATGAGGTGAGTAATATTAGGGTAAAAATACTACATAAATGTAATAATCAAATGTAAAATAAAACTGCAAAGTCTTCAATATATAAATTAAATATAGATTAATCCTTATTAAAGCTATAAAATATTTTAAACAGGAACAGTGAGTAGCTGTGCTTCTTAAGTAAATTTATCTTAATACAAAAGTTTTTTAGGTATTGGTATACTGAAAAACAAGACAAAAAAATTAAGCAAACATTTTTTTCCCTTTCTCTGTAAATATATAAAAAGGGCCATTTGAAAATTGCACAATATTTCTTAAAGTGACCCTATTATGATATTTTAAAGGCTCCTGATGAACATAGGTGTGTTGGCTTTTTTAACTTTTTTTTTTTTTATTCATTCAAAGAACAATAACATATAATATATCAGGAAACAGTATACAAAGAAAAAGATAACAATTTACAATAAATAAAAAAGTTGCTAGGGGCATAGGTGAGTTGGCTACTTATTTATTTATGGGTACCGAAGATGTCACTTCCGCTATGCTCGCCACCATTTTTGTAAAAATCAATATTTGGGGGGGAAAAAAACCCATCTGTTATTGGTTGTGATTCTTATTTATAATAGTAACGCCTCTGAGAATAAGGTGGATATATCTTGTACATAATCCATCGCCATACACTGGAGAAAGTGTTACCAAAAAATCTATTGCATAACATAAAAATAAAATACAATACAATAAAATACCTAAATGCAAACAAGTCATTGGACAACATTACTTAGGCTGCATATAAAGAAACAAAATGCATGTGCCATGGATAAATAAAATAAATAGCCTCCTGTTAAACATTAAAAAATATATATATGTATATTACAGTAATAGTAAACTGAACTGTGCTGAAGAGAATTAACACTGGTAAACTGAAGAGCTTGTTCTGGATGCCCTCTTCCCGTAACAACACGGCTGAAACACGGCAACTAAGCCCCAAAAAATTCACAACGTTTTATTACAATAGTGTATACAATTATAATGTTATGAATATGACAGCCCCAATCCTAGTTATGATGTTTTGCGTTACTGTTTGAACATGTGCACTAAAGCTAAAGATGATCACCGGTACAATGAAGCACTGCGGGTTATTTACCTCAACGAAACGCATCTATATGAGATTAATCAGATATTTATACTTGAACTAATCAGAATGTGTAAGCCACAACAACGCACTGAAACAACTACCGTTTTATTTAAATAGTGTTCTCATTATAATGTTATGTATATGACCTCCTCTTTGTTAATAAAATATCACAAGTCATCGTCATCACTGTGTCAATGTATTAAACATCACTCTTTCAATTATTGTAGGCTAATTGTGACTTTATTTTACCCTGTGATTTTTCTTGTGTTTGCAACAATTTCTTGTTGTTTAGACAGTTTTCACACTTACAATACTGCAGATCTATATAATTTTGATAACACTTTCATGTTAGTTCACAGTGCATTAACTAATGTTAACAGATATGACTTTTGATCTTAAAAAATGTATTAGTAAATGTTGAGATTAACATTAGCTAATGTTAATAAATGAAATCTTAGTTACCATCATTTTTGTATTAGTCACTTGAATATAAACTTGGAATTACAATAAGCTCATTTTTTTGATCACTAGTTTTCAGGTGTAATTTTGAGAAGGTCAGTTTGAGATTTGAAATAAAAAATGCAAAATATGAAACATCTTATACAAATAAACTGATAGGACACAATTGCAACATGTTCAAATTTGTTAGTGTATAATTGTCTACATCTCTGAAGAGCTCCAAGCTGCTCTGTCTGCTGCCCTGAGGGAATGGGAACAAGAGATATTCCTCTCCTCCACCTCTATCTAGAGATCACAGAGAGAAAGAAAATAATAATAATTAAAGCTGCAAGCAGCGATGAAAGGGCCCTCGCACCTGGGAGCACCAACCCCCGGTGGCCTCAGGAAAACAGCGAATAGTGGGCGACATGCATTTAAGTGGGTAAATATAGGAGAAATATGGCAAAGTCACTTCAATGTGCCACACTTCTTGCTGCCAGCAGGTGGCGCTTTGACTATAATGAATATTGCCATGTAGATGTCTTCAGGCCAGGACTATTATCAAAGATGTGAAGTTTGGGGCAGATCGGAAATTGTATGCCTGAGTTACAACAACTTCCTGTTTCGAGGCTTAAATCGCATACATTAGTACTTAGCCATGTTTTGCTTGATTTAATGTGTTTCTAGTATGTTTGGGACTTGAGGGCATATTTAAATGTGTTTCTGGGAGGGAATTACAGTGTAAAGCATGCCATTTCCTGTTGCCAGCAGGTGGCGCTATGACTAACTAATATTGGCATGTAGATGTCTTCAGGACAGGACTCTTATCAAACGTGAAGTTTTGGCCAGATCGGACATTGTATGCCTGACTTAGAACAGCTTCCTGTGTCATGGTGAAACATCAGACTTTGACAGGGAAAACTCAAGATCTTCACAATTTAACATCACCAAGGTCTTAAGATTAGACTGACCAAGCATGATATTGTTCTGGTTAAATCTCAATGAGGATACTCATCACAGTATAAAACATGGCATTTCCTGTTGCCCACAGGTGGCGCTATGACTGTAACTGCATATTGGCGTGTAGATGTGTTCAGGCCAGGACTCTAATAAAACATGAAGTTTGGGGCAGATTGGAAATTGTATGTCCGAGTTACAACTACTTCCTGTTTCATGGCAAAACATCGAAATTTGTCAGGCTGCCACGGCCACGCGCTTCGGGGAAAACTCAAGATCTTCACAATTTAACATCACAAAGGCCTTTAGATCAGACTGACCAAATATGATGTTGATCTGATTAAATCTCTAAGATTTTGTACCAGGAGACTTTTTTGTAGGTATTGGGCTGTTACATGTGTCTACCGAATTTCATACCTGTATGTGAAACGTAGCGGGAGGGGCACTTCGTTGAAATGTTGTAGATGGCGCTATCAAGCCATTTTGCCACGCCTAATTCTGAAACCCATATCAGACGTAAATTTTCACCACTTTTGACACATGTGCAAAATTTCGTGAGTTTTCGATCATCAAAAATGCGATTCATTTGGGAGAAGAATAATAATAGGCTGAGCAATTCCAATAGGGTCCTCACACCATCAGTGCTCGGGCCCTAATTAAGAGTGCAATCAAGAAGAAATGTACATGTGCAATTTGTGACACAATGTAAGAGGTTTTCAGTCCCATGACCAAAATTAAAATTTTAACAGCCAAAAGATCTGGTTATGGATTCATCCATTCATCCGCCACTTACAATAAACACTATTTTTAAGAGACTTTCCCCTAGTTTCATAGACAAATCTTAAACCTAGTCCCAGACTAAAATGCATCTTTGAGCTGTTTTAACTGGGGGGGAAAGCCCTGTCTGTGAAACCAGGAGAGAGTCATTAAAGGATTAGTTCACTTCAAAATGAAAATTTCCTGATATTTTACTCACCCCCATCTCAACCAAGATGTTCATGTCTTTCTTTCTTCAGTCAAAAAGAAATTAAGTTTTTTGAGGAAAACATTCCAGGATTTTTCTCCACACCATTGACTTCCATTGCAACCAAAATGTTGAAAGTCCAAATCAATGCAGTTTCAAAGTCCTTCGAAGGGCTTAAGAGGTTCTGCATGATCCCAGACGAGGAATAGGGTCTTATCTAGCCAAACCATCAGTCATTTAAAAAAATTTTTTTTTAAATGAATATACTTTTTAACCTAAATTGCTCATCTTGCGCTGCTCTGCGACGTGCCAAGGATTGCTCAATCACACCGGAAAGGTCACGCCAGACGTAGGCAGAATTACCGCCCCAAACGAACGTGCGAGGACTAATACAGATGCCCTTTACCAAAAACACTCCATTTTCAACTTCAAAATCGTCTGAGATCGTTGTTTTACCTTCTTTTTTTGTTGCTAAAGAGCGTTTGTATTAGTCTTCGCATGTGCGCTTTGTAAACACGGGGGCGGTACTTCTGCCTACGTCTAGTGTGACCTTTACAACGTGATTGCACGTAGCAGAGACATGAACATCTTGGATGAGATGGGGGTGAGTAAAATATCAGGAAATTTTCATTTTGAAGTGAACTAATCCTTTAAGGCTGTAATTACAGACTATACAAATATTTAACATTTGATGGAAAATTACAGAAAAGTATCTCTCTACACATTAAATATTGTGATTAATAAAAATATTTAGTACAATTTTTAATTACATAACATTATCACCTGTTTCTTAAGTCTAGTCCAAGACTAAAATGCATGTTTGAGCTGTTTTAACTGAAAGCAACTTGTACTAATATATCTGAAAATGTCAGTGCCATTGTTTTGTCTCAAGATGCTCAACCTTGTTTTTTTATAAAAGCTACTTAAATGTCCTAATTGAACTAAGGTCTAATCCTGGCTTAATCTAAGCCCTGTCTGTGAAACGGGGCCCTATTTAACAATAAGACTAGGGGGTTAGTTCACCCAAAAATGAAAACTCTGTCATTAATTATTCACCCTCATGTCATTCCAAACCCATAAGACTTTCGTTCATCTTCACTTTGACGCTTCAAAAAGTTCATAAAGAGATCGTAAAACTAATGAATTCATATGAATTGAGCGGTTTGGTCCAGATTTTCTTAATAATAAACTTACGTAAAATTACACATTCTATAAAAATACAGAAAAGTTCCTTTTAAAAACAGAAATGAGATGTAATACCAAAATACAAGCAATTCTTTGTAAAGTAATAGTGGAAATTTAAACACAGCAAATATCTATAAAACAACAGGTATTTCATTGTATAATGACAAAACAGGACAATTCTGTAAAACAATAAAGACCATTACCTGTAAAATTACATACATTTTTGTACAGTGTCTATACAGTACAGACTGTGGCTGGATTGAATCTGCTAGCACTGTTGCTCAGAGAATGTAACTTGCTAATTTAATAAAACACTCATTTAGTTTTGATTTGAAATTAAATATAACAGAATTTTTCATGCATAATAATTCTTTTCAAACCGGCACTTATGAAGTGATGATGAACAGTGGTTAATGTAATAGAAAAGTCCCAGTAATGCAGATCAATTTCATCATAATCAACTGTCACAAAACATCTTATTAAATATTGTTTAAAAATAGACAATATTGCTAATACTGTAAAATTGTCACGCGTGTGTGCAGGCAGGAACAAATGGAGGAATCAGAAGATCCAAAATCAAACTTTAATCTTTATCGTTCATGACATGTAGCTGTTTTCAAAATAGTTCAATATTCGATTGCACTCGTTTCACACGTGATTTTCTGAAGACAATGGAACGGAATGCATTTTATGATTGCAAAATATTCCAAGACAGACACGTGACTTTAACTTGATCATACACGGTCCAGGCCAGCAACCATACATGAGCAAAGCATGAGCCCAAATGAAAGATCTACAGATAACACACTAGTAATTGTTCATACTGCAAATACATTTATTTCTACTTAACAATGACTATCTTACCATTTTGTCAGAGTTTGTTGGCCGAAGCTTCAAATCAGCCGTCATGGTATTTCATTTCATTCAAGTAAAATGTTGCGTTTCTCAAAGAACACGATTCTACCAAAGAATGTTGTCATCATTTCTGTTGTTCACTTTAATAAATCTTTTGTTGTTCACAATCAACATCAAACAACATGGGCTACAGGCTACATTTAGTTAGGATCAAATCATTACAACAAAGCAGGAGTAAAAGCAAAAAAAAAGAAGAAAAAAAAGACTTTTCTATATCGTGATTTACGTAGTCCAATAAAAAGTTAACTTTGCACATTATTTACAATACAAATCATTAGCACATTATCAGTGGTGTAAACACTACATCATAAATATAGCACATATATTATAAATCCAATGCGAACAAGACAAACTGTATAGTCAAGTTATTGTAGTCTGTTATTTACATTCATTGGACCTTTCACAAAACATGGGCAGAGTTTGTGCACCAATGTGAGAATGGTTTTATGAAATTCACAAATAGTTCATTATTTCTGTCACTCAGATGCTGCATATGTTATACACATTATTTAAAGTCATTCAACTTGTTTTCTGACTTTGCTTCATCTGATTTATCATGCAACCTGGCTCAAAGTTTGTTGGCTCAGATGTGTTAAGTTTTACATTCAGTTACACTTTTGAAGTCAGTCTCTCAGATCATACATGAGATACAGAGAGAAGTGCTGGCTATGTTCAGTATGCACAATATCACATTTCTATATATGCATGTAATATTAAGATCAATATGTGCAGTATACAAAAGAGCACACTGAGCTCATTTCTACTGAGATCAATGCAGAAGCATAATGAATTTTAGCATAATTTAAGCATTATCAAATTTAGCAAATAACAGCTTTATTTCCAGGATGATCATTCAACGTCATGAGGTCATGAACCTGTAGTACTTTTTATGTTTATCAAGTTTTAACTACTTAGCAGTGCATAATGTGTACTATGTCATGTTCTATTTAAAAAAAAATTAGAAAGCAGTATGCAGTATATAGGCTACTAGGCAACATGCACTGTGTAGTAAACTAGACTACACTGAAAACGTTCAAAATTCTCCACTTGGAGGCAGTGTTACTTCATCACGCTACAGATGATTAAAAGTATGATTATAATGGGCCCTTCAGCTGAGCTGCTCGCTTGCAAACACTGGCTCTCTGTGAAGACAGAGTTTAGTAGCTGCTGTGTTTTCGTCTTTGACCTCAACCTGACACTGGGACTTGGTGCTCTTTCGGTTGCTGCGGCGGGGGTCGTCTCCGTGGACGCTGGTGTCGATCCGCGACAGGGTGCACATGCTGCTCTGGTTTCGTGGATGGAGACGAGTGGGACGGAGCTCTAGCTCATCGTAGCTTGACACATGGATGAAGGGACACCACCTGAAGGCCCTTTTGAAACCGGCCCTAAACCTGGAGGTTTGGGGGGGAAAAAATTCTCATTGAAATAAATTCCATTAATAATATTAATATAAGTATTATAATTACGTCATAATATTTTCAGCATCTGTATATTATTATAAACTATTATTTTATTATAAATATGATATATACTTTAATTAGAAATGTATTATTTTTATATTACACAAAACCAAATTAAACATTACTGCAAGATATTGAAGTTGAACAGTCACCAGATCTATATATTTTTGAGCCACATTGGGGCATTTTGGCTACTGTGAAGGATTTGTATGCGTCATTCCCAAGGCGAATTGATGCTGTATTGGCTGCAAAAGGAGGCCATACACCATTGTGGTCTAAAACCTGGTGGTTCAGTTTCATTGTCCAACACCTGTATATATACACACACAAAAAAGTTGCTGTTTGGATTTAAATAGGCAAATGCTTAAGAGTCTATGATTGGATCGTTTTTACAGTGATTATTATGATTATTATGTTTGGCAAAGTTCTTCCAACCCTAATTGATGGAGTGTGTAGCCATATTCCAGGATGATTGCACCTCTTGATGGAAGTAACATTTATTGCATTTGGACATGATGTGTCTTCCTACATGGTTGTTAAAGAAACGAAAAGCTACACACTCCATCAATTAGGGTTAGAAGAACTGTTGCCAAACATATAACATGCTAGAGACATAATCATCACTGCAATAATGATCCAATCATTGACTCTTAAGAATTTGCCTATTTAAATCCAAACAGCAACTTTTATGTTGGCCGGGCAGTGTATTAGTTTAATAAAAATATATATATTTTTTTTTTTTATATATTGAAAATTTATATTTTCAAATAAAAATAATGCAAAATACATTTATTTGCCAGGTGAGAAGCCTTTATGGCCAGACATTTTTCTCAATTTTCTGCATTGGCAGATGTGACAGAAAGTTAATTTTGTACCCTCGCTTTATATTTGTACATGAGTGTTTGATTACCTGCCGTTCAGACAGCAGTAAATAATCGGGTTGTACATGGTGGAGCTCATGGCCAGCCACAACACAGACAGATAGACCTGCTGGATGGACTTCCACTTGTTTAGCTGCTTATTCAGGCCCGTCACGATGAAATAGATGTGATAGGGCAACCAGCAGAGGGCAAAGGTCACCACCACCACGATCATCATCTTCACCACCTGAGAAGAGAGAGGAAATGATCATCTAAAGTCACAACATGAAGCATATGCACGCAAAACATGAGTTGTTTGGCTTCTCGTGTCCTGGAACAAAACAGCATCAGGGAAAGTCTCGGCTCAGCTCGTCTAAGAACTCCATCTGCCGACTCAAAGCCATCTGCTGCCATTGTTCAGTGAACAAAAACTCTAACCTGAAAACAGATAATGAATGACTACAAGAAATGTGACTGATAGTGATTTGGCACCATACTGAAAGCTTCTACACCGGTCATCAGGCGTGAGTCAAGTTTAATTTAGAGCCGTGGTAGTTTTTATCACGAAAGAGCAGGGGGAAATTGCAGTGTGCCGAAAAGTAGTTTATAATTGCATAATTCATATGTAAATGCCACCAAAGAGCAATGTTAGTATGGAGCATATTGTTATGGTGTCCATTTGTTCTTGTTATACTGAACAGTCTCACATCTCACACAGTCGGACTTCTGACGAGCAGCATCTGGCCCTTGTTACAGCACATTATACACAGTACACACTATTTAGATAAGAATATGACCAATATGTGAAGTGACCAGCCTCAGTTTTTGTTGTTTTAAAGCACCGTTTATGATATTGAAAATCTATTTGCTCAGCAGTGTTGTCTGCATATGCACTACCATTCAAAAGTTGGGGTTATTTTAATGTTTTGGAGTCTCTTCTGCTCACCAAGCCTGCATTTATTTGATCAAAATACAGTAAAAACAGTAATATTTTGAAATATTATTACAATTGAAAATAACTGTTTACTATGTGAATATATTTTAAAATGTAATTTATTCCTGTGATCAAAGCTGTATTTTCAGCATCATTACTCCAGTCTTCAGTGTCACATGATCCTTCAGAAATCATTCTGATATGATGATTTGCTGCTCAAGAAACATTTATGATTATTATCAATGTTGAAAACAGTGCTGCTTCATATTTTTGTGGAAACGGTGATACTTTTTTGAGGATTCTTTGATAGAAATAGTTTAAAAGAATAAATTGAATAGAAAGTATTTTGTAACATTATAAATATCTTTACTGTCACTTTTGATAAATTAGATTAAAAGTATTCATTTTCTTATAGACCCCAAACCTTTGAATGGTAGTGTCTCTCAGAATGCAGAATTTAGCATATTTAATTTATTTTCTAATGCTAATATCTTTCAAAGATTTGACAAATTTTGCTTTTACAAATTTAGTGATTAGAGTTCATTCATCGACCTGTTAACCAAACTCTGTTTTCAGGTGGACTACACTATATAAAAAAGAACAATCAACGTGGATGTTTATGTCATTTCAACTTAAGTTACATATAAATGACTTTTAAAAAAAACTGTTGAATCTTGCATAAAGATCTCATGGACTGCATCAAACACTTGCCCTCTCCTGCAATTCATATCTTTCCCATTTGTTTATTAAAACAAAACATTTTGCACTGCCAACGAAACTGGCACCTCCATTGTTAATGTTAAAATTTTCCAGCCATTTATTCATCGCTTTCGAAAACAGCAGCCATCCTTCATTCTCCAAGATCCAGGGTCTTCTGCTCGCTTTAGTATGTAACAACCTTTGAAAATCCACTCATTAATTTGCGCATAATTTGACACGGACCTGTTGGAAAAGACAAAGAAATGCCGTCCGTCATCAATCAATGAACACTTTCATTTGCACCTTGTCTGTAAAAAGGCTACAGGAGTCTTGTACCCTGAAGAGACCCCACTGTAGTTTAATGAGTAATGGGACGCAGTGGAGCCTTGCGAATAATTGCTGATTGACAGTTACACAAAGCAGAGAAAGGTTAGGTATGATGTAACCCTACCAGCAGATACGATGGAAGAAGTGTCAGAGAACCTGCCCTCTTTATGCCAGTTTGACTAGCTAATGTTTATTAAGGTTTCAAGGGAAGCATATAAATGGTTTTCAATCAGTGTGAAAGCACAATGTCTTTCAGCAGAGCAGGTGAACATGACCTGTCAGGAGGCTATACAGCTAATTTTCTACTCATTGTGGTGATGCCATGCTGATTTTCTCACCCTATTATTACAAAACCATTCATGACATTCATGAAAGCTAAAACTACAGAGTACCCTGGATTAGATCTAACTTTTGTAAAAACTGATGCATTTATCATAAGTGCAAATTTGAGTCGCACCTTCTGTAGATTATTTTCTTTTTATAGAAAATTTTGTCATCATCTACCCACCTTCAGGTCACTCAAATCTTTTTCCCCATTTGTCCCCACTTTCTGCAGTTTTGCTTGGTTAATCAAAATCAATTATGAAAAAAAAAACCTGTTATATTCATCAAAGAATCTGTCACGTTTTATCCCAGGGATGAAGAAAGTAGGCGAAGTAGACTCAAATATAAATTGATTATTGACATAAAAAAACTCAGGCAAAGCAATAACAATAAACACAAATGAAACATATGCTACGCACAAACAAGACCAGACAATGACTGCGAGAAACAGAGGAACTTAAAGGGTTAGTTCACCCAAAAATGAAAATTACCTCATGATTTACTCACCCTCAAGTCATCCTAGGTGTATATGACTTTCTTCTTTCAGAGGAATACAATCAGAGTTATATTAAAATATATCCTGGCTCTTCCCAGCTTTATTATGGGAGTGAATAGCAATAGAGATTTTGAAGCCCAAAAAAGTGCATCCATCCATCATAAAAGTACTCCATATGACTCCGGTGGCTTAATAAAATCCTTCTGAAATGAAGCCATGCATTTTTGTGAGAAAAATGTCCATATTTATAACTTTATAAACTATAATCACTGGCTTCTGGTAACGACCGTACGCGAGTCGAGTTCTGGAGGAAGAGTGACCTCTGACCTCTGACGTAGTAATGAGCACGGAAACAAAACAAAACACTGATCATGAATTAGAAACGAGAATTTTAAAGAGGAGCTTAAGTTTGTTGTTTGAACCGCAAGAGGCGTCTACTCGCACCTAAGCTTACGCTACGCCTACATCCTACGTCATGCGTCGGGTCAAAGGTCACTCTTCGGGTCAGAGGTCACCCTTCCGCCGGAAATCGACTCTCTCGTGAACACGTTGATGGACATTACCAGAAGATAGTGATTACAGTTTATAAAGTTATTATGGATATTTTTTTTTACAAAACGCATGGCTTTGCTTCAGAAGGCCTTTATTAACCCCCTGGAGCTGTGTGGATTACTTTTATAATGGATGGATACACTTTTTTGAGCTTCAAAATCTCAGTTTCTATTCACTCCCATTATAGCCAGGATAATTTTTAATATAACGCCGATTGTGTTTGGCTGAATGAAGAAAGTCATATACACCTAGGATGGCTTGAGGGTGAGTAAATTACGGGATAATTTTCATTTTTGGGTGAATTAACCCTTTAAATACACAAGGTGACGAACTTAATTACAAACAGGTGTGCTCATTAAATGAGTATCCATGACAACTGATATTGGTGGGAAACTAGAACAAAGGAAACAGGGCTGCAATCAGCCCAGACAAAAGTTGCAAAACGTTTTTTAAATGGAGACAGTGGTGCGTTGAACACCCTGTTCTGATGACGCAAGAGTTGTAACTATAGCAGCTGAGAAGGCCATTCTTTGTGTTCTTTTTGAAGAATTTTCAGAGCCTGATGAAACCGGGAAAAATACGTGCATAATGCAAAATACACTCAATGTTACAGTCACTGCCTTTGCCATCCAGAATAAAAGAGAACATCCCAATCGAGTGAAGGGATTTGTGAAAACTGTAGTTCCTAATTATTGTAATCCAACATTTGTCTCGCATTTGAGGATGAAAAGACAAACATGTCTTCTAATATCTTCAATTGGTGCGTATACCGAGCTGCATCGGACACATTTGTAAACTACTTTACTTGGACCCATTGTGTGAGCTGTTTTTTTAATACCGTGTGGTTTATATACATGTTGCTGTTGATTGGGCTGACATTTTTGACACACCCACCAAACAACAGAAAACGTATCTCAAACCCAGGAAACATGTCGTTCAACCCGGAAACCATAGCAAAACGTTGCGCACTGGTTTGAGCTTGAACATGCCCCAGGTAACTGAAGAATTAATTATCCCATAATTTACTTACCCTCAAGCCATCCTAGGTGTATATGACTTTCGTCTTTCAGCTGAACACAATCTAAGTTATATTATAAATATCCTGGCTCTTCCTAGCTTTGTAATGGCATTGAATAGCGGCGTAGAGTTTTTGAAGCTCAAAAAAGCGCATCCATCCATCATAAAAGCTATCCATATGATTCCAGTGGGTTAATAAAAGCCTTTCACATTTATATATAAAGAAAAATATCCATATTTATAACTTTTTAACTTCCACAAGAGATTTCTAGGGTGTTTTGGGTGGTTTCTAGAGTGTTGCTAGGGCATTACTAAATAAAACTATCCATTTCCTTTTATGGAAAAATATAGAAATTGCTCATAATCTGTGCAAATTTTTATGCTTTTAAACTATTTTCCCCCATCAAGAGTTCACACGGCCAGCGAAACCTACTGGAATCCTTTCCATTACGTGCCAGCCAATCAGCACAAGAATGAATGGGCTTTGGGAAGCGAGGTTGAGTAAAGGTGAGTTAACAAGTGCTTTAATCCAGCATAATCCTATGGTTATGTCGGAAACGTTTCCGTAATCTCTGCATCAAACACAAAAGTACTGGATTACATAGAAAGATCACAGACATTAATATGAACCATTTTTGCAAAATACGAGATGAATTGTCCCAGATTTATCCCTGAGAGTGTGCAAGCGTGTGTCTGCACGCTGCGGCTCACAAAAAGCTCAGAGCTGACCGGCAAGATAAACCAGACATGACCTTAATCTGTGGAAAAATCTCAAATGGATATAACAATAGAGTGAGATACCCTCAGTACAGGTAACAATAAATACATTCATTTCTATGATTTACAAATGCATGGGTTCACCTCATTCTGACAGTCCTACTGAGGACAGAGATATTATATGAGAGAGAACATGCATTTTTACATGCATTGTAGCATAACTTTCTCACCGATCTCATGAATACTTTCACTTCGAAAGATTTTAAAAAGACTCATTTTGGTTACACTTTATTTCGAAAGGCCACTTTAGACATTCTACCAACTTTGCAACTACATGTCAACTAAGCCCTGTTTACACCTGTTATTAAGATGCGTTTTGGTTGCTCAAGAGTTAAGCGCGTGCACCACGACTATGAAAAGCCATGATCAATGGAGCTCCAAAATTGCGATTTACAATGGCAACAGCACCCGACAAAAAGACGTCTGCATACTTTTGGGTCAAACGTAAGTTTAATTCTTAATCATTGTTGTAATATCAAAGGTGAAAACTGGCAGAACAGTAAGTTATTAAACTAATATTCATTTCCATGGTATCCCACAGGCAAAAAAAGAAGAAAAAAGAATGTACCAAAGTATAAAAACATAATTCAATCAGGTAAAGCTTTAAGCATAAAAAGTTCATGGGTGTAGGTTTCATGACATTACAAATATTTGACATATTAAATAAATATCCTTTCACTGTGCAGCAGCCTTGTCCTCATAGTCTAATGCTCTTTTCACATAATGTTCTCTAATCCAACCTGTTACATTTCTGAATTAGGGTAATGAAATTAACATTTGACTTCCACTCAGGCAAACAGCAAGAAGGCAGAGGCTCACAAAATGATGGGAGGACCTGCACCACCACCACTGACAGAAGAAGAGGAGATGGAGGAAGAATATTAAAATACAACAGGAAAAAAAGAACTGTTGCTTTTGTATTTATAAAGATGACCAAATAAATTGTGAATAATTCGTTTATTTAACACCTGTGGTGTATGGCATATATTCCAGACTACCCTTCCATCTGGTATTCTTCCATTCCATACAGTAATCTGTTTCATTTTTGGAAGGTGCGATGATGGGAATATCCGTATCAATGCATCCAACCACACTGGAAATCCTAAAGGAAATTCTAATTATTAGGTTACTTCCAGAGGTTGCAACAAGATATCAAGTGAACGTCATTTAACCTGATTTATGCACCACTGATCTGCAATCCTGTGAAACTCCTCTTTGATGCTCTCATGGGTTTGTGCCCAGGAAACAACACAAACATTCAGAAAGAGCTCACGTGAGAGTGAGGCAAACTCTCCTTACCTCTCTGCATACAGCGGCCTTACTAATATGCTCTGCATCCCTGATATTACATAGAAAACTATCATTAAAAAATGGTACTGTTCAAATAAATATGCATGTGGATATAGCAAGCAAAAAAAAATCCTTTCCTGACATGAATGTAACTCCCAACAAATTACTGCAGCCTCCTCATCTACAGGATGCTATTTTTGTCATTTTGACGGTTTCCTCTTGATGAAAATATTCGCAGTGAATGAATGTACCTGCACAGCAAAAAATGCTTTTCTTTTGTCTTGTTACTTCCAGTCAAAATATCTAAAGATTCTTAAATCAATGTGCATTTTCTACATAAGAAAAAATACATAAGAATTTGGTCTTAAGTGCATTTTTCTTATTTTGCAAACTATCTGCCAATAGAGTAAGAAAAAATACTCAGTATGAAAAGCATTTGTGCAGCGTGAATGAATAAATAAATGAAGTATTTAAACACCGCTGGCGGTTTAAAAAAGGGAGGAGACCGAACGAATCTCTGTTTACAGAGGAAAACCTGCTCCCGACCAGGTTAGGTTCACAGAGTAAGTTACCATGGTAACTGACTCTGAGTATAAGTTACAGATTAAGTTTTAATCTAATGGACGAAATAAACTCATGCCATCTAGGGATGCACCGATATGAACATTTTTGGCCGATAACTGATTTATTATTTATATTTGAAAGCTGATAACTGATATATTGGCCGATAAATCTAAATCTAAATTTTTATATAATTTTTGAGAGCCTGATTACAAAAACAAAAGTCTTACCATTAAAGCCATGTCCCAAGCACACAATTATAATGTTCTCATTATAATTTTATGTAGCCCATATGACAGACTTGCGCTGCACATGTTGCTCTTAACTGTATTTTCCTTTTTGAAGCGATTTCAATCATATTTCAAGCAATTAAAAACCATCATCATGGCAAACAGTGCGCATCTGAAGTGTCTCAGCTGAAGGAAATCGGCTTTAATATATCAACAACATTTTCTTATCGGGCCGATTTAATAAACATAAATCGGCCGATATAGTGGCCGATAAATTGTGCATCCCTACAACTTACCTATGAATGTGAAAGAAGACTACGGAAAACAGCTTTCGTTTCTGCTCTGACAGCCGCAAGACCAGCCAAACGCTGTGAGTGTGTGTTAGAAATAAGTTGCAAAGTTATAGTCAGTAGAATGTCTGTTGGGAACGATCAAAATAAGTGTTAGCAGATATTAAGTCTACTAACACTCATTCTTCAAAATATGTTTGTTTTTATGTTCTGCAGAAGACAAAGTAATACAGGTTTGGAAATACATGAGGAAATGAGGAAATGATGAACTAGCTACAGTTTTGATCTTCTACCGCAATGTATTTAGTTCCAAATTCAGACCCTTTGACCAAAACTGTGGGACAAATTTGACATCCTCTTACCTTTCTTTTAGCACGCAGTTGTCCAACATAATTGTCCGATGAATCTCCAGGAATCTCTCCTCCCCAAAGCGTCACCCCGACTATAGTGTAGGTGATACCCATCACCACTAGGGGCAGCATGTACACCAGCACCGTTACTATGATATGATACCTGCACAAGTAATAGGACAGGAAGCCGTTGTGAAAAACAAGTGGCTTTTATGTAGCTCACCAAATGATAAAACCAAGTACCTAATGCTCAAGGTTGGATATTTAGACAATAAATTTAGATTGTGAGTCAGAAGGACTGTTTACACTTACACACCATTTGGCCACTGGTAAATAGGTAATGTGTTTGGTTTTCAGTATTTCTCGCCTCACTGGCAGATGGCACTTAGTGTAAAGATAGCAGGAAATGTAAAGCCAGAAAGAGCTTCACCAATATTTGAGGAGTGAAGCAGAGCCTGAGAAGTGCAGGCTGTACAGAAATTACAATCAAGCATAAGAAAAGCCAATCAGGCATTGCCAAATGATCACCTTGCTGTCGAAACATGCATCTGGATTCTAAGGCAGAATCCTGAGTGAAATTGACTTCATTAGTGACTGATTTGGAACTTCTGTTTGGAAAAAAAATAAATCTCTTACATGAACGAGTCCTCAGCAGATCTCGGCCAGGCAACGTAGCAGACGGTTCTGCGAGGCATAGTTCTCGTGGTAGAGTAGAAACACAGCGGGAAAGCCAAAATCACCGCCAGGGCCCAAATACAGAGAATCACCACTTTAGTAGCGGTAGCTGACAGACGAGGCTTCAGAGGGTGAATTATGGCCATGTACCTGCACAAAGAAAAACATTGTTTTTTCTGAGTGTTTATTTACAATGTTGTTATTGGCAGAGGCTATTGACACTAACTCCGCCCACTGACGTCTGGTTGGGCCAAACTAAATTATGGAAGATGCTTAATTGTTAACAGCAGTAATAGTGTAGGGGTGAGGCACTTGGCAAAAAGCTTTGACGCAAATCGCCCCGCATTCCAATCCACCTTTTGGCGAACTCACTCTACTCCCTTTTCCCATCACATATCAGATCGGAAAGGCATTTATTTTTAATAACAATGAAGAAAATATTTGAAAAGTGGCAATAAAGTGTCTAAGGTGTGTTTAATAATAAAGTGTTTAGGGTTAGGGGTAGGTGTAGGGAAGGCTTTATTGTCCCAATAAGGCTGCATCTATTTAATAATGTTTAACAATTATTATATAATCATTTATAATAATTGCATTTTTTCATTCGTTGTTCAATTTTGGGCTATTTTGCTTTTCATGTATTGTTTCAGACTAGTGGAAATAAAACATCCAAAATACAATTTTAAGAGTGTATTTTATCGTACTTTTTAAAAAAAAAATTATTATTTACAATTACAATACATATGTTTGAGAGCCATTTTCTCAAAATGTCAGATATCTCCATTTCAGCAGCACTTAAATACACCCTTTTTTCAGATTTATATCTATATTTTGAAGGTTTTTACAGAGGGGTTTGTTCATATATCATTTGCCTGATTTATATAGCATTTTATTCCTAAAACATGGTTTTGGTATGACTCATTTTAGTTACACTTTATTTCACTTTAGACATTCTACTAACTTTGCAACTACATGTCAACTAAGCCCTGTTTACACCTGTTATTAAGAAGCGTTTTGGTCGCTCAAGAGTTAAGCGCGTGCACCACGACTATGAAAAGCCATGATCGATGGAGCTCCAAAACTGCGATTTACAAAGGCAACAGCACCCGACAAAAAGACATCTGTATACTTTTGGGTCAAACGTAAGTTTAATTCTTAATCATTGTTGTAATATCAAAGGTGAAAACTGGCAGAACAGTAAGTTATTAAACTAATATTCATTTCCATGGTATCCCACAGGCAAAAAAAGAAGAAAAAAGAATGTACCAAAGTATAAAAACATAATTCAATCAGGTAAAGCTTTAAGCATAAAAAGTTCATGGGAGTAGGTTTCATGACATTACAAATATTTGACATATTAAATAAATATCCTTTCACTGTGCAGCAGCCTTGTCCTCATAGTCTAATGCTCTTTTCACATAATGTTCTCTAATCCAACCTGTTACATTTCTGAATTAGGGTAATGAAATTAACATTTGACTTCCACTCAGGCAAACAGCAAGAAGGCAGAGGCTCACAAAATGATGGGAGGACCTGCACCACCACCACTGACAGAAGAAGAGGAGATGGAGGAAGAATATTAAAATACAACAGGAAAAAAAGAACTGTTGCTTTTCTATTCATAAAGATGACCAAACAAATTGTGAATAATTAGTTTATTTAACACCTGTGGTGTATGGCATATATTCCAGACTACCCTTCCATCTGGTATTCTTCCATTCCATACAGTAATCTGTTTCATTTTTGGAAGGTGCAATGATGGGAATATGTGTATCAATGCATCCAACCACACTGGAAATCCTAAAGGAAATTCTAATTATTTATTTCATTACATGAAATAAAAATAGACAATTCTTATTTTTTATGGAATATTGCAGTATTTATTTTCAATGATCTATCTGTGCACATCATGTGCCTCATAATCTTTCATCAAAATATTGTTGTGTTTACTCGTGTGAGGGCGGAGCAACCTGTCACTCACATGAGATCGACCAATAGCAAACCACAACCATCCAATCAATCCCAATGGACAAAATCAAGCCCCTCCCTACATTTGTTCTTGTTCGAGAAGCCGCTTCACTCGGATATACATCATAACAGGGAAGAAAAGACTATTGCAACTTCTGTTTGATGGCGACTTTAAACTTAAAATAGACAAGAAAAGATAACATAATAAGCCTGCTTCATGCTGTTTGACTTCATTATAATTCTCTCTAATTAAATGCACTTCCACTATGAGCGAATTTTAATTAAATATACATAAATTACACTGATTATTAATATCATAATATAGACTATCTTATGTTTGTGTGTATCATGACGTTTTTGGGTAATTCATCTTGAAAAATGAAACGAAATGTACTAACTATTTGAATAGCACATGACCCTGTCTAAAGGATAACCTTTTCGATAGAAACGATAAGGCGATCAGGGATATGGACATGAACACTCGTGCATGCTGAATGATGTTCTCTGGCTCCTACACAGCCACAGACTGAGCATGTAATCTTTTAATAAAGGAAAAGCCCCCTATGCTCTGGATCATGCAGATCAGTATCAAAGATCTGATCTAGTTAGATGCGTTCATGACTAACGGGATGCAATGAATGTTGCTTGCACAAGGTTATGCACATTATTGTATCAGCTCTGCATATTTCTGTAAATGAACAGGTGGAAGAGGAAGACGCCTACACTGGTGGTCTTTAAAATCCTGTTATTCTCTTTGTGCTGTCAACCAATTTTAATCCACAGGGTTCTCACACCTTTTCCCCTTGACTTTTCTAGTCTTTAATGATTACTTGATACAAACTCCTTTTAAATAAACAGGCTGATGTCAGGTAAAATGCATGGACCAGATTGGTTGGGTTTTCTAGTTCTTAGTTCTAAAGAACTACTTAACACTTATCTTCTAAAAAACTCCCTTTATGACTTTTAAGAGCATTTTCAAGCCTTAAATATTTCCATTTTTGTTGTACTCATAACATAATCTCAATCTCTCTCCCAAACATTTATTGTAATTCCATGTTATAAATTCATTTAGAGTTTTTGTACAGATTGACTGGACCTGAATACAGTAGTAGGGTGAATTCAGGGTGATTGGGACACTTTTTCCAAGTCATCTCAATGGCGAAAAGTGTCCCAATCACTCTGAATTCACCCTATTCAACAGTTCTCGGGTTATTTTTTGTTCACATTTTTAACACAAGGATAGAAGAAACCTTTAACATTTTAACATTTAACAAAAAAAGAGCCTTTAACATTTATAGAAACTTTCCATTCCACAAAAAGTTCTTTAGATTATTCATATGTTCTTCACACTAAGAAAAAAATATTATTTTAAGATAATTCTTTATGAAATCAAAAATGTTTTTTTTTGTCGTCAACAGTCTCACCTGTCGACTGCAATCGCTGTCATGGAGTAAATGCTGGCAAACACGGCGGTCACGGGAAAGAAGTTGTGGAACTTGCAGTACACCTCTCCAAAGTACCACTCTCCGTGCGTGGCGTAAATGAAGTTAATGAGCGTGTTGAAGGCGGCCATCGAGGCGTCGGAGAACGCCAGGTTGAGCAAGAAATAGTTGGTAACGGTGCGCATCCGTTTATGGGCCAAAATTATCCATATAACGATGAGGTTTCCGAACACGGCGACCGCGAGCACGGAGCTGTACGCGACCGACCAGACCGCGACACGCCACGGCGGCTGCACGAACTGATTCGTGAAATTACGCGTTACGTTTGAGCCGTTCTGAGGACCAGCCATGATAAACTTATTGCGATATCCTTCTTAAACAGTTTGTCTGAGGTCTGAGCTGAGGCATATATTTATTCCTCTATGGAGTCAAGTATAGATATGGCGCGTCCTCGTGCGCATCATCCTGCACTCCATCCAAAGTGTCCAAAATAGCGGTGACGCGCGGCGCAGTCATATATATGACAGACGTCTGGAGATGTTGCTGCTCATGCCACATGTTGCCGCTCAAATGAATAGAGAGACTTGCAAAATTGGGAGAGTTTTTGAAATGATTAACGCTTTATCTGTGAGGTTTGTGAATAAAAAATGCATTGCATTTCACTTCAGCAGCGAATTTACATAAAATATACATTGATATGTGTTTACTGCAATTCAAGTAAAAAAAATAAAGCAGCGTTCTTTATAAAAGGTATAGATATTTTTATTTAAAAAATGAAAATGATTTATAACCTATTTATAACCTATCCTGTTCCAAGGTGGTCTACTGGCTCTAAGGACCATAAATGATCTTGGTCCGACTAGAAACCATGTAAAACCAGCTGTGATTAGAAAGGTGTGATTAGAACTAAAAAAAAGAGAGAAAAGAAATCATGTCAATACCCAGTTACCATATTTTTACTGTAGTAAAATAGCTAGTGCATATAGTGGAAATATACACTCACCTAAAGGATTATTAGGAACACCTGTTCAATTTCTCATTAATGCAATTATCTAATCAACCAATCACATGGCAGTTGCTTCAATGCATTTAGGGGTGTGGTCCTGGTCAAGACAATCTCCTGAACTCCAAACTGAATGTCAGAATGGGAAAGAAAGGTGATTTAAGCAATTTTGAGCGTGGCATGGTTGTTGGTGCCAGACGGGCCGGTCTGAGTATTTCACAATCTGCTCAGTTACTGGGATTTTCACGCACAACCATTTCTAGAGTTTACAAAGAATGGTGTGAAAAAGGAAAAACATCCAGTATGCGGCAGTCCTGTGGGCGAAAATGCCTTGTAGGCAATAGTAAGTGAAGCGTGTGTTGATGTCTAGCTGGTATAAACTGTAACTGTCTATAATTGTAACTGTAATTGGCAGTAGAGTTGCTCTGTTACGCCTCCCACATTAAATCACAGTCTTTGAAGTCCATTCTAAAAATTGCAGGCAGTGAAGTGTCAGTAGTTTTGAACTTTTTTAAAAGCCTGAACGCCATGAAGCCTGAACGTCTGTTTTACTTCTCAAATGAGCAATATTCACTGTCCATGAATGACTTGTCACAACGTTCCATAATGTTTTCCACATCTTTGTCTATGAGCCTCCAGATGACGCAAAATATCTTAGTGTGCTGCACATTTAAATTCAGCGTGAGAAGAATATCTTGTGCAGCAGTGCGACATTTGAATATTATTGTCAAACTCTTTGGTTGTCAAAAAGAGAGAAAAAATATCTTGCCTTTATTTATGCATCTGCACATCAAGATTTGATGAATCTTAATGCATATGTAATAGTCATACAATAGCTTTGTGTAAGGAACAGATTAACAAGAGCTTTGGTGGAGAGGAATATTATGTGAATTAAGATTTGTTTTCTTTTGAGATATGCGCATGACTCATATGGAGATCTTTTATGATGTTTTAGTCTGTTCTGGAGTTTGACAGACAGAGACAGTTACAAGCACACTCTCTGTTTCCCATACGGCAGGTACGCGTGGATGTTTGTGCATGTGTGTTTACACTCATGCCTGTGTTTGTCTGTGTGTGTTCCAACCACAGAAAGGCCATGTTACACATCCCAACACACACCCAGGGTTCAGGTGTTTTTTTACCTTTCATCTTCGACCATTTCATTAATCCTTTGAGGCTTCCGCAGGTGTTTGAGCTCTCCGGGAAGAAGCTGCCCTTTTATGCAGATCGGGCAACCTCCACTGACGCCTGTTGGAGGAGTCCAGCTTTCACACTCTCTGTCATTGCCTGGGGAGAAGCTTTCCCAATTAAAAGGGATTAAACTGTGATTGAAGCACACTTAATGAATCAGATCAACAGTTGCTTCCTCTACTTCACAAGGGGGAATAATGACTAACAGCACAATGCAAGTGTGTGTCTGAGTTTATTTTTTGCAAGTGGATTTTGATGGGGGAAACCTACCAATCAACAGGTAAATGTTTAAAATGTGGATTCTCAATTGCAATTATTAACTAGCAAGAGCAATTCTCAATTGCTAATTATTATTAGCAAGAGTTAATTTTTAGTCCATCCGACTTCAGGATAGGAGATGGACTAAAAATGAACTCCCAAAACTTACTGCCAGATTCTGAAAGATTAATTCTTCAAACAGTGGTACAAGTCCTGGTGCTGGTCCTTCAAGAGTCACTCTCAGTCATTTTTTTGGATTCTTTACCTAACTTAAGTCTCTGAGATCCTGACACCTTGCACCTCTGGAGACTCCAGGTAGGTTGCAGTTCTGGAAAATGGTGGCGATGGAGACTAAAGGGTTCCTGATGGTTTCACACTTAATTCTTCACCTTAATTCTTAATTATTTTGCAGTTAACATGTGTCTTTTCTTCACCACCTGTTTTTGTCTGACCCTGCTGACCCAATGGGCATTTAATAATTTTTGACTTTTCAGTCTCTTTTTTGGCTCATTTTATTGGTAAAAGAAAACGTGCCCTATAATTCTGCACACCTGAATAAGGCATTTTTCATTTATCTCAATACCAGGTGTAAACAAGGGCCATAAAGCGATTTGAGTGGAGTGCCAGAAAAGTGCAAAATAAATCAAAGGAATTGATAAAAATCATTATTATTCAATTTCTCATTCAATCTTGTTTCTGAAGGAGCACCATTTGAGGTCCACAGGTTGAAAACATACAATGACAGAGAATGAAGAGAGAAAATGAACTCATGGTGCTTAGTGAAAAGCTTCAAAAATGCTGTGTTGAACCCTGTGTGTCTCGACTAAAAACTCCACATCATGTCACTAGTACCCTCTTTGTCTTCACAGCACTCTCATTGCTGAAGCTCTCAGCAGGGTCCACATGTTTCTAGCTCTTCAGACCAGAGATTGCTTCTATCACTGATTACATCCATTGTGCACACTGTTAGTTTAAAGATTGCTTTCTCTGGCTTCAAAAAGAGAAGAAACAAACCCCAAAGTACTACCTGATTTCATTAAAGCTCTCTGCAGTCGCACTTCTTTCATTTCTGGGGTATTTTTTAAATCAACTGTAGATCACGTAAATTACCCCTTTCAATCATATTGACTGAGTGTAGTGGCCAGTTTGAGTGGTACTGATGCTGAGATTGAAAGAGTAAATGGTTGGAAAAAAACATTTACTTGATTGAACAAGAGACTGAATTGCTCTGAAATATATATCATTACAATTATTTAAACAGTTGTACCTGAACCTATTGACAATGTGAATCGTAAAGTACACACTTTGATTGCGGTGTAAGTGTGAATTAGGAAAAAATACATTAAAGCATAATCATGCATGAGAATTCAGATTATCATCACTTCATGAGTTCACCTGCCCTTCCAGTCATAAAAGTTAATGGTAAACTAACCTTGAAAGAAGTCTCAAGCTCAAGGATCGACTTGAGCTCCAAGCTGAAGCCCCTATAACAGTATTGCAGAGGAAGAATGACAAAAATAGAGGAGATGGGGCAGTATAGGGATGCTGGATGAATTGTTGCTGAAACGTCGCACAATGACTGCTGCTTATACACTCACCTAAAGGATTATTAGGAACACCTGTTCAATTTCTCATTAATGCAATTATCTAATCAACCAATTACATGGCAGTTGCTTCAATGCATTTAGGGGTGTGGTCCTGGTCAAGACAATCTCCTGAACTCCAAACTGAATGTCAGAATGGGAAAGAAAGGTGATTTAAGCAATTTTGAGCGTGGCATGGTTGTTGGTGCCAGACGGGCCGGTCTGAGTATTTCACAATCTGCTCAGTTACTGGGATTTTCACACACAACCATTTCTAGAGTTTACAAAGAATGGTGTGAAAAGGGAAAAACATCCAGTATGCGGCAGTCCTGTGGGCAAAAATGCCTTGTTGATGCTAGAGGTCAGAGGAGAATGGGCCGACTGATTCAAGCTGATAGAAGAGCAACTTATATAACCACTCGTTACAACCGAGGTATGCAGCAAAGCATTTGTGAAGCCACAACACGCACAACCTTGAGGCGGATGGGCTACAACAGCAGCAGACCCCACCGGGTACCACTCATCTCGACTACAAATAGGAAAAAGAGGCTACAATTTGCACGAGCTCACCAAAATTGGACAGTTGAAGACTGGAAAAATGTTGCCTGGTCTGATGAGTCTTGATTTCTGTTGAGACATTCAGATGGTAGAGTCAGAATTTGGCGTAAACAGAATGAGAACATGGATCCATCATGCCTTGTTACCACTGTGCAGGCTGGTGGTGGTGGTGTAATGGTGTGGGGGATGTTTTCTTGGCACACTTTAGGCCCCTTAGTGCCAATTGGGCATCGTTTAAATGCCACGGCCTACCTGAGCATTGTTTCTGACCATGTCCATCCCTTTATGACCACCATGTACCCATCCTCTGATGGCTACTTCCAGCAGGATAATGCACCATGTCACAAAGCTTGAATCATTTCAAATTGGTTTCTTGAACATGACAATGAGTTCACTGTACTAAAATGGCCCCCACAGTCACCAGATCTCAACCCAATAGAGCATCTTTGGGATGTGGTGGAACGGGAGCTTCGTGCCCTGGATGTGCATCCCACAAATCTCCATCAACTGCAAGATGCTATCCTATCAATATGGGCCAACATTTCTAAAGAATGCTTTCAGCACCTTGTTGAATCAATGCCACGTAGAATTAAGGCAGTTCTGAAGGCGAAAGGGGGTCAAACACAGTATTAGTATGGTGTTCCTAATAATCCTTTAGGTGAGTGTATGTTTGTAATGATTATTGACAGGACTGAACATATAATAAAACATCATATAATATAATGTACTTTCCAGAAGAGGGCAGCAGAGCAAGCTGAAATAAACAATGTGTTGCAGTGCATCCTGAAGGAAATTTAACCCAGTATAAAAACACCGCCATTATTTAGTTAACATCTGTTCTTTTTTTTTTGCTGTGGAACAACCTTAATGCACTTCTCTTCTGAAACAATGCATGTGTGTAAAAAAATGTATGTGTCCAATCACACATTACTATATTTTGGCATACATTTATCTGTGACTTGACTATGGCTAACACTAGGCTAATACAATTTTTGTCTCAGAGTTTGTTTTAAGCCTCAAGCATCCTTCGGGACAAATGTGGGCAAAATCATGTTGTTTTGATTTTTTCATCTTTAATCTGAGCGGTACAAGACTTGGCTACTTTTCCTACATTTGCCACCTGAACACAAAAACTCGATTCAACAATGTTAAGTGGTTGAAAAAAAAAAACCTCCTTAATTTGGCCTTTGTGGACAAAGAAGGGGTGAGGCGAGCCTATAAAACATTTTCATTGTAGCAAACACTTACACACATGATAGCAGACAGAGCACAGTACTTTGCTAGTCTTTTGGCCCTCTTTTTGGGCATCCCAAGTTGTTAAAGTGTTACTTCACCTAAAAATGAAAATTACCCCATGATTTACTAACCCTCAAGTCATCCTAGGTGTATATGACATTCTTCTTTCAGACAAACACAATTGGAGTTATATTAAAAAATGTCCTGGCTAATCCAAGCATTATAATGGCAGTGAATGGTAGTTTCTGTCTGTGTCTGTTTTGCATTTGTATGAGAAAAATATCCATATTTAAAACGGTATTAAGTAAAATAACTAGCTGCTGGCAGACAGCGAAAGAATAACAACTGAACTGACGCATGCGTCGAGGATAGAGCAAAACCTCAGCGCATGCGTCAGTTCAGTTGTTATTTTTCCGCCGTCTGCTGGAAGCTAGTTATTTTACTTAATAACATTTTAAATATTTTTCTCACTCAAATGCATCGATTCGCTTCCGAAGGCCTTTTATGACAGACAGATGCACTTTTATGGACTTCAAAAACAGACACACACAGACAGAAACTACCATTCACTGCCATTATAAAGCTTGGACGAGCCAGGACATTTTTTAATATAACTCCAATTGTGTTCGTCTGAAAGAAGAATGTCATATACACAAGACTTCATGGGAATTTTTGGGTAAACTAACCCTTTAAAGCCCTCTTACAACCAGCCTGTGTGTGTGTCCTAAGCTGCCAAACAAGTAGTCGGCCCCGATAACCTATCTCTGAGATGGTGTTTAGGAGTGGTTGGTATTTAATGACCTTGGTCATAAATGCTTCTTCCAAACTAGAGTCAAAGGTGCATGCAACCTCCAAAACGAACACCTCACTGAACTCCTCATTATCTGGTGTATTAGCAAACAGATGTGATAAGGTATCAGAATTACTATTGCAATGATGAAACATGGATGGTTTTACACAAGAATGTTTGTACATTCTTACTAAAGGTGAGAAATGGTTTGACATCTTTCACTATAAAGTCCACTATTCTGTCTATGTACATTCCCTTGTAAGCATGGCAGCCACTGAAGATGTGTGGAAATGTTTCAGTGATCTGTTCTGTAGTGTGATGGATGAGGGACCTGGGTTGTAGGAAACCAGATAGAAAGGTTGAGTCTGTGAAGTACTGTGAAGATGGCAATGTCCTCATTGGGTGCAGTATTCTTAAGAAACGAGTGAGAAACAGTGATCAGCAGAGCAAAGACATGCAAGCCCAGTGTTGTTTTTGATGATGTTGGTGTAAGTCCAGAAGAGTTCGGTAGGCACCTGTGGATGTTAGCGGGTGGCTATGACCACCGTATGTGGCTGTTGCCCTGACGTAGGTCAGGGGGTTGGTAATAATATCTTCTGAGACTCTCACAGTCCCAGAGTCAGACCGCACCCACTCCAGTGATACTCCAGTTCGGACGCAAAGGTCGTTCAGGTCCGGCCAGTCTGACCAGACACCAAAGCCAGCAGAATGGGTGTCAAGTTTCCCGCTGGGTTTTCTTTTGAAACTAAGGAAGTGGGACTCCCTGGCCAACGGGAGGTCCAGGAGGATCAAGCCAGCTCCCTAACATCTTTGTCATTATTATTCAGCATGTTCAGAAGGTGGGAAATCTGAATGCTGGTATAAATCCATCTCACGTTTGGTACCCCCAGCCCTCCTTCCCATTGGGGGTGAAAAATAATATCACGGGTGCTATGTGTGTTAAGTCCAAACCACTTTCGCACTAAGCTCACTGTTTTGTTATTAATTTCGCTCAGCACATTCTGTTGGATATGAACGTTGGAGAACAGATGTTGTACTTTAGACAGCGCCACCTGTCTAATAGTCTCTAGCTTCATAGTCAGTAGCAGTGGACATTTGTCAATCAATTTGTCATGTGAACTCTGACAAGTTGATGTTTACTTGGTCTTTCCATTCTCCTGCAATATTAATTTTGTGTCCAAGATAAGTGTATGTCTGGTTAAGAGAATATACACGTGCAGGTTTTGTTGCTTCTGTGAACACTGGACATTTATCAGTTTTTGAGTGGCACCACCTGTTCCCTCCACTCCTCCTCTTATACAGAATAGCACATTTTGTGTCCTTAATCTCCAGGCCTGACCATTTCAGAAAAGAATCTGTCCTGACCAGCATGTTTTTAATTACGCTCTCTTCTTTGGAGGCAATCTGGACATCATCTGCATAGCCTTGTACTGGGATGGGCGATATCACGCCAGTGGGGGCACATTGACACATAACCATTGGTTGGTGGCAATTATAAAGTTAATTGCACTACAAGGGCAGCCAGTTTTAATGCATATCTGAAGTGGTGTTGGGTGAGTGAGCTGTTCTCCACAGATTACTTTGATAAAGGAGCCTCTGTATACATATTTCACTATGTCAATGACCAGCTGAGGTAGCTGTATTTCTTCCAATGATCTGATCATGACATTGTGAGATAAAGTTCAAAATGCATCTCTAAAGTACAGTCTACATGACTCATGCTTAAAGTCATCTATTACTGTTTTTAAGCAAAATACATGCTCATTCATACCTTGCCTGTTGATGTAAGCCTTTTGCTTGGTGCATAAGATGTCAGCCTCCATCAACCAAGGGAAAACCATGGCCAGTATGCATTTCATGAACACCTTATAGATAGTAGGGAGGAGGGATATATCCCTCCATGTCGATGGATCATCAGTGATGTTGTCTTTTTTTGGAATACGATGAATTAGTGCTCTTTTCCATGAATCTGGTACTCTCTTATTTTCCAAACAGACGTTAAAGACAGTTGTTAGACATAACTGTATGGTTTTAAAAGTCTCATATATCACGCCATCCTCACCACTTGCTTTGTTGTTAGGGAGGTTATTAGAACAGTCTATACTTCCTTATATTTGAAGTGTGTTGTTTCAGGGGAAAAAGTTGGCGTTAGTGGCAGCACATTCAGATAACAGGGTGGGGGTGGGAGATCCTCATTATGCCTCTGATTTAGGCATTTATTATCATAATAAGTTTGTATAACTGTAATGTCACTAGGGCGGGGGGACGTTTTGGTTATTCACTGTTGTTTAAAGCTGGGCTCAGACTAGAGGAGTTTTTAAATCCTAACCGATAATGAAATCTGGTGGCATTACTAACATAATGAGAATCTTCACAGATTTTTTATCTCTCAAATCTCAAACATGCACACACTACAAGATATTTTTAAGCTTATCATGCCAGGGCGAGCACCTCACGTGATCTCATGGGGAAGCGGATGTAAATATGTACGTAGCAGATCGTTTTATGTCTCAACAGGTAATGTTTACATTTGCTATCAGCTTTCTACACTCACCCGGTATGTTCAAATCCAAGGCGATTTCTCCTCAGCTCTTCTCTGTCTGTACGACTGTGTCATGTCCGCCATCTTTGCTGTTCAACGGACCAGAACACAGCAGCTTTCGTTCAGCTTTCGTGGTCTCGCGATTTCAAAAGTGCTCTCATTCACTTCTCTCATTGGTTATTGTGAAAGAACTGACGTAATCATCCCGATTTAAAATCCTAAATATCAAACATGTTTGATATGATCGGGGCGGCCCTGATTTGTGTGAGAGCAGATCGGGAGGTGCAAGATTCGATCCGTGAACGCCTCACATTACCAGATAATCAGCGCCGAACATCAGAACCGATCAAGGTCCTCAAAAAGATTTTTTCTCCAATTCTCGGGAGGGGAAAATCGGGGATAAATCGGTCTAAAACTCCTGTAGTGTGAGCCCGGCTTAAGATGAGTTGAATCACTTTAGATCTTCTATGCTGATCAGGTATGCGAGTTTGTTCCTGCTCACCTCACATGCTCAGAAGGTGGGAAATCTAAATGCTGGTATAAATCCATCTCACGTTTGGTACCCCCAGCCCTCCTTCCCATTGGGGGTGAAAAATAATATCACGGGTGCTATGTGTGTTAAGTCCAAACCACTTTCGCACTAAGCTCACTGTTTTGTTATTAATTTCGCTCAGCACATTCTGTTGGATATGAACGTTGGAGAACAGATGTTGTACTTTAGACAGCGCCACCTGTCTAATAGTCTCTAGCTTCATAGTCAGTGGCAGTGGGCATTTGTCAATCAAGTCCAACCTAGATGTGAACTCTGACAAGTTGATGTTTACTTGCTCTTTCCATTCTCCTGCAATATTAATTTTGTGTCCAAGATAAGTGTATGTCTAATTAAAGGAATATACACGTGCAGGTTTTGTTGCTTCTGTGAACACTGGACATTTATCAGTTTTTGAGTGGCACCACCTGTTCCCTCCACTCCTCCTCTCATACAGAATAGCACATTTTTTGTCCTTAATCTCCAGGCCTGACCATTTCAGAAAAGAATCTGTCCTGACCAGCATGTTTTTAATTACGCTCTCTTCTCTGGAGGCAATCTGGACATCATCTGCATGGCCTTGTTTGGTATCTGTTTGGTACTTTTTTGAGTTAGAAATACAGTACTGTGCAAAAGTATTGTCACACGAAAAATGTTTTTAAGCCAGTTATTTATATCTTTTACTGTAGTGTGTCAGTAGTAAATATCAGTTTACATTTCCAAACATTCATTCTGCAATTAATTGTAATAATCCAGTGAGATTTTTTTTTTATGCACAAGAAGTCTGATAGCAGCCAGTATGATCTGATCTCACCATCATCGAGTCTGTCTGTGATTACATGAAGAAACAGAAAAACTGAGACAGACTAAATCCAGAAAAACTAAGGCAACTTCTCCCAGACACTTGAAGAAACCTTCCTGCAAAACTACAGTACTGTGAAAAGTTTAGGCACTTGTCAGAATGCTGAGAATGAGCATGAAAGTGAGAATGCTGTCAAAAATAATAACATAAATAGCTTTTATTTATGAATTAACTTCTATTAACTAAATCAAATCGATATTTGGGGTGACCACCCTTTGCGTTTAAAACAGATTTTGTCACCTGCATCTATTCCTACACCTATTCATGTAGTTTTGCAGGAAGGTTTCTTCAAGTGTCTTGGAGACGTTGCCACAGTTCTTCTGGATTTAGTCCATCTCAGTTTTTTCTGTTTCTTCATGTAATCACAGACAGACTCGATGATGGTGAGATCAGATCTCCATGTGGAGCATAGACACTATTGTCAGACTCTTTATGCATACAAAAATCTCACTGGATTATTAATATTAATGGCAATTAATTTATAAATGTAAACTGATATTTCCTACTGACACACTACAGTAAAATATATAAATAACTGGTGTGTAACTTAAACCCACTTTTGGTGTGTAAAAATACTAGCGAGCGTAAGACTTTTGCACAGTACTGTAAATGATTGCTCTGTCTCCTACTTTGTCTTTTCCTTATTGCAGAGTCATAATAGTCTGTAAGCATATTTTGCCATCTTTGTTTAGTCTCACCCAACACAAATTCTTTTTAAAACATTCTACAATTTTAACTTGTATTACAAGAATGATTTATAGCAGGGGTCGGCAAGAAAGTTTGGCATCGGGCCAAAAAAAAAAATTACCACTAGTTGGTGGTTGCCACTTTGCTGGTTGTCTCGTCAATATTTTTGATATAAAGGAAGCTGGATTTGGTTTGTTATTGTTCACGTGTTGGTGCTGAGGCCCCGTGTTATAAGCAAACGTTTCAATTGTTCACTGTTTTTTCATACCACACATTTCATGACGGCTATTGTAGAGGCGTGTCTAGCGATCCATTCCACAGACTCTTTTGAATGTCTTTCAGAACTTTTCAAATTATGTAATGTCAAATTTCGGGAGGAGCACGTTTAGATAATTAAACCTAATTAAACAAGTGGAGCATGTCAGATAATTAAACCTAATTAAACACGAGTGGAGCACGTTAAGTTAATCAATTTAATCAACGACAAGAGGTGTGTGTATATATAGTGCAGATTTACCTTCTTTTCATTGACAGTTTTTTAGCATCCCTCCACCACCCCATCTCCTCACTTTGAATTAATAAACTCTTATTAAGCATCAACACAATCCATAATACAATACAGTTTAGTTCTAGTCTATCTCTATCACGGGGGAATACTCTCCCCCGGACAGCACGCCAAATACGCATAATCTTTACTCTATTTTAATTTGATGCAAGTGTGAACTCGTGAAAGACACATTGATTGTGAGTAATTGTTGTAATCTCTCCGGTTTGCATCGCCTGTTCCAAGCGGTGCTCGAACCTGAGTCTTTCTGCATGGGAGTCTGACTCTCTAACAATGAGGCTAAAGGCTGCGACTTCTAGTGTCAGTCACTAGATCATCTCTTACAGCTCTCACTAGCTGGCTTTCCGTTACACTATCATGACAGATCTATTTCAGAACCAGCCGCTATCAAAATAATCTGGCTGCAGGCACGGGCCAGATATTATTGCTGGCGGGCCAATTTTGGCAGTTGCCGACCACTGATTTATAGAGTTCAGCCTGTATGCAGTCATTGAGTACTACAGCCATCTAGTGGCTATTGATATTTTTGCGATTTTGTTATTTTTACACCATCATATGTCACCAGATGTCCCCAAATTTTTAGGTTTTGGCTGTCTGAACTTACTGAAGTAAAATAAATATTAAATATAACATAAAATAAAATAAGCATATTTTACATAAAAAATATGGTACATTTAGAAGTAAATTAGATTAAAGAAAAATAACAAAAAATGCATGAATTGATTGATTTTATTTTATCGAAGATGGTGATATGACATTTATTTTTTTTTTAAAAGTTGGGATCACACCTGAGACCTTCGTGCCCAAATTTGTCCACGACGGACCAATTAAGGACTGCTATACGAAGGATGCTTGATGGTTAAATGTAAGGCTCAACACTTCCGATGTCTTGCATTTATAAAGTTGTCAGTTTCCCCATTGAGCATGTCATGTTAATAATTTTGCATATTGTTTGGTCTTTGGTGCAACCTGTTATTTTGGGGGGGTTTTTTGCACACAAAAAGTATTCTTGTCACTTCATAACATTAAGTTTGAACCACTGTAGTCACATGGACTATTTTAACAATGTCTTAACTACCTTTCTTGGCCTTGAAAGTTGCAATGACGTTTCTGTCTATGTGTGGTTCAGAAACCTCTCAGATTTCATCAAAAATATCTTAATTTCTGTTCCGAAGACGAACGAAAGTCTTACAGGTTTGGAACAATCTGGGTGAGTAATTAATGACAGAAATTTCAATTTGGGGTGAACTAACCCTTTAAGAATTGAGAGCTAGATTTTTGCATTGGGCGTTACATTTTCTCTTACTAGAGCTGTTCATGGAAGTAGGAGGACAGGCTATGACAGGAAATACTGGTTTGTTACTGCCTTCCTTTGTCATTATGTAGAGTCGTAATGTTTAGGTAATGATCATTAAGTTCCGCAGTCCTCTCAGTTGTCATGTTTCTCCTCCCCCCTTGCTTTTCCTCCACAGACTCTCTTTTTAGCGCATGCATGAGTCAGCAAAACACTGGCTTCATGCAGACCTTCATGGTGGATAAGAGTTGCTGGGACATCATGTGTGAAAGATGATCCACAGCTGCTGACTGAAGGAGAAGGAGGAGGTAAATAATGGCTTTGTATGTTACTTAACTGTGTTTGAGCAACTGTGGAAGAATGTCTTAAACAGTTCATATGTGTGTGTGTGTGTGTGTGTATGTCTCTCTCTCTCTCTCTCTCTCTCTCTCTCTCTCTGTGTGTGTAGGAGCATCCCCTGCAGTTACATTAGGTATGTACTGGCTAAATGTGTTTCAGCACGCATGCCCTGTCACACCTCACCGTATGCGTCCAAAGGTCTCTGATGCCTTGTGCAACTTCACTCAGTAAGAAGATTAGAGGGAAAGCAATTGAAGGAAGGAGTGAAACAGCATTACTTCTGTCTTAAAAATAATGGTAGGAAGTTTTTCTTTCGCTTTTGCAGCTTTTGCTCTGATATTTTGTATGTTGTTGTAGAACGTGAGACAGATTGTAATGGTCTTTAATAAATGTACACTGTTTAAAAGAGCAACAGAATACTTAATTCTGAAGTAAGCAGCAAAACACCCTCTAGCAATGGAGCTTAATGAACTAATACCATGGCCACATGTTCTTAAAGGTATACACACATAGATAAACATTGGCGTAATAAATAAAGTTAACTGCTAGCTGGACAGAAACTTTATTAGGAACTGTCAGATAAGTTTATGTAGAATGCATAAAGTATATGGAATATTTTTCAGATTAATTTTCCAAAAACACTTCCACCTTTACGAATCAACAGATATTTTAGTTTTTTTGGTCATTTTTATTATTATTTTTATAGGTCTATATTGTCTATATTGTCTCTTTATTTTAATATTTCAAGTTAAACTTAACCAAAATGAGAAATGTCGCCTTGGCAACTAGCTGAAATAATAAAATCTTTTTATATTTTATTTTATTGCATTTGAGCATTTATTTTGATTCAAGTAACATATTCTTTATGGCTTTAGTTATAGTTGTAGTTAACGATAATAACACTGCCTCGCTTTTATTCATTTTCAGTTAAAGATTGTTTTTCTAAAGCCCAATGATTTTCTTTTGTTCTCATTAACAGTGCAATTTTCAGTATTGTCTGTTGTGCCATCCGTGCAAAATAGTCAATGTGTGACTTTGTCATGCTTTCTCTTCCCCAGAGAGAGCCCTGTTCGGTTGACCTCTGTTGTGGCATTATTAATGATTGTTTTGTAGTCCATTAACTCTCTAAGCAGTTTCACAAATTATCTACAACTACAAATCATCAACCACATAATGACATGATATTGTCAGTTTGAATAAATAGCTATATGGGTCAGTAGGCTACAGGTTAAGCGCTATGGGCTGCATTTGTGGCAGTTTGTAAAAACAAAACAGAACAGGTTTGAAGTAGTGCACTTACACTTACATGACTATATTTGTGTTAACTGTAGCCGTAGAACTCAGCCTGTAGGCTTTTGTCCACACCGCTTTCTCACCCATTGCAGAAGAGTATTTGCAAATGCAAAAATGCTCGATTTGCATCAAAAAATAATTAAGGCGTGCTTAATACAAATCAGTTTAGAACAGTGTGTCCAAGAACAACATTGTGAAATATGAAAGGGCTCATGATTTTATAATTCTTCAAGAAAGCACACATTTAAATATTGCTGTGGCATTTGAAAACTCAAAATAAGAATGTCATTACTTTTTCTGTTGTAGATGGCATCGGTGTTCCTGCCAGCACTGGGTCGTGTGGCAGTATGTGGTGGTACTCATGGCAACGAGCTGTCAGGTGTGTATCTGGTGCAGGAGATGGAGCGACAGCGGAAAGAGAAGGGAGACGGTGCGTGGCCGATCCCTGTAACAACTGTGCTGTCAAACCCACGGGCTGTGAAAGAGTGCAGAAGATATATTGACACGGATATGAATCGCTGCTTCAGCAGAGCCACGCTGAGGTGAGATGAGGAACTGCAGCATGGACTGTTTACTGTTTCTTGTCAAAAATAATAATAATAAAAAGTAATATTTTGCTAAATGTTTTTTAAATTTTATTTTAAGATTTTAAAATAAATATATAATTATAATAAATGTTTTATATTGTTATATACTTGTACATAATAATATAATATATATATATATATATATATATATATATATATATATATAATATTTATTTTAAAATCTTAAAATAAAATTTAAAAAACATTTAGCAAAATATTACTTTTTATTATATATATATTATATATATATATATATATATATATATATATATATATATATATATATATATATATATATATTTTTTTTTTTTTTTTTGGAGCCTGTTAAAAGCAAAACTCATTCCCTCAGTTTAATTTGTTTTATCAAGTTCATATAATGTGGTCTTCCTTTTTGATGAACTTAAGTACAGATAACTTAAAAGGCAAGTAACGTAACGTTAGACAACTCAAAAGTTCCCCATTTATATTGTTGCATTTATTTATATTGAACAAGTAAAAAATCATTAAAACAAGTTATTGCTTCACATCCCACATCAACAGTGCTCCCTAACATTTCATAGCTCAACTTCAATAAAATATATTCTAGTTTTAACAGAGAACATTGGCAAGGTTTGACTGGGAAATCGAACACGTGCTCCGGCGTTATAACAAGTCAAGTCAAGTCAACTTTATTTATATAGCGCTTTTTACAATGCCGATTGTTTCAAAGCAGCTTCACAGTTAAACAGGAAAATAATGCAACAGAATTTGATTCGGCTGTACAGCCGCTCTGGAGAAAACAGTGATGTCATCCAGCTCATTTCAATTATCATATATATTCAAGTAATGTAGTTGATATAGTTAATTTAGTTTAGTAATTACATTTATTTGGATATTTATTTGAAAATGTAGTGTCCCAAACTGAGCAAGCCAAAGGCGACAGTGGCAAGGAACCAAACTCCATCAGGTGGCATAATGGAGAAAAATAAACCTTGGGAGAAACCAGGCTCAGTCGGGATGCCAGTTCTCCTCTGGCCAATTAACAAACAGTGTATGATTATTATTTTGGCAGCCTTACAGGTCAGAAGTAATATTAGATCGGAATATTCGAAAGATCGGAGGCATCACGCCGGAGACAGGTTTATTGAGGATGGCGTGTCGATTAAACAATTATTAAATAGGAATATTCGAAATATCGGAGTCATCACACCGGAGATGGATCCATTGAGGATGCCATGTCAATGAGCAATTTCAGAGGGCAGACTAATTGACACGGTCTCTGCAGACACTTCAGGGATGAGTTGGTAATGTCTGGGCGCAGGACTACCATCTGATCTGCATACGGCCCAGATCCGGCTGACTGCAGTAAACCTCGGGATAAACAGAGACTAACATTAGCGTAGATGGCATTCTTCTTATGATGTAACGAGTACATCAGGTGTTATGGGAAGTGTTCCCGATTCCGGCTGACCTAGTTAATGCAGCCTAGAACAATCATTTAATTGATTTGAATAAAATATAAAATAAAAATGTTTTATGTGTATGCCATAGTAAAGAGATGTGTTTTTAGTCTAGATTTAAACTGACAGAGTGTGTCTGCTTCCCGAACAATGCTAGGAAGGCTGTTCCAGAGTTTAGGTGCTAAATAGGAAAAGGATCGACCGCCTGCAGTTGATTTTGATATTCTAGGTATTATCAACTGCCCAGAGTTTTGAGACCGCAATAGACGTGATGGAGTATAATGCGTTAAGAGCTCGCTCAAGTACTGGGGAGCTAAACCATTTAGTGCTTTGTAAGTAATTAGCAAGATTTTAAAATGTATGCGATGTTTAATAGGGAGCCAGTGCAGTGTTGACAGAACAGGGCTAATATGGTCATACTTCCTGGTTCTAGTAAGAACTCGAGCTGCTGCGTTTTGGACCAGCTACAGTTTATTTATTAAGCGAGCAGGGCAACCACCCAGTAGAGCATTACAATAATCTAGCCTTGAGGTCATGAACGCATGAACTAACTGTTTAGCATTTTGCATTGAAAGCATATGCCGTAATTTAGATATATTTTTAAGATGGTAGAATGCAGTTTTACAGATGCTAGAAACGGCTTTGATGGCTTTCAAATGAGAGATTGGTATCAAAGAGCACACCCAGGTTCCTAACTGACGACGAGGACTTGACAGAGCAGCCATCAAGTGTTCTAGGTTATTCTAGGTTACTACATGTGGAGTTTTTTTGTCCAATAATTAAAAATGCTGTTTTTTTCTGAATTAAGTTGCAGGAAATTACTAGTCATCTAATTTTTTTATATCAGCTATGCATTCCGTTAATCTTGTGAATTGGTAAATTTCGTCAGGGCGTGAAGAAATATAGAGCTGAGTATCGTCAGCATAACAATGAAAACTAACGCCATGCTTCCTAATGATATCTCCCAGTGGTAGCATGTACAGGGTGAAGAGCAACGGTCCTAGCACTGAGCCCTGCGGTACTCCATATTGAACTTGTGATCGGTGTGATATCTCCTCATTTACTGCTACAAACTGATAACGGTCAGATAAGTATGATTTAAACCATGCCAATGCAATTCCACTAATGCCAACATAATTTACGAGTCTATTCAAAAGAATGTTGTGGTCGATAGTATCGAATGCAGCGCTAAGATCTAGTAATACTAACAGAGATATACAACCACGATCGGATGATAAGAGTAAATTATTTGTAACTCTAATGAGAGCAGTCTCAGTACTATGATATGGTCTAAATCCTGACTGGAAATCCTCACAGATACCATTTCTTTCAAAAAAGGAGCATAATTGTGAGGACACTGCCTTTTTTAGTATTTTTGACAGAAAGGGTAGATTTGAGATTGGCCTGTAATTGACTAATTCTGTAGGATCAAGTTGCGTTTTTTTGTGGTTTACTAATAACAATTTTCCTAATATTATCAATCTTACAAGTAAAGAAGTTCATAAAGTCATTACTGCTGTGCTGTTGGCAGACATCAGAAGTTGAAGCTTTATTTTTGGTTAATTTAGCCACTGTATCGAATAAATACCTAGGGTTGTGTTTGTTTTCTTCTAAGAGAGTCGAGAAATAAGCAGATCTAGCAGTTTTTACGGCCTTTCTGTATGAAATCATGCTCTCTTTCCACGAAATGCGAAAAACTTCCAGTTTTGTTTTCTTCCAGCTGCGCTCCATTTTTCTGGCTGCTGTTTTAGGGGCCCGGGTGTGCTCGTTGTACTACGTCGTTGGAACTATTTTTTTTAATCTTCTTTAAGCGTAGAGGAGCAACTGTGTCTAAAGTGCTGGAAAAGAGAGAGTCAATAGTTTCTGTTGCAACATCGAGTTCCTCTGGGCTATCTGGGATGCTGAGGAGATGAAACTGATGAGGAAGTTTATTTACAAAGCAATCTTAAGTCGCAGCAGTGATAGTCCTGCCATATTTGAAGCGAGGGGCCGGCTTTGCAGCCTTTGCTAAATTAAGTATACATGATACTAGGTAATGATCTGAGATGTCATCGCTCTGCTGCAGAATTTCAACCGTATCAACATTTATTCCATGTGACAATATTAGGTCTAAAGTATGATTACGGCGATGAGTGGATCCTGATACATGTTGCCTAACTCCAGTAGAGTTTAGAATGTCTCTAAATGCCAATCCCAATGCGTCTTTTTTTTGTCTACATGGATATTAAAATCACCAACAATTAGGACTTTATCTGTAGCCAGTACTAACTCTGATAGAAAATCAGCAAATTCTCTGGTAAAGTCTGTATTGTGCCCTGGTGGCCTGTATACAGTAGCCAACACAAATTTTAAACGTGATTTATCAATTTCACTACATAACGTTACGTAAAGCACCAAAACTTCAAAGGAATTATATTTGAAACTAGACTTCTGAGTAATACTGAAGATATTATTATAAATTACAGCAACACCTCCCCCTTTACCTTTCAGACGCGGCTCGTATTTATAACAATAATCTTGTGGGGTGGACTCATTTAAAGTAATGTAGTCGTCAGGTTTTAGCCAGGTTTCTGTCAGACACAGCACATCTAGATTATTATCTGTAATCATATCATTAACAATAAGCGTTTTTGAAGAAAGGGATCGAATATTCAGCAGCCTGAGCTTTATCATTTGTTCATCTGTATTATATCTGTTGTTTATTTGTTGGACATCAATTAAATTTTTACCGTTGAATAGTTTTGGTGGTTTTTTGTATATACTAATTCGTGGAACAGACACAGTCTGTCACATATGTGATAATATCTAGGTGAAAGAGTCTCTATGTGCTGGGATTTATCTGACCAGAGCAATAAACGCTATCTTCCATCCTACTTGCGAGTTCACACACCTCTTTAATGTTAATTTTGGTGATCTCCGACTGGCAAAGTCGAACATCATTAGTGCCGACATGAATAATAATCTTAGAGAATTTACGATTAGCATTAGCCAGCACTTTTAAATTTGCTTTAATGTCAGGCGCTCTGGCTCCCGGTAAACATGTGACTATGGTGGCTGGTGTCTCTATTTTCACGTTCCGTGTAATAGAATCGCCAATAACTAGGGCACTTTCAACAGGATTTTCAGTGGGTGCATCACTGAGTGGGGAGAACCTGTTTGATGTTCTAATCGGAACGGAAGAGTGTTTTTTTGATCCGCGACTATGCCGTCTCACCATCACCCAGTTGCCCTGCTGCATGGGCTCTACAGCCGGAACCGAACAATGTACAGAGTTCACTAAGCTAGTCGCATCCAAAGCAGTGTCTAAAGCTGTTACATTCTCACTACTCTCAAATAAAGTCTGGATGCGTATCTCTAATTCTGAAATCTTCTCCGTCAGCCTGACTATCTCCTTACATTTATCACATGTGAAGCCCTGTTCACCAACGGAGACAGATATACTAAACATGAAACATGTAGTGCAGATGACAATAAAAGGAGAAGAAGACATGGCTTACCGTATTTGTTGATTAATCCAACTTACCACAGTTGTTTGATGGAGTCTATTTACTAATCCAACTCACCACAGTTGTTTAATGAACTCAGAAAACAAGAGACCCGAGTGCAGAGATGGCAAGCTAACAGGCTAGCGAAATGCTACACGTGATAGTGATTTAGATTAAAAAGCAGATTTAATGTGGTAGGCAATATTAGAGAATATATGTTGATGGGTAAGTTATATTTAGCAGTTTAAACAACAGGGAATGATATCAAATAAAGATTCAAAAGTGAACAGAGCACACACGAGCACAGCAACAAGGCAGACAGGAGCAATCGATCAGCAGCCCAAACTTATTAACTCAAAAGTGTATATACCTTGCTGATAACATTAGAATAAAACGTTTCAGTCGATTAAGAAAAGTGTATACATATTTTAACGTTTACATACCAATTTAACGTTATCCTAGGGTACTCCCACTCCGTTCTTTGAAATTAATGCAAATGGACAAACAAGCGAACATGACACATGAGCATATTCAAGCAAAAGCTAGCATATATTAGTTCTGTGAAACAAAACAAAACCAATGTTACTTGCCTATCGAGAAGAAATAAAGCAACCTCTGCATCCGATTGCAGGCCTTAGCGCTCCTTGATTTCTCTCCAGCGCTGGAAAGCTGATACTTCTTGCCTGATCGTAAGCCTTCTTTTGTTCCATAGACATTTTCCACATGTGTTTTTTATCTGCCATTTCTCTCTTTCTGTCGTCGCTCGGCTAATGTCCGTCCTGTGTCATGTCTTTTGAATAATGACGTGGACTGAGCGCTCTCTTCTCCCCATCATTAGTAGACACGCCCCTTACTGCTGATTGGCTACAAGTTTGTTTTGGTACTCCGCCCAAGACACTTTTATAAAGCATTTTTGAAATAACACTTACCCCACCTTTAATGACCAGGGCTTGACATTAACACCCACCAACCCGCCAAATTCTTTTCCCCAGAATAGATACACAATACCAGCTTCTCTTTCTCTCTCTCATCTCTCAGACAGCGACTTACACACAAACCCTCCTCCCCTCACTCGTTTCATTTGCTCCGGATGAATATTGTTGGTCTTACAGGGCTTGAATTTTGGCGTGGGATTGGGCGTATTGTTCATAATTTTACTCATTCCTGCATATTTTGTGCTGACGCTGACATAAAGCCGCCTCTCAGTACTAAATTGAGTTCTTTTTCACTGCATAAACAATCAAATAAACAAAAAATAATGTAAAAATGCCGGTCTTGGTAAGTATTCACATAAACACAGTCAGTTATGTTTTAAGTGAACGTAAACAGTTGAGAAAGAAAACGCATGTGTAACAGTATAATGGATCTGTGCTTCAGGTCTTAAAGCGACAGCAGCCTAATATTCCTGCTGCCAAATTATGAGATATTAAAAATATTTATTTGTCAGTTTTTCCACATGGTATCGATGTCAAAATTGTGGCCAGTGAAAATGCTGAGTGGCTAGTAACTTTGGAAAACCACTAGCCACAGTGGATGGTGAGCAAAAAAGTTAATGTCAAGCCCTGAACAACATTAGGGTTTACACAAATGTAGGCCTATTGCAAAGCATGTACATATATTACATGCAAATATTTTACTATGTAAATCTATCCTCTGTTTCTTTAAGTTCTATGACAGACAGTAGCCCATATGAAGTCCGGCGCGCTCAGAAACTGAACAATCTGCTGGGACTGAAGGGTTCTTCAGATGCAATAGACATGATCTGTGACCTCCATAATACCACGTCTAACATGGGCCTGACACTCATCCATTACACAACCAGTGACTGGGTGACCCTGCACATCTGCAAATACTTACAGGCAAGAGCATCACAAGTGTGCTTCAATAAACTGCATACTGTAAACCAGGTCAGTTGTTCTCAGCTGGTGGATTGTGAGTAACCCTAAATTGGGTCACACATTTGATCAGACAGCAGGGGGAAAAGAATGATAAATGCAAAAAAATAAAATGCAACTAACCATATAATCATGCACAGTTGGGATGTAAAATCTGTGTCCTGAAGTAAAACCAGTTAAAAACCACAGACCTGGATTTTTGTTTATGTGCCATTTTAAATGTGTGGACAAGTAGAATAGGTTTTTCGTGTCTGTGCATGTGTGTTTTGATGTTGTGTGTTGTCATGTGCACATTTAAGACTAAGATAACCAAAGTGCCAGTGAGAGTTCTGGTACTGGATGTCCCGATTAGTGATGCATATTCCTTGGAGTCTGTATCCAAGCATGGCTTTTGTAAGTTTTCTCAGTGCATTTCTTTTAAGTACTCAAACACAAATGCAGGTTCAGATGACACGAACCATGACCTGTTTCATTAGCAATAGAAGTCGGGCCGCAGCCGCATGGTGTTGTCAGGGCTGACATCTATTTGATTATGAAAGAGGCTGTCGACATGACCATAGACTGGATTCACAAGTTCAACTCAGGTACTATAAGACCTAAACAAATGTGTATTTTCTGCAATACTATATTAGTAAGTGCGTTTTAATTCTGATTTCAGGAACAGTATTTGAAGGCGGGGATATGGAAACCTTCAACTTTATCAAAAGTATTGATTATCCCAGAGATCCCAAGACTCTGACTGTTACAGCTGCCGTTCATCCTCAGCTACAGGTGCAGATCGTTCTGCTGTTTATTACATTTACACAAAGAATCAGCAAAACTGTTGTTGTGAATATCATTAACATGTCCAGGTCATAAGAAAATTAAAGCTGCAGTCCGTAAGTTTTACCTCTTTGTCACCATCTCTGTTTGAACCCTGAAATTGCAGTTATTTGCGGAGTTATCTTCTTTACATGGGTTGTGAACATAGACTGTAAAAAATATGGACGTAGTGTCCGTGACGTCACCCATAGGATTCTGAAGAGCAGTTTTGAAGTGTAAAGTAGGGACGAACTGGCCGTTACCATCTTGGCAGCGCGTCATCGCGCATCACTCCCGAATAACAGAAAATGGGAGCCGAAGTGACACGATGACTAACAGACAGCAGATAAATGGCTATTCACCTGTCACTCAAAGTGGCCACACCCTTAATTATGCAGAACTTTAAGGCTTTATATAATGTAAACGAATGAGTTATAAAAAATTCACCCCCCTCACAGTTGTCATGAAGGGCAAAATTAGCTATAAACCACAATTTGTACCAGGCTGTAAACATGCTTTTTTCTGCTGTAAAGTTGGGCATTTTAACATGGGGCTCAATGAGATTCAAATTATAACACTTTATTACAAGTTTACCGTTGTGAATCGGGCTATGGTAAGGAAATCGTTTTAAACACAGGCTGGTTATGTACTTGCTCAGAAATTGATTTTGGATAATTTTTTAACCAAAAAAAAACGGACTGCAGCTTTAAGCTTATTTTAGCGACTTTTTTTCATTTTTCTTACAGTAATGGATAATAAAAATCTCATTCTAATTACTGTAATCTGAAAAAAGATAAATGATTAAAATGGTAAAATATTAATTAATCATGTTAGCATTTGTTGTACTGCCATTGTGATGATCTAAATTTGAAAAATGGGATATTTTAATGGGAATTAAAATTAAAATGTCTATAAACAAACATGCTTTGTAAATTACAGAATTCCACAATGGGCTTAAAAATACTTAATTTTTTTTAGGTAAGATAGGATTTATTTTCTTTTGATTTGGTAACACACCCAAAAATATGAATTGTTTTTCTTTATCTTTTTTTTCTAGGACAGGGATTTCTGTCTCCTCAGGCAGGGTGACCCTTTGTTTTTGACATTTTCTGGAGAAACTGTGAAGTACGAAGAAAAAGAGGCACTTCATCCTTTCTTTATCAATGAGGGTGCCTACTATGAAAAGGGAATCGCTTTTCACTTGGCAAAAAAGTTTACGCTTAAGATTCCAGCGGTGCAAGTGCAGAAAGACTGAAGAAGAGAAAAGATCTTAAACTCTGTAAGATTACCAAAAATCTGATCATTTCACAAGACTGAATGCCTCAAATGATTTGTAACAATTTTTCAGTCACTTATTTTAACTCAGGGTATAAACTAGGTACTTAATTGTACAATATAATATTTATATGGCAATCAATAGCTCATTTTGATCTACTGCTAAAAACACGAGCAACAATGTTTTGGATGAAAAGAGATTTATTGTGACCAGCAAAATGTTCATTTAACAGGAAAGCTTACAAAACTGTATAAAAAAGGCAAAACTGTCTTAAGTATTTCGGACACCATGATGATGATGATGTCACAGTGGGCTGTGGAGTGTGAGGTATCTCGACTGTATTGCTCGTATGCTATTTGCTCTCACCTGATTGCTTTGAGAAAATGAAGCCTCTCACAGGCTTAGAATAAAAAGACAAAACAAAAAGCACTCAGTTGAACAAAACGTGACCTCAAATATTACAACACACATAATAAACCACGTGGCACAATGAAATCAGCTGAAGCTGGATGTACACAGTGCAATTTTTACCATTGGTTCTTTGCTTGTAATGTTTTACAATATGATCCTAGTGAAATCTTACATCAAAGTGTGTCTTAATATGGACTGCCCAAGTAATTTTTTGTCAAATCACAGTATGCGATTCAAAACAGCGGATAAAATTGGCAAACATTATGGTGAAAATCAGACAGTGTGCACCAGCTAAATGTTTCAAATGAAGTATAAATAAGTATATAAACCACAACTAAGATGGTTTTAAAATGGCTACCTGAACCATCACAAAACATTATAATTGGATTCTAAACAAAGTTACTAAACAAGTGTAATGTACATGATGTAATACATTCTCAAAGAGAAACTAAATGGTAAACACAGTTTAACCAATGCAAAGCACAAGAGAAAAGTAATAAATAAGCACAACAAATGTTCAGGAAAACACAAAAGGCTTGAGTGGTTAATGCTTACGACAGATGCAAACATTCAGTCTTTCAGGCCAAGGCAAAACCCCACTGCATCTTGGGATTGCAAAGTGCTAAAATGCAATCTCTTCACGATGTCAGAGTAGCCACAACACAGGCTGAATAAAACAAGGAAAACAAAAACAAGGAAACTAAATCTAACACATCAAAAGTTTAGTCAACAGTTAAATATGACTAAACAAATGGTAAAGCCCTGAAGAACTTTTAGTGTGTATAGATGCTTTTCTGTTGAGCAAGAGTCTGATTGGCTGAGGTTTAGTTTCTCATCTTAAACAGCAAAGATGCTAACAGAGTGGTTAAAAAAGACAGTTATATAGTAGGAAGATCCTTCAAGAGATGCAAGTATTCACAGGAGTGGACGGCGCTAGTTTAACAAACTAACCTTGGGTGGTGTGTTCTGACTGTTTCCTTCATAACTTTTAAAAATAACAGCTAGGTTAGTGGTAAAAGCAGCTGCTGAAGCAAACACGGCTGTGTGTTTTCTGTTAGATCGCTTCGGCAACTCTATGGTCAGTCCTCTGTTGCCTAGGCAACCCTGTAGGCTGTCATTCGAGTGTAGTGTTGGCGGTGACTCCTCGCAGCCCATATGAAGAGCGCAGCAGCCATGATCTGCAGCGGAGACGAGACCAGGGCCAAAAACAAGGACCAGCCCGGAGAGTAGTCCATGCCCTCGGGCAGCTCTGATATCTCATGTAGCAGATGTACACCCGCGAGGAAACAGCATACAGTGGCCAGGGAACACAGACCTGGGAGCAAAATATACGTTAAAATGTAATGCTTTCTTTGTTGGGGAGTTGTGGAAAATATCTGCGTTCATCCATAATGTATAGCGGTCTTACCAGCCAGCAGATGCAGGAGCCCTACGAACAGGGTGGGAGTGACACTGCGGCAAAGACAGGCGCACACGCCGATCAATGCCGCGAGAAACACCAGCCCAACAGAGACCAGCGGCAACAGGAACTGACACTTCCACAGGTCTGAGGACATACACAAACAAACATCTGTAGACTTTCAGAACATAATGACAAAGCAAATTACAAAACGTCCTGCCGCTCGCTGGGACCAATACTATGAAAGACTTTTACTTTACTAAACTAAGAAACGTCTGCTTAGGACTGTGCCTGGACAATAAACAATTAATAGTGAATGAAATGAACATTAAAAAAATGATAGTGAGACTATGCAATATATTGCATATCTACGATTTCGCTGGAAATATAAAATTAGGTATAGTTTTAGTAGTAGATTTAAGATAGATAGACAGATAGAGCTAGATAGACAGATAAAAAAGAATTTACTGACTGCAAACTTTTAAATGGTAGTGAATATATAAAATTGAATATTTGATGCAACTAGCAATTAGGTGCATGTATATGATAGATTTTTGAGTTAGGACGCACAGGTACGCGGCAGATCTTCTCCGCTGTTAATATTTCCAGGAGATCTGAACTTGGTTTCCCACTGCTGTGGCAAAGTAAAGGCCTGACATTTAGTCACCATAATAGGATCTGGAAAAGAAGGGTGCAGAGAGCGAGGAGAGAGACAAAGCAAAAGGTAGTTAGCATCAGTATTTAACCGAATGTACAACTAATAACAAATAATTAATATATAAATCATAAATTACAAAGTTGAACATCCTCTCCTTACCAGGCTCTTTAAACCAGTATGAGTCTTGGGGCACCAGAATGCAGCGCCACCAGAGACCCAGCGTGCCATTCAGCCGGAACAAAGCCACACTGTAGCTCCTCTCATCAGCTTCCTCTCCCTCAAAGTCCTGCCGCAGGTTCTGCAGGTCTGAGCCGTTGTTCACATCGTTGCTGGCCGGCTGACTGTGGTACTGGTACCAGTGCTGTGTTCCCATGGCAACAGAGAGATAGACAGTGGCAAGCAGACTCAGCACAGAGCCGATGACCAGCGCTGTGGCATAGCGGTTGTCCACCATGGTTTCTATGATGCAATATAAGACTTTCAGACAGCCAAAAATAAACTCTTTAGTAGATGAGTGCGAGGAGACCGATCATATCATTTGGTGTTTCTTTTCATTTTCCTATGATATCCATTGCAGAAAGTCAGATCTCATCTTCATGGACGTGATCCTTCTTAAGATCCAAAGTAGTGTGTTATCTGAAACAGAAGACTGTGATTAAATCAAAGTAGTCAAACAAAGTAATGTTTAATTACCATACAGTGACAGCTTTTAAGGAGGATTAAGCCGTTGGATTTGCTAAGGTTTGCTAAAAACACTCCCAGCTTTAAATCACTTAGTCAAGTTGCTAGATATCCATGTATAATAGTATAAGAGATTTCAGATAAAATCCACTAAATGCTCATAACGGCTAATTAAACTGTGGTTAGTCACTTAACTTGATAGTTATTTTTTAAATGGTATAACAAACCTTAACATTTCTAACAACTCGTTACATGCAAAATAGATATTATATAGTAGAAACGTTTTATTGTTTTGATCATCTTTAGTTGCCATTCACTCATATATTATTTATGAGCATGTTAAAGAGCTTTTTTTTTTTTTTTTTTTGTAAACCCTTTAAAATGGAGTTAGATCCAATAAAAATAACACAAAAGAAATAAAAGGAAAACAAAAGTCAAACGCTTCATGTGAAAGTGCTCTTTACCTGGTCGATGTGCTTTGTTGTTCAGAAAATAATCCACGAGGCGTTTAAATGCACGATATTTCGATATTTAATACAATTTTGAAATATTTAACCAACACAATGGCCAAATGCTCAATATTTCATACATTAAACTTGCTTGACGTTGACTAGCATGAAAGCTAACATGCTAGTGTGTGTTTATAGCGACATACTCGATACTTTGACGAATAAAAAATAACGTATGTTATTTCTAATGTATTTCTGATACTAATGAAACGTCGCATTTAGAAAAAAAACACCCTAAAGTTTTTGTTTAAAACAATAAAAGCTGTTTGCGATTGTCACTTACCATATTGCACACACCCAGCGCGCTGATGACAACTCCTTTTCCGGTTACGATTACGAATGCGAATGCGCGCGCACAACACAACCTCAACCCGCACGAGCACGGGCGCGAGCAGTGCACGTCATGAATATAACAACGGTTGCCTGCAAAGAAAAACGTGCAGATATTTGCATCAAAATGTCCTCACATGCAAGGAATATTGAACCTAAAAGAACCATTTATCGGTTCATTAAAAACTTCAAGGAGAGATGCAGTGAAGGATTTAGCACGTCCCGCAAGCGCCAGGAGTTGCATCTGCACGCACAGTGAGAAGACTTTAGGACAATGTCCTGTCCTGGTGCAAGAAGGGCAGCAGAGGAGTTACTTCTCTCTGTGAGAAACATCAGCGACAGACTGAAATTCTGCAGGAAGTACAATGATTGGACAGCAGAAGATGGTCCAAAGTTTCTCTGATGAAGCCCACTTCAAACTGTTTGGCACATCTGGAAAATCGATTGTCCGGAGAAGAAAAGGTGAACGCTAGTCCTGTGTCGTGCCAACAGTGAAACATCCTGAGACCATCCATGTGTGGGTTTGCATTTCATCCTAGAGTGTGGACGCTCTCACAATTCTGCCCAAAAACACTGCTATGAATATGGAATCAAAACATCAAGAGCAACTTCTCCGAGCAATTTGGTGATGATTCCGTGCACTTTCCAGCATGATAGAGCACGATCACAAGGCAAAAGTGATAATGAAGTGGCTCAGAGATCTAGTGCACTCAAATTAAAATCACACAGTTCATTCCATGAGCGGCAAAATATTCCTGTACATTCACAGTAATCATATACACTCACCTAAAGGATTATTAGGAACACCATACTAATACTGTGTTTGACCCCCTTTCGCCTTCAGAACTGCCTTAATTCTACGTGGCATTGATTCAACAAGGTGCTGAAAGCATTCTTTAGAAATGTTGGCCCATATTGATAGATTTGTGGGATGCACATCCAGGGCACGAAGCTCCCGTTCCACCACATCCCAAAGATGCTCTATTGGGTTGAGATCTGGTGACTGTGGGGGCCATTTTAGTACAGTGAACTCATTGTCATGTTTAAAAAACCAATTTGAAATGATTCGAGCTTTGTGACATGGTGCATTATCCTGCTGGAAGTAGCCATCAGAGGATGGGTACATGGTGGTCATAAAGGGATGGACATGGTCAGAAACAATGCTCAGGTAGGCCGTGGCATTTAAACGATGCCCAATTGGCACTAAGGGGCCTAAAGTGTGCCAAGAAAACATCCCCCACACCATTACACCACCACCACCAGCCTGCACAGTGGTAACAAGTCATGATGGATCCATGTTCTCATTCTGTTTACGCCAAATTCTGACTCTACCATCTGAATGTCTCAACAGAAATCGAGACTCATCAGACCAGGCAACATTTTTCCAGTCTTCAACTGTCCAATTTTGGTGAGCTCGTGCAAATTGTAGCCTCTTTTTCCTATTTGTAGTGGAGATGAGTGGTACCCGGTGGGGTCTTCTGTTGTTGTAGCCCATCCGCCTCTAGGTTGTGCGTGTTGTGGCTTCACAAATGCTTTGCTGCATACCTCGGTTGTAACGAGTGGTTATTTCAGTCAAAGTTGCTCTTCTATCAGCTTGAATCAGTCGGCCCATTCTCCTCTGACCTCTAGCATCAACAAGGCATTTTCGCCCACAGGACTGCCGCATACTGGATGTTTTCCCCTTTTCACACCATTCTTTGTAAACTCTAGAAATGGTTGTGCGTGAAAATCCCAGTAACTGAGCAGATTGTGAAATACTCAGAGCAGCCCGTCTGGCACCAACAACCATGCCACGCTCAAAATTGCTTAAATCACCTTTCTTTCCCATTCTGACATTCAGTTTGGAGTTCAGGAGATTGTCTTGACCAGGACCACACCCCTAAATGCATTGAAGCAACTGCCATGTGATTGGTTGATTAGATAATTGCATTAATGAGAAATTGAACAGGTGTTCCTAATAATCCTTTAGGTGAGTGTATATTGTCTATAATATATGTCATATCCTTTCAGATCAAATTGTAGAGCTTTTGAAGAAGAATGGGTGAACACTCTTCCCGTATACCATAGACAAAAATAATAAAGCAGCAAACTTTGCAAAACACAAAATTGAAGTCACTGCCATTACATTTGGCCATGACTGTATATGGGTCATTCCGTGTCAAATCAACCAAATATCTGAAAATTCAACAATTTGGACACGAGTCACATTGGGGTCCCAATGTCAATGGGACTGAACTATATAGGGCCTTAAATTAAAGGTTCTAAAGGAAAAGTTTATTAAGAATGAGAATCTAGAAGGTATTAAGATATCTTGAATACTTTTAGAGTTACAGGCATGCCAACTTTGGAAAAGGAATATTTATGGCACTCAGACAGGTATGTTCTGTGCAATTGAGATACATTTCTAGTTTCAACATTATTTGTTCTTCAGATATTCTTCTTTAAAAGAAAAAAGGTATCAGCTGTATGTATGTAAAGTGACCCACATTTGGTATTTGACCACTATAAATGTGTACAATTACATTAACATATCACTGGGATTGAACCAATGAGGGCCTTTAAAATAAAAACACCAAAAGGAAAGTTTGTTAAGAACCATAATCATAAACAATGATAACCATAAACCAAACCGTTTGATTATTTTTAGTAAGACATAGTATGCGACGAGATGCATGATAGAGAATGACAAAAAAGAAGAAGGTAAAAAGTTTGCCTTTCGCAGAATCACATTCACATATAAAACAAAACTCCAGTAAACCATCCCGCTTCCAGACCCTTGAAACAAACCAAGTGTCATGTCATGTAAATGAGAAATGGATCTCAAACTGTTTACCTGGACAAATAAAGGTTAAATAAAAAAAGGGAAAAAAAGTGATATATATATATATATATATATATATATATATATATATATATAACAGATAAAGACTGTGTGAATAAAATAGTTCTGTTTAATTTATACAAAATCATGGATTTCTGTATGGCTTCAACAATACAATTAAAAGCCATAAAACATTTCATAGTGATTCATTACAAAGCATAAGTCAACATGCGGTGCAAAAATAAAATCAATCATATGCAATAAAGGCTTGACTAAACTAAATGTTTGTCCAAATAAAAACTAAGATTTCTAGTATTATGTTAAATAATCAACAGTGCAAGTATCCACAGTAAGAAATTTTTTTAACATCACCTTGAGAGGATCTAGAGCACTCAAATGAAAATCACACAGCTCATTCCATGAGCAGCATTGACACCTGAGAATTGGCAAAATATTCCTGTACATTCACAGTGATCATATATATTGTCTATATAGTGCTGATGCATGTCATATCCTTTCAGATCACTTCAGATCAGTAAAACGTGTTACGCAAATCAATTATTTTAAGATTCTTCTACTCGTGGTAGTCTGTAAAATCATAAGAGGTCTTGTTTTTCAAACAGCCGTCTCGTGTGCTGGCTGGTTGTCTTCACAGTGGCGTTTATGACCGGAGTATCAGTGAACTCCACCACGCAGGAACCTGAGGAGCACGGTGCCGCCTCCAGCTCCAGAACGGTTATGTTGTTTTGGACGGAGGTGCTGAGCAGGTGGGCTGGGACAAAGAGGGTCACCTGTGGCCCGCGGGAAGGCCAGTAGCGGCCCACATTAAAACCATTAATCCACACTTGACCCTGGAATAAAAAAAGCATTTATGTTTTCACCAGAGCTAATCTCTTCACATTCATAAATGGATCTCATTATTACCAACCTACCTTCCTCCAGTTGGGAAACTGGATGTATGTGTCCTGAGGGAGGTCAGGAATGCCGTCAGGGATGTGGAAGCTGCCAGCGTAGAAGGTTGGAGGTGAAAGAGCAGGAGGAGGTGTGGTGGTGAGACTGGTGGAGGCAGAGGAGATGGAGACAGATGAGCTCGATGCCGACAACAGCCCGTCACGCACTGCTTCATCTATACTCAGAGAGTACACCGTCCAGTTACCCAGAACATCAGCTCCCAGAGTCAGATTAAACACCAGACCCTGAGGAACACAGAGAGACTGTGAACTACAGGAAAACTAATTCAGATTAGTCAGAAAAAAATATAACAGCTCAAGTTAGAACAGGCTTTGGGACTTTGCTGAGAATTTGTTTTGGTTGCCTTGAAGTCATTAATTTCTCTGCCGTAGTTGATTCTGCCCATGTTTTCCACCAGGATGTCCACACGGCTGCCAGCTTTTCCTGTTATATTGATGGTGATAGCCTTATTCCTCTCCAAGATACCAGCAGAAATCTAAAAAATGAAATGATTTAAGAAGCACAGAATTAAATTACCGTTCAAAAGTTTGGGGTTGGTAAGATTTTTGAATGTTTTTGAAAGAAGTCTCTTCTGCTCACCAAAGCTGCATTTATTTGATCAAAAATACTGTAACATTGTGACATATTATTGCAGTTTTAAATAGCTGTTTTCTATGTGAATATATTGTAAAATGTAATTTATTTCTGTGATCAAAGCTGAATTTTAGCATCATTACTCCAGTCTTCAGTGTCACATAATCTTTCAGAAATCATTCTGATATGATGATTTGATGCTCAAGAAACATTCATTATCAATGATCATTATCAATGATGAAAACAGTTGTGCTGCTTCATATTCTTGTGGAAACAGTAATGCATTTGTTTTAGGATTCTGTGATGAATTCAAAAGAACAGCATTTATTTGAAATAGAAATCTTTTGTAACATTATAAATGTATTTACTGTCACTTTTGATCAATTTAATGTGTCCTTGATGAATAAAAGTATTGCTTACAGGCCCCAAACTTGGCAGTGTACAAAATGTTGTGTTATGCAAACACTTCCAATTAGATATAAATTTGTGCACTTTATCTTAAAAGCCTTTTCATCATCATAGCTATTATGATTATGAGCAACTCAAACATATAACAGAGTGCTTCTTACGCCATCAATGGATATATATGCCCGATCATGAACTCCATTTAGAGGGGATGACAGCGGGGTGGGCTTCAGACAGTTAACAGGTAACACAGTTTGATATAGCATGAAGCCAAATGCCTGACGAGATAATGAGACATCCATAATCATTGAACAGATAAGACACAAAGCAATACAGTTCATAAAAAAGCATCTGCATGAACACTGACTGAGACAAAGCAAAAGGAACATTTAAATTACTAACATTACTTCATATTTACTGGATAACAATAAAGACAAGATGCGGGCATACCTGATTCATTTCGGTAAATGTTGGTGGGTAAAGAGTTTTTACAGGGCCAGAGAAAGATAACACATCCAAAGACTCCGACACAGTCTTGAGCTGCAAGGACAAACAGATCATCCACACTTCATTGGTCATAATTCACTTCAAAACTGAAGTGGGATATAGACACAATAAATAAAGAGAACCTGTTGTGCTTTTTTTTACATCTTCAACTTTCTTTTGTGTGTAATGTTGAGCATGAAAAAGCTCTTTGAAGTCACAAAGCGCTAAGTCACCCCGACGGGAGTTATTCTCTATATCAGTGCTCACTGTTTCTGAACTCCCTGAAACGCCTCCACTGTAGTCTTGAGTTTTCTTCTGGGAACGGACACATCACAATATTCCTCATTTAAATATTTACCACTTGAGTTGAGTTAGTTAGCAGTGTGTTGAAACTCACAGTTATGGTAAGGGGCGTTACATTTCCGAAACACGCTGGAAATGGTTGACCAATCACAACACATTGATCCAGCCGACCAATCGAAGCATACAGCAATTTCAGTAGGTGGAGCTTAAGAGAGATGGGAACTAAACAGGTGTGCGTTTCCCAAAAGCATCGTTAGCCAACTATGGTCACACAAGTTCCGTCATTATCAACATAGTTCAACGGGTCAGTGTTTCCCGAAACCATAGTTCCAACAAACATTCTCAAACAGCATCGCAAAGTTGTGTGGTTGGAACGACAACTCTCGACCTGTGGTTTAAAGCATAGCTTCTTGTTTGCATGACGTGGACCTAATAAATCCTTATATTGCGCAAAATAAGCAAGCTGACATTCAGTACTATATCTTTTATTCAGAATACATACAAATGTAATATACGTCTTTTAGTTTGTCAAGAGAAAAGCAAAGTTTTTTGAAGAGTGTGCATGTGTGTACATGCTCTAGTACGTAAGAATGAGCCTATGATTGAATCTGGAAATAAAGCAAAATAACTGAGAAAAATGAGAATTACTCTTCAGATGCCATATCTGTAATTTAGCGCAAAAAATCTAGCATGAATTCAATCTCTAACAAATTCATTAAAAGAAGTTATTACTCCACCACCTGATTGACATCATTAACCAAAGTGGTTGAACGACAAATTTGCAACAATATGGTTTGAGAAACAGTCGTGACTAGTTGATTTCTTCATCATACTATGGTAGTTAATCAGTAGTTACATCGTTGTATGGGAACGTTACGGACAGACTGGAAAGAGAGGAGCTGCAACAATGTAAAATATGGCATAACCTATTCTAGTTGAGCCCAAAAAACAAAATCAAGACTTTGTTAAAGGGCATAATAGGTCCTCTTTAAATAAAACATAAACTCAAAATATAAAAATCATATTACAACAGTAGTCTAGACAGGCAAAGATGGCAAAAATTATTTACCTTCTTCATTTGCACTTGTCCATATGCAAATTTAGGTGTTGATGGAGGCAGAAGTCCTTCTGGTATATCTTTATACTGTATCCAAAAAACAAACAAAAAAACAATCAGATCGATTTGCATGATTACTGGCCATTGCATTTCTCCTTTGAAAATCATAATTATTTAGATAAATAGCTACATCTTTACCATTTTAATGACTTCTCTTATGGCGAAATACTTCTCTGTGAGGTCTCCAGCTTCTGTAAGGGGGGCGTCATAGTCGTAGCTGGTTGGCTGAGGACCATAAGGAGAGTTGGCGCCTATAATGTGACAAAATCAAAGAAAAACATGAACCGAGACACAATGTAACATATTCTTAGCCTGTAGAGGTACAAATGTCCAAGACCTACCATTCCAATAACCAAAGTTAGTTCCACCGATGAACATATATCTTGAAAGCAATAACAAAAATAGTAATAAATGATAAAATTCTGAAATAAAATAAATCAATGCATTTCTTTCAACTCACAAGTTGACATTGGCTCCTATTTCCAGTATTTCATTGAGGCTCTTGACGACAGCGGCTGTGTGCACGACAGAGTGTTTCTCGCCCCAGTGGTCCAACCAGCCTGTGTAGAACTCAGAGTTCACCTACAAAAGAAAAAAAAGTTCCTTTCTCCAGAACACATTTCTACATGTTAAAATTGTGACACAATGTAGTTCAGTGTAGATTTGCCATCCAGTGTCTTTATATTCATAACTGCTGGTAAGAAAAATTACTGATTCGTACCAAAGGCCCACGTGGCTCTGCATGTCTCTGTGCTTCAAACGCAGCAGTTACATTTGAACCTGCACAAAAATACAGCAATAACATTATCACTCGCAATGCTCAGAAATGTCAGAACCAGTGTTATCATTAACTTAACGTAACAAAATAAACGTTAACTTAAGTAAAATAAAAAAACTAAACAAAAAAAACATTATTTCAGTTTGTGTATATATATATATATATATATATATATATATATATATATATATATATATATATATATATATATATATATATATATATATATATATATATATATATATATATATATATACACACACACAGGTGCTGGTCATATAATTAGAATATCATCAAAAAGTTGATTTATTTCACTAATTCCATTCAAAAAGTGAAACTTTTATATTATATTCATTCATTACACACAGACTGACATATTTCATATGTTTATTTCTTTTAATTTTGATGATTATAACTGACAACTAAGGAAAATCCCAAATTCAGTAGCTCAGAAAATTAGAATATTGTGAAAAGGTTCAATATTGAAGACACCTGGTGCCACACTCTAATCAGCTAATTAACTCAAAACACCTGCAAAGGCCTTTAAATGGTCTCTCAGTTATTTCAGATGCCTTTTTAAAAGACTACAATTGAAAAACGTATGTATTTTATAGGCCTATAAAATTCTACCCGCCAAAGTGTCTATTAGGAGTGACTGCATTACACGGCACTGCTGAAATACACCCACATTTGGCGGGTTGGCAGGTGTTAATGTCAAGCCCTGTATATAACACACACACACATACATACATATATACACTCACCTAAAGGATTATTAGGAACACCTGTTCAATTTCTCATTAATGCAATTATCTAATCAACCAATCACATGGCAGTTGCTTCAATGCATTTAGGGGTGTGGTCCTGGTCAAGACAATCTCCTGAACTCCAAACTGAATGTCAGAATGGGAAAGAAAGGTGATTTAAGCAATTTTGAGCGTGGCATGGTTGTTGGTGCCAGACGGGCCGGTCTGAGTATTTCACAATCTGCTCAGTTACTGGGATTTTCACGCACAACCATTTCTAGAGTTTACAAAGAATGGTGTGAAAAGGGAAAAACATCCAGTATGCGGCAGTCCTGTGGGCGAAAATGCCTTGTTGATGCTAGAGGTCAGAGGAGAATGGGCCGACTGATTCAAGCTGATAGAAGAGCAACTTTGACTGAAATAACCACTCGTTACAACCGAGGTATGCAGCAAAGCATTTGTGAAGCCACAACACGCACAACCTTGAGGCGGATGGGCTACAACAGCAGAAGACCCCACCGGGTACCACTCATCTCCACTACAAATAGGAAAAAGAGGCTACAATTTGCACGAGCTCACCAAAATTGGACAGTTGAAGACTGGAAAAATGTTGCCTGGTCTGATGAGTCTCGATTTCTGTGTAATGGTGCGGGGGATGTTTTCTTGGCACACTTTAGGCCCCTTAGTGCCAATTGGGCATCGTTTGAATGCCACGGCCTACCTGAGCATTGTTTCTGACCATGTCCATCCCTTTATGACCACCATGTACCCATCCTCTGATGGCTACTTCCAGCAGGATAATGCACCATGTCACAAAGCTTGAATCATTTCAAATTGGTTTCTTGAACATGACAATGAGTTCACTGTACTAAAATGGCCCCCACAGTCACCAGATCTCAACCCAATAGAGCATCTTTGGGATGTGGTGGAACGGGAGCTTCGTGCCCTGGATGTGCATCCCACAAATCTATCAATATGGGCCAACATTTCTAAAGAATGCTTTCAGCACCTTGTTGAATCAATGCCACGTAGAATTAAGGCAGTTCTGAAGGCGAAAGGGGGTCAAACACAGTATTAGTATGGTGTTCCTAATAATCCTTTAGGTGAGTGTGTGTGTATATGTGTATATATATATATATATATAAATAACGGTGATATATAGGCTGTGCAGACCTGGGCCGAAGTCAACAGTGGCATAGATGCCCTGGAGGGATCCACACTTGAGATAACCCACGCCTGCTCCATCAGTGGTGAAGAGGACCACCTCATCTCCCAGATGAGACCGGAACAGCTGGCTGAGATGCCGCATGTAATTAAAATCACAGGCGAAGTAACTGCCGTATTCATTCTCTACCTGCGTATAAAAGCAATCACATTCATAAATGTAAGATTGAAAATTGAAACTTATATACATATTTCACATATTTACATACTTGTTTGTCCTTAAATAGCTTAAAAGGGTAAACATATACAAACTAACATAAATAATATGTAACATTTTATACATAGGGTCATCTATATATGGTATACAGGGTTTTTATGCATATGCATAAGCAGACATTTTATGAACTGGTAACATAATAAGCTGGAAAATAACTGAAATATTATTGAGTGAAAAGACAGGAAATTTCAGTGTTCAGTGCCATGAGTTTAGCATTAAGGCAGGCTGAAATCATCACGGACATGTTGTGAAAATTACATGTTCAAGAATCAATATATATATAATTATAACATTTTTGTGCAAATGTTATTTTTACCAGCGTGATTGTATAACTGTCTTACTTGCACAGTAACGATAGGTCCGCCGTTCTGGTACAGGTAACGTTTTATGATGGGCAACAACTTCCCCATCCACTTATCCACTGCTACGAGGTAATCTAGAGCAATATAAAGAACTCCACTGGAGCTTACAAGATATACATTTCACTCGTTCAACTGAATCTTTTCCAGTCTAAGGTTAATCAATAACTCACGTTATTACCTGGATCAGATGATCGCAGCACAATGTCTTTCTTTTTCAACAGCCAGGCAGGCAAACCCCCCTAAAACAAGAAACATTGAGCCTTTTGAACATTTACACTCCACTCCTATTTCATGGTTTGCGTTCTCCGGCCACTAGGTGCTGTTGCCGTGCGGATGGGCGTCCAGAACGCATTGGGGGTTTTCTGTTTTAGCTGAGGATGGTGTTGTTTAAGTGGTGCTGAATCAGTTTTTACAACAGAAATTAATCAATCAAAAACCTACTTTAGCTTTTTCTAAAGCAAAATTAATTTCCTATTATCACTGTAAAGCTGCTTTGAAGCAATCTGTGTAGTAAAAAGCGCTATATAAATGAAGGTGACTTGACTTGACAACACATATTCTGTTTCTTTGTCAATTCTTTTCACTATACACAACTGTACAGTATAATACATTAAAACAAATGTATTATTATATTAAAAATTTACTATATTTACATCGGAATTATTTAGATCAGGGGGTTTCAATCTTTTAGATACCACGGACCCCAAATATGATCATCCTCATGCAAAGGAAACCCATCCCAAAAATAAAAAAAGCGATATATTTTCATGTATAAACGCCCAATTTATACTATAAAAATGTAAATTATAAATATTTTGTTTCTGTAACATCTGTTACATTATGTTTTTTTTTTTACTCACTACAGTACTGTGCTGTTAGATGTATTATTTGTGTTTGTTTATTTAAAATTGTTATTTAGTTATTTAACATTATTATTTATTTAAATAAATCAGTTATTATTTATTATTTAAATCAAATTTTTACATTTATTTTAAATCAAAAGCATTAATTAATTTATTCATTTTGTATTGTTTTTCCACAGACCCCCTAGTACTCTCTCTAGTTTGAAAACCCCTAATTTAAATGCGTCTCTGTCTTTTCTCACCATATCCCACTCTGCACAGATGTACGGGCCTGGTCTCATGATGACCAGCAGGCCGATGTCTTGGCATAGCTGCAGGAAGTACTCTAGATCACCATCTCCGCTGAAGTTGTACTGACCAGGCACCGGCTCGTGGAAGTTCCATGGCACATACCTGTGAATGAACTCGGACATTAGGGAAATCTGAGTTGGGATGAGTGGAATACAAAATTAGAATAAAAATGGCCAAAGAAATTCCATTGATTAGTACATATTATAAAATAATTTCATACAGATTGTACTTGCAATGAGCAATGTCTGAACAATAACATATAGCTCAGAAAAAAGTATATTCACTGTTGAATTTTCCGTGAGATTGTATTAATTTCCATGACTTTTCCAGGCTTGGAAACCACAATATTTATATATCCAGGTTTTCCTTGACTGTGGGGAGGGCTTGACATTAACACCCGCCAACCTGTCAAATGTGGGTGTATTTTCAGCAGTGGCGTGTAACGCAGTCACTCATACTAGCCACTTGAAATATTTGTTGAAATGTATATAAAATATATACATTTTTCAATTGTAGTATTTTGAAAAGGCATCTAAAATAATAAACTAAGTGCAATGTAGAGCTGTCAAAAATACAGATTCTGAAATATCTGAGACGCTTCCAGTCATTTTCCGCAGAACAGACACACGATACTGCTCTTTCTCTCTCTCATCTCTCCGACAGCGAGTTACACACAAACCCTCCTCCCCTCACTCACTCGTTTCATTTGCTCCAGATGATAATGTTGGTGTTGCAGAGCTTGAATTTCAGCTTAGGATTGTGCATATTGCCCATAATTGTACTCATTCCTGCAGATTTTGTGCTCACACCCAAAGTTCGCACACATAAAGCCGCCTCTCAGTAGTAAATTAAGTTCTTTTTTGCTGCTTATGGCGCTTAAACAGTCAAATACACACAGAATAAGGGCAAAATATAAATCTTGGTGAGTATTCATGTAAACACAGTGAGGTATATTTTAAGTGAACGTAAACAGTTGTCACACGCATGTGTGACAGTATAATGGATTCGTGCGTCAGTCTTAAAGTGACAGTAGCCTAATATTCCTGCTGCCAAATTATGAGATAATATTAAAAAATATATATATGGAAGTTTTTCCCCATGGTATCAATGTCAAAATTGTGGCCAGTGAAAATGCTGAGTGGCTAGTAACTTTGGAAAACCGCTAGCCACAATGACTGGTGAGCAAAAAAGTTAATGTTAAGTCCTGAATGAACAAAACATTGCAAACAACTGATACTGAATCATTGTCATTTCCTCTTACGTCTGGATGGCGTTCAAACCAGCCATGTACATCTTGAGTAGCCTGTCCTTCCAATAGACTCTGGGAATCCGGTTGTAGTGGATGCTGCCCGAGATGTAGCGAAATGGCTCTCCATCTTTAAGGAAGCAGTTTCGATGGTAATCCACAGAGAAACTGGGTGTTGAAGCATACTACAAAAAGGAAAAGGATATGAAGTCCTTTTTCAGGAGTCATGCGTTCATTCCAAACCGGTTTGGTTTTCCTACTTCTATGGAACACAAAGATATTTTGCACTGTATGTCTAAACCGTTTCCCCCCATACAAATGAAAGTGGATGGGGACTGGGGCATTTGAGTCCCAAATGACGAAAACGTGGTCTCAAAAAAATCATGGCAGGTTTGATGTCTAGGATGGTTCATGTTTGTCTTGTGGCCAATCATTATTGACATCAAAATTATCATCAAGACATGTTTTTGTCATTTTTTTTCTCAGCATAACAGCCCCAGTTCTCATTCACTTTCATAGTACAGAAGGGACAAAGAGCAGTTGTTTAGACACCCTTTCTGTTTGTGTTGAAAGATTAATATGGAACGACATGAGGATGGGATTGTGATTTTTATGAACTATCTCTTTAAATAACAGTATCATAAGGATTTATGTTTGATGACTGACTTCCTCACATGACAAGTCACAAGACGCAGGAGTCACGACAGTCTGGACGCACTTGTCAGATTCAGAGATCCATTATCATAACATCAGAGCAAAAGTTCGACCAAATCTCTCAGAAATTCGTCTATAAACAGTGTCTGAATAGCAAACAATAGAAAGTATGACACTTTTCTTAGATGGTAGTGCATAATGCAAGTCACTGTTTCAAGTGATGGAGAGAACATCTGCACACTATAACGTTACTTTAACGTTACTTAAAACAAATAGACAAAGTTAAAACTTGCCGTGACCGATGGTAGGGTCAGGAAGATAACCAAGATGAGTCCGACTTCCGCAGTCATGGTGTTTGAATCAGCAAACAGCAGTGCGGAAGTCAAATGCTATTTATTTTGGTTGCTACTGGCGATGTCCGACTCGTGAACGAATCATTCTCTGGAGTCGGATCTTTTTATAATGAACTAGGTGAACCGTTTCACAGAGCAGGTCTGAACGATTCGTTCACAAATCGAACTCAAACAGTAAAACTGTTACATTAAAACCGACCTGGTATTTATTAATTATTTTTAGTTACTATTAAGTAATAAAATAAAGTGAAATTAAATGCTAATGCGCCTTGTGAGTTGTAGTCGTCACAACAAAAAGTATTGTGACAAACTGAACTTAACAAATAAGATTACAATAAACACCTTTAGTAATAGAAATCTGTTTACTGGAATATTTTACTGTAAAGCATGGACCATGTGGTGACGCTACAGAAGATTCATGTTTTAAACAGGTTTGATAAACTCCCAATTTCCCAAATCGAACTGAGGGTAAGTTTACAGGTGTATACCTTCTAAAAATGGAAACGTTTTCCCATTGCGTTTTCGCGTACAGATGACAACATTATCAAAACGATCCCCGTTCACACATGACTAAAACGCTGTATTATTCATGCCAGGCCAGTAGATGGCGATGTCACTTTGTAAAGACACGCCTATAGACTGGACACGTAACACGCATGTGCATGATGCCACCGTTTTCATGTATTCTTGTTCTCGTAGGTTACACGAAGACGATAACATTACTGTTTTTAAAAACACGCACTTTGGGGCTGTTTACAGGACACCGTTTTCAACTAAAATCTGGAAACTTTGTATGTGTTTTGGCCGTTGATTTACACAACAACAGCGTTTTAGCGGCCTGAATCGGGTTTCCAAAAGCACGTTTTTGAAAATTATACTGTTATCGAATTTGTGAAAACGGTGAAGTCATGCACATGCATATGATGTGTTCAGTTCAGTCAGACGAGCTGTGTTACTTTACAAAGTATCATCGCCATCTACTGGCCTGGCATGAATAATACCGCGTATTTAGTCGTTTTGTAGATCCTTGTGAATGTGGATTGTTTTGACAATATTGTTATCTGTACTCGAAAAAAGCAAAGGAAAAACTTTTACGATTTTAATACATCGTTGACGAGTAAACATACCATATGAAAACATTAAAAATGTGCCTTTTCAGGCCCTCAAAAAAACAGTGTTGTGTAAATGAATGGCCAAAGCCTATACAAAGTTTACTGTTTGTAGTTGAAAACCGTGTTGTGTGAACGGCCCCTGAATCAGTAAAGTTCTCAATCGCTTGATAACTGTCTCTTTCAGACACATCCAGTGTTTTAACTTCAATATTTAAAACATATTTAATATTTATTTAATGTTAGTAGTATTTATTTCATATTTTTTATTATTAGAAAGTAATCCAATAAAATAAAATAAAAATTTAAATATAACTTGTGATAAAAGAAGTGGCAAACTGAACTGGAGACATTAGAAAATATAGAAAATATAAACCAAAAAAGCGTAGCCTAAGAAACAGCAACATTGTACTGGATTTTTTTTACTTACTTTTTTTTTAATGATAGAACTTGTAAAAAAAACTACATAAAACAGGCACTAAAGTAAGAAAGCTCCAAAGACATTCACAACCTTAGAGACTTCATTAAAAGAGCAAGCTCGTTACAGAAAACCTTGTATAAAGGAGGAGATTTAGACATAAAGAATTTGCCTTCTCCATCTTTACTGGAACGTTTTGCATGAACCACGTAATGACGCAAAAGAATCACAGGTTCGGATCTTTGAACCGGTTCGAGAACCGACTTGCTCAAATGAGTCGGACATAGGTGCCCTCCTAACCACTAGGGAGCGCTGTTGATTACTTCCAAATGATTCTTGACACTCATCCGTCTCTCAGAGAAACACAGGAGGGAATACACGTGTGTTTCCGCACATGTGTGGTTTTTATTACGGTTTAAATATCTTTGTATTGTATTGATCGACACAGCGCTAATGATGTCAGCGTCAATAGACAAGGACACAGACGGCGGAGATGATGTTATGATGGCTGAAGGTCTTGATAACGAGGCGGATTCTCCCGTTGTGAGCCGCACACGGAGTGGTCGCAGACTCCGGACGCCCGCGGCCAAAACTCCTGTCCGCCGGACCAGAAAGTCTGTTGTCCGAGAAGATCCGGCAGAAAGCATCGAGGAATCACCACCAGATGAATGTACAGCAGATACTAAAGGCGAACAGTGCAGCCCAGGCACAGAAACAGTATGTGCAGATGAAACTACTTCATCAGCAGCAGAAGTCAGTCAAGAGTCGGTTTTGGACACTGCAGACCAGACCAGCGAGAAGGAAAATGTGGTAAATAACACAGAGACAGGGTCCACTGGTCCTATAGACCCCAAGAAAGGGGCCAAAAAAAGGACTCACTCAGAATCCAGTGAGAAGAAAAGTAAGACTGTGCCTTTTGGCAAACCCAAGTCTGGAAGAGTATGGAAAGAACGAAAGAAGCAAAGGTGAATAACACTATAAATATTCCGTTTCTTATTACTGTCAGGTGATATCATTGTGTCTATGTTTGCATTCATGTTCTTGCATATCCAAAATAATAATTTGGTACATAAACATTTCCCCTAAGTACTGTAGCTTTGTTTGTGTTTGTTTGCTGGTACATTTGTTTGTTCTGCTCAGATGTGCTCACTCTGTGCTGACTGTGTTTTGTAGGTTCTCTGCTCTGTTGAGAGACAAACCTCTGCGGACTTCATGGGAAAAGAAGATGGAGGTCAAGAGAGAGAAACAGCAGGTGAAGCGATACCACCAGCAGCTGAAAGATGAGCAAGCCAAAGAAAAAGAGGTGAGTTTCTGCCCCAAAACTGTGTTTTTGAAAAAAAAAGGTGCGTCCCAATTTGCGTACTTAATATGCACACTTTTGTGCTGTTTTGTAGTTTAAATAGTGCGAGTAGTGTGTTCACTCTGAAAATTCCAAATAGAATAAGTGCACTTTAAATACTCGGATGGTCCACGTAGTTGACCATGTGCACGGAACTGTTCTTAAGAACTTGCGCAATAATATAAGCCAGCTGGAAAACTTCCGGTTAAATGTCACTTGTTGGTGTGTTGGTATATTCAATGTCCTGAGGTAGCTTTAACAGCATCATTAGTGTAATACTTGGTTCATAATCAGAATATAGTCACTTATACCATGGTCTCTCTGAAAACCCTTTTCTGATTGGCTGGAAGGTGTGCAATAAAACAGTTTAATGCACAGGTAGTTCCAAGTCAGTTGAATCAGCGTTCTATATTATTGCGCTGTTTTCATTGAACCGCACACACATAGGCCTACGTCACTCGTATACAGAGAGCGGAGATTGCGCTGCACAAGCACAGAAACGTATCAACGCTGCCCTGCGACTTTTAGTAATAAAACAGCTTTGCTACTGGATCACTACATTATATTTCTCAGCAACGATGGGGTTACATCCTTATTTTTAAGTAATAAACGCACATCTTCGTTGTTAAGAGAGACGCTGAACAACAGGCGTAGGTATGAATCTCTCTCTCTCGATAATTAGTTCGAATAAATGTAATCTTACGCTCTACTTTATCTCTGTGCCTGACTCAAAGCGGGCAGAATGACAAGCCGTAACTGACGAAAATAAGCAGCGGTGAAAAGAAAATACAATTTTCTTAGCGATAGATGCTAAGTGAAAATAGTGATTCTATTTACACCATGTAAAAGTAGTTCTTTGCAATATGTGTAAATAGTAATTAGATGCTATTTATTCTTTATTTTGGCAGATGCATACTATTTGCACCTCAGTATTGTTGTACACAAACAGGATGCAATAATAACAGAGTGCAAATGATTATCAGATAGATGCTGTATTAATGGGACAGCCCTTCCTAACCCTATCCAATAAATACTCTTATTATTATTAAACATTTTGTTAGGCGCTTTATTTCTAATACATTTTCTTAATTTTTATTGAAAGTAAATGCCTTTCCGATGTGAAATGTGATGGGAAAAGGGAGAAGAGCGAGCTTGGCAGAAGGTGGATTCAAACCTGGGTGGATTGCGTTAAAACCTAGTTCCACGCGCCTTATGCTCTACTGACTGCACCGCTGAAGACGTTGAAACTCGCGTGTCTTTTTTAATCTTGTGTGGCCCATCCAGGTATTGTTGGGTGGAGATAGTGTAAATAGCGCTTGCCAATAAGGCGTGCTATTTGCACTTGGTCACTTCTGGTCAAATACACTCACCTAAAGGATTATTAGGAACACCTGTTCAATTTCTCAGTAATGCAATTATCTAATCAACCAATCACATGGCAGTTGCTTCAATGCATTTAGGGGTGTAGTCCTGGTCAAGACAATCTCCTGAACTCCAAACTGAATGTCAGAATGGGAAAGAAAGGTGATTTAAGCAATTCTGAGCGTGGCATGGTTGTTGGTGCCAGACGGGCCGGTCTGAGTATTTCACAATCTGCTCAGTTACTGGGATTTTCACGCACAACCATTTCTAGAATTTACAAAGAATGGTGTGAAAAGGGAAAAACATCCAGGCAGTCCTGTGGGCGAAAATGCCTTGTTGATGCTGGAGGTCAGAGGAGAATGGGCCGACTGATTCAAGCTGATAGAAGAGCAACTTTGACTGAAATAACCACTCGTTACAACCGAGGTATGCAGCAAAGCATTTGTGAAGCCACAACACGCACAACCTTGAGGCGGATGGGCTACAACAGCAGAAGACCCCACCGGGTACCACTCATCTCCACTACAAATAGGAAAAAGAGGCTACAATTTGCACGAGCTCACCAAAATTGGACAGTTGAAGACTGGAAAAATGTTGCCTGGTCTGATGAGTCTCGATTTCTGTTGAGACATTCAGATGGTAGAGTCAGAATTTGGCGTAAACAGAATGAGAACATGGATCCATCATGCCTTGTTACCACTGTGCAGGCTGGTGGTGGTGGTGTAATGGTGTGGGGGATGTTTTCTTGGCACACTTTAGGCCCCTTAGTGCCAATTGGGCATCGTTTAAATGCCACGGCCTACCTGAGCATTGTTTCTGACCATGTCCATCCCTTTATGACCACCATGTACCCATCCTCTGATGGCTACTTCCAGCAGGATAATGCACCATGTCACAAAGCTCGAATCATTTCAAATTGGTTTCTTGAACATGACAATGAGTTCACTGTACTAAAATGCCCCCCACAGTCACCAGATCTCAACCCAATAGAGCATCTTTGGGATGTGGTGGAACGGGAGCTTCGTGCCCTGGATGTGCATCCCACAAATCTCCATCAACTGCAAGATGCTATCCTATCAATATGGGCCAACATTTCTAAAGAGTTCTTTCAGCACCTTGTTGAATCAATGCCACGTAGAATTAAGGCAGTTCTGAAGGCGAAAGGTGGTCAAACACAGTATTAGTATGGTGTTCCTAATAATCCTAATAATAGGTGAGTGTATTTTGCGCTGCAAACATCAATAACAGCATAACAGCGGGGTAATCCATAGCTAGCTGTGTGTTAAAGGTTTTTAATGCGCTTCGCGTCAGGCAGTTCTTTGCCTCCACGTTGTGCATTAAAATCCTTTAATACACAGCTAGCCGTGGATTATCCCATACTTAATAATCAGGCCTAGCATTAATTTAGTTATTCAAACGTAAGACAACATAAAAAAGACGCGTCCCTCAGTGTTCCTCCTCTGCAAAATTCAATTCGACCATCAGTTTTCACACTTCCGTGTGAAAAAAAGCATCAACACACTGTAAATTAAAGATTTATTGTGCACTTTAGTTAGATTCATTGAACAAAATGGGAGTTTTCACAAGTCTGAAATCAGTGAGCTTGCGCTGTATTACATAACATGGCTATGAGCCAATAAATGCTCCTCTGTCGCCATCTATTGTTTACTTATTATAAATAATATATAGTTATAGTGGTAATTAATATCTTTTTTATTTTTAAATAAGTGTTTTCTATCAAATGCTGTATTTCCTACATCTTGAAATGTTCGGTTTTACAAATGGGGACAATCTCAGAAGGGTGAACAATTAATTGATCATCACATAAAAATAACATTGAAGTGCTGGAAAAATGTTGTGTGTGTACAGACACTGTGTTTCTTATTCCAACATTCCCATTAGCCTTGTCATTACGGTAATCAATTAAACGGGTTACGAGTACAGAATGACAGCTAACCAGAAATGCGCAAGCTGGCTTATGGAAAACCAGGAAGTAACTGTGCATATGTTCAATTAACCGAAAAATTTAAGTGAGGAATGTTGGACCCTTAATGCACTCAACTTTAATTAAGTAGCAGACAAAATAACACAAATAATAAATAACCTTATAAAATTCATACACTACACAGTTGAGTGCATAGTGTGTAATTTGGGATGTAACTTTAGGTTCAGTAAGATTTTAAGTATTAACAGTAAAATTGTGAAATATAATTACAGTTTACTCCAGTCTTCAGTGTCACATGATCCTTCACAAATCATTCTAATATGATGATTTGCTGCTTTTGCTGCTTTATTATTATTATTATTATTATTTCATTTTTATAATGTTTAATACTTTTGTGAAAACTGCAGTCAGGATACTTTGATGAATAGAAAGTTCAAAAGAATAGCATTTATTAAAAAAAAATGTAACATAAATGTCTTTGCTGTCCCTTTTGATCAATTTAATGCGTCCTTGCTGAATAAAAGTATTAATTTATGAGAAACAGTGACATTGTGACCTGTGGAAAATGTCATGAAGTTTCAGGCTGATATAAGTTAATAACTGAAATCATAGTAAACATTGTTCATATCTACTTTTTCTCAATTTATTTTTCTTACAGGACAAGAAGAAGAGGAGAGCAGAAAATCTGAGAAGACGAGCAGAAAACGAGAGAAAAGCGGAGATTGTGCAAGTGGTAAATGCAGAATGTCATTTTGCAGCAGAATTCAGATGTTTCTCAGTTTTTGTGCCACATTATTCTTTGTTTGTCTTTTTAACTCATTACTGTTTTGCTTTCAGATTAAGAATACAGCAAAGATCAAGAGAATGAAGAAGAAACAGCTGAGGAAGATTGAGAAAAGAGACACGCTCTCAATGGTGCAGAAAACACCACCTAGTGTCAAGAAGGGTGGAGGGAAAAGCTTGTAGAGGGTTTAATGCAGCAATATGTGAGAATCTCTGTATATCTAAAATGTTTGTTGCCAGTCTGTACCACCTCTTGGATGAACTGGCATGCGGACCTTAATATGGGAAAAAAAAAACTTTGGAAATGTCATCATTTTGCATCTGTGACTCAGAGTAGAGAGCTTTGTATGTCACTGAGAGGTCTGGGTTGTGTTTCTGCTTCAGATCTCTGGGTCTGATGTAATATTTGTACAGCAAATTGCAATGCGAATAAATATGTTTTGATTTCATGGACACCTGTTTCCCGTCACCATTTATGTGATTGTCACATGAAAAACAATGAAAATATATATCTTTATAGATCCACCCTTAATATCTCCCTGGATAATGCATGTTAAATGGTTTTATTTTTATTGTTTTATAGTACAGTAGGAAGGTTTCATTTTCAAAACGGACTTACCTTGAAAACAGGGTACTTTCCACTTTTATCATGGTTCGATGTGGTTGTGGCAATGTTTATTTAGCCGAAATGCTTTCACTTTCAGTATCTCGGGTGCTTTTTACAAGGTGGGATGGAGTGATCAGTACTTTTGAGTCTCAAACGGTACTATTATATATTTTATAATTTTAATAGAGCTTAAAGCAGCTTTACAGTGATAACATGAAAATGATGCATTTGAGCTGTTCAGCTGAAGTTCAGTGTTGATTCAGTTCTGTTGTAAAGATCATTCATTATTATATTACTTAATTTCACCTATAAAGCAGTTCTGAAAAAAGTGATGTCATCGTTCAGTTCAGTTCTCATACAACAGCGTCAGTAGTCAGATCAATATTGTTGAATATTGTGTCCCCAACCAAGCAAGCCAGAGGCGACAGTGGCAAGGAACCCAAACTCCATCAGGTGACCGAAAAAAACCTTGAGAGAAACCAGGCTCAGTCGGGGGGCCAGTTCTGGACAACGAACACAGTGTCATTTTGATTCAGGCTGCATCACAAGTCAGAATTCAGATCGGGAGCATTCAAATATTCACCCAGTTCACCCAATACGAGTTAAAGAAATGTGTTTTTAGTCTGACATAGTGTGTCTGCTTCCCGAACAAGACTAGGAAGACTGTTCCAGAGTTTAGGTGCCAAATAGGGAAAGGATCTGCCAGCAACAGTTGATTTGGATATTCTAGGTATAATCAACTGGCAAGAATTTTGAGATTGCAATAGACATGAAGGACTATAATGTGTTAGGAGCTCGCTCAAGTACTGGGGAGCTAAACCATTTAATGCTTTCTAAATAAAACAAAGCCATAATGGATAGTTACATTTTTTTTTAAAACATTTCTATCAAATGTGCCTCCATTGAATGTTTTTCATTTACCTCTAGTGGTCTGAGATGAACTAGGCAGAAGGAAACAACCAGGTCATATAAGGTGATGGTGGGTGGAGTATAATAGAAAGGTACTTTCCATCCTTTCCATCCTATAAAAATGCTAGCGCAAAGATCACAATAAACACAAAGCAACACAGACAAGCAGCATGGCTACAGCTTATATTGCAGCAACTGTAAGATTATTTTAAATACATTTTAAAATACAATAATTTAACACAATTTCCTGACATTTTTAATAGTATTATTAATATGAAAGTGTTGTAATTGTCACTTTGTCCAGCCTTATATTTTGTTTTATTGCGATAAAGTGCCCCACTAACTAATGTCTCGATTCTCTTTCAGATTCAATACCTTAAATCTCAGCCTGCAGCATTTGGAGTCAGGCAGTGTGTGAAGGGAGACCCCAAAGACACTGTGCCTGTTCCCTTCCACGAGCCGTTGGAAAAGTCCACTCACACCGTTCTTCAGGTTCAAGAGCCTGTTTCACAAAGTCCTAAACGTTTTCCTGTGAACATCTTTAATGGGTTTGATGGAATGAAGGTTCCTGTGACAGTGAGGAGTACCGATACCATCGGGAAACTGCAGCAGAAGGTCCTGAAGCTGAGACCAGACCTCGGAGGAAGCCTGAATCTGGTCTACAATGGCAAACCGGTTCAGCTGCACCAGACGCTGTCTGAGCTCCAAGTGAAGCCTGGAGCCACGTTCATCACCTTCCAGAAATGTCATGGGGGTTAACAAAGACGTAGACGCATCGCTTTTCTTTTTCTCTCTCTCCTCTGTTTATCTGTAACTTTATGCTGCGTGGTAAATCACATATGCTTTATTCACAAACTTTTACTTGTCACAACTTCTCTTACCGTTAGCTGATATGACGTGTCATACATCAGTCAAAGGTTTGAATATTCTTGACTCGGTTTAATCATTAGTAATGCAACAAGCCCTGTTGATGCAAACAGAAATGGAAGTGAAACTAATTAAACAAAGTTGAATATGTTATCTGAGCTGCAAGAAGACATGAATAGAAATGTTATATTAAGTGTTTTGTTTAACCTGATGGAACAAAGATGAAGTTTTTTGTTTTTGTACTTCGAGTTTGTGATGAAACAGCAAAGGAAAGGGTACTTTCAGGGATTCATGATAACAAAACATTTTCATTTTCGTTTCATTTTCACTCTGTATCAGTTCACTGACATCTGTATATAAACACAGATAGAAATGATAGAACCAAAATAGAAACTCTCACATCTCTGATTTTGTGGAAGACAACAATTTATCACATGCAACCTTATAAACATGTAACGTATGCACAGATGTTTATAAGTAATTGTGATTTGCACTTGTCTATATGTAAATTTGACTCTTCAGTTTTAATAAAGATAAAATAGGCATGAAGCACTAGTAATAAATTGTATGCATTCTTTTCTTATTCAATACTATTTTATTATAAAGAGCATCATGAGTTTCAATGGAAGCAAGAACATCTGACCACCTGTACAGAGAGTCACATGATCAGTATCTCCAAGAAAGAAAGCAGAATCTTAACTATTTCTTCTTTTCACTCTATTACATATAGTTTTATGAGGTTATTAACCTCATAGGTTAGCTTTATAAGATTATTTTTGGCACATATAAATGTCCACCCATCCATTTTCCAAACGCCTTGCCATATGTATGGGTCGCAGGATAAATAAATGCTTAGATTGAAAGATGGAAGGTAGATTGGTAGTATTCTGTGAGAAAAAAGGGTTTCACTTTATTTTGATGGTCCCATTAACACATTCTATTGACTAAATGTAACGTTGCACCTACATGTCTACAAACTCTCATTAGAGTGTTAGTAGAGTATTAGTAGGCGGGTTAGGGTTAGAATAAGTTGACATGTAATTGCAAAGTTACTTATAGTTAGTAGAATGTTTGTTGCGGGACCATCACAATAAAGAGTTAGCAGAAATTAGACAGACAGTCTACTAATTCTTATAGTCAACAGAATGTTCAAAAGGGACCATCAAAACAAAGTGTTACCAAAAAATGACAACACCCTAAAACTCAGTGGTCAGCAAGGGAACATTTTCTGTAAGAAACGAACTGTGTGCACAAAAGTGATATTGTAATCTTAGCCAGGTCATAGCTAGGGTATCCAGGGCCCTGGTGTTGGTTGTTGCTGTAGGTCCCCCTTGGGCCATTCGGGCCGGTTGAGATGTGGAGGGGGGTGTTTGAAAGTTCATGTATCAGCTGTAATGTAGATCACTATACCATCTACACATATACTCACCTAAAGGATTATTAGGAACACCTGTTCAATTTCTCATTAATGCAATTATCTAATCAACCAATCACATGGCAGTTGCTTCAATGCATTTAGGGGTGTGGTCCTGGTCAAGACAATCTCCTGAACTCCAAACTGAATGTCAGAATGGGAAAGAAAGGTGATTTAAGCAATTTTGAGTGTGGCATGGTTGTTGGTGCCAGACGGGCCGGTCTGAGTATTTCACAATCTGCTCAGTTATTGGGATTTTCACGCACAACTATTTCTAGAGTTTACAAAGAATGGTGTGAAAAGGGAAAAACATCCAGTATGCGGCAGTCCTGTGGGCGAAAATGCCTTGTTGATGCTAGAGGTCAGAGGAGAATGGGCCGACTGATTCAAGCTGATAGAAGAGCAACTTTGACTGAAATAACCACTCGTTACAACCGAGGTATGCAGCAAAGCATTTGTGAAGCCACAACACGCACAACCTTGAGGCGAATGGGCTACAACAGCAGAAGACCCCACCGGGTACCACTCATCTCCACTACAAATAGGAAAAAGAGTCTACAATTTGCACAAGCTCACCAAAATTGGACAGTTGAAGACTGGAAGTCTCGATTTCTGTTGAGACATTCAGATGGTAGAGTTTTCTTGGCATACTTTAGGCCCCTTAGTGCCAATTGGGCATCGTTTAAATGCCACGGCCTACCTGAGCATTGTTTCTGACCATGTCCATCCCTTTATGACCACCATGTACCCAACCTCTGATGGCTACTTCCAGCAGGATAATGCACCATGTCACAAAGCTCGAATCATTTCAAATTGGTTTCTTGAACATGACAATGAGTTCACTGTACTAAAATGGCCCCCACAGTCACCAGATCTCAACCCAAAGAGCATCTTTGGGATGTGGTGGAACGGGAGCTTCGTGCCCTGGATGTGCATCCCACAAATCTCCATCAACTGCAAGATGCTATCCTATCAATATGGGCCAACATTTCTAAAGAATGCTTTCAGCACCTTGTTGAATCAATGCCACGTAGAATTAAGGCAGTTCTGAAGGCGAAAGGTGGTCAAACACAGTATTAGTATGGTGTTCCTAATAATCCTTTAGGTGAGTGTACATGAACTATACTACATAAAATGAAAACACGTATACATGAGGGAAACCTGCTTCTTTGGAACAGGGAATTTAGGTTTGGTGATTCCCATTTTCTCTAAAATGGCATATCTGGATTTTGCGATCCAATGTTTGGTAGCAGTTCCTGTAAATCGTGTGTTGGCAAGAAACTTTTTGGGTTGGCCATCAACAGGGATGATAGGTAAATTCCAAAACTCTTTCTATAAAATCTATAAAAATCTGGTAACCATATCAGACAACAAAAGCATTGGAAGGAAGCATCTCAAGGCAGCATGACTACAGACATTCACCCAGCACTTGTAAGATATTTGTTTTAAATACATAATTTTGTTAAGATAAAATGTAAAATGTATTAATGTTTTTGGAAGAAGTCTTGGTAACACTTTACCTAAATCCATTATATATAATGAATTAAAATAATTTAGAATCAATTAACTAAGCCTTGCAATGAAAAGATCCAATGCATTGTATTGTACATTATGAATACCTTTATTTTGCATTATACATAAAGGCTTTAAGTGTTATCAAAGTCTCTAAGCTCACCAATATTTAATCAAAAATACAGTAAACAGTAATATTGTGAAATATTATTACAATTTTAAATATTTTTTTTCTATTTGAATATATTGTAGAATGTAAATTATTCCTGTGATCAAAGCTGAATTTTCAGCATCATTACTCCAGTCTTTAGTGTCACATGATCCTTCAGAAATCATTCTGATATGATGATTCGATGCTCAAGAAACATTTCTGATTATTATCAATGTTGAAAACAGTTGTGCTGCTTCATATTCTTGTGGAAGAATTGTTGTATTTTTCCAGGATTCTTTGATGAATAGAAAGTTAAAAAGAACAGCATTTGTTTGAAATATAAATATTTTGTAACATTATAAATTAACTGTCACTTTTGATCAATTTAATGCGTCCTTGTTGAATTAAAGTATTCAAGAAAAACAAAATTTTTACTGACCCCAAAGTTTTGAATGGTACTAAACATGAATTCCCTTTATATTTTGTTTTGTCATGAGGTGCCCTGCATTCATTCACTGAATATCCTGAATCTCTTTCAGACTCCAAACCTTTTTCAGCCCGAAGCATGTGTACCCTGGCAGTGTGTCAAGGGAGACCCCAAAGGAGACCCTGCTCCACTTCCTGAGCCGCTTGACAATACAACCCACACCGTTCTTCAGGTTCAAGAGCCTGTTTCACCAGGTCCTAAACGCTTTTCTGTGAATATCTTTAATGGCTCTAAAGGAGTCAATATTCCTGTGGTGGTAAGGAGCATTGATATCATTGGGAAACTGCAGCAGAAGGTCCTGAAGCTGAGACCAGACCTTGGAGGCTGTGGGAATCTGCTCTACAATGGCAAACCGGTTCAGCGGCACCAGACGCTGTCTGAGCTCAAAGTGAAGCCTGGAGCCACGTTCATCACCTTCCAGAAATGTCATGGAGGTTAAAAACCAGAAATGTCTTCCTTATGCTTACTTTTAAACATGCACTATACCATAGGATAATTCACACTGTGGGACTCTAAATGTACCGTCATTATTTTTATCCATATAATCTTGTGTCATATATCAGATTTGGACATATTTTACTAAATTCATATCTAATGATATTAAAAATCTCTTGACTTATACAAGCCTATGCCTAAATGATTGTTTATGTAGACCAATATATTTTAGATTTAATACATTCCTACTTTCCAGTTAGGAAGTACAATGTAACTTAATTAAATGTGAAAAATAGCAAAAAATAAAGAATGAGAAATGTACAGTATAAATCCATGCTAAATTGATACTCTATAACCAAGATATTTAGAGTTAAAACATTCAGTAGCAAAGCTGTATAAAATGCTTTTTTGTATTGCTTCTATTCAGCCGTCCATGTAAGTGAAAGTAAAAGCAAACAAACAAATAAAACCGAAAGCAATCACGTGAAAATGTTGTGATGATTGAATTTGACTGATTACAAAAACTTTTTTGTCTCGTGTTTTGTAGGAATCAACCAGGAAGAGTTCGTTTTTAGTCTGTACAATGTTAGATTATCGTCAACAATTTATGGAGAAAGAGATAAAACGGCAAATACAAATAACCAAGAGGCACAACAAGATGGTTAAACTATCATGTTCAATTTCATGGTTGCCTAAACCATCATCTGTATATCCTTTGACTGTGACTTACTAATGTAGATCCTTATTAACTGTGCACTAAATAGGCTATAATAAATAAATCAACATACTGTAAAACACAGTGAGGAATAGTTTGCTTTGAATCACAAGACAATGATTTACAGTAATCTTTCACTAGTGTGTATCTCATAGCAGAAACAGTCCAGTCATGTGAACACACCATTTGGTTAGTTTGGAGGTAGTGCCGAGTTCTTGTAAATCATGTGTTTGGTGAGAATCATGGATGGACGTGTTTATTATAGAGCCACAATGCTTTGAAACACAGGTTCTTTCCAAAACAAAGTTTCTCTTTCGCTCTTTTATTTTTACAGGTAGTATCAACAATATCAGACTTTTGGATTGTATAACACGTTTCATGCAGAAAGTTTTGAATGAATGGTACACACAGAATATGAGCAGATTATGCAATCTGTGACAATAAGGTTTTGAACCAAAGACCAATTGCAACAATCCATTTGTTTTCTCTAGCATGTGGCTTCAAATATCTAGTTCAAAACTCTTAAAGGCACAATATGTAATCACCGCTAGAGGTCACTTATTCAAAACAAAGTCGTAGCTTGATGACGCCTTGATTTTGCGTAATCATGGGAGTTGTTGTCTTCATATCTACAGCTGGTGGAAAAGAATCCGACAGGACTCGGGCAGAAATCATATTCATGGATGAGCTAATGTATTATAGATTTATTAACGTTACTGTGGTATGAAGCAGGGTGGGAGCGGAACGAGGCTGCTGGAGCGATTGCTAATGAGAGACAAGCGTGACACATGGCTTTTATTATACCACAGACAACGCTTCCGCTCCTTCCGCTCATGCGTATGTGGGGTAACGCAGCGCTGTTTTACCATATTACATACATTTGAGTGTGTTGAAAGTTATGTTATAATGCTACTCTGTGCGTTTGCTCGGCGGCTACTATGAGACACTTGTTCACACTGCGGTAAGCTAAATGGATATTAGGCATGGTAAAACATGGTACTCGCGGTAAAAATCAGGAAAACCATATTTAAACAATAAGACTAACTGTGTTGAGCTGTATAACAATGATTAGTTTTCTGTCCATGAATGTATCCAAAAAAAGTTGCTCACCTGTCTAATAAAACACATAATATATTAAAACTTTGTTGTTTCCATGGTTTCTACAACATAAAACTGGAAATTGAGGGTAACGCGGGTATGATGTCATTGATATACGACGCACAGACACGGTCCGTGTATTGGTTAAAATGGGTTATTTTTCTGGATTTAAACATTCTAATCAAAATATTTAACATTGTTAGTGGTTTTTGGATATTTTAATCCAAAAATTTTACATATTATGCCTTTCAGAATATTTCTTTCAAGTCTGTCTCTATAAATGAACAATAGCTTTAGTAAAGATTAATCAAACATTTTATTGTTAGTTCAGGGGTAGGCCTATAGGCTATGTATTACTAATAAAGCAACATATTTTAATATTTTGTTATATATAAAATAGGCCTATGTCATATTTGTTCTGAACATATGTTACCTTATTTAATGCTTTTCAATATGAAGGACAAGATGCAAATGAAGGTCTGGTATATCTTGCTGAATAGACTTTTTTTCTCCTTCTCGGACCGGAAGTGAGATGAACTGAACAAGTAAGCTATAAATATGCTCTTTGGGCGACCTCTGCAGTTAATGTTTTAAAATTGCACTTTGGATAAAAATGAACTATGTTGCCTAAATAGTTGTGAGTAAAGACTCCCTCGACCCTAAGATGAAGATTTAAATAATTACGAGAAATTAAATAAGCTATATTAAAAATAATAATAAAAAAAAAAAAAAACTTAATAGCCTATGGTGATTTGGGACATAAGCTCAAATGGGACAGTATAACTATACAGAGTTTATTTTCTTGCCTGATAAGGTAAAATAAAAACTTTTTTGCTGAGCCCTAGCTGTGAGACCACACAATTAAAATCGGATGCCGTCATTGGTGTGACGCCATGTAGGTGGGTGGGGCAATCATCAAACAGGAAGTTGGCCCTGAAATGCATTTAGCTAGTCATCATAGGCCCTGTCCCAAATGGCACCCTAAACCCTCAGGGTCTTCCTCTTCCATTTTACGACGTAATGCCGCTTTGACTGCCAGGTAGAAGTCCTCTGCATAGCTCGCGAACTTGCGGGCTCAGCTGAAGTGTGCATCGAGGGCGCATAGCTGCTGCAAAGGGGGCGCTCACGAGCACCCTTCTTTAAGCTTAAATGACAAATGGGACACCCTATGGTCTTGTGGACTTAACGGACACGCGCACGCAGGGGCCATTGTAAGTCCACAAGACCGAAAGTGCACATGAAGTGTGCCATTTGGGACAGGGCAATAATAGACCCTTTTCACATTTCCGGGTTTCTCAGAGCGGAAGTCGTCATAGTTGGGTTAATTTTTATAGCGGTGAATCAGAGAATACATTAAATATATTTTTGTGTGCCCATTTGCTCAAATAGCAAAAGAAAAACGCCACAATAGTGATTTCACAACTTTCAAAAAGAGGGAAAAAATAGAGTGAGATTGATAACGACAGTCAAAAGAGAGAAAGATGTTATTTTTATCATCACTCCCATAGACGCTGTATTAGAAACCCTCACAGCAGCGGTAAGTTGTTTTTTTGTAATTTGATGCAAAAGTAATATAATATGAACTATTAGTACATACCTGAAAATATTTGCAGGATTTACGATATCGATGACCATTAAAACGCGTCATCACAGTCTGTGAAAAGGGTCCATAAGGTAAATTGTCATAGTTACTATATTGCACAAACATTTGATGGAAATGTGTGTATGATTTTGGATTATTGGGACAGTGCTTAAAGGCTTTGCTAATAATAAAAAAAGAAGAAGAAAAAAAGATTGTAATAGTTTGTTTGCACATGACAACACGTCATGTTGCTTTGGCACGAAATGCAAATGGAGGGAAGGAAGTGATTTTCTACACAAACTCAAAATGTATATGTTTTGCGTCGTTTATAGTTGCTCAAATCGATCAAACCGAGAAACCACAAGGAACTTTTATTGTGTACCAAAAGTTGTTGTTCATACGTAGGGAAAATGCAAGAAATTGACTGAAAAACGCAGGAAAAAGTATATATATATATATATATATACACTCACCTAAAGGATTATTAGGAACACCATACTAATACTGTGTTTGACTCCCTTTCGCCTTCAGAACTGCCTTAATTCTATGTGGAATTGATTCAACAAGGTGCTGAAAGCATTCTTTAGAAATGTTGGCCCATATTGATAGGATAGCATCTTGCAGTTGATGGAGATTTGTGGGATGCACATCCAGGGCACGAAGCTCCCGTTCCACCACATCCCAAAGATGCTCTATTGGGTTGAGATCTGGTGACTGTGGGGGCCATTTTAGTACAGTGAACTCATTGTCATGTTCAAGAAACCAATTTGAAATGATTCGAACTTTGTGACATGGTGCATTATCCTGCTGGAAGTAGCCATCAGAGGTTGGGTACATGGTGGTCATAAAGGGATGGACATGGTCAGAAACAATGCTCAGGTAGGCCATGGCATTTAAACGATGCCCAATTGGCACTAAGGGTCCTAAAGTGTGCCAAGAAAACATCCCCCACACCATTACACCACCACCAGCCTGCACAGTGGTAACAAGGCATGATGGATCCATGTTCTCATTCTGTTTACGCCAAATTCTGACTCTACCATCTGAATGTCTCAACAGAAATCGAGACTTCCAGTCTTCAACTGTCCAATTTTGGTGAGCTTGTGCAAATTGTAGCCTCTTTTTCCTATTTGTAGTGGAGATGAGTGGTACCCGGTGGGGTCTTCTGCTGTTGTAGCCCATCCGCCTCAAGGTTGTGCGTGTTGTGGCTTCACAAATGCTTTGCTGCATACCTCGGTTGTAACGAGTGGTTATTTCAGTCAAAGTTGCTCTTCTATCAGTTTGAATCAGTCGGCCCATTCTCCTCTGACCTCTAGCATCAACAAGGCATTTTTGCCCACAGGACTGCTGCATACTGGATGTTTTTCCCTTTTCACACCATTCTTTGTAAACTCTAGAAATGGTTGTGCGTGAAAATCCCAGTAACTGAGCAGATTGTGAAATACTCAGACCGGCCCGTCTGGCACCAACAACCATGCCACGCTCAAAATTGCTTAAATCACCTTTCTTTCCCATTCTGACATTCAGTTTGGAGTTCAGGAGATTGTCTTGACCAGGACCACACCCCTAAATGCATTGAAGCAACTGCCATGTGATTGGTTGATTAGATAATTGCATTAATGAAATTGAACAGGTGTTCCTAATAATCCTTTAGGTGAGTGTATATAAAATATGAGATTCGCATTTCGCCCCCTAGTGGCAGAGTAATGTTCTTTATTATGATCTCGCGCTGGAACATGGGCAAACTCGGAAATCCTCCACGTGCATCTCTTGCACTAAGCTAGGTAGTGTTTTGCCCACATTGAATTGCAATATTTATTTTACTATCTCCAGTAAAGGAATGCAAACGCAAGAGTCTTTATCGTTCAAACTCTCACCATGGTGGAACGAATAAATAGACAGAAATAAATAATTGATTACTTATCAATAACCAAAGTAATAATAAAAGTTTTTAAATGTATTAAAGTGTTTCTTATGAAGTTAAAGGTACTGTATGTAAGTTTTTCACTTTACTAAAGTATAAAAATACCATAATATGCTTGCAGATATGTAGGAAACATGCTGTTTCTCAGAAAAGCAATGCAACAGCCAGTTATTACTTTGAAATGTAAATCTAAAAATCTTTTAGAGCTGCTTATTGGATTCAACCCACTTTATTTTCCTCATTCATTTGAAATAAAATGACATTACATAATTTGTTATTTTTATTAGTCATGTAGGATAGGCTGACTGATATCATGTGTGTGATGTCTGATATCACACTAGCCAGTGTGATAAACATATATCTTTGTAAGACTGGCGAATCTATGGAACAATGGCAAGCCAAATTAATTTTACCGCACTCCGAGAGCCCCCTATTGGTCGGGAGCATTTCCGTTGTGTTGTGGCTTTTTCGTTGTGTTGTGGCTTGATTTCACTTATGTTTGCTTTTTAAATTTTGTTGTGTTGTGCACTACTGGGCCACGGTACAAATGGGTCCCTTGCAAGTAAACATCATATTTGGCATCATAAATCTAAATGACACATGCATGTTAAAGAAAATCAAACCACAAGGTGTCACTCTTATACTGACAGGCCTACAAACAGCTGACTAATTATGACTCAGGTTATGTCAGGTTGCAGTTGGCTGCATACAGTACAAAAATAATACGCTTGTCATTCTAGTGATATGCGGGTGTTTCTGGCACTTTTATTATTGTTATTTAAACTTGCAATTTTAAACTTGTAGGATATAATTATTATATTAAAACCATCTTAGAAGCTATTTTTGTAAAAGTGTAAAACTGTGATGATCTAAACTCTAAACAAAGAAACTAACATATTTCAATACATATTGTTTACAATTATTTAGGCCGGTAATTTTTCATTCGGTAACACTTTATAATAAAGTCTAATTAGTTTACATGGATTAGTTAACATGAGCTTGAACTTTCTTAAAGTTATTTAATTTACATACAATTAACATATACAATGTTTGATTTAAAAAATGTATTAGTAAATGTAGAAATTTACATTAACTAAGAGTAATAAATGCTTTACCATTTATTCCAAACATAATGTCTGTCCCACAATTTTGCCCCTAATAAAGTTATAAAATATTTCCAGTGAAGATCAAAGCAGATTCGCATTTTGATTGGCATGTCTCTCTAATTTAGCTTTGCATAATCTAGTCAGATATGTAAATATATATATGCAATGATCAGTTTCTAAAATTGATAGTTTTCTAAATGCTGATTGAATGAGCCATGTATGCGCTATTACAACTATTATTATTTTGAAATTAACTTATTAAACATATGAAACAATCATATTTCTAAAACAAATTACTATTAGAGGCAGTGTGCAACAGTGATTCTTGACTAAGAGAAGATCTTATGCACACAACATGCAAGTAAAGGAAGTTCTTCTTAATTAAAAGGGTTTGCCCACATCCTCGGAGTCGGGGCAGATGCTTCAGGTTCTTTGCGTCTCCATGTTGTCGTTACACCTTCATTCTGAGATACAGTAAATTCTTATAGACAATTAAATCAGAGCCACTCCCTGCTCTTACTTACATATGCATTGCTGGTAACTATCACATGAAAAATAATTGTGCAGTCTCTAAACTGTCACTTGGTTCACTTCAGATCAGAATGTGTGACACAGCCTTGAGCTCTTCAATCTAGACATTGACTACAGAATGAAGGTAATGTCACACATGCGTCAGGTAACGTCAGATTCCCTGAGAGCAAATCAGATGTGCTTGTCTGTTGAATAGTTGACCTGCAAGACAATGTCCTGTCCTGTCTAGGATATCTTACAGTGACCTGTGTCATAAATTCAAAAATGTTCTTTTTATTTGTTTATTCAATATACATTTTCTTTAATGCCAAAACAATTGCATATTTATTTTAAAACTATTTATTTTAATCGTATTTTTATTCTTACAGCAATTCAAGTACAAGTATTAATTAATGTATGTTTATTTTTTAAAGATATTCAACATTTGTCATAAAGAAATTGTTAATTTAATTGTATTATACAAATTATCATAATAAATTGTTTCCTATGGTTTTAATATTAGGTCAAAATTCTTACTGTTGACCATAATCAATAAATTACATAAAATAATAGTTTTTTTCACAAATATTAACACCAATAACATATCAAAATAAAACATTATAAAGAAAATACATTTAAATGTAAACGAGTAAACTTTTTTAACGAGGTGAGTAAATCAGCATGCATGTGCACATTCTTTGTTTTTAAAGTTTTTAACATTGATGACATCAATGACAATAATAATAATTAAAATAATATATTTTAAATGATTTATATTATTATTTACTTATTTTGTTTTGCTTTTGGAAAACAACATGAGTAAATAAATAAATAAATACATGTTAATGTCATACCAGAAGATAAATAGTTTTTAGACACTTGACAAATGTTGAGAAAATGTTGAGACCAATACAGAAAAACTAGTTCATATTATTTAATAAATTGTTAGATTATAAAATGAGGTGAATGAGGTGCTTGTTTATATGAAACCTTTTTTCATGTCGTGGTATTGTGAACGACCCACCCGATAGCAGAGCAAAGATCACATGTAGGCCGACCTGTAATCGGTACAGCTTTCAGTAAACTTCCTGTTGATCTTCTTTGAAACCTGTTGACACACAAGCAGGGTGTCATAGTTGCATAAATCAAACAGAAGGCATGTGACACAGGAAAACAAGAATGCTTTGTTATTATGCAAATGAAAGCAATCTATTCTTAAGACTGTTATATATCTATGTGTCAGAGAATGTGGCTGTTATGCTAGTTGGGACAGTTTGTGCGCAGACATGTGACGCGATGAGAACAGAGACTTTGGGTGTGTCATGCATTGTTGTATAGTTTCATTTCTCTGCTTTTGAAAGCCTGCAGCCTATCAGGACATTGACATTTTAACAGGAAATGTTAGGTTATTTTCCAGTATCTTAATAATCTGATCAGGAAACGATTATGTAAAACATGACATCACATAATCTTAATTTTGTTTAATATAACTGAATACTTGTCCAACAGGACGCAATGGACTCATCTGGATGGGTGTCTGTTGACTATATATATTCTATATAAGCCTTTTCTCCTAAGGACACTTTAGATGAAGGCTCAACATTTATCAGTTACCTAATAAATTATAAATCAATAATTATTTCTAATGCATACATAAGCCAGATTTCAGATTAATTCTTGAGCGAACTATATCGTTAAGCACACTCTGGAAACGACACAGGAGTCTAACTGGGTCAAGTGTGGTTTACACCTTGTTTACTGCACCATGAGTGTAAACAACAAAGTCATTATGCCAGTAAGACTGCGGAAATCATGCTTAAAATAGTGACACTGCTGCCAATAACAATAGCCATGTTTCCATCCAAAGTTGCGAATGTAACATATGCGCAAAATTGCAATATCGCATAAAACATTTGCGAATAAAGCACCGTTTCCATCCAGTGAGTCGAAGAGAACATACTCGTCACTTCCTGATAAACTACCGCTAAAGAATCATAGGAGAAGCCACCATATATAATCATTTTCGTATATAATAAATGATTTGCGTCTCAGAGAAACTCGTGTGTCTCAATAGACTGGTCTTGCTTTCAGAGGCAGATGCTGCTGTTCGGGAACGCAGACATGTAAGACAGTTCTAGGAGGGAAATATACCGAGCATCTTTGACAACAGACTTCTGAATGACCAAAACAGCATTTCAGATGCTTTGCAAACAAGATTTTTTCCCGCTGGTCAGTACAGTTATGCTGTTACATCGCGAAAGTCACATGATTTTTTATGCGCATCAAGGAATTTATTCGGTAAATGCATTTCCATCGTAGTTTATGCGCATGTTTTCGTATCGGATAGAACGTTTATCCGACTCAAACGAGCGCATACGTTTTTTATGCGCATTTTTAGAATTTATGCGCATCTTGGCGTTTCCATTCAAGTCAAGTCAACTTTATTTATATATTGTTTCAAAGCAGCTTCACAGTGTTAAACAGGAAAATAATGAACAGAATTTGATCTGGAGAAAACGGTGATGTCATCCAACTCATTTCAATTATCATATATATTCAAGTAATGTAGTTGACATAGTTAATTTAGTTTAGTAATTACATTTATTTGGATATTTATTTGAAAATGTTGTGTCCCCATTCAGGATTTTTTTTGATGCGCTATCCCAAAATGCGCATAAAAATAGGTGGATGGAAACAGCTAATGAGGTAGAAGCAGCTAAAAAAACAAAAACAGTTCTGGGGCTCTCTAGAATTCCTGCTTCTCTTTGTCTAAACTGAAAAAATATTCCAGGAAGCATCTCTCTGTTCACACCCTTACCTGCCCTCTGGACTTAAGCTTCAGGCCAAAACCACCAGACTAACATGATCTGTTCCCTCAAGCTGCGAGACTGCTCAGTCTACTCAGTCATTTGACAACCTACAGTCCAAAAAACAGAACAATGTCTAAGATTTGATATGTGACGAGGTGTACAGCAAACAAGCTAAAAAACACAGAACCAAAAACAGAAGTTTTTACAAGCTGTTGACCTAAAAAAACGAACTTTTAAGGAGTTACAAGCGTTTAACAGTTACAGGCAGTTGAGACAGATGTTATATTACACTCCACATAGCAGTGATATGAAAAATGTGGGCCAAGGGAAGCATATAAAGGGAAAACAATAAAGGTCCCAAAATGGATCATTCAGTCTAGAGCTGTCAATCATATTGTGTGAACATAATTCCTGTCCTTCCCTTATGAAAATGAACCATGGTTTTACTACAAATAAAACCAAAAAACCATGGTTATTGTAGTTAAACCATGGTAACCACAAATTAACCATGGTTTTGCTAATCTAACCATAGTTTAACCATGGTATTTGTGGTCAAACTGTGGTTATATAAATGGTAATCAATTAGCCAAAAAACCATGGTTACTACACTTTCTGTAGCTCTGGATGATGATTTCCTGAACACTTCCCCGTTCTGCGCTCCTTGAAAAAACAAACCCAAAGAAACCTTTCTACACGTGAAAAAAAGAGAAGCTAATAAACACACAATTATGATAGTAATATGATTTGTGTGTGATTTCATTTTCATATCAATAAACGATGTTTACATTATAAATGCTAAGCAGGTGTAACAATTAGCTGCTTATGAAAGGCTATGCATATTTCAACAAAATCCTTATTAGATCGCAGTCTGAATTGCAAACACTCTGGTGGTTTAAAGTGAGTTTTGAGTAATAAAAAGTGTAATATTAATCTTTTAAATTGTGTTATGTAGCTTGATGTTAATTGTAGCTTTAATGCGCCTGTTCTGCCATGAGCTATTCTATTTCAGAAAGACTTCAGATAATAGGTGGATTCATATATAGTGGGATCAGAGTGGTGTAGATGGGCAAGCCATGTAATGCCAGAATAAAGGTTAATAGCCTCTGAATGAAAACAAAAGAATGATGAAGATTAAGTCTCATACCGGCAGAGGGGTGAAAGGTTCGTCGAGTGAGAACAATAGAAACATGAATGGAGCAGTTCTCCTCACCAGACATTAGACAGAATGTAAATGGGTGTTTACAGGACAATAACATATTTTATTAGCATTTTTTTATTAGCCTTCTCTAAAAACGCATGGTCTTACAAAATGTTTCATAAAATTCATAGTTTTAGAGATAACATCCTTAGATTTAAAATGAAGCATGCATGACCACACGTGTCTTCAGCTTCATTGTGTTTCTACAACACAGCCACATCCAAATGTATTTTATACATTTAAAAATATATTTTTTAATATTTTTGTTCTTATGTTTAATAACTGGCTGAGTAATTCTGAGTCTTGAACTGTAAACTCTCAAGCGTTGGCTTTCTAAATGTATGTAGGTTATGTGTATATTCTGAATGACTTATGAGCAACCTTTTTATTTTTGGCCATAAAAAATAAAAAAATAAAAATGGGGGGTCTTGGAGGAGTAATAGATAAAGCATTTACAGCATCTAGATCAAAAGTTAAACAAAAAGTATCAAAAGTGAAACAATCACAAATTTAACTTTTTTATTTTTTTTTATTTGGGGTGTTGGAGCTTCTTTTTCTTAACTCTCCTGATTAATTTATGTACCTTAACCAACTGATGCCAACAGGAAAAGAGTGCTGCAGGACTTTGACTAAACAGAATCCAGTCAGCCAGCGACCATTACGTTTTTACTTCTATATTGTTGAAAATAAGATATTTATACCATATCACTGGGTTAATCGACTGATTACCAGTCGCGTCAAAACTGCTTGTGATCGTGAAAACCACTTAATATTAATTACAAAAACATTATTTGCTGCTGCTGTTATTCTAATACTGGTTTGAAAACTTCGTCGTGAACGCGCTTTGCGGGCAATAGGGATGGGGAAATGAAGCCTCATGAAGCACTGAAGCCTTTCAAAGATTAAAAGATTCGAGAGTGTCGAGAACAGCGCCATCTGGTCTATTTCTCCTCTTAGACAGTAGTTCCCCCAATTTTTTTTTCTTTTTTTTTTGGAAAAACATACACACGTTGGAAGCTATAAACTCAAAATATTCCCAGATAGGGGAAGTCTTTCTTTTTTTGTCTGTTGCCATTGCTCTAAATACAAACCCTTCACCAAACACCAACACCCTATCCCCTCTCCCCTAATCCCACCCTAACCCCAAATACCAACACCAAATTACCTAAAAAACAACAAAAGTGCAAGATTTTACAAAAATAAAAAGACACAATAACAACAAAAAAAGAATAAATAGTGACAAATAAATTTCGGTTATCTAAATGTAATGTATTGATTCACTTTCAAAGTACAGCACTCCTCATAAACCCATTAACCAGACTGAGCCAACAAGGATTCGTTAAGTAAGATCTGGTGTTCGAATAGCCTGACTTGTCATACTCAATTCTAGTCAGAATATGAGTCTGATACTGCTCCATATGGTGCGTTTTAACCGAACCAGGAAAGAAAATGCACTCAATTGGATAGACCTACAACCAATCAGAGCAACAGAGTAAGTGACGTACGTTGAGCGACGCATAGTAGTAGTGGGAAGGTAGGATCATTTTACGGACTCGGATCTTTGAATCTTGTTCAGCAAAATGAACAAATCTTTTTTCCAGTCATTTCGTTCATTTCAGCAGAATATAATTAAAATGTAACATGTTAAATTCCCCAACACATCTAGTACTTTTGCAAACGTTGATCACATTTGGAATAAAAAATTAATTATAAGCTAATGAGGCCAAGGCCAAACTTTAAGAAAGAAATGATTCATTAATTGCTTAGCTGGGTCTTCAGGCTATGCAGTCTGTTAGTTAACCTCACCTCCGAATCCGAATCCATTTAATCACGTCTGTTCCCTGGAAAGATTAGTACACCTCTCCTGTCTTTGGGTTCGAGTCGTTAGTTCCGTCATCAGTGTTTGCTCTGGGCCGTGACAGCCCCATATGCAATGCATGCAGTCCCAAAACCAGAATTGATTAGTTCGAGTCTTCGGGTTCGAGTCATTCGTTCACCAACTCACAGCCCCATAGGCTGAATGCAGAAGATCCTGTACAGAACCGATGACATGTAGCGCATGCACGGTCAACACAAAATGAAGGAATCGCTCTCTGAGACAACTCGTTGTTCCCGAGTCATATTTAGGATTAGTTAAAAAAGAACAAATCGGACGTCCTCGGCGACGGGCAGATGGAAGCGCTGCGACCGGCGGCAGGGTGGAGGCAGCAGCTGTTAGGTGTCGCCCAGCCCACAGCTCTACAAATATCTGTCAGCGAGGCGCCACGAGCCAACGCCCAGGAAGAAGCTACACCCCTAGTGGAGTGGGCTCTTAACCCGAGCGTGCAGGGCATGTCTTGGGTTTCATACGCCAAGATGATGGCATCCACTATCCAATGGGCCATCCTCTACTTGGAGACAGCCTTTCCCTTCTGCTGGCCTCCATAACAGACGAAGAGCTACTCTGAGGTCCTGAAGCTTTGCATTTTGTCCACGCAAGCCCGCAAAGTGCGGACGGGACAGAGAAAAGCTAGGGCTGGGTCTGCCTCCTCCGAAGGCAGCACTTGCAGGCTCACCACCCGGTCCCGGAAGGGAGTGGTGGGAACCTTGGGCACATATCTGGGCTGGGGTCTCAGGATTACATGAGAGTTACCAGGCCCGAATTCCAGGCATGATTTGTCGACCGAAAATGCCTGCAGGTCCCCTACCCTCTTAATAGAGGCCAATGCAGTCAGGAGTACTGTCTTCAGAGACAGAATTTTTAACTCAGCTGACTGCAAAGGCTCAAACGGCGCCCTCTGCAGAGGCAGCAGCTGGCCGCCGGGGCAGGATATGCTTGATGGCCTCTGCTTCTGGGCGGCTGAGAACTGCTGGCCGAAGCTCTCGACCGCGTCGCCGAACAACCCGGCCGAGGATATGGGGGAGTCCAGGAACCGATATTTATTGGTCTCCCTCATGTCGGCCAAGTTGAGCCAGAGATGTCGCTCCTGAATCACCAGTGTGGACATCGCTTGACCGATAGAACTCTCCCTCCGATGCAGCGATCGACATCTGTTCGTCTGCCGGAGCCCCAAAGGTCACCACTGGATGCCCATGGGTGGGGCCAGCGATTTCCTCCGGAAGCTCTACCGGCTGCTGTGCTTGTGAGGGATCAGGGGCCTGCGGAGGCTGGCTTGGCAGGTTTGCCCTGAACGTAATCCTCAGATCACCCTGGCCATTCGTCGAAGTAGGTCTATTCTGAGGAATAGCACTAGATCGAGGTATGGGTACGGGGACTCCGCCTTCCCGGAGGTAGGTGAGTCTCAACCTAAGCGCAGAGATAGTCATGTTCCCGCAGTGGGAACATGAACTATCCACAAAAGCTGCCTCAGCGTGCTGAATGGCCAGATACAACGATTGTGACCATCAGCTGGCGACAGGGAATGATGCATCTAGAAACGCACAGGTGGAATGACATCATGAAAAAGACGCGGTGTCACACCCGTGATGCTCACATTATAATGCAGTGTGACAACATGCCCCGCCTGCGCAACTGGGATTTAACCCCGGCTCGTGTCTTCTGCTGGTTAGATCAGCATTAAAGAACTATATCAACTGTTAAATAACAGATATAAGATTACAATAATATCAGATTTGTCTCATTTAAAATAAACTTAAGTAACAAATTTACTTTTGCTTGTTTAAATAAATGTTCAGTGATATCTTCCAAAGACTTTTGAATTTTGGTGCAATTTTTTCTCTATATACTGTTGATATGACAACTAGTAAGTACACAAAGTTTTGTCATGCTGGCATGTGTGGAAAGTTTTAAACCATGTGTGTTACAACTATCCCTGCGTTAGTTTGTGACCCGCACTCCCCTATCTTTTCATGTTGTATTTGGCAGGTAAATTTTTACTTGCACCGTTAACGTGCATTTTGTGTTCTCTGTTCTGAGATAAAAACTTCCTGAGGATAAATTCCTGAATGAAAATAAGGTTTGTATTGTATTCCAATCAAATTATTAATGTACAAAGTGGAAAATGACTGTAGTCTCACATTTTCCCTTTTTTGTTTACATGTAAGTCACAGCTAACGTCTGCTGGGAACACTAGCCGAACGACGCGCCAGTGTCATCAGGAAGTTTCACCTCCCGCCAAATGAATGGGCGACCAGGGCTGAAACATGTTGCTGTCCTGCCTCCGTGCACTCCACTGACTATAATATAACTATAATAAGAACGCTGTTGATAGTGTGCTAGCGACGTTGACTAAAACAATGCGCTATGCGCTTCACAGGTTGAAACTTAATTGTCTGACAGACGAGATGGCACATGGTACAGCTATTATGTAACTTTTCAAAAATGAATATATACAAGATTGTCATTTAATGAACTGGAACAGCCTACTGATACGAGTTTTCTTCCCACAGATTCCCATTGACTGCTGTTTTACTAAATGTTTTGAGTATTTTATGACTGTAAAAGACTGACTTGCCATGAACTGTTCCTTTCCTATATATTCATGGGTTTCAGTCACGTGACTTTTTTGTTGCGGGCGCCATCTTTAGGACCTTTGCGTAGCCCTCTGCTTGGTGATCGGTAAGATGTAACACACCAAAATAGCGCACCTCACCACCGACGAAAAGCAACGGTATTTAAAGAAAATAGATACTTCAGGATTAGATCCTTATTTACTACCAAACGAGCTGCTGACTCCACTGAAGTCTAGTGAAAACTTGCCAAATTTGGCGTTTACTAATATTTATACCTGCCTCGTCCACAATCCCTCTCCATACAGGCATTTAAAAGCACTGAAGCCTACCGCTACTTCACCTCAGGAAGAAGATGAAGAAAATGTTCTTAATCACAGGAAGGGTAAGTGGAAGTCTGTTATTCAAACGATTTTAACATTACACGAATAGCGTAAGCGTCGCTGAACTGAATTGCCCAATAATGATGGTAAAACACATCGCTTGTAATATCGGTAACGTCAGGACACCTTTATGTAATGAAACGTAATTTAGCATACTAACGCTACTGAAGCAGGTAGCAAAATAACATAATTCAGCCATATAACTAAAGTTGCTAAAATGACGTAAGATATTTAGTCTTGTTTCATGGTGGAAAAAAAAAATCTAAATTAAGTGCATTTTGCTTAAACAAGTTAAATTATCTGCCAGTGGGGTAAGAAAAATAACCTTGTTTTAAGAGTATTTGTCTTACCCCACTGGCAGATAATTTTACTTGCACAAGACAAAATATCGTCAAGTAAATAAGGAAATAAGGAAATAAATAATAAGGACAATTAATAAATAAGGAAAGCCTTTTTTGCAGTGTGTAAACTGCATGTTTTGCATGTTAAAATCTTACCTGTAGTTTGCTAAGTTTACTTTTATTGAAATTGCAGGAGAAACATTCACAAAGCCTCAGTGTTACCCCAACTCACCCCTGGATAACAGTACAGGAAGATGGGACCGTTCTCATGGCTCATTGCACCCGTAAGCAGGTTTGGGAGAGGTGTACTCTCATGCAGCAGCTCTAATGTATTGTGTTTTGGCGGCAATTGATATCAAGGATGGGCAGGCTTGCACACAGAAGCTCAGTGCATGGGCCCAGCCTAGTATAGAATCTGTTAGAGATGTCCAATATGCAGAGATTTGTAACATCAGTTTCTGTCATAAACAACACAAGCCCTGTCACGTTCTAGGCTGTGGATTTCCTGACATTACACCATCAGATGAAGAGTGCCGGATGTTTTTTTAGATGCTTCATCACAGTGAAATGCAAGAGCCTAATCCAAAGAAAAGTGCCATCCTTTCTGCCATTGAGGGCCACTCTCACAGGTACACAGTGCTGAAATGTGCATCCAATAACATAATGTATATGATACTTTAATGAAGTATATATTGAGGCTTATACACTCACCTAAAGGATTATTAGGAACACCATACTAATACTGTGTTTAACCCCCTTTCGCCTTCAGAACTGCCTTAATTCTACGTGGCATTGATTCAACAAGGTGCTGAAAGCATTCTTTAGAAATGTTGGCCCATATTGATAGGATAGCATCTTGCAGTTGATGGAGATTTGTGGGATGCACATCCAGGGCACGAAGCTCCCGTTCCACCACATCCCAAAGATGCTCTATTGGGTTGAGATCTGGTGACTGTGGGGGCCATTTTAGTACAGTGAACTCATTGTCATGTTCCAGAAACCAATTTGAAATGATTCGAGCTTTGTGACATGGTGCATTATCCTGCTGAAAGTAGCCATCAGAGGATGGGTACATGGTGGTCATAAAGGGATGGACATGGTCAGAAACAATGCTCAGGTAGGCCGTGGCATTTAAACGATGCCCAATTGGCACTAAGGGGCCTAAAGTGTGCCAAGAAAACATCCCCCACACCATTACACCACCACCACCAGCCTGCACAGTGGTAACAAGGCATGATGGATCCATGTTCTCATTCTGTTTACGGCAAATTCTGACTCTACCATCTGAATGTCTCAACAGAAATCGAGACTCATCAGACCAGGCAACATTTTTCCAGTCTTTAACTGTCCAATTTTCGTGAGCTTGTGCAAATTGTAGCCTCTTTTTCCTATTTGTAGTGGAGATGAGTGGTACCCGGTGGGGTCTTCTGCTGTTGTAGCCCATCCGCCTCAAGGTTGTGCGTGTTGTGGCTTCACAAATGCTTTGCTGCATACCTCGGTTGTAACGAGTGGTTATTTCAGTCAAAGTTGCTCTTCTATCAGCTTGAATCAGTCGGCCCATTCTCCTCTGACCTCTAGCATCAACAAGGCATTTTCGCCCACAGGACTGCCGCATACTGGATGTTTTTCCCTTTTCACACCATTCTTTGTAAACTCTAGAAATGGTTGTGCGTGAAAATCCCAGTAACTGAGCAGGTTGTGAAATACTCAGACCGGCCCGTCTGGCACCAACAACCATGCCACGCTCAAAATTGCTTAAATCACCTTTCTTTCCCATTCTGACATTCAGTTTGGAGTTCAGGAGATTGTCTTGACCAGAAATTGAACAGGTGTTCCTAATAATCCTTTAGGTGAGTGTACTTTTGTTCCTTGATTTAAGTATACATTTCACTGCAGGTGTTTCACCTGTGACAACATATTTTTACTGTATGGTATTGCTATTTTTTTTTACTTCAAAGTAGTGTCTTTACAGTAGCTGTGTTCCCCACTTTGCCCGCTCTCCTCAGGAAAGTTGTCATTGTACTCAATCTCCATGTCACGGGGTGACATCGTCACATCACGGGTACAGCATCTCTTCCTTTTGACAGCTTGTGTTTGCTCAAATTTCTTGTAGCAGTTGATTTTTCTTTGTCGTTGCTCAGGTGACAGGTAGGCAAACAGACTTGGCACATAATCGGGGTTCAGAGGATTATCACTTTTCTTGCCTGCAATGGTAAAATGAGACAAATTACTTACTCGGAATTAGTCACTTTAACAGTGGGTATAACTTAAATAACCAGCGACACAGATTACATATTTTGTCTGGAAACTTTAGCCAGCGACACCTTAAATAATTTAATTTGTCTGCAAACGCCGATTGGTAAGGAACTGGTGCTGATGTTAACAGCTAACGTACACCAGCTAACGCTTAATTTAGCGAGACGTTACTTACCTGAAATAAAGTGCTGACTGCACAGTCTGGAGTGTTCGGTAGGAGGCCAGTGATCCCTCTTGATAGCAGCAATCCATTTCTGACGACGCTCAGGGTCTTTGGGGATATTGTAAAACGTTCATCCGTTTCTTTTTTTATTTGCTGTTATCACAGCCCACAGCACAGTAGATGGACGGCATGTTGCAATTCAGTCCTACAAATGGCGCCCTCGCCACTGTGTGATGTCACATGAAATCTAAGAATACAATTGAGAATGCGAAGGTGACAATGTTCACTCCTTGTTGCATTTCGGGAAGGCGCCTCCATATTGGGAGGTTACGCTATCCGTTGCCATGGTTATTTTGATAGTGAGACAGAGAGAGCAGCTTGAGATTTGTCAGATTTTTTGCAATACGGTACAGTTCTGACTCTGAAAATTGTTAAATATAATTGTAATAGGTTCATTGTAAAAATGAAATTATTTTCGCCTACTGTCAAAGACTAGTTAATGTGTTTGGTGATGGGAGCTTTAGACATGCAGATCAGATGTGATTAGGCTGAATGAATGGAAAGCAGATGGGTAACATTAGCCTACATTTGTAACTCTGTAACATGGTATCAAGCTGTGTGTGTGTGTGTGTGAGTGAGTGAGAGAGAGAGTGTCTGTGTGCGTTATTACTGTTCTGTGTGGTGTTGAAAGGTAGCATAAATATGTTAAGACTGGTTTTTAATTTCTTTATCTTTACAAGTGCTCTGGATGAGGCTTTATATTACATCCATGACTTAGAGGCCATGTTGCAAAACACTGACCTACCACCCCCTACTCTCTTCAGCCGATATTGTGCATCGGACGACCATATTCTTTTCTACACCAAATTTCCATCCGAGAGGGTGGAGTCCTTCCCTTGCTGGAGCCAGGAGACAATATCATGGCGGACAAAGGGTTCCACCTTCAAGACCTCCTTGCTGACGTTGGAGCTAAGCTCATCATTCCACCTTTTAAGCGTTCAGCTCAATTCAGTAAGGAGGAAATAGACCAAACCCAAGCTATTGCCCGCCTCAGAATTATAGTGGAGAGAGTGATCGGTAGGGTAAAGTCCTTTCACATCTGGGACTCTCCTGTGCCGCTCACACTGATTGGTGTGAATCAGATCTGGCTTAACTGCTGTGTTTTAGCAAATTATCAAGGACCTTTTTGTTTTGAAGAGTGAATGAATTAATGTTTTGTATGTAAATAATGTATAATGTGTAAATAATTTAGTTTTCCCACATGTTCTTGAACATCAAATGAAATATAATTGTTACTTTCTTAATATTTTTTCTGTTGAAATGTGACTTTGATTTCACTAAAACATTAGATGAACAATTAAAACAGTTTTGGTCAAAATGATGCATCCTTTAATTTTTTGGTATGTGTAACATCAACTGATTAATAACAACTTATTCAATAAATAGCATCAAACATTTACAATAAAAAATAACATTACAGTTCATCAACAGTAAGACAGAAGGCAAAACTGATTGGTAAAGACAAGATTAGTGGAATTCAAGGTATGCATTCATGTATGTGCCATAATAATATATATCTAATTTATCTTTCATTTCCGCTATGAATGAGTCATCACGCCAAATTCTTTCCACAGTTAAATTTGATAGGGTATCGGTAACAAAGTCACACCATGTCAGTCCTGTGGTTGCCAGTTGTCCCTGAACCTGCCAGTAGTATTTATGTGAACGCCTCAGACTGGCATGGCCTTCCTGCACCTTGAGGTGAGCAACCTGAGATGGATCACACCTCAACCAGGCCAAAAGGAGGCGACTCTAAAGGGTCATACACCCGACCGTCTGGACTGGCCCCGAGATGTGGTGCGTCAGGGTGAATGATGAATCCTGCTGGTAGCACATTAACTCGCATCCGTTCAGCATAGTTTGCCAGCACTTCAGGCTCCACCAGCAGACCACGCTTTATTGCAGCTGTTTGCTTTGTGGAGCCTCTGATCATCTGAATAGCGGGAGACTCCTGCTCTGCACGACACGCCCTACTACAAAAAGCATCCCAAAAACAACTGGCAGTCAGCCTTGGTCGGCGTAGCTGTGTCCACGCAGGGCATTTGGACTGCTGCTGAGTTTCTTTTGCTATCTCGCGAGTTTCTTTTGGACAGCTGCGGTGACACTTCAAGAGACTGGAGATGCATTAACTGATGTAAGGTCAGGACGAAATGCAACCTGGGAAAAGTGTGCTGCATCAGAGGAAGGGACGGAAATTCTGGAGCAATATAGTGTAGGATGAGGTCACTGGACTTCTTGGGTGGACAGTGATAGGACATTGGGGATCCACGAGGGACAGACCCAAATTTAGATGGCGTCAGCTCCATCTCAGAAACCCCATCCAATACAACAGCCATGAGAGGCTGGGGCTGCACCTGGCTTAATTTGTTTCCAGATGCCATCATATATGGATCTGGCAGTGGTCCTAGACAAAAGAGCAAAGAGATACACAAGATTATTGGTCACACAAAAGAAAATTTAGACATGAGTGATTAACTACATTTACATTTTATTCATTGTATCTGTGGTAACCATAATGATGTTAGTCATAACATAAAAACATAGTAACTTACTCTCACAAAGCAACACTCAAACAGTTAACAAATTAATCACCTGTATATGCCTTGTACAGTGTGGACCTCAGACCGTTCTTTCCCACTGTTTTGGGCATTTGCACCAACAGCTCACTAACAGGTTCAGGATGGATTCCCTTGAAAGTAAAAGACAAAAAGCAGTTACAGTCTGTAGTCACTACTGGGGGTGTTTTTATAATAAGTGAAGTTATTAAACGTAATTTCGGGAGGAGTACGCCCATCTAATATTCCAATTAATACCAAGGTATAAAACCAGCAGCTTACCTCTTCCCGTTGTTAGTTCTTGCAGCATCCCTCCTCCTCCCCTGCTCCTCCTTTTTGTACAAATTTTGCCTGTTATAGGGGGGCAATCAGAGCTCGGGTAGAATATCTTCTCTGAGCCCCTCTATAGCACACAGCAAGCCAAATCTGTTTACCACTTTCACTAAGATTATATGGGCACACAAACTCGTGAATTTAAAGTTGTTACAGATACGCATTGGTTCTTAAATCATAATGACATGTTTATCACAAACCCACCTGTGTTCTTGGTCTGTGCCATCTTTGCAAGCCACTTGTGCAGGCAAGGGGGAGGGGGACAGCCTGCAGACCCAGCTGTGAATAATGTGCGGTCTGGTACAAGATGGCAGCTATGTGATTGCAGAATCCTTTACCAGCCGCACAACTGCAGGAGAAAGCTTTCAGGTTGGCACTTTCTGCCTCCAGTGATATCTAGACACAATAACAAATTAAATAGGTTACACTGAAGTCATCCTTATGCTGTTACATCAATGTTCATAATAACATGAAACTACAACTTTCAGTAAGGTGACCAGATTTGAGTTGGTAAAAAAAAGAGCAGTGAAGTGAATTAAGAGTTTGTGAGATATTTCATTGAGAGTAATGGGTGTGCAGAACTGTGTACAGAATGCAAATATGATTACAAATATGATTACAGTTCAATGTTATTTTATTATATCTGTGTGACGAGTACTCCGCGAGAAATTTAGTTCAACCTGGACTTGAGATTGTACTGGGACACAGCAGTTCAGTCCCCTGCTAAGGTAGAACAAAAGGATGATTTTGAAATTCCGGCCGACCCAATTATTTAGGTATCAAAAAGAGGACATGTCCAGGAAAAAGAAGACGTCTGGTCACCCTACTTTCAGTAAAGAAATAGTAAGTGAAGAAGGTGCCGCAACCGCAGCAAGAAGAGTGAACACGCAAGAACAAGCAACTTTTTGAACTTTTGCCAACCGGCATTCTGTCTATAGTCAAACCTCCAGTTTGTGAGGCTCCTCACTCTTCCTCATTGACCTGAAGCATCTACCTCTCACTACAACCTGTCCCTGGAGTATATTTGATACTATAACCCCATGCAACAAGAAAACATTACGTTTGATCTCACATAGAAATACATAACTTTACTTACGTTAAGTCACAACACAATGTTAGTAACATTTCACATTTACCTGTAACGTTACAGCTTCACCAAATTACTGGTTGTTATGTTATCTCCTGCCATCTCACTTAAACATACACACAACATATTCACTGCGATGTGTTATACCTTATATTACAAATTCACAACACCTAAGATTTACCATTACTTACTTTACAGTTAACGTTAACAGAGTTATAACCGGTGATATGGTAAAAGCTAGCTATAGCTTTTTCTTCTTTACTTACCTTGGTAATTGTGGATAAACTCTTCGTGGAAGAATTTATATCCCATGTCCAGTTTGTTCCCTTTAGTGGACAAATGTATCTCCACACTCTTCACCACATCGGCGCATACATAGTTTGTATACTGGTGAGGCTGCGTTTCACTGCTCTCTGACGTCACAGGGAAGCAAATTCGCAGACAGACCGTTTGCTGAGCCAGCTGTCAATAAAAGCTTTTCTTGGACTAACAAGGAAGTTTTCAGCTCTGAATCTTACAGGATATTCTTATATTACGATGACCTTTTATATATCAAAAGCTCAAGGGAAAGTTGATTTCTCAATTCATGAACTCCTTTAAAGTTTAACAGTAACTGGAGGAGTTTAGTTAGATTACTGTAGGAATAGGAGGAGCTATTGTAAGTGCTCTAGGGAAGCTGTATTAGTATGGATTTTAATTCAGGCTGTGAAGCATGTGATAAATTCAGTGTTGAATTTTTTTTTTTTTTCAGGTAACCTATGCTACATGTGGTATAAATAAAATGAATCAAGATTAATTTATAGATTGTTTTATATTTTATGTTATATTTAAAATTGCTGTTTTTACACGATTATCAGGTTAAGGCACCCACACACTCCAAGATAATCTGGCTGATTTTAGCCTTAGCCTAGCCTTACATTTGCAGGAGCATCATTTAGGGTAATATACTACGATTCTTCACTGGTGATTTTAACATTTGGGTGTAGCTGAGCTTGGGTGTCTATTTATGTCCCACCCTTAAACCCATACAACTTGTTCAGAAATGCCTTCTGTGGCTTTGATTAGATGCCAAAATTCTTTGAAGAATGAAGCCTGTGTTTGCTTGAAAGTGACACACCTATGCCATTCCAGACATATTATTGTTAGTTTTTAATGCCAACTCTTATCAACAATACACAAAAATACCAGTTTTAGGCTCTCCAAATGTATTGCTATGTATGCACATTACAGAAACGTTGACCTGATCAGCGGTGGAAAAAGTACACAAGTCCATTACTTGAGTAAAAGTACTACTGGTCAAATATTACTCCGTTAAAAGTAGAAGTCGTAAAGATAGATTTTTAAAGATTTTTAACGATAGAAAGTACAGAAGTACTTGCTTTTAAAAGTACTTAAGTATCAAAAGTAAAAGGGGACATATTATGCTTATGTTTTATAGCCTGTTAAAATTGCCTTTTTTTGGGGTGAGCAAAAACACCGTTTTTGTGTGTGTCCCTTTAAATGCAAATGAGCTGGTGCTCCCCGCCTGTTTTTTCAAGAAGAGGGCGGGGCTTCAATAGCTCTAAGCAACAGCAACATGTCAGAAACTAACGGTGTTCACTTCGAACCGGACTCGGACAGTAATGCTTACAGAGCCAGAGAATATCTGCTGCATGGAGTTAGAACAGGTATAGTATAGTTTAATTCCGGTTTTAACTTATGTTGTCATCTTGCTTTTATCCACTATTAGTGCAAGCCTGTTGTAGCGGACCCCATCCGAATGATGCAAGTACACCTTACTGATGAGTTTTATGAAGTTTATTGGGCATCACACAAAAGATGAAGCGTCTGTTTTCACTCCAGAAAATCACCGTAAGAGCTGAATAAAACACAAGAAGTGTGCATCAAAGTCTTAAACATAAACACTCTCTCTCCCTTGCATTATCATCAGCATACACAACAAATGACACAAAAACACTCCTTATAAACAAATATATACAGACCTTATGCCTTTTCAGGGTGTGCTTAATAAACTGGTAAGCTTTATATTCGTAAAACAACTCAGATAAAGCAGTATAAAGTGCACGATCTCCCTTTTATTACTGCCGAAAAAATAGAAAAAACATATACAACTGGGTCTTAAAATAGTTTAAATATCTTAAATAAACCAAGTAGTCTTCTACCACTTTTCAGTTTTAACATTCTTAAAGATTCCAAAATTCTTTCTGAAAAACAGAAAACAAAGGCTTTTTTATGAATATAAAATTTCCCCAAAAGGAAAATATTGTTCAGTAAAAAGTGAATGTTCTTTTTACCATTATTATACCAAAAGTTATGTCATTTTTAGAAAATGAAGGAATCAAATTAATTGTAATGTTAAGCCACTCATACATGTCAGCCCAAAAGACTCTGCAATTATGGTTTTAATTCCTTGACAGAAAGTTTCCGAATTAGGAAGGTTGTCGTTAAATTTCCAATATCCTTATTACGACGCCGTACAGCTAGAGATTTTTTATTTATTTGGTCATGGAACGAATCGTTCGGCGGGAGTTGCTACTTTGTTTCATAATTCAATTCCTAATTAAATTAACAAACATTAAAATGTCCTTCTTAAATGTATGCAACAATAGACTGCATGCCATTCAAGTAGCGGAGATTCTTTTCCCGTCTGAAGTAGGCTCGCTGACCTGCTTGATCTGCGGCCATATAAGAGCTCTTGCCTCTCTGTCCGCTGGTAAGATGTGCTCAGCGAAACTGATGTTCAGGTCTTTGTAAACTGAAGAATTCTTCGTTAGACGCCAGAACTCATCTCTGTAATGGCTCATGGTGAACTGCAAAACCACCTGTTGGTATCGCCCCTCCTCCTTTTTTTCCACTCGATGCAACAAGTCCAAGATATTCTCCAATTTTGTGGACCATTGTGGATTTTCGCCATGATCCCCGTGTTCTTTCTTCAGTTTTCTCTTTTAAGCCGCGGAGCTTGAGATTCCAGCATTGTTTATAACGCTCCAGTTCCTGTACCCACTCCTTCAGCTCCGCATTTTCCTTCACAAACTTGGACACTTCTTTTCCAATGTTACTGGACGTGGATTTACAGTCCTTGATCTCCTTTGCGTTGTATTCATCACTTTTTGACAGTTCTGTGATCATTACCGTGTTCTGTTTTAGTTGCGTCCCCGAATCACTCCATCATGGCCGTCAGTTTATGCTGACTGTTTATCACTTCGAGGATGGTGATGTTAGAAACCTCAGGATGATCGTCGTCTTTTGCTCTTTTTTGAGGCACAGGAATTTTAGTAGGTATAGACTCCATCGGTCTTCTTACACTCACTGAGTTTCCATCAATTCTTCCTTGTCAGAGGCTGCATAGTCATGAGACATTAATGGACACCCAAGGAAGCATCTCCTGCTGAAGCTTTTGGTCTCGGCATGTTTTAAAGTCACGCTAAGTCACCTAAAATATGCAGGTATACTCCTTTCTTACTCTTTCAGCGGTCATAGAACTATGCCTGGTTTCTCCCAAGATTTATTTTTCCTGGTTTCTCCCAAGGTTTATTTTTCTCCATTAGGACACCTGATGGAGTTTTGGTTCCTTGCCACTGTCGCCTCTGGCTTGCTCAGTTGGGGACACAACATTTTCAAATAAATATCCAAATAAATTTAATTACTAAACTAAATTATATCAACTACATTACTTGAATATATATGATAATTGAAATGAGCTGATGACATCACCGTTTTCTCCAGAGCGGCTGTACAGCCCAATCAAATTCTGTTCATTATTTTCCTGTTTAACACTGTGAAGCTGCTTTGAAACAATCTGCATTGTAAAAAGCGCTATATAAATAAAGTTGACTTGACTTGACTTGACTTAAGAAAAATAAACAAGAAGGACAAGCTACATGAAATTTTGGGACTGATGATCTGAGTCACAGAAAAGTGCGTGTGTTCAGTCTGGCCGCCACCTCCCCTCATTTTTCCTTGCTTGCTTACATTGTTGTCGCTACAGCTGCTCAAGCGTGGAGAAAATGGCGGACAGTGTACAACTGGCTGAGGGTGGAAACTATGCTAATACGGAACAGTGCCGTGGGTGGAAATGTGCAGATTAAGGGGCGGTAATATTACAATAGATAAATCTCAGCGGCTCTTTTTTCACATGCTTACCAAAGTTACTGGGTTGTTCCTTTTCATGTTTTCTGAGTTGGTAGATGCACTTAAACACGGAAAGTCAGATTTTCATAACAGATTTTTGTCATAGCCGCTTTAATTCGGAACTGTTTTTAAAAAAAAGTTATTTAGTTGTCCCGTTTTCATCAGTGAATAAATGTCATTGACGAAAATTAAGACAACATTTTTTCGCCAACAAAATAAACTGCTTCGTACTGAAACAAGCTCTAAAAGCCATTTCAAGCTTTCACCAGAAATTAAAAGTTTAGACACCTCAATATGTTTCTGCAGGTTGGATGGAGAGTTTTTGAAAGCTGTGATATGATTAGTTTTACACAAACAAAGCAAACAGTTAAAACAGGACGAACATTTAACCTTTTCAGAAAACTGAAACATACTTTTTAAGTATGGCTGTAGTGGAGTGAAATTCATACATTTCCATACATTTTACTCTACAGAACAGATACTCAAAAAGTGTTCTTAAGTACAGTACTCAAGCAAATGTACTTTGTTACTGTCCACCTCTGCCTAAAATTGAGTAAACTGAGTCTATTTGCATTTGAACATTGAATAGTGTACAGTAAGGACCCAGGCTATTTATATTTTGTGTAGTGCCTTTTCCATGAAAGCAAAAAAGTTTGGACCATATAAATTTATTAAATATGTTTATTTGATATATGACATATTGCAATGTTACATATTGCAAAAATAAGTATAACCAGTAGTTATCCTTAAAAGAGCTAAATAAACAACTTTTACAACATTTAAATTTCTCATAAGGAAATACATAGAGTAAAAAGATCCACTTCTCTCTCCCAGAAGACAGCAATAAAGTACAAGAAATTCAAGCAATCATTAAATGCAATTTAATGAAGAACAAATGCATTATCAAGCTTATTTTCGTATCACCCTATACCATTATTTGAGAGAGTGCTACAATGGAAAATATTATAGGCTATATGACGCAATAAAAAATACATTTGCTCTTTGTTTAATTTATTACAGCGTGTCTAATTGCACTCTGTTTGTTTGATTATGGTTAAGGGATCTATAGGAAAAGCGTTAATATTTTAGTCATAATAATGAGGCATGTTGCTTGGAGCAGACTGGATTCAATCTTTAATCCGCTTGAAGCTGTAGTTGCGATAGTTGAAGCTGTAATAAAAGATATGCAAATTAGTTGGATCTCCCTATAGATGAAATATCTCATCTCAGCTTTTTTTTTTTTTTTTTGCAATGATCAATAACAACAGAACAATGATAGATAAATCCTGAATTGTTAGAACAAGAAAAATAGATTTTGTGTGTCCTATTTCCATGATAGTAAAGTTATTGAAGACTCTAAATCTGTGGAGTAATAGAGCTTACCTGATCCATTAACTGAAACTGATTGAGGAACTATGTTCAGTTGAGTGACTTCTCCGCTTTCGATTGCTTTCATGAGGGTGTTTGACATCTCTTGACTGGGTGGGACTTTTTGGCTGAAGACCATTTCTGTTGCTGTGATGATTGACCCAGCTCTGGAATATATAAATGTTGAAACGACTATGTGAGGTTTAAAAATTCCGTTTATTTTATTCTCATTTTTGCTCTCTCTCTCTCTCTCTCTCTCTCTCTCTCTCTCTCTCTCTCTCTCTCTCTCTCACTCTCACACACACACACACACACACACACACACACACACACACAAACTAACACACACACACACACACACACACACACTCACTCACACTCACACATTGTGTTTTCATGTACATTCCATAGACATAATGATTTTATACTGTACAAACTGTATATTCTATCCCCTAACCCTAAACCCACCCATCACAGAAAATGTTCTGCATTTTTACATTTTCAGAAAACATCACTTATAAGCTTTTTCCCTCATGGGGACCAAACAATGTCCCCACAAGGACAAGGATTTTAAACATTTGTTCCCATAACGTAGGGTTTACCTAAACCACACACACACACACAGTATACATATATAAGCAGCATTGCAATATTGTGTATTTACCTGAATCCTTTGACAATCACTCTGAGGAAGTTATCATACTTGAATCTGTAAACTCGTTCAAGCTGGAACAGATAACAAACAATTACAGACATTAATTACAATAGAGCAGAGGTCGGGAACCTTTTTTGACCAGAGAGCCAAATGCATTTTTTTCAAAAGAGCCGCATAAAATTATTATAAAAAAAAACAGACAACTAGAAACAAACAAATATGGAGCAAACTATAAATAAGTTGCAATATGGAATTAATTGTGAAGGGCTTTCGCTGTGAGGTTGTTAACAACTGAGGAGCATAAATAATCCTCTTCGTGTGTGTGTGTGTCTGTGTGTGCGTTTGTGTGTGTGTGAGAGAGAAAGTTGATGTGAATTTACGTGAATACTCTACTTGGCATTTTGACATCTTTCTGTTTATTTGGCCGTTTAGGTGCACAAACAAAAACAAAGTATGTCTGGTCCGTGTTGCGCTTGGAGCGCACGCACAGAAAGCATCCTGTCAGTAGTGGATTCAGTTCTCTGTCGGCTTATTGCGTTTTTATATTTATTTTCAATATAAAGCACATTCTGCCCTTTTCTTTCTTTCTTTACCACAGAAACTTAAGTAGTTTGCAGTTCATTGCTGTTGTGACACTCGCCAATAGCACAGAACATGCACTTTGACTGGTACAACTTGAATATTATTATTACTATCATCATAAACTTCTTACTAACTTCAGTAGACTGTACAACAAAGGGAATTGTAATTGTCTGCTTTTTCTGCAGGGAGTGGATCCCTGTTGATGTGTAAACATTTTTTTTTATCGATCATTTGTTGGTAAAGGGTGAGAGACCTTTTGTCAAAGAGCTGCAATAGAGTATGGTAATATATTAATGTTCGTTACATAATTTGTGTCTCTTCTGTTAACTGTGGGTTTAAAATGAAAAAGTTTCATTAATTTGTTCTAGGGATGCACAATACCATTTTTTTCAGAACCGATCCGATCGGATACCAAAAATTCTGGGTATTGGCCGATGCCGATACCGATACCAATCCGATACCTGTGCAGTTTTCTTTAAAAATTCAATGAAGAATTTCTATACCTCAGTGTGTTGAACTGATAATCACTCTTTTTTGTGTTAAACACAATCTACTAAATACAGGCAACTTCATTATAAAGAAAAACAACAAGTTAAAAAATATATAAATCACAATCTATGACAAAAATACTACTATAAACTAGATGGTGGATAAACCAGATTAGTGGCTAATTCAGCAGCAAAAATTACTCTAAAATTATGAGTGCACAATAATTGTATAAAATCTAAACATTTAGTTAAAAAAAAAAAAAAAACATTTACTGGGGAACAAATAAGTGAATTAGTATAGCACTAAATCTGGTAAAATATTACACATTGTTGTAAAATACATTCATGAAAAACAAGTAAATATATTTATAGAAATAGGGTCTATATACTAAAAAATTAAAATACAAGTGCAGCTTTTTTAATGAGGCTATTATTAATCTTTCATTGCGCAGTATTATAATACGTATCTATATAGTGTATCTATCTATGCAATATTTTATTGAGCCTATTCTTTTAACAGTTTAAAAATTCAGTTACCGTGCGTGTGAAGAACAATACAGAACAATCTAGTCCAGTGTTATGATCTAACAGACACCGGGTAGAAAGATTTAGAAACCGCAATAAACTCCAGCCAGACAAAGTCATTTTATGCAAAACCATAGACCGTTATCTACATATCAAGCATAATAACAGGAACACTGAATCATCTTTGAGAGTTTCATCCTGTTGACTGTCGTAACACATGCAGTTTGAAGGCTGAATGGAGAATGACTGACAGCCTCAGCGGAGGGAAGCGTTTACGTGAACTTGAATTTAAATTTAATGACTTAAAATATTCATCTGTACCTTACATTAAACTATGGAATGGCTTCAGAACACTTAATATAGTGCACGAAGCGTTGATGATGCTTTATTATGTTTTTGTGCCTTTTGTGGGGCACTGGGGCTTAACAGTAACACAGAACATAATACACACAGTATCAGATTTGGATCGGCCCTGTCCGATACGGCAAATAATGGCAGCGCATCCCTAATTTGTTCCAGTTAATAGATTTGAACTCACCTGATTTTTGACAAGCTTAGACCTACTCTTGAACTCCTCCGTGTTTGGATCACTGAGTGCTTCTACAAATGTGTCAGAAGAGCGAAACTCCAGATCAGTTTTCACCTCAGGTATTTTTGCTGTAGTTGCTGTAGAAGCTGTAGATGCTGTAGAAGCTGTAGATGCTGTAGAAGCTGTAGAAACTGTAGAAGCTGTAGAAACTGTAGAAGGTGTAGATGCTGTAGAAGCTGTAGAAGGTGTAGATGCTGTAGAAGCTGTAGATGGCGTAGAAGCCGTAGCTGCTGTAGAAACTATAGGTGCTATAGGTATAATAGGTGCTGTAGATGCTGTAGAAGCAGTAGATGCTGTAGAAGCTGTAGATGGTGTAGATGCTGTAGAAGGTGTAGATACTGTAGAAGCTGTAGATGGTGTAGATGCTGTAGATGCCGTAGATGATGTAGAAGCTGTAGATGCTGTAGAGGCTGTAGATGGTGTAGTAGCCGTAGATGGGGTAGAAGCTGTAGATACAGTAGAAACTGTAGATGGTGTAGATGGTATAGAAGCTGGAGATGCTGTAGATGCTGTAGATGGTGTAGTAGCCGTAGATGGGGTAGAAGCTGTAGATACAATAGAAACTGTAGATGCTGTAGATGCCGTAGATGGTGTAGAAGCTGTAGAAACTGTAGAAACCGTAGATGGTGTCGATGCTGTTGAAGCCGTAGTGGCTGTAGATGCTGTAGATGCTGTAGAAGCCGTAGATGGGGTAGAAGCTGTAGATACAATAGAAACTGTAGATGCTGTAGATGCCGTAGATGGTGTAGAAGCTGTAGAAACTGTAGAAACCGTAGATGGTGTCGATGCTGTTGAAGCCGTAGTGGCTGTAGATGCTGTAGATGCTGTAGAAGCTGTAGATGGTGTAGATGCTGTAGAAGCTGTAGATGCTGTAGATGGTGTAGATGCTGTAGAAGCTGTAGATGCTGTAGAAGGTGTAGATGCTGTAGAAGCTGTAGATGGCGTAGAAGCCGTAGCTGCTGTAGAAACTATAGGTGCTATAGGTATAATAGGTGCTGTAGATGCTGTAGAAGCTGTAGAAGCTGTAGAAGCTGTAGAAGCTGTAGATGGTGTAGATGGTGTAGAAGCTGTAGATGCTGTAGATGGTCTAGATGCTGTAGAAGCTGTAGATGCTGTAGAAGCTGTAGAAACTGTAGAAGCTGTAGAAACTGTAGATGCTGTAGAAGGTGTAGATGCTGTAGAAGCTGTAGATGGCGTAGATGCTGTAGAAGGTGTAGATGCTGTAGAAGCTGTAGATGGTGTAGAAGCTGTAGATGGTGTAGAAGCTGTAGATGGTGTAGATGCTGTAGATGCCGTAGATGATGTAGAAGCTGTAGATGATGTAGAAGCTGTAGATGGTGTAGATGCTGTAGATGCCGTAGATGATGTAGAAGCTGTAGATGCTGTAGAGGCTGTAGATGGTGTAGTAGCCGTAGATGGGGTAGAAGCTGTAGATACAGTAGAAACTGTAGATGCTGTAGATGCCGTAGATGGTGTAGAAGCTGTAGAAACTGTAGAAACCGTAGATGGTGTCGATGCTGTTGAAGCCGTAGTGGCTGTAGATGCTGTAGAAGCCGTAGATGGGGTAGAAGCTGGAGATGCTGTAGATGCTGTAGATGGTGTAGTAGCCGTAGATGGGGTAGAAGCTGTAGATACAGTAGAAACTGTAGATGCTGTAGATGCCGTAGATGGTGTAGAAGCTGTAGAAACTGTAGAAACCGTAGATGGTGTCGATGCTGTTGAAGCCGTAGTGGCTGTAGATGCTGTAGATGCTGTAGAAGCCGTAGATGGGGTAGAAGCTGTAGATACAATAGAAACTGTAGATGCTGTAGATGGTGTAGAAGCTGTAGAAACTGTAGAAACCGTAGATGGTGTCGATGCTGTTGAAGCCGTAGTGGCTGTAGATGCTGTAGATGCTGTAGAAGCCGTAGTGGCTGTAGATGCTGTAGAAGCCGTAGATGGGATAGATGCTGTTGAAGCCGTAGATGGTGTAGAAGCTGTAGATGGCGTAGAAGCCGTAGCTGCTGTAGAAACTATAGGTGCTATAGGTATAATAGGTGCTGTAGATGCTGTAGAAGCCGTAGATGCTGTAGAAGCTGTAGATGGTGTAGATGCTGTAGAAGGTGTAGATGCTGTAGAAGCTGTAGATGGTGTAGATGCTGTAGATGCCGTAGATGATGTAGAAGCTGTAGATGCTGTAGAGGCTGTAGATGGTGTAGTAGCCGTAGATGGGGTAGAAGCTGTAGATACAGTAGAAACTGTAGATGCTGTAGATGGTGTAGATGGTATAGAAGCTGGAGATGCTGTAGATGCTGTAGATGGTGTAGTAGCCGTAGATGGGGTAGAAGCTGTAGATACAATAGAAACTGTAGATGCTGTAGATGCCGTAGATGTTGTAGAAGCTGTAGAAACTGTAGAAACCGTAGATGGTGTCGATGCTGTTGAAGCCGTAGTGGCTGTAGATGCTGTAGATGCTGTAGAAGCCGTAGATGAGGTAGATGCTGTTGAAGCTGTAGATGATGTAGAAGCTGTAGATGGTGTAGAAGCTGTTGAAGCCGTAGTGGCTGTAGATGCTATAGATGGTGTAGATGGTGTAGTAGCCGTAGATGGGGTAGAAGCTGTAGATACAGTAGAAACTGTAGATGCTGTAGATGGTGTAGTAGCCGTAGATGGGGTAGAAGCTGTAGATACAATAGAAACTGTAGATGCCGTAGATGGTGTAGAAGCTGTAGAAACTGTAGAAACCGTAGATGGTGTCGATGCTGTTGAAGCCGTAGTGGCTGTAGATGCTGTAGATGCTGTAGAAGCCGTAGATGGGGTAGATGCTGTTGAAGCTGTAGATGGTGTAGAAGCTGTTGAAGCTGTAGATGGTGTAGAAGCTGTAGAAGCTGTAGATGGTGTAGAAGCTGTAGATGGTGTAGAAGCTGTTGAAGCCGTAGTGGCTGTAGATGCTGTAGAAGCCGTAGAAGCTGTAGATGGTGTAGAAGCTGTAGATGGTGTAGAAGCTGTAGATGATGTAAAAGCTGTAGATGCCGTAGATGCTGTAGAGGCTGTAGATGCTGTAGATGCCGTAGAAACCGTAGACACCGTAGAAGCTGTAGATGCTGTAGAAGCCGTAGATGGGGTAGAAGCTGTAGATGGTGTAGAAGCCGTAGAAATTAAAATTGTGGGTGTTTCGGCTGTGCTAATAGATGATGATGAGGATGTTGAGCCTGTTGTGGATTGAGTTGCTGCAATTCCTGTGGTTGCTGAAACATATATTATATATTTAACATATAGTTGTGTCACAGAGTTATTTTGTTTTTATGGATGTTAGAGCTGCACGATTAATCGTTAGAAGATTGCAATGTTAATCCAAACACCCACACAAATTTATTCCTAAATGATTCGACTATATCTATTTAATCTTTGACAACTACGATCACAACAAACATTTAAATCTGCGTTGGCACTGCCGCCGACCCAGAGAGAGCCTTTCTCATGCATATGTAGGGGTGGGCGATATGACCAAAATCTCGATATGAGTAATTTTATTTCACAGAAAAAACAAGACATAATAGAAAATACTACATAACATGTGTAAATTAATTAAATGTTTCAAAAAAAAAACATAGTGCATAGTATTTACTGCGTACATTAAATATACATTTATTCTTATTAAAGTTACAAAAGTGATTCAGTCAAGAGCAGTGAAAGATTTTCTCACTTTTTTTGTTGTTTGATTAGCATTAATAATGACTAGGGGTGTGACGAGACACTTAGCTCACAAGACGACACACAAGATTGGGTTCATGAGAACGAGACAAGACAAGATTTTTCAACAGTATTTTTAAGAAATCCTCAATGACTGGAAAAATAGTCTGCAGGTGCATTTTTAAATGTTTTAACTAATCATCTTGTAATGAATGTCATTTCAGTTCTACTTTCTGAGTATGAATTATCAAATGCATTGAAAGACAACACCACTCTTAAGCACTGTAAAAAGGTTTTGCCATGAAACTCAACTGACTGGCTTCTCCCCTATATGATTTCACACAAGTCTCTTCAGGCCTTACTGTACATGAATTATGAAAAAACTTCCAAAACTTCTGACTGAGGCTGTGTGACTTCCTAATTATACTCCTTTCCACAAACTGAACATAGAAATAAAAACAGTATAAATAACAAAAACAATAACAGTTAACTTAAGAGCAAACAACAAGTGCAACCATAATCAAAGTACTCTCTCAATATTCAAAGTGCAAACAGAGAGCAGAGCTAAGAGGTTACAACTACACAGCCCAGCCTAAGATAGCTTTGATATTGTATGTCGCCTAATTTGCGCACATCAGGGAGCTTGCGTATATTTTCGCTTTTGATTCGCGATCGCACGTACTCTGTGTATAGGGAGTACCAATGCTGAGCGCACATTCTACAAGTTGATAAGACATAGGGATGGCTCGATACCACAATTTTGACTTTGGTGTGGTACCACAATCTAATACCGAAGTATCGATATTAAATCGATACCACACAGGGTCTGATTTTGGTGCGGGTATTGTGCATAATTTTACTCATTCTCGCAAGTTTTGGGTTTATAAAGTGGGAAATTACCACAAATGTTTATTAGTAAATTAATCAACAAAGATTATCATATCAAATCAGTCATTTGAAAACTTTCTTGTGAGAAGAAATTCCAGCAATACTGCGCGTCTCCCTTCTCTATCACTCAAAATGAGCAAATTGCTTCTGGCTTCAAAAGACATCGCACCTACACTAATGCAATCTGCACGCTCCGATTCAACATTTTCACGTTCGTTTCGTGACAGCTAACGGAAATCACTTGCCCACGTATTTTAAACCTTGCAAATTTGAACATGCAAGCGATATTTCGTTATACATGGGATGGGAGCTCTTTGAAGAGAGAGTTTTCTTTGCCTCATGCCAACAACGCACACACAAGAGCTCGCGCATTTCAAATTAAGTTTCCTTAAACAGTCAAATACACAAAATTATGTAAAAATGTCCGTCTTTAGTGAGTATACACATAAACACAGTCGGTTATGTTACGCGAATGTATGCAATATTAATATGCAAATATTATGAGATCTAAACGTCATTGGTTGAAACGAACGCTGGAGATTTTGTGATATTTGAACGATTCGATCTTATGTGCGTTGATCAGTGTTAAAAGAAAATAAATGTCTAAATTAGATGGTTTGAATGATGCACTCACCTGTTGATCTCTTAATGTCTTGCTGAAGTCGGGATAGTGACAGATGCTTGGCTAGGTTTGATGGTTCTTCATCAGTTTTATAAGCAAAGTAATTGCAAATTGTACTTCTACTCCTCTTTATTAATTAGTTTTGGGCATGTTGAGTTAGATTCAACTGCTTTATCCATTTTGTTCCTCTATGTTGCCACTTGCCACATTTGCCAGTTTCGCGTCAGTTTGGGTAGCGCACTGCCACCTAGCGGTGATCGGAACAGCAGCATATACCGAAATGTGCAAAATCATAATATCGTACCATTTGAAATAAAATATATACCTGTATTTTCCCAGTGCCGGTACACCGCACATCCCTAATAAGACATTTATCAGCATATCTATTTTTCTGCATGTTATACAAACCAACAAACTACATAATAGCGCAAAAGACAAGGACTTTGAGCGCATAATTGTTCGGGCGGTGCTCGACTCGCTGGTATAGAGAGATGTACCGGAGTGCGCAGGGGCGGCTCTTATAAGGTGTCCTATCGGGGCACGGCACCCCGTCACATTGACTCCCTGGCCACAGTGCACTAACCTGCCTTGTTAAAGAACATTTTGATAGACTGATTAAGCAATTTTCCTGGCCTCTCTCTCCTTTTCATGACGTTACTGGTACCAGATTTTTTCCCAACATTTTCAGTCAGTTTCACTTCCACTGTAACTTTTTCTAACTTCAATTGTTTTGGGAGCAGCCTCAACTCTGATTGGTTCTGTTCACTAATTAACCATCAGACTAAACCAATTCTAGGGAGGGGGGAGAGAGGAAATTTGGAAAACTTCTTTAAATAGCCTAAATTGCATGTTTTTGTGGTTTTCATTTAACTCTCATGCATACAAATAAATATATTCTAATGATTCATAAGAGTAGGGCAATATATATAATAACTACTGGGCAGTGGGGGCCCATATAATTGTCACCACATTTCACCCCACTAGCGACAGCCCTTACAATTGTAAATGTAAGCGATTGTAAACGTCTTACAATTAGTGTGAGAGCGGAATTTCAAAAAACTCCTGAATGGAGTTGAAAGTTCTGCGTGTGATCTACTGACAACGTGCAAATTAAAGAACACAGACAAAATTCTGTTAAAAAACATGGATGACGCACCTTCACTCTGACATGCTGATATGCCGATGACATCTTGGAGAACGAGTCTGCGCAGTAGTGAGCATGAAATGGAGCCGCGGTATCAAGGCCCCGCCCACACTCCCGCAGAATCGGTTAGTACAGTTTACTGCAGAACAACTTCTTATGTTGGTGTGAAAAAAACAGTTATGGAATTGTAGATATTAAAGTTAAAGCTCCAATCTCTTCCCTAAGATCCCGAAAAACCTGTTGGTGCCTCAGTGACTACTTCACTCAGAGAAGCTGTCAATCATGAAGTCACACCCCCGTTTTTATAGCATCAAATAACTAAAAACTAACTTGTTTAAAAAAAACAAACACCAGCGTGATAAAAAATGACCTAAAAGGACAGACACTATCTTTGGAAAAAAAAATATTTGAACTGTAATTTGATTGTTTAGTTTGTCAATGGTGCCAAAACGATACTTTTAAAACAGTACCGGTGCCTAAACAGTGCCTGAACCGATACTTAAATTTTTTTTTTATTAAAAGTTTAAAGTATGCTTAAATATATAAATATGAATAAATACAAAACACAACAAATGTACATAACAAATTCACTGTAAAACATTAGCCACCTAACCCAACTACAATAATTTAACACTAAATAACAGTTACAGTACTAATAAAAGCAAAGTAGTCTGTATTCTTGGTATGCTACAAACCAGCTTTAAGTTTCAGCAATTCTTCTGCAGAAATATGACCATAATGCCTTCTCTGGCTAAATATTTTAGAACGCATCGCCTTATTATTTCCATGGCGACTCGTCATGCTTGTCACGTGACACTGCAGCCACAATAGTGCTGTATGACAGATGTATCGCGTTTGTTTCATTTTTCCTTTTTTTATTCAAAATATTCACTAACTTGTTAACTGTAAAATATGTGGAAGTGAATGTGTTTGTCATTTAAAACCCTTTATAATGATCATGTTAGTTGATCTATAATGCGCGATAGGCGCTGCCGTGTTAGTTTGCGCCTTAGAGAATCAGATCTGTCGTCACATCATGTAAATTCATCCACGTCTCACAAAATACATGAAAGTAAGTGACCAGTGAACTAGGATTGTGTTTCTGATATGAGTAAAACACGAAGTCAAAGTATAAATGAAAGGATTGTTATTGCCGCTTCCATAGACATAAGTGTGTATTTAACAAACTAAAAATGTATTTTTTGCTGGTAATGTTGCTTACTGTAAATGTCTGAAACCTAAAATAAACATTATGTGGTTAAAAACACTGAATAGTTGTGATATGTGACAAGCACTGAGCGTGTCTTTCTCTCTCTGGCTTGGCACCAGCCAAAGCGCAAAAGCACGTTTGAATTTAAGTGCCACCGAAATGAGGAACCGAATTCTACATTCTGATTCGGTCCGGTTTAGTGTTGCACGATATAGCGGTACTAGAAAAATATCGCGATACCCTGGTATTAAAAATGGTATGATATGAAATGGACGTGTGCAGAGCTCTGCTTCCACCGTTCACTAAACAATGGAAGCAGAACAGTCAAATATATACGTGCAGGGCATGACAAATAAAGTAACAGAAAATAAAGTGCGACGCGGGACGTGCTCCCACTGCCAGACTCTGACCTGAAGCGTGCGCACACGCATTTCTGAAAACTTGCGTTCACGATTCAGTTCTCTTTTGCGGATTTTTTGGTTTGAATGATCAAAAATATGTAAAAATGTACGTCCTGGCAAGTATTTAGGTAAACACAGTCGTGTATGTCTTTAGTGGACGTATACAGAGTTGAGTAAGAAATCGGATGTGTTCCAATGAATTTGGTCCTTGCAGGTCTTAAAGGGCCAGACCTAATATTCGGTGTGATTTAATGTTAATCAGAACCATAGGAAAAAGTTTTGTCTATGGCTCTGATTAACATTAATCACACAGAAGTCTGATGTTAATCAAACAACAAAAGAAAAATAGAAAATTACCCCATGCTTGACTGAATAACTTTAATATTTATTTATTGAATGCTACTGTTAAATAGACCTACTGTAGCTGAAAAATAAAGCCTTTTTTGTCATATTGTTTGTAATTTGCATTTTTGCTTATTTTTTAAAAACAAAGATAAAATTAAATATCTATATTGTAATTATAAAATTACATTAAAAAAATATTAAATTACTCGTATCATGAAATAAGATTTTGGTCATCCTAACTTGTTCAGAAGTTAGTGAATGTTAACATGATTGATAATGTGATTTTTCCAAACATCTCTGTAAGGATGTTCAAACTGGCATGTAATTATTATTGCAATAAGAGGAGGGAATGGTCAAAAAGCAGGGCAGGAACATGCTTGGCGAGTTTCTTTATTTTTATTTTATAAAACAATGAATAGTATGTTCTGTCATATTATTCAATTACTTTTACTGTTTTTTTTTTTTTGTCGTGGTATTGATTCAGTATCGGTATCGAGGCATTTTAGTCTGGTATTGTATTGAAGTCATAATTTTGGTATCGTGACAACACTAGTCCAGTTACATACTGGTTCGGTACCCAACCCTAGTAATAAAATCTTTGTGTGAGTGAGTGATTGAATCATCGTTCATTAAACAAATAAATGAAATATTTTTAAATAGCAACACACTCATTATACAGACACATGAATATTAAAATATGACCATGGGAAAAAAAAAACAGTTGAGGGCACCTTGATGCATTTTAAAAATATAACCCTATGACAGCAAATTCCCAAGAACGAGGAAGAAACGTGGAAGAACATTTAAAAGGTCTAATAATGAGCACTACATGTATGAGCACTACAGTCTCTGAACAAGCGACACGTGCCAGTTTAACAGAAAGAATAAAGGCATAGTTAATTTTTGTCCATTGTTCTTTGAATTTTCGGTCTACACCATTGTCTTTTGTGTATCAGAATAATTCATTGTTTCATTGCGTTCATGATCAGACATATAGCAAACAAAATCGTGCAGCTCTAATAGGTATTTCTTTTGTAAAAACATTTATTCACCTACCGAACAAAATGAATAAGATCAAAGCTTTTCTCTCCATCTTGATAAGAGTCCTGTGGTCTGTGGTGGTGTTAAAAGTCTGTAAAGTAAGCAATATATCACTGAAGAGTTAATGTGTGAGATTAAAAAAAATAAAAAATTAAAAATAAAAATAAAAATAAAAATAAAATATATATATATTATATATATATATATGTATATATACACTCACCTAAAGGATTATTAGGAACACCATACTAATACTGTGTTTGACCCCCTTTCGCCTTCAGAACTGCCTTAATTCTACGTGGCATTGATTCAACAAGGTGCTGAAAGCATTCTTTAGAAATGTTGGCCCATATTGATAGGATAGCATCTTGCAGTTGATGGAGATTTGTGGGATGCACATCCAGGGCACGAAGCTCCCGTTCCACCACATCCCAAAGATGCTCTATTGGGTTGAGATCTGGTGACTGTGGGGGCCATTTTAGTACAGTGAACTCATTGTCATGTTCAAGAAACCAATTTGAAATGATTCGAGCTTTGTGACATGGTGCATTATCCTGCTGGAAGTAGCCATCAGAGGATGGGAACATGGTGGTCATAAAGGGATGGACATGGTCAGAAACAATGCTCAGGTAGGGCGTGGCATTTAAACGATGCCCAATTGGCACTAAGGGGCCTAAAGTGTGCCAAGAAAACATCCCCCACACCATTACACCACCACCACCAGCCTGCACAGTGGTAACAAGGCATGATGGATCCATGTTCTCATTCTGTTTACGCCAAATTCTGACTCTACCATCTGAATGTCTCAACAGAAATCGAGACTCATCAGACCAGGCAACATTTTTCCAGTCTTCAACTGTCCAATTTTGGTGAGCTCGTGCAAATTGTAGCCTCTTTTTCCTATTTGTAGTGGAGATGAGTGGTACCCGGTGGGGTCTTCTGCTGTTGTAGTCCATCCGCCTCAAGGTTGTGCGTGTTGTGGCTTCACAAATGCTTTGCTGCTTACCTCGGTTGTAACGAGTGGTTATTTCAGTCAAAGTTGCTCTTCTATCAGCTTGAATCAGTCGGCCCATTCTCCTCTGACCTCTAGCATCAACAAGGCATTTTTGCCCACAGGACTGCCGCATACTGGATGTTTTTCCCTTTTCACACCATTCTTTGTAAACTCTAGAAATGGTTGTGCGTGAAAATCCCAGTAACTGAGCAGATTGTGAAATACAACCATGCCACGCTCAAAATTGCTTAAATCACCTTTCTTTCCCATTCTGACATTCAGTTTGGAGTTCAGGAGATTGTCTTAACCAGGACCACACCCCTAAATGCATTGAAGCAACTGCAATGTGATTGGTTGATTAGATAATTGCATTAATGAGAAATTGAACAGGTGTTCCTAATAATCCTTTAGGTGAGTGTGTGTATATATATATATATATATATATATATATATATATATATATATATATATATATATATATTGATATAGTATTTATAAATAACTGTGAAGTACAAAAGTTAATGCATGCTTTAATTTAAAATTTTAATTGTTCAATTCAGTTGAATGAAGTTTTTTTTAGATATCACAAAATTGAAATCAAATTCCAACTGATTATCATTTCCAAGCATTTCAATATCAAGATATATGAAATATTTATGTAGAAGTTTATTTATTTAATGCTTAATAGACACTTAATATTCAATATAGTATATATAATATATAATTTTTTTCTCCGCAGAACTGCTTTATAATTGATCACCTTTACAACGCAACTGAATCAACGCTGAACAACAGCTGAAATTCATAATTTTCCTGTTATCACTGTAAAGCTGCTTTGAAACGATCTGTGTTGTATAAAGCGCTATATAAATAAAATGTTCTAGACAGTTTTCACACTGCTTCACAATATATAAAGAACACAAATTATAAAGATATCATCCAGTACATTGTGAACAGAATAACATATTAACTGCAATTTCCTGAAAAAACATTTCATACATGAAATTTTGCATTTAATTTAGTTAATTTACTTATTTTAATTAAATTAAATTAAATTAAATTTAGCAACATTTCTGACAGACAATGCTGATGCATTTTACCATATTATAAAATTCCTTTGATAATTACGTTGAGATATTTCTCACAATTAAACTATAGGCCTACTTTAAAGATATTTGTAATGATTATTTTTATATTATAGAGACATAAAATACACTTACCAGATATGATATACTGAACACATTGAACTTTAATAGGTCTATGCTCCAGTTTTCACTTTAATGAATCAACTGAATCATTCCTGCCTCTTAAATACCACACAATAACGTCCCGATTGGTTCCTCCTTTGAAATGAACAAGTAATCTAAATCTGTCCCTTGGCAGATTTCTTTACATTTTTTTATCTGTTTGTTTTTTGTACTGGAGCTGTCACATATTTTAATTTTGACAGGCCTTACGTCATTCACATGGTTCTCTTAAGGTTTTCATTCATTTGATCATTTGTCAAATGTATTAAAGGGGTCATGAACTGGATTTTATTTTATAATGTTTCCTGAGGTGCACTTATAATGTTAATATGATTTTTACATAAAAAATTGTCAGAATTTAGAAATATTTTATAAACTATTTTCTACCCAGATTTTAGTCCTCTGATTTGAATGCTCTGTTTGAAGAGGCACAGTGTAAACTCCCACTGCTGTGATTGGCTGACATCTTTGCGTATGAAATAAGTATTACATGTGGAACACTTTCAAATACTTTTACAACATTTTTACTTTCTTGACCACAAACTGTTGAGCCGCTGTTTTGTATCAGACTGTATCAGAGTGTGTTGCAGCCATCAAAATCAAAATTAGTTTATATTTACTAAATACAATTACACATCAGAAGACTTTTAACTGTACTTTTGTCAAGAGTTCGAGAGAATTAACAAATTACATATTCTTAATTTTATTGCATTTTACAAAGTGTCCCAACTTTTCTGGAAATGGGGTTGTATATTCTAGAGATCTAGTTAATTGTTATAATTATTCAGATGGCAAACATATTTTAATTAACTGCTTAAAAGAAGTATTTGACATAATAGGATACAACATAGCTTATATGATTAGAAAAAAAAAGCACTTTCAAAATGCATTCTGAAACATTATTGAGAAAGAAAACTTTATTGAGGAGATTGTGTAATTTTCTTTTGTACATTTGCTCTTTCAGTTTCTCATGATTTCAAGTCCAATTGCATTGCGCAAGTTCACCAGCAGAAGGTGCTTTTGTCCCCCGAATCTCTCCTGGTTTGTCATTTAATCTAGTCTATCTGCAGTCATCTTGTTTGATTGGTTTAGCATGTATGTGTGTGTTGGAGGGTGGAACGAAACATGAAATTTAAAGTTGATTAAAAGATTTTGAGATTTTGAGATTTTGAAAATACAGATAATCAAGTTTGATATTCTTCTGGCTTTTAATAAAGACAGTACTTGTACACCGTAAAAACTAATTTGTTCAGTCTTAATTCAATTGTGCAAACTCATTGCCTTAATTCAATTAAGTAAGCATAACTTAATTGCATCAAGTTGTTCTTACTTAAACCGTTTGTTTTGTCAACTTAATTCTGTCTGTGATCTGAGGAAGTGTACTCCCATAGTGCATTGCGGCATGAATAAATCAATTGCTTTGTTTTAGTATTTTTAGCTTTATTTGACCATTTGTCTTTTGTCAGTATAACCCCAATAACGACAGCAAATAAAATTAAAATAAAAAAATTGTTTACAATTGTTACCATTGTTGTGTTTTGCATGCTGAATGTTAAAGTCTGTGTGTGACTCAAGCATGGTCAATTGCAAGATTATATCAACCCAATTAAAAATGTATGCCTTAAGATCATTATTTGACATGAAATATAGTTATGTTATATATCTTTAATTCACAAATATTTTATTTATATAAATAATATTTATTACTTCCCTTCCTTTGAAATCAGATAACTGTGATTTCTTGTTGTATCGCTGCATCAATAGGAAGAGAATTACAATAATGAAGTTCCAAGTGCCCAACCAAAGGGAACACTAATCACAATAATGGTGAAGTAGAGGAAAGGAGTGAAAAGTCTATTAAATATTGCCTGCCTGTTTTTTTGTTTTGTTTGTTTTTTGCTTAGAAGGTATAGCATGCAAATAGTTTTAAGTAAGTTCACCAAATTATTGGACATTAAGGAAAGTTTACTAAAAAGTCTTATTAAGAACAACTGTTGGGCACTGATTTGAATTTCCAGCAGGAATTAGCAGTAAAATCAGGATCCACTAAGGGCAAGAAAGCCAGAAGATCTAAAACAAGTATTTGTGATGTTATTACAGTTTTTTTACGATTGCTATGACAATTTTTTCAATACTTTTAACCATTTTCCTAAACTCTAAACACACCAACACACCTTTGTCAAAACGGTTAATTTCATGCTCAAAATCACACATTGTAAACTAAACTCCAACACTAATTTTCAAAATACAATAATACACTAACACAATATGTCTACCAAAACGCTAACACATGCTCTCTTCCAACAGGAACATTTAGTCAGTCATAGCACAATGTCATAAAAACACTTAACACTAGATGGAATTACAGAAACTGCATTATTTTATGTGTCAGGTATGTCCTTATACAATAGACAGTCTATTTTATTGATCATAGATTGTGTGTCTTTTGAAGCCTCTCCACATTTTTGTTTTGTTGGGTTTAGTAAATGCATGAATTTTGTTTTTTTTGCTGCAGAAATTCAATACAAAAAATTAATGACCCATCTCAGAGTAGCTTTATGCCCTTCAGTTTTATTTCATTATCAGCAATCACCGTGTTGATAATAGCAAGTTCCTGTTCTTCATTTAAGAGCTTTCCTCTGCCCCTAAGGGAGGTAGATGTTGAATCCTTAGATAGACAAAATACAGTTACATATTAGAGACCAGAGGCATAGAGTCACTGTAATACATGGTAAAAGTATTTACACTTTGCAGTAGGAGAAGCCCTTATACAATATCCTACCTGTTGTTTTCTCGAAAATTCTGGATAATGGATGCCACTGTGTCCCGGCTGAGATTTGGCTGTACTCGTTCACCAGCCTCTCTGTATGATAGCCTGTGGTTTATGACATGGTGATAGTAGCTCTTATTTCATCAGTTACCCTAATTCTGGCCCTTCTTTGAGCGCCACCATGCATTCTAACTCCTCAACCTCTACCTTGTCCTAGTACTCATCTTCCTCTTCCTCATGCAGGCATTTTTCTTACTTTTTTTTGTGTTGCTCTATATTGTTCCTTTTTCACACAAGATCGGCCCAAAGAGGCACTCTTTTACTGTATACCATATGGTCATATGATTGAAAGAACATCAACAGCTGAACAATTCCTAGATGGGAATCAGCTGTGATTTTATATATTTGCATAAATACAGGGGATATATTTGTGTTTCAGTTCACTATAAACAGCTGTTTACCTTGACTTTAGCCTATAAGGTTAGGTTTAGAACATGTTATCTGTTCTGACATACAGTGTTAAAGCACTGGTAAATTTGGCAGTAAAAATCCATTGTTTTGGTCTTGTGTGTAAGAAAAAAGTTCAAGCATTTTAAATTTGTGTTAACTGTATGCATTTTGTGTAAAAGCAACAATAAACGTGTTAATTGTATAGCCTACACAGACAGATGTTGTGCTAACTGCGTTAAGAAAAATTGTTTAAAGTATTGAAAAAACTGTAATGGGAGATACAACTTCTTGTTCCCACATTTTTTGGGGTTTTGTTGGATCAGTGCTAAACCTGTTGTTGTTTGCTGGCACAATGTGAACCAGCATTTAGATTTGAATGTTGAACATAACAACTGTTATCGTTGAACAATGAAACAGACTCTTAGGGCCTGTTTACATCTGGCCACTTTATGCGTTTTCTTTGATGGGATAGCTATCCGATCGTGAAAAAACCAGGTGTAAATGCCCTCCAAAACGCATTCGAGATGGATTTAAATCCGATCGTTTAAACCACTTCAGGAGGTTGTCTGGGCCGCATTCCAGATGAAACTGAACAAGTCTAAATGCATCTTGTTGTTGAAACCACATACACTATATTGCCAAAAGTATTGAAACACCCCTCCATATCATTGAATTCAGGTGTTCCAATCACTTCCATGGCCACAGGTGTATAAAATCAAGCCCTATAGGCATGCAGACGCTTCTACAAACATTTGTGAAAGAATGGGTTGCTCTCAGGAGCTCAGTGAATTCAAGCGTGGTACCATGATTGATTGCCACCTGTGTGATATGGAGCAGTTGTGAAATTTCCTCACTACTAAATATTCCATGGTCAACTGTTAGTGTTATTATAACAAAGTGGAAGCAATTGGGAATGACAGCCACGAAGTGGTAGGCCATGTAAAATCACAGAGCGGGGTCAGCACATGTTGATGCGCAGAAGTCACCAACTTTCTGCAGAGTCAATAGCTACAGACCTCCAAACTTCTTGTGGCCTTCAGATTAGCTCAAGAACAGTGTGTAGAGAGCTTCATGGAATGGGTTTCCATGGCCGAGCAGCTGCATCCAAGCCTTACATCACCAAGTGCAATGCAAAGCGTCGGATGCAGTGGTGTAAAGCACGCCGCCACTGGACTCTAGAGCAGTGGTCAAAGGTTCCCATAAACACACTCCTAAACCTTGTGGAAAGCCTTCCCAGAAGAGTTGAAGCTGCAACTGGGTGGGCCAACTCCATATTAAACCCTACGGATTAAGAATGGGATGTAAAGGCAGGTGTCCCAAAACTTTTGGCAATATAGTGTCTGGAAATTTTACCCCTCCCAACAATGCTAAAAAATAAACGTGTGAGAGTGTGTCATAGGCTATATGACATGTTATAGCCAGAAATGACAGCGCTACAGCAACACGCATCGCTGCAGATGAGCAGTTGAGTATCTCTTCATTAAGCCAAAGCACAAACTACTGCAAATAAAACCGAAAGTAAGTTGCAGATGCTCAACACACAATCCAATTCTTTATGAAAAGTAAAGAAACTAAATGATCTTACCAGTGATGTTGCTGTGCGCTTTCCTATTGCAGTCTTTGATTTTGAAATTTGCTGATGATTAATAAAATGCAGCTCATATCGGTTGTTTTCGGTGACGTGAACTCAAATCTGCATATAGTGCAGAAATTGAAGATCGGATTTATATCCATTTTGCGGAGACACATTTATGTGACCAAGTGCAAATGGAATTGTTTGGATAAATCAGATAGCTATCTGATCAGTAAAAACACATGAAGTGACCAGGTGTAAACAGGTCCTTATACTGGACCAAATCAGAAGAGCCGGCCGGCCGCCCAATTCTCCATAATATTCTGGTTTCTAGATATGCATGATAGTTTGAAAGTCACTGAATTTCATTGGTTTTCCGGTAACACTTTACAATAAGGTTCATTAGTTCACATTAGCTAACTACATTAGTTAACATGAACTAATAATGAACTGCACGTATAAAGTATTTATTTATCTTTGTTAATGTTAATTTCAACATTTACTAATACTTTATTCAAATCTTGTTAACATTAGTTAATGCACTGTGAACTAACATGAACAAACCATGAACAGCTGTATTTTTATTAACTAACGTTAACAAATACAGTAACAAATGTATTGCTCATGGTTAGTTCATGTTAAATAATACATTAACTAATGTTAACTAATGAAACCTTATTGTAAAGTGTTACCAGTTTTTCTAATGTATTGCATTATGAAGCCATGTTTAGCATTTGTATTAGTATTTGTGTAGTCTTTTCATAAAAGCAAAAAAGGACCATATACACTTAATACATATTTATTTGATTAAAAAGACATTGCAATGTTAGCGTTTACTAGACAAAAAAGAAGGATAGTAGTTATCCTTACATCAGCTAAAGAAACTTTTACATTTACATAACATTTACATTTTAAGACATACATTAGGAAATACATGATGAAATCTCCCTCTTAGAAGACTAAGAGTTATTATAGGCCTATGCAATTTTCACCTCAAGAATTATATTTTTGAGGAACAATGCATTATCAAGCTCATCTTTAAATTATTTGATAAAGAGCTACAATGGATATTGAGGCTACTAATAAGGGCATGTTGCTTGGAGCAGACTGGATTCAATCTTTAATCCGCTTGAAGCTGTAGTTGCTGTAGAAGTGATAGTTGTAGTTGAAGCTGTAATAAAAGATATTCAAATTTGTTGGATCTCCCTTCACTTCATTCCAGTTAAAGTAACAGATAAATACTAAAAGTTAAAAAATAGCTAAAAATAGGTAATGTGTGTCCTATTCTTTTTCTATGATAGTAAATTAAAGTAATTGAAGACTATAAATCTATGGAGTAATAGAGCATACCTGAACCATTGACTGAAACTGATTGAGGAATTATGTTCAGTTGTTTGACACCTCCTGTTCCCACTGCTGTCAAGAGGGTGTTTGAAATCTCTTGAACGGATGGGGCTGTTTGGTCGAAGCTGAAGGCTAGTTTAGTTGTTGTTATGATTGACCCTCGGCTGAAATATGTTGAAATGATTGTTAGCTTTAAAAATTTAGTTTATTGGATTATCTTTCTTTTTTGCACACACACAAACACACACACACGTTTGTTTTTGTGAATTGTGGGGACATTCCATAGGCGTAATGGTTTTTATACCGTACAAACCATATTATCTATCCCCGTACACTACCCCTACCCCTAAACCTGCATTTTTACATTTTAAATAAAACATTGTTTAGTATGTTTTTAAAGCTATTTTAAATATGAGGACATAGGAAATGTCCTCATATTTCATGTTTACGTCATAATACCAGTGTAATACCCATGTCATTATACAAATTTATGTCCTCATAAATCACAAAAACAAGCACACACACACACAGTATACATATACACTCACCTAAAGGATTATTAGGAACACCTGTTCAATTTCTCATTAATGCAATTATCTAATCAACCAATCACATGGCAGTTGCTTCAATGCATTTAGGGGTGTGGTCCTGGTCAAGACAATCTCCTGAACTCCAAACTGAATGTCAGAATGGGAAAGAAAGGTGATTTAAGCAATTTTGAGCGTGGCATGGTTGTTGGTGCCAGACGGGCCGGTCTGAGTATTTCACAATCTGCTCAGTTACTGGGATTTTCACGCACAACTATTTCTAGAGTTTACAAAGAATGGTGTGAAAAGGGAAAAACATCCAGTATGCGGCAGTCCTGTGGGCGAAAATGCCTTGTTGATGCTAGAGGTCAGAGGAGAATGGGCCGACTGATTCAAGCTGATAGAAGAGCAGCTTTGACTGAAATAACCACTCGTTACAACCGAGGTATGCAGCAAAGCATTTGTGAAGCCACAGCATGCACAACCTTGAGGCGGATGGGCTACAACAGCAGAAGACCCCACCGGGTACCACTCATCTCCACTACAAATAGGAAAAAGAGTCTACAATTTGCACAAGCTCACCAAAATTGGACAGTTGAAGACTGGAAAAATGTTGCCTGGTCTGATGAGTCTCGATTTCTGTTGAGACATTCAGATGGTAGAGTCAGAATTTGGCGTAAACAGAATGAGAACATGGATCCATCATGCCTTGTTACCACTGTGCAGATGCTTCAGGTTCTTTGCGTCTCCATGTTGTCGTTACACCTTCAATCTGACATACAGTAAATTCTTATAGGCAATTAAATCAGAGCCACTCCCTGCTCTTACTTACATATGCATTGCTGGTAACTATCACATGAAAAATAATTGTGCAGTCTCTAAACTGTCACTTGGTTCACTTCAGATCAGAATGTGTGACACAGCCTTGAGCTCTTCAATCTAGACATTGACTACAGAATGAAGGTAATGTCACACATGCGTCAGGTAACGTCAGATTCCCTGAGAGCAAATCAGATGTGCTTGTCTGTTGAATAGTTGACCTGCAAGACAATGTCCTGTCCTGTCTAGGATATCTTACAGTGACCTGTGTCATAAATTCAAAAATGTTCTTTTTATTTGTTTATTCAATATACATTTTCTTTAATGCCAAAACAATTGCATATTTATTTTAAAACTATTTATTTTAATCGTATTTTTATTCTTACAGCAATTCAAGTACAAGTATTAATTAATGTATGTTTATTTTTTAAAGATATTCAACATTTGTCATAAAGAAATTGTTAATTTAATTGTATTATACAAATTATCATAATAAATTGTTTCCTATGGTTTTAATATTAGGTCAAAATTCTTACTGTTGACCATAATCAATAAATTACATAAAATAATAGTTTTTTTCACAAATATTAACACCAATAACATATCAAAATAAAACATTATAAAGAAAATACATTTAAATGTAAATTTCTTTTTTAACGAGGTGAGTAAATCAGCATGCATGTGCACATTCTTTGTTTTTAAAGTTTTTAACATTGATGACATCAATGACAATAATAATAATTAAAATAATATATTTTAAATGATTTATATTATTATTTACTTATTTTGTTTTGCTTTTGGAAAACAACATGAGTAAATAAATAAATAAATAAATACATGTTAATGTCATACCAGAAGATAAATCGTTTTTAGACACTTGACAAATTCCAGAAAAATAAGAAAATGTTGAGACCAATACAGAAAAACTAGTTCATATTATTTAATAAATTGTTAGATTATAAAATGAGGTGAATGAGGTGCTTGTTTATATGAAAGCTTTTTTCATGTCGTGGTATTTTGTGAACGACCCACCCGATAGCAGAGCAAAGATCACATGTAGGCCGACCTGTAATCGGTACAGCTTTCAGTAAACATCCTGTTGATCTTCTTTGAAACCTGTTGACACACAAGCAGGGTGTCATAGTTGCATAAATCAAACAGAAGGCATGTGACACAGGAAAACAAGAATGCTTTGTTATTATGCAAATGAAAGCAATCTATTCTTAAGACTGTTATATATCTATGTGTCAGAGAATGTGGCTGTTATGCTAGTTGGGACAGTTTGTGCGCAGACATGTGACGCGATGAGAACAGAGACTTTGGGTGTGTCATGCATTGTTGTATAGTTTCATTTCTCTGCTTTTGAAAGCCTGCAGCCTATCAGGACATTGACATTTTAACAGGAAATGTTAGGTTATTTTCCAGTATCTTAATAATCTGATCAGGAAAAGATTATGTAAAACATGACATCACATAATCTTAATTTTGTTTAATATAACTGAATACTTGTCCAACAGGACGCAATGGACTCGATTATCCATCCATCATCTGGATGGGTGTCTTTTTACTATATATATTATATATATTCTATATAAGCCTTTTCTCCTAAGGACACTTTCGATGAAGGCTCAACATTTATCCTTTGCCTAATAAATAATTAATAAATAATTATTTTTAAGGCATACATAAGCCAGATTTCAGATTAATTCTTGAGCGATCTAGATCTTTAAGCACCAAGGCCATAACCATGTCTTGAACATTGGTTGGGACCAATTTTTTAAAATTTATTTATTTATTTTTATAAAGCATAAAGAAACAGAACAGTGAACGAAATTCGAGGTCTAATTCTAGTTGGGAAATAATTATTTTGCATTTCTATTTGCATTAATGTGCTTCAAATATATTATTAGTCCCGAGATTCTTCGCATTAGTGAATAAATACATAGATCTGGGCAATTTGGCCATTTCTAATTATTGGGGGGGACTTTACTGCACCATGAGTGTAAACAACAAAGTAATTATGCCAGTAAGACTGCGGAATCTAATCTAATCTTAATCTAAACTGAAAAAATATTCCAGGAAGCATGAGGAAGCATCTCTCTGTTCACACCCTTACCTGCCATCTGGACTTAAGCTTCAGGCCAAAACCACCAGACTAACATGATCTGTTCCCTCAAGCTGCGAGACTGCTCAGTCTACTCAGTCATTTGACAACCTACAAATTGACAGTCCACCTCCACCCAGTAATTCTTCTCACCAATTAACACTCAGCCTTTCCACAGTTTTGGCTGATCTATAGCCACAGTGAATGCACTGCACACTTATGCATTGTATCCATTGGTATTGTTTGTGCAGTTGTAATCATAGTATGTAATATACTATACAGCAATAAACAGGGTTTACGTATATGGTAACAATTTATAATAACTGCACACTATGAATCATTAGTTAAGCATTAGTACATTTATAAAGCATTAATAGACATTAGTAAGCAGTTTATAAATACAGCTGTAAATGCGTTGTTCTTGATTTATAAGAATATCTATAATGTGTTTAATAATTGTTTTTTCACACTTTATTAATGATCAATTTATCATTTCTAAATTAAGTATAACATTATTTACAAACCAGTTATTTAGGAGTTGTCAGTGGTTCATAATATCATTTAGAAAGTGTAAGTAAATGATTAATAAACTATGTACATTTATACAGCTTATTATTTAGACATATTATTTATTACTTATTATTTAGACATAGTAATAATTACTCAGCTCTGCTTTTTTAACATGTATTCCTATCTAATTCATGATTAATTCAGGTAGTTATAAAACATTTAGTAGTTGTCAGTTAACTATTTCAGAGTGTCTATTTACACCAAGTGCAAATAGTGTGCCTTATGGGCAAGTGCTATTCGCACTAGCTCCACCTAACAATGCCTGTTTGGGAAAAACAAGATAAAAAAAATTACAGGCATATTTCAAAATTAAAGTGGCGTAGTCAGTAAAGCATAAGGCTTAAAAATGTAGGTGACGCGATCGAACCGGGTTGGAATCCGCCTTTTTTAGAGCTTGCTCTTCTCTCTTTTCCTATCACATATCACATTGGAAAGGCATTTACTTTCAATAAAAATGAAGAAAATGTTCTAAAAATGGAAATAAAGTGTCTAACGAAATGTTTAATAATAATGTATAGAAAAAATTTGGCACTGACGCTTCCATCTGCTTCGGGTCTTCCAGCGATCCAGCACCACCGCTTCGGGCAGCCTTCCGTGACCATCGTCCTTCCACGCTGCCTGATCTCTGCAGCACCGCTAGATCCCTCGGTGGCGAGGGCTCTTCGAAGGAGTAAGGTATTCACTAATATACCTTGGTGCACGGCCACATAAAACCCTATATATACAAACATAAGAATTTTAACATCAACCCTGAATGTAACTGGAAGCCAGTGGAGGGATGCTAAAATAGAAAAGATATTATTCAGAGCAGTGTGAAAGCGAGGCTGTGAGGGGTAGATTTACTATGTTTTCAATGGCATCCGCTGTAAAAAGCTGTATAAAGCTCCTAGATAAATTTCCACAGCTCATGTTGTCTGGAGTTTTTTGTCTACTGAAGTTGTCTAAAAAAACACATTAAATAACAGTACAACCCAAGAGATGTATGTCTGTACCTCACAGCCTCACTTTCATTCCCATACAAATTCAAAGATGGTGCTGCAGTGAATAAGGTCTATTGTCCCTCTTTTTAGACCCAGTCAAAAGTCTTGCAGCTACATTTTGTACAACTTGCAATTAAGATAATGAAGATTAAGGGGGACCAGAATAAAGAGAATTACAATAATATAATCGTGATGTGACAAGTGCGTGAATCACTACTTCAAAATGTTTCCCTGAGAAGATGTTTCAACTGTGCAATAGATCTCAAATGCAAGAAGCCACAGCACTAATTTGTTTATCAAAAAATAGTGAAGGGTCAAAGATCACTCCAATGTTTTTAATTTGTTTGCACACACTGCTTGAGAGTGCACTTAACTGGGCTTCCAAAGCGGAGGAGGAATTTGCACGACAACCTAGAATCAAAACCTCTGTTTTGTCTTCATTAAGCTGCAAACAATTATTTATCTACCTCTTAATATCATTTACACATTTTTGTAAAACATCGAATGAGACAGTGGTGTCAAGCCTTACTGAAAGATAAAACTGAGAATCGAGTTATCACCTCAGCGAGCGCTCATTCAGTCTAGAGCTGTCAAGGATGATGATTTCCTGTACACTTTCCCGTTCTGCGCTCCTTGAAAAAACAAACCCAAAGAAACCTTTCTACACGTGAAAAAAAGAAGCTAATAAACACACAATTATGCTAGTAATATAATTTGTGTGTGCTTTCATTTTCATATCAATAAAGGATGTTTACATTATAAATGCTAAGCAGGTGTAACAACTAGCTGCTTATGAAAGGCTATGCATATTTCAACAACATTATATGACTAAAATCCATATTAGATCGCAATCTAAAGTTATTGCAAACACTCTGGTGGTTAAAAGAGAGTTACGAGGAAAAGCGTAATATTAAATTTAGTTATAGCTTGATGCTAATTGTAGCTTTAATGCACCTGTTCTGCCATGAGCTATTCTATCATATCCAATTTGTTAAAATCATTCACATAAGGTCCCAAGAATATGCTTTTTTGTTTTGTTTTCTAGAAATAGATAATCTTCAGATAATAGGTGGATTAATGTATAGTGGGACCAGATGGGCAAGCCATGTAATGCCAGAATAAAGGTTATTAGTCTCTGAATGAAAACAAAAGAATGATGAAGATTAAGTCTCATACCGGCAGAGGGGTGAAAGGTTCATCAAGTGAGAACAATAGAAACATGAATGGAGCAGTTCTCCTAACCAGACATTAGACAGAATGTAAATGGGTGTTTACAGGGCAATAAAATATTTTATTAGCATCTTATCAGTCTTCTCCAAAAACACACATGACATGTCTTACAAAATGTTTCATAAAATTCATAGTTTTAGAGATAACATCCTCAGATTTAAAATGAAGCATGCATGACCACACGTGTGTCTTCAGCTTCATTGTGTTTCTACAACACAGCCACATCAAAATGTATTTTATACATTTAAAAATATATTCTTAATATTTTTGTTCTTATGTTTAACTGGCTGAGTAATTCTGAGTCTTGAACTGTAAACTCTCAAGCGTTGCCTTTCTAAATGTATGTAGGTTATGTGTATATTCTGAATGACTTATGAGCAACCTTTTTATTTTTGATATGTTATTTATGCCCCACTTGCCGAAATGGGGGGTCTTGGAGGAGCAATAAATAAAGCATTTACAGCATCTAGATCAAAAGTTAAACAAAAAGTATCAAAAGGGGTGTTGGAGCTTATCTTCCTTAACTCTCCTGATTAATTTATGTACCTAAACCAACTGATGCCAACAGGAAAAGAGTGCTGCAGGGATGATGTAGGTTATTTTTGTTGGCCAAAACCTGGAAACGAGTTAGCATTTTAGCACTTCCGGTTCCATCGTCCTTAAGCCAATGTTTTTTTGAATGAGCTTTTGGTTAAATGGCTGAAATAAGGTCTGTGGTGAACACAAGCTCAAGATATTTTCATGTTTGATTGTACAATATAAAATACATCAGTAATACTCCTTTGTGATTTTATTAAAGCTTTTACATGTCTTGTAAAAGGTGTTTGCTAACAAGTGGCTAAATGGGACTATGGAGGTTGTCAGGAACATTAAACATCAGGTTTGCCAGGTAAGCGTATACTCACTAGCCGCGTTCACAGCCTCATTGTGTTTATAATTGTGTCACACTGGTGTTCAGGTAGAAAAACGACAGAAGAATCTCTCAAAATACTCAGTTTATTAATAAATCTCCAGGCAGGGAAAACACCATAATGTAATGGTGACCGGACAAAGACTGAGTGAAAAGGGAAGAACCTAAATAGCAAACAGAAACGAGATAATTAACTGGACACAGCTGAACTAAACTAACTTAAGAGGGTAACCAAGGAAACAGACAAGTGGCGAGAAAACCAAGAAAAAGGAACATGGGACAAGAAGTAAACTGAAAGACAGAGTGAAATGAACCAGCCGGCTGCTCTCGAATCGCTCTCGCGGCACTTTGATGGCATACGTCACTGTCACTTGGCGTCGGTGCTGTCTCAAGTCGGACAAAATTCGGTCAGCCGCCAATCAGTGTGCACATCGCTGCATGAAGTCGAACAAGCCTATTACAAACTGACAGTCTTTAAATTGCACTCTTGCGACCATGGAGTTTTGTTTATAGCCAACGTTTAGATTTTGACTTATGCCAATTGTATTTAAGCTTTAACATTCATAGAAGTTGTTTATAAAGTTTATGAAGTTAATTAAGATTATCATGATGAACAAAATGTGTAAGAAGTTTATTTTCTGCAATATTCAAAAAGCCAGTGGAAAAATCCAATTTGACATTTGTCGAGGGAACCAGGGTGATGCTAACTTCTGAGTTGGCCTGTCATCACTGCAGCGCTCTATTGCAAAATCGATAATTTTGACCCATAAAATGTATTGTTGGCTATTGCCACAAATATACCTGTGCTACTTATGATTGGTTTTGTGGCCCAGGGTCACATATAAACAGCTGTGGTGTTGTACTTGATCACATGTTGGTGTCCGGTGTTAAATTTGGGTCTCGAAGCAAAATCAGAATCACTGCGTTTTCTGTTGGATTACGCGTGCAATCAAAAGCTCAGGGTGTAATCTCGGGGTGTTTCCCCCATTGTGTCACAGCTAGAACAATTCAAGAGCCTCCCTAATACTCATTGCAGTGATATGGTATATTGGTATTGAAGTAAAATGGGTGTAATATTGTCTACATCTTTCACATACCAGTGTAATGTAATACACTGAGTACTGACTGATAGTTGATAATTCCACTCTGGACTAAAAACAACAATGATCAGTTGGAGCTTTGGTCAAAGAGGTGAGAATATAATAGCTTTATCTTTTCATATTGTAATTGGTCATTTCATTTTTACATATTTAAATATTTGCAAATTTTTCACAGCCAAGTAATATGGATAGTAGGTGCTAATTCTGGGTATGTTTTCACAACAACAATGTACTAAAAACTGAAACGTTTTTCCCTCGCTTTTTTCGTGTACAGTTGTGAAAACGATGCCCGTTCACATGGATCCGTGAAAATGACTAAAAACGTTGTATTATGCATTCAAGGCCAGTAGTTGGCGATGTCACTTTGTGAAGAAACACTACATGCCTATAGACTGAACAAGTAATACACATGCGCATGATGTCACCGTTTTCACAAATTCGCATTTTTGCCATTTACACAAGGATGATAATGGTATCTATTTCAAAAATGTGCACGTGAAAGCCATATTCAAAAGCTTGCATCTTCAGGCCCCAAAAACGGCATAGTCGTGTAAATGAATGGCCAAAACGCTTTAAAAGTTTTCCAATTTTAGTTGCAAACGGTGTTGTGTAAACGACCCTTTAGGGTGCATTTTTAGGGGGTTCTCAATTTTAGGATTTATACCAATAGTGTGCAAAATATTGTAGATTCAAATTTGTTAACATAACTGGTCTGTCAAATCTTCCAGGCCTAAAAATTAAATATTAGATACAAAATGTGCTGTCTTTGGTTTTGAAATTTATTACAAAACAACATTTAAATTGGTTTATATTTAATTATAAGAAGAATTTGGCTTACTTTGCTAGCTGACTGATTATTGTGACAGAACATAGATTGTCTATACTGAAGCAAGAACCTCAAAATAGTTTGTATACTGAAAGTTCAAGACATTGTTGTACCAAATGCTACTGGTATCTTTTATCCGCCATGTTAAATATGGCAGTTAAATATATTTAATCGTGAATAGATAAATACAGGTTTTAAAAGCATTAAAGTTGAGCAAGAGTTTGCTGCATGGTGTTGATTTGGCTTATTTATAAACACCCAAAACTACAAAGGATTAACAATATGGGAAGCTGGCTTCAGATATTGGGCTGGTTTTGAAGAAATATGGGTGTGATATTGGTTTATTCATTGAGTCTGTTATATGTTGTCATTGAGAGTCTTGGGAATGATGGTGGACAGGTCTCCTAAAACTGTTGGATTTATTGGAGTTATTAGCTGTCAGTGTTGGTAAGACCTTATTCAATTATTGTTTTGAAGAATATTTTAGAGCTAACCTTCAAATGTAGTGAGACTGAAAGCTGATGAGTGTGTAGAAAACCCTTTGATCTGAAAACCCTGACACGTTAGCAGTTATGCTTAGAGTTAAAGTTTAACAGTAACTGGAAGAGTTGAGTTAGATTACTGTAGGAATAGTTCTCTAGGGAAGTTGTACTGGATGGATTTTAATTCAGGCTGTGAAGCATGTGATAAATTCAGAAAAATCATATTTTGTTAAATACGCTGTAAGGGTTAACCTATGCTACATGAGGTGTAAATGAAATGATTCAAGATTCATTTTTAGATTTTTTTTAGATTTTATGTTGTGTAAAATTGCTGTTTTTACACGATTATCAGGTTAAGTCACCCACACACTGCAAGATAATCGGGCTGATTTTAGCCTTAGCCTAGCCTTACATTTGCAGGAGCATCATTTAGGGTAATATACTATGATTCTTCACTGGTGATTTTAACATTTGGGTGTAGCTGAGCTTGGGTGTCTATTTATGTCCCACCCTTAAACCCATACAACTTGTTCAGCAATTCCTTCTGTGGCTTTGATTAGATGCCAAAATTCTTTGAAGAATGAAGCCTGTGTTTGCTTGAAAGTGACTCACCTATGCCATTCCAGACATATTATTGTTAGTTTTTAATGCCAACTCTTATCAACAATACACAAAAATACCAGTTTCAGGCTCTCTAAATGTATTACTATGTATGCACATTACAGAAACGCTGACTCGAAACTCGACTCGACTAATTGAGTTAAAATAAGATACTGTTAAACTTTAACTCTAAGCATAACTGCTAACGTGTCAGGGTTTTCAGATCAACATTTTTCTACACATTAATCAGCTTTCAGTCTCACTACATTTGAAGGTGAGCTCTAAAATATTATTTGAAACAATAATTGAATAAGGTCTTACCAACACTGACAGCTAATAACTCAGTTATTAGGAGAACAGTTTTAGGAGACCTGTCCACCATCATTCCCAAGACTCTCAATGACAACATATAACAGACTCAATGAATAAACCAATATCACACCCATATTTCTTCAAAACCAGCCCAATATCTCATAAGAGACATATTCTGAAGCCAGCCTCCCATATTGTTAATCCTTTGTACTTAGTTTTGGCTGTTTCTCAATAAGCCAAAGCAACACCACGCAGCAACTACATTTTTGCATGCTAACTAACGTCATTGTCGAACTTTACCTATGCTTTAGCGGTGTATCCACAAGGCTATGGCAACTTGGCGGGCAAATCCATAAATCATTTAACTGACCATCCTTCATACCAGTGATAATTTTGACAGCGAATTTTGATTTAGTTTTAGTCGTAGTCTTTTGACTAAAATGCATTTAGTTTGTCACATTTTAGGCATTTGAATTGTTTTAGTTTTAGTTGACCAAAAAATAATACATTTTAGTAGATTAAATGGACTAAATTTCAGTACATGTGCTCTGGTGTCTGAGAGGCAGCTTTCTGTGTGATCGCACAAAAAACTGGATTGAGCTCTCTTTCGTGTTGTCACACTTTTTCAGACATATCCACGTCTCCTCTTCTCTTTCTCCCAGACGTTTTTTGAGACAGCAAAATGTAGCAATAAATGCAGCAAATGTATGGCAACTTATGTCTCGTCAAGTAGATCAGCATGTTTCAATTCAAATGTGCACATCTCACGCAGGACATCAGTTCAGACTGGATCTCTTCCCAAATCGTCCCTCCCTAACATTTTCGTCTTATATTTATTCGTTGACAAAAATGTCAATAGATTTTTGTCATGGTGTTTGTCATTCAAAACTGTTTTTTATTTGTTTAGTTTTCGTCAGTGAAAAAATGTAATTGACGAAAATTACGACAAAAATTATTTGTCAACAAAATGAACACTGCTTCATACTGAAACTAGCTCTAAGAGCACAGACAATTTCCATTTCAAGCTTTCACCAGAAATTAAAAGTTTAGACACCTCAGTATGCTTCTGCAGGTTGGATGGAGAATTTTTGAAGGCTGTGATATGATTTGTTTTAGGCAAACAAAGCAAACAGTTAAAACGGAATGAAAATTTTTTTAAGTATGGCTATGGGTGTGTGCACTGCACAGAGGAACCGCCGCCTTCTATTATGCCATCAACTGATCAGTGTTCAAAAGATGCTGGGAAATCATTGAACTTCATGTGACCCTACAAGATTTATTACTGATAGGCTGTCTTCAAAGCGGCTATATAGAAACGACTTTCAACTTCTATAAATGTAGTGGAGTGAAACGTATGATATTTGTCTTTCAGATGTAGTGAAGTTAAAGTCATATGTTTCCAGAAAAAATAATATTCTAAAGAACAGATATTCAAAAGTACAGTACTCAAGCAAATGTACTTTGTTACTGTCCACCTCTGCCTAAAATTGAGTAAACTGAGTCTATTTGCATTTGAACATTGAATATTGTACAGTAAGAAGCCAGGATATTTATATTTTGTGTAGTGCCTTTTTCATGAAAGCAAAAAAGATGGACCATATAAACTTATTAAATATGTTTATTTGATTATAATGAAATATGACATATTGCAATGTTAGAACTTACTAGACAAAAATAAGTATCCTTAAAAGAGCTAAAGAAACAACTTATTAAAGAAAATATTCATAAGGAAATACATAGAGTAAAAAGATCCAATTCTCTCTCCCAGAAGACAGCCATAAAGTACAAGAAATTCAAGCAATCATTAAATGCAATTTAATGAAGAACAAATGCATTATCAAGCTTATTTTCGTATCGCCCTATATCATTATTTGAGAGAGTGCTGCAATGGAAAATATTATAGGCTATATGACGCAATAAAAAATACATTTGCTCTTTGTTTAATTTATTACAGCGTGTCTAATTGCACTCTGTTTGTTTGATTATGGTTAAGGGATCTATAGGAAAAGCGTTAATATTTTAGTCAAAATAATGAGGCATGTTGCTTGGAGCAGACTGGATTCAATCTTTAATCCGCTTGAAGCTGTAGTTGCGATAGTTGTAGTTGAAGCTGTAATAAAAGATATGCAAATTAGTTGGATCTCCCTATAGATGAAATATCTCATCTCAGCTTTTTTTTTGTTTTTTTGCAATGATCAATAACAACAGAACAATGATAGATAAATCCTGAATTGTTAGAACAAGAAAAATAGATTTTGTGTGTCCTATTTCCATGATAGTAAAGTTATTGAAGACTCTAAATCTGTGGAGTAATAGAGCTTACCTGATCCATTAATTGAAACTGATTGAGGAATTATGTTCAGTTGACTGACTTTACCGCTTTCGATTGCTTTCACGAGGGTGTTTGAAATCTCTTGACCTGATGGGACTGTTTGGCTGAAGACCATTTCTGTTGCTGTGATGATTGACCCAGCTCTGGAATATATAAATGTTGAAACGATTAAGTAAGGTTTAAAAATTCAGTTTATTTTATTCTCATTTTTTGCGCACTCTCTCTCTCTCTCTCTGTGCGCATGTGCGGGCGTTTGTTGAGTGGAGTGAGTGGTGTGGTGAGTGCATGGTCTTTTTTACCTACTGTGGCTTTGAAAGATTACTTTTCCCCCCTGTTTTATGTTTTGTTGTTTGGTTTAAGTTTTATTTTGTTGTGAAATTAACAGAGAAGCCTATTTATTAACTGAACCAGTCTTCGTATTGGGAGGCATGGCGACTCAGGGAGCTAATGTTCTAGATTCGCTAGATCTATGATGTTCTAGATCATGAATGTGTGTTAGCGGTGTCCAAAATGAATAACTCAATTGTGCTGTTCTTGAGTACAGTAGAGAAAGCGAATTAAATGGTTGGAAAGGGAATAAACATGCATGGTTTATTTACCACAGTACTACCTCTTTCTACCCCCGCTAAAAAAGTCACCATTTCTATTGTACCCCCTTTTAATAAGAATAAGATGCTGACTAAGGAATTGTCACACTTTGGCAGACTGATTGCTCCCATAAAAAAGATTGCTATAGGGAGTAAATCAGGGTTGGTGAAATGAGACCACACTTATGCTTTTAGTGCAAAGGATTCGTGAACTGATCTGTTTTAGTCTGGGTATGTCATTTCTTGGGATTTTTTTTAAAGTGGGGGTGCTGGCTAACAGGTTAAAGAAAATTGTCACAAAAATTCAACTCCAATTGAGTAATGATGATGAGATGGTTTAGTTTGTATGCCCTTATGGATGTATTGCTCTGTGTAGTGTAGTTTATTTTTCATTTTTAATGATTAATGACATTTGCATTGCATCTCTAAATGTGAATGGGGCTAGAGACTGCAGAAAGAGAGCACAGATATATGAAGTTGTAAAACTGGAAAAAAATGGAAGAATTGCTATTGAATGGGCTAAGGAATGGGGAGGTCTTCTTTTTCTAAGCCATAATACTTCACTCAGTGGAGTTGCAGTTTTGTTTAACAAAAAATTAGCTCCCTCATCTTTTTTCAGTTGAGGAGATTGTAAAAGGTAGATGTATGAAGATCAAAGCTACATTTGAAGATCATGTTTTATCTTTTATTTGTGTATATTCACCAACCTCACAAATAGAAGGAATGATGTTTTTAGATAAATACAGTAATAGAAAAGTGTGATAATGAGTTTTTGATTTTGGGAGGAGATTTTAATTGTGTTGAGAGAAATATAGATAGGAATCATGTAGAGCCACATATGGCTTCACACCGAAAATTTATACAAATGATAGAAATGAATGAGCTTTGTGATGTATGGAGAAATTTTAATCATGATGTTAAACAATACACATGGACACATGCTTGTGACAATTTGTTGTCAATGGCATGTTTAGGTGTCTTCAAACATCATCTTAGTTTCTTTATAAAGGGCTCAATTCTTCCAGTAGGTTTCTCTGATCATAGTTTGGTTGTGTGTAGAATGATATGCTATTTGAATGCATACTGAGCTTTTTACACTGTTAAATACTTGGATTCCCATGCTAAACATGGGCAAAGTTTTTAAAAATTAAGTTGCACGTTTGATGGAGTATTTCTGTGCCAAAAATACTCCTTCCGACTTCTCCTTTCTGTTATTAGACCCAGTTGAAATGAGAAAAAGATCAGTAACATTCTATAAAAATCTTTATAGTTCTGATCATAGGACAGATCAAGATGTTGATAGCTTCTTCTTTGAAGATCTTCCAAAAATGTCTGAAAGTGCCAATGCAAAACTTAATAAAGCTTTTACCTTAATAGAACTGTATGAAGCTCTCCAGAGTATGCAAAATGGGAAAGTTACAGGTATAGATGGGATTCCCTTTGAATTATATAAAGCATACTGGGGTATTATAGGTGAAGACTTGCTTGCAGTTCTTAGTGATAGTTCAGTTTGTGGTATTTTACCACTGAGTAGTCAAGAGAGCAGTTCTTACTCTCATCCCAAAGATTTCTGTCAAATTCTGTCCATAGCATTGGCGATTAGGTTAGGGAAAGTTTTAGATGACATAATTAGTCCTGATCAATCCTACTGTGTGCCTGGAATATCTTTATTTGATGATAAAGATTTGTGGTGTAAATTTTGGCTTGATTTCCATTGATCAAGAAAAGGCATTTGACTGTGTAGAGCATGATTATTTATGGAAGACTCTAGATGCCTTTGGTTTTAATTCGGCTTTTAAAGGCTATATTAAAGTATTATATAATGACATTGAGAGTATGTTGAAATTTAATGGTGGCTTGTGTGTCCCTTTTAAAGGTCAGTGTGGAGTAAGGCAAGGTTGTTTTTTATCAGGTATCCTCTACACCAGTGGTTTTCAAACCCTGTGTTGCGACCCTCGGGTGGGTCGCGAGACTTAAAAAATGGGTCGCCAGGATAATTTAAGGAAAATTTAATAAAACATTACACAAGTTACATTAAAAATTAAAAATAACAACATTTGTTTTCATAAAATCGTAGTCTATAGGCCTATATAAAAGGAATAAATACGCGAAATATATTTGACTTAAATAATTAACAGATTAACAAAAAGAAAGAAAAAACTGTGCGACAGTTGCTGCTGAGTTTGGTTCATTATTGTGAGGTGCGGCGCTCCTCAAACAATTTCACAGAAAGGATCCTCAGACGTGGCATCTGCCTTAAAGGTACGCTGTAATGCCCTAAAACGTTAGATTAATCTCCTTCAGCGACGATCTCGGTCCTTGCTGATAAACTCTCGAAGCTACACCACCTTTCGCCGAGAAAAGACGAGCCTTTAAAGCCCACGCAGACGCTGCTCTCTCAGGATCCGGCTGCTCTCACTGCGAGGGTATGCCCATCTCCTTTCTCCGCTCGCGGATAGCGCTCTCCCGTCCCCTTTCCAGTCCGAACCCTGACGGAAAAAATGGCGGAGCCAGAGGGCTGAGTACACCGAGGCTAACAAGCTCACGTCGGCCATCTTTGGCTGAACATCACAGAGATCAAGGAGGCCGATAAAACCGCCCTTAATGTTGTGAATGTAAACTGCGAGCCCGCTCTGATGCGCGCTCCCTTGCATTCTGCCGCTATAATGGCGAGTTCAATAAAAAACATAAATGTTCAAGAAATGAGTTTTCTGTCTCTTCCACACCACACGGAAGTCAGCGCCCTGCACAGCGCGCCGCCTTCCGACACTATAAAACCCCTGTACAACCGTGCAGAGGCTTGGAAAGCCATTCCTGGTGTGTCATAGTGGGTTATAAAAACAATTCAACGAGGTTACTCGCTCCAATTCGCTCGCAAACCACCCCGTTTCACGGGCATAACACACACTTCGGTGGAGAGCAACGTGACTCTTTTCAAAGTAGGGAGTCTTTTTAAACTCCAAAGGATAATCATTCCCACATCCTTGTATTGGCTTCTGGAAGAGCCATTAATTTATGGTGCAAGACTGGACATAACTAATGCATCAGTTTCATTGACTGAAAAGTGGTGACTCTTCGTCAATTAATAAGTCTGGCAGGGCCAGATTTTATTGAGGTGGATGTGGTGGCATCGCAATTGGGGTTTAGATCCACTTGAATTATTGAAAAATTACTTCAAAAGATACAGACTCTTCTTACAGACCGATCTACTCAGGAAATACTGTGCAGGAGAAATTACTCCCAATGATAAAGATCTTTTTCTAAAGTTGATGGTTTCACCTAATTTAGAGGAGGATGGTGGAATTTTTCTGGAGAACATTTTACAAGCCAGCATTAGATTTAGTTTTTGGGCAAAAGTAAAATGGCATTATACATGAGTAGGAAAGATAAAATGTAACAGAATCAGGAATTTAATCTTGTGTCCATTTTTGGTGCTATGATAAAGTTAAGATTGTTGATTGATTTTAGTTTTTTATAAAGCTACTTAATGAGTTGCCATGTTTGAGGATGTCTGGTGTTATGGAGGGGCTTTGTTGTAGATGACAATCTTCATTTTACTCAATTTATGTAATTTTTTTAAATAGCTGTTTTTAATGTTTTTTATGTGGGAAAAAAAATAATAAAGGTATTTTCAAAATTCAGATTCTCTCTCACACACACACACACACACCAGTATACATATATAAGCAGCATTGCAATGTGCTGTATTTACCTGAATCCTTTGACAATCACTCTGAGGAAGTTAGCATACTTGGGTCTGTAAACTTCTTCAAGCTGGAACAGATAACAAACAATTACAGACATCTATTACAATAGAGCAGGGGTCGGGAACCTTTTTTGACCAAAGTACCATTTTTTTCCATTTTTGGTTAATGCATTTTTCCAAAAGAGACACCGTAAAAAATTTAACATTATTATTAAAAAAACGTAATTATTAGGTCCATAGACAACTAGAAACAAACAAATATGGAACAAACTATAAATAACAAGTTGGAATATGGAATTAATTGTGAAGGGCTTTCACTGTTCAACTAAGGAGCATAAATAATTCTCTTTGTGTGTGTGTGTGTGTGTGTGTGTGTGTGTGTGTGTGTGTGTGTGTGTGTGTGTGTGTTGACGTGAAATTAATGTTTTTTTTTTTATCGATCATTTGTTGGTAAAGGGTGAGAGACCTTTTGTCAAAGAGCCAGGTGTGGTTCCCGGCCTCTGCTATAGAGTATGGTAATATATGAATTTTGGTTACACAATTCTTGTCTCTTCTGTTAACTATGGGTTTAAAATAAAGAAAGTTTCATTAATTTGTTACAGTAAATAGATTTGAACTCACCTGATTTGTGACAAGCATAGACCTACTCTTGAACTCCTTCGTGTTTGGATCACTGAGTACTTCTATAAATGTTTCAGAAGAGCTAAACTCTAGATCAGTTTTCACCTCAGGTATTTTTGCAGTAGTTGCTGTAGAAGCTGTAGATGCTGTAGAAATTGTAGATAGTGTAGATGTTGTAGAAGGTGTAGATGCCGTAGATGGTGTAGAAGCCGTAGATGGTGTAGAAGCCGTAGAAGCTGTAGATGCTGTAGATAAGGTAGGTGCTGTAGAAGCTGTAGATAGGGTAGATGCTATAAAAGCTGTAGATGGTGTAGAAGCTGTTGAAGCTGTAGATGCTGTTGAAGCTGTAGAAGCCGTAGATGGTGATGATGCTGTCAATGCTGTAGAAGCAGTAGATGCTGTAGATGCTGTAGATGCTGTAGATGCTGTAGAAACTGTAGTAGATGCTGTAGATGGTGCAGAAGCCGTAGATGCTGTAGATGATGTAGATGGTGTAGATGCTGTAGAAGCCGTAGATGGTGTTGATGCTGTAGAAGCAGTAGATGGTGTAGATGCTGTAGAAGCTGTAGATGGTGTAGATGCTGTAGAAGCCGTAGAAGCTGTAGATGCCGTAGATGCTGCCGATGCTGTAGAAGCTGTAGATGGTGTAGATGCTGTAGAAGCCGTAGATGCTGTAGAAACTGTAGATTGTGTAGATGCCGTAGAAGCCGTAGATGGTGTAGATGCTGTAGAAGCCGTAGATGCTGCAGATGCTGTAGAAGCCGTAGATGCTGTAGAAGCTGTAGATGGGGTAGATGCTGTAGAAGCTGTAGATGGTGTAGAAGCCATAGATGCTGTAGAAGCTGTAGATGCTGTTGAAGCTGTAGATGCTGTTGAAGCTGTAGATGGTGTAGATGCTGTAGATGGGGTAGAAGCTGTAGAAACTGTAGATGGGGTAGATGCTGTAGAAGCTATAGATGGTGTCAATACTGTAGAAGCAGTAGATGGTGCAGAAGCCGTAGATGCTGTAGATGATGTAGATGGTGTAGATGCTGTAGAAGCCGTAGATGGTGTCGATGCTGTAGAAGCAGTAGATGGTGTAGATGCTGTAGAAGCTGTAGATGGTGTAGATGGTGTAGAAGCCGTAGATGCTGTAGAAGCTGTAGATGGTGTAGAAGCCGTAGATGCTGTAGATGATGTAGAAGCTGTAGAGGCTGTAGATGCTGTCGATGCTGTAGAATCTGTAGATGGTGTAGATGCTGTAGATGCCGTAGATGCTGCAGATGCTGTAGAAGCCGTAGATGCTGTAGAAGCTGTAGATGGGGTAGATGGTGTAGAAGCTGTAGATGGTGTAGAAGCCATAGATGCCGTAGATGCTGCAGATGCTGTAGAAGCCGTAGATGCTGTAGAAGCTGTAGATGGGGTAGATGGTGTAGAAGCTGTAGATGGTGTAGAAGCTGTAGATGGTGTAGATGCTGTAGATGGGGTAGAAGCTGTAGAAACTGTAGATGGTGTCAATACTGTAGAAGCAGTAGATGGTGTAGATGCTGTAGAAGCTGTAGATGCTGTAGAAGCCGTAGATGCTGTAGAAACCGTAGATTGTGTAGATGCCGTAGAAGCCGTAGATGGTGTAGATGCTGTAGAAGCCGTAGATGCCGCAGATGCTGTAGAAGCCGTAGATGCTGTAGAAGCTGTAGATGGGGTAGATGGTGTAGAAGCTGTAGATGGTGTAGAAGCCATAGATGCCGTAGATGGTGTAGATGCTGTAGAAGCCGTAGATGGTGTTGATGCTGTAGAAGCAGTAGATGGTGTAGATGCTGTAGAAGCTGTAGATGGTGTAGATGCTGTAGAAGCCGTAGAAGCTGTAGATGCCGTAGATGCTGCCGATGCTGTAGAAGCTGTAGATGGTGTAGATGCTGTAGAAGCCGTAGATGCTGTAGAAACCGTAGATGCTGTAGAAGCTGTAGATGGGGTAGATGCTGTAGAAGCTGTAGATGGTGTAGAAGCCATAGATGCTGTAGAAGCTGTAGATGCTGTTGAAGCTGTAGATGCTGTTGAAGCTGTAGATGGTGTAGATGCTGTAGATGGGGTAGAAGCTGTAGAAACTGTAGATGGGGTAGATGCTGTAGAAGCTATAGATGGTGTCAATACTGTAGAAGCAGTAGATGGTGCAGAAGCCGTAGATGCTGTAGATGATGTAGATGGTGTAGATGCTGTAGAAGCCGTAGATGGTGTCGATGCTGTAGAAGCAGTAGATGGTGTAGATGCTGTAGAAGCTGTAGATGGTGTAGATGGTGTAGAAGCCGTAGATGCTGTAGAAGCTGTAGATGGTGTAGAAGCCGTAGATGCTGTAGATGATGTAGAAGCTGTAGAGGCTGTAGATGCTGTCGATGCTGTAGAATCTGTAGATGGTGTAGATGCTGTAGATGCCGTAGATGCTGCAGATGCTGTAGAAGCCGTAGATGCTGTAGAAGCTGTAGATGGGGTAGATGGTGTAGAAGCTGTAGATGGTGTAGAAGCCATAGATGCCGTAGATGCTGCAGATGCTGTAGAAGCCGTAGATGCTGTAGAAGCTGTAGATGGGGTAGATGGTGTAGAAGCTGTAGATGGTGTAGAAGCTGTAGATGGTGTAGATGCTGTAGATGGGGTAGAAGCTGTAGAAACTGTAGATGGTGTCAATACTGTAGAAGCAGTAGATGGTGTAGATGCTGTAGAAGCTGTAGATGCTGTAGAAGCCGTAGATGCTGTAGAAACCGTAGATTGTGTAGATGCCGTAGAAGCCGTAGATGGTGTAGATGCTGTAGAAGCCGTAGATGCCGCAGATGCTGTAGAAGCCGTAGATGCTGTAGAAGCTGTAGATGGGGTAGATGGTGTAGAAGCTGTAGATGGTGTAGAAGCCATAGATGCCGTAGATGGTGTAGATGCTGTAGAAGCCGTAGATGGTGTTGATGCTGTAGAAGCAGTAGATGGTGTAGATGCTGTAGAAGCTGTAGATGGTGTAGATGCTGTAGAAGCCGTAGAAGCTGTAGATGCCGTAGATGCTGCCGATGCTGTAGAAGCTGTAGATGGTGTAGATGCTGTAGAAGCCGTAGATGCTGTAGAAACCGTAGATTGTGTAGATGCCGTAGAAGCCGTAGATGGTGTAGATGCTGTAGAAGCCGTAGATGCTGCAGATGCTGTAGAAGCCGTAGATGCTGTAGAAGCTGTAGATGGGGTAGATGCTGTAGAAGCTGTAGATGGTGTAGGAGCCATAGATGCTGTAGAAGCTGTAGATGCTGTTGAAGCTGTAGATGCTGTTGAAGCTGTAGATGGTGTAGATGCTGTAGATGGGGTAGAAGCTGTAGAAACTGTAGATGGGGTAGAAGCTGTAGATGGGGTAGATGCTGTAGAAGCTGTAGATGGTGTCAATACTGTAGAAGCAGTAGATGGTGCAGAAGCCGTAGATGCTGTAGATGATGTAGATGGTGTAGATGCTGTAGAAGCCGTAGATGGTGTCGATGCTGTAGAAGCAGTAGATGGTGTAGATGCTGTAGAAGCTGTAGATGGTGTAGATGCTGTAGAAGCCGTAGATGCTGTAGAAGCTGTAGATGGTGTAGAAGCCGTAGATGCTGTAGAAGCTGTAGATGGTGTAGAAGCCATAGATGCCGTAGATGCCGTAGATGCTGTAGAAGCTGTAGATGGGGTAGATGGTGTAGAAGCTGTAGATGGTGTAGAAGCCATAGATGCCGTAGATGCTGCAGATGCTGTAGAAGCCGTAGATGCTGTAGAAGCTGTAGATGGGGTAGATGGTGTAGAAGCTGTAGATGGTGTAGAAGCCATAGATGCTGTAGAAGCTGTAGATGCTGTTGAAGCTGTAGATGCTGTTGAAGCTGTAGATGGTGTAGATGCTGTAGATGGGGTAGAAGCTGTAGAAACTGTAGATGGTGTCAATACTGTAGAAGCAGTAGATGGTGTAGATGCTGTAGAAGCTGTAGATGCTGTAGAAGCCGTAGATGCTGTAGAAACCGTAGATTGTGTAGATGCCGTAGAAGCCGTAGATACTGTAGAAACCGTAGATTGTGTAGATGCCGTAGAAGCCGTAGATGGTGTAGAAGCCGTAGATGCCGCAGATGCTGTAGAAGCCGTAGATGCTGTAGAAGCTGTAGATGGGGTAGATGGTGTAGAAGCTGTAGATGGTGTAGAAGCCATAGATGCCGTAGATGCTGCAGATGCTGTAGAAGCCGTAGATGCTGTAGAAGCTGTAGATGGGGTAGATGGTGTAGAAGCTGTAGATGGTGTAGAAGCTGTAGATGGTGTAGAAGCTATAGATGCTGTAGAAGCTGTAGATGCTGTTGAAGCTGTAGATGCTGTTGAAGCTGTAGATGGTGTAGATGCTGTAGATGGGGTAGAAGCTGTAGAAACTGTAGATGGGGTAGAAGCTGTAGATGGGGTAGATGCTGTAGAAGCTGTAGATGGTGTCAATACTGTAGAAGCAGTAGATGCTGTAGATGCTGTAGAAGCTGTAGATGCTGTAGATGCTGTAGAAGCTGTAGTAGATGCTGTAGAAGCCGTAGAAGCTGTAGATGCTGTAGAAGCTGTAGATGGTGTAGAAGCCGTAGATGCTGTAGATGATGTAGAAGCTGTAGATGATGTAGAAGCTGTAGATGCTGTTGAAGCTGTAGATGCTGTAGGTGATGTAGAAGCTGTAGATGCTGTTGAAGCTGTAGATGGTGTAAATGCTGTAGATGGGGTAGAAGCTGTAGAAGGGGTAGAAGCTGTAGAAACTGTAGATGGGGTAGAAGCTGTAGAAACTGTAGATGGTGTAGATGCTGTAGAAACTGTAGTAGATGCTGTAGATGCCGTAGATGCTGTAGATGCCGTAGATGCTGTAGAAGCTGTAGATTGTGTAGATGCTGTTGAAGCCGTAGATGGTGTAGAAGCCGTAGATGGGGTAGAAGCTGTAGATGCTGTAGAAGCTGTAGATGCTGTAGAAGCTGTAGATGATGTAGAAGCTGTAGATGCTGTTGAAGCTGTAGATGGTGTAGATGGTGTAGAAGCCGTAGATGCTGTAGATGATGTAGAAGCTGTAGAGGCTGTAGATGGTGTAGAAGCCGTAGATGCTGTAGAAGCTGTAGATGGTGTAGATGCAGTAGAAGCTGTAGATGGTGTAGATGCTGTAGAAACTGTAGTAGATGCTGTAGAAGCTGTAGATGGTGTAGAAGCCATAGATGCTGTTGAAGCTGTAGATGCTGTAGATGCTATTGAAGCTGTAGATGGTGTTGAAGCTGTAGATGGTGTAGATGCTGTAGATGGGGTAGAAGCTGTAGATGATGTAGAAGCTGTAGATGCTGTTGAAGCTGTAGATGCTGTAGGTGATGTAGAAGCTGTAGATGCTGTTGAAGCTGTAGATGGTGTAAATGCTGTAGATGGGGTAGAAACTGTAGATGGTGTAGATGCTGTAGAAACTGTAGTAGATGCTGTAGAAGCCGTAGATGCCGTAGATGCTGTAGATGCCGTAGATGCTGTAGAAGCCGTAGATGCTGTAGAAGCTGTAGATTGTGTAGATGCTGTTGAAGCCGTAGATGGTGTAGAAGCCGTAGATGGGGTAGAAGCTGTAGATGCTGTAGATGCTGTAGAAGCTGTAGATGATGTAGAAGCTGTAGATGCTGTTGAAGCTGTAGATGGTGTAGATGGGGTAGAAGCCGTAGATGCTGTAGATGATGTAGAAGCTGTAGAGGCTGTAGATGGTGTAGAAGCCGTAGATGCTGTAGAAGCTGTAGACAGTGTAGATGCTGTAGAAGCTGTAGATGGTGTAGATGCTGTAGAAGCTGTAGATGTTGTAGAAGCCGTAGATGGTGTAGAAGCCATAGATGCTGTTGAAGCTGTAGATGCTGTTGAAGCTGTAGATGCTGTTGAAGCTGTAGATGGTGTAGATGCTGTAGATGGGGTAGAAGCTGTAGAAACTGTAGATGGTGTAGAAGCTGTAGATGGGGTAGATGCTGTAGAAGCTGTAGATGGTGTCAATGCTGTAGAAGCAGTAGATGGTGTAGATGCTGTAGAAGCTGTAGATGCTGTAGAAGCTGTAGATGGTGTAGAAGCCGTAGATGTTGTAGATGCTGTTGAATCTGTAGATGCTGTAGGTGATGTAGAAGCTGTAGATGCTGTTGAAGCTGTAGATGCTGTTGAAGCTGTAGATGGTGTAAATGCTGTAGATGGGGTAGAAGCTGTAGAAACTGTAGATGGTGTAGATGCTGTAGAAACTGTAGTAGATGCTGTAGAAGCCGTAGATGCCGTAGATGCTGTAGAAGCCGTAGATGCTGTAGAAGCCGTAGATGCTGTAGAAGCTGTAGATGGTGTAGATGCTGTTGAAGCCGTAGATGCTGTAGAAGCTGTAGATGGTGTAGATGCTGTTGAAGCCGTCGATGGTGTAGAAGCCGTAGATGGGGTAGAAGCTGTAGATGCTGTAGAAGCTGTAGATGATGTAGAAGCTGTAGATGCTGTTGAAGCTGTAGATGGTGTAGATGCTGTAGAAGCCGTAGATGCTGTAGATGATGTAGAAGCTGTAGAGGCTGTAGATGCTGTAGATGGTGTAGAAGCCGTAGATGGTGTAGAAGCCGTAGATGCTGTAGAAGCTGTAGATGCTGTAGAAGCTGTAGATGGTGTAGATGCTGTAGAAACTGTAGTAGATGCTGTAGAAGCTGTAGAAGCCGTAGATGGTGTAGAAGCCATAGATGCTGTAGAAGCTGTAGATGCTGTTGAAGCTGTAGATGCTGTTGAAGCTGTAGATGGGGTAGAAGTTGTAGAAACTGTAGATGGGGTAGAAGCTGTAGAAACTGTAGATGGGGTAGATGCTGTAGAAGCTGTAGATGGTGTCAATGCTGTAGAAGCAGTAGATGCTGTAGATGCTGTAGAAGCTGTAGAAGCTGTAAATGCTGTAGAAGCCGTAGTAGATGCTGTAGATGCTGTAGAAGCCGTAGAAGCTGTAGATGCTGTAGAAGCTGTAGAAGCTGTAGATGGTGTAGAAGCCGTAGATGCTGTAGATGATGTAGAAGCTGTAGATGCTGTTGAAGCTGTAGATGCTGTAGGTGATGTAGAAGCTGTAGATGCTGTTGAAGCTGTAGATGGTGTGAATGCTGTAGATGGGGTAGAAGCTGTAGAAACTGTAGATGGGGTAGAAGCTGTAGAAACTGTAGATGGTGTAGATGCTGTAGAAACTGTAGTAGATGCTGTAGATGCTGTAGAAGCCGTAGATGCCGTAGATGCTGTAGAAGCCGTAGATGCTGTAGAAGCTGTAGATGGTGTAGATGCTGTTGAAGCTGTAGATGGTGTAGAAGCCGTAGATGGGGTAGAAGCTGTAGATGATGTAGAAGCTGTAGAAGCTGTAGATGCTGTAGATGATGTAGAAGCTGTAGATGCTGTTGAAGCTGTAGATGCTGTAGTTAGAGTAGAAGCTGTAGATGATGTAGAAGCTGTAGATGCTATTGAAGCTGTAGATGGTGTAGATGCTGTAGATGGGGTAGAAGCCGTAGACACTGTGGATTGAGTTGCTGCAATTCCTGTGGTTGCTGAAACATATATTAAATATTTTACAGGTGTTTCACAGAGTTATTTTGTTTTTATATTAGAGCTGCACGATTAATCGTTAGAAGATTGCAATCTCAATTCACCCACACAAACCTAAATGATTAGACTATGTCTATTTAATCTTTGATAAGTACGATCACAACAATACTCAAGCACTGTAAAAGGTTTTGCCACAAACTCAACTGACTGGCTTCTCCCCTGTCTGATTTCACACAAGTCTCTTCAGGCCTTACTGTACATGAATTATGAGCTTCCAGAACTTCTGCGCAGTAGTGAGCATGAAATGGAGCCGCGGTATCAAGGCCCTGCCCACACTTCCGCAGAATCGAAAATTACCTTTCATGTAGTGTGTAACATAGCTTTAAGTGAATGAAAACATCCTGCAAAGTTTTAAATCTGAAAGTGCAGCATATATATTTATACGTAAGAGTCAACTCAAATCATCTTTTAAACGAATTGCAAGTTTCATTGTGATGTCAAGATGAAACATTAGCATATTGCCCGTCCACTTATTGCACGTCCATTGTGTTTTGTATTGTGTAGGTCTCTGGCTAACCGGCTAACTCACGTTATTATTGTCTCTACTGAAATGCTACTGTAAATCAGCTGTGGGCTGCACTATTACCTAAAACTATGTCTATTAATGCATATTGTCTGTCATTCTTACTACTTTAAGTAAAGATAAAGGATGGAGCAAGATTTGTTTAGCAAAGTTTAATGTTACATCAGTCATTCACGTTAGTGCTGGGCTAACATATGCGCTGTTATTGATACCCACGTGTGCACTGCAATACATTAGAAACACACACACACACACACATACACATACACACACACACAGTGGAACACATCCTGCTCAAGATTCAGGTTGAATAACTAGTTCTTCTAATGTTTAATTATCAGACTCGTGCTGGGATTGATGTAAAATCAACGTCATCGTTACTGTCTTTACAGTGTGTACAATCGCTGAGCTTTAGGAAGGCTCCGGACGGAGCTGAAGATCAGTTATGGTAATAGGCGTTTAGCTTCTGAAATACATGTTGTACGCGGTAGACCAGTCACAACAGACTGGGCCATCTGGCCAATCAGAGCAGAGCAGGCTCGCGGAAAAGAGGGATTAAAGCTTGGTACATACTCCACAAGAACATAGAATTTTTTTCGTTTTCTCGAGGTGGCAAGAACAAGAGCAAAGTTCGTTCTGGCCAGGACATTCCATACTTCACAAGAAAAGCAGGTGCCAAACATGTCCGTTTCTCCGCATTAACCCAGCCCACTTAAAATTTCTGACCAATCACATAATAGTTCTCGGACACCCACAAGAAAAAAGTTCTGCTCAGATGATGTGTTGAGAACAAGCTACGAGAACTCCCAAACCAGGACTGGGAGCGAGAACTTTTTTCTCTGTTCTTGCGGAGTATGTAGCGGCCTTAAGAGAGACTTACATCAGCGTGATAAAAATGACTAAAAAGGACAGACACCATCTTTAGAAAAAAATGGATTTGAACTGTAATTTCTGTAATTTGATTGTTTAGTTTGTGTTGTTGTACAATCATTTTTGAATGTAATTTGACAATTTAAATAAAGACTGTACTGATTACATCATTACCCCAGTAAGGAACTGATGACTGTTAAAAAAAAATTATTTGCCATTAAATCGTCATTTAAGAGATTTATCCAGTAATGAAACAAGTATAGTCTTTAATTCAAACTAATTTGCATTTTTGATGCATTTTAAAAATATAACCCTATAACAACAAATTCCCAAGAACGAGGAAGGAACGTGGAAGAACATTTAAAAGGTCTAATAATATTTTTATTACATGTATGAGCACTACAGTCTCTGAACAAGCGACACGTGCCAGTTTAACAGAAAGAATAAAGGCATAGTTAATTTTTGTCCATTGTTCTTTGAATTTTCGGTCTACACCATTGTCTTTTGTGTATCAGAATAATTCATTGTGTCATTGTGTTCATGATCAGACATATAGCAAACAAATTGTGACTCTCGATTTATCCAAAATCATGCAGCTCTAATAGGTTTTTTTTTTGTAAAAAAATATTGTCAATTTGATTCACCTACCGAACAAAATGAATAAGATCAAAGCTTTTCTCTCCATCTTGAAAAGAGTCCTGTGGTCTTTGGTGGTGATAAAATCTGTAAAGTAAGCAATATATCACTGAAGAGTTAATATATATTGATATAGTATTTATACATAACTGTGAAGTACAAAGGTTAATGCATGCTTTAATTAAAAATTGTAATTGTTCAATTAGATATCACAAAATTTAAATCAAATTCCAACTGATTTATCATTTTCAAGCATTATTTTTCTATAATGACACATTCATATTAACATCACAGACAATGGCTTTTCCAATCAATATCAAGATATATGAAATAATTAAGGAGAAGTTTATTTATTTAATGCTTAATATGACACTTAATATTCAATATAGTGTATATATAACATAACATATTAACTGCAGTTTCCTGAAGATACATTTCATACAAAATCTAGCAATTCATTTAGTGAATTTCCTTATTTTAATGTAATTTAATTTAATTTAGCAACACTATAATATAATATAATAATGATGCATTTTACCATTATTATAAAATTGCAGGTATACCATTATATACACTGTAAAAAAAAAAAAGAAAAAAAAAAGGTAAATGACTGTCAGCTACGGCTGCCGAACAAAAACCATAAAATTAAAGTAAAATTTAAATAAAATGCCTAAAACTTTTACAGAAAAACACTCTTATTTTATTTCCTGAATTATTACTAACAAACACATTCACTATAAAATGCATCTCTTGTAGTTAACCTAAAATATCACACATGACTTAATGTAACTGTATCTGTCACTGCATCAGCAATTACACAGTTACTGCCTTTAAATAAAGCAACATGCAGCATAACACCAATTTTTACTGGCCCATCCTGGACTGAAGCACAGGCTCTCTTTAGCACAATGGTGACCCACACAATGGTGACAATACAGAAACCCTTGAAATCCCAACAGAACATTAAACACTAACAGATCTCTCAAGACCTCACCATCTTCACTTATTATAGCCTTTATTTATTTCATTTTGATGTCCCCATTATGGTGATCAGTGTTTGCTTTAGTTGGGCTCTTGACCCTTCATTTCATATGTAAGATTTTCTCTACAACCATATAATGTTGTAAAGCAGTGAAATCAGAAGATGTTAGTTTTTTTTTTTTTAAATGACTACATAATCATAGTAACCTGGCCTGATTCATCTAAAGTCACTAATCAATGTTTTGTCAAATGCATCAAGGTTTGTGAAATGACAGTATGAGGGATTTTTTTTTTGTTGCTGCAATCATTTATCGTGTGTAATTTTAAAACTGTGTAGTGCATAAAAGATTTTAAACTACTGCTTTATTCAGACATACTACTAAACACCAACTAAAGCAAACACTGACGACCATAATGGTGGCATAAATTGTTTGTCCAATAAAACATCAACATCAATTCTCAACTATAAATTCTGTAGACGTGTGACAGAAATAAAGTCAGTCTGGTTAGTAATAAGTGAAGCTGGTAATGCTGTTTGTGTAAGTTGTAAGGTATTTGATCGTAATAATTCAGGAAATACCTGTAAAATAACATTGTTTTTCGGTTTATTTAAATTAGGATATTTTACTGTCATTTTAGGGTTTTTGTTTGGCAGCCGCTGTTGCCACTCATTTGACCTTTTTTATAAGATGTCTTTTACAGTAAAGGTATTTGATAATAATAATTCAGGAAATACCTGTAAAATAAGTGTTTTCTGGTTGATTTCAATTATGATATTTTACTTTAATTTTAGGGTTTTTGTTTGGCTACCGCTGCTGCCAGTCATTTGACCGTTTTTTTTAAATATGTTTTTTACAGTGATGGTATTTGATCGTAATAATTCAGGAAATACATGTAAAATAACAGTGTTTTTCTGTTTATTTTAATTAGGACATTTTACTTAAATTTTACAGTTTTTTTTTGGCTGCCAGTCATTCGACCGTTTTATCATTTTATCATTTATTATTATTTTTATATTATAGAGACATAAAATACACTTACCAGATATGATATACTGAACAAGTTGATCCGCCGTTGCCTCAGTGGCTTTAATAGGTCTATGCTCCAGTTTTCACTTTTAATGAATCCACTGCAGCATTCTTGCCTCTTAAATACCACACAGTAATCTAAATGGAATGTCCCGTGGCAGATTTTTTTTAAAAAATGTTATCTGTTTGTTTTTTGTACTGGAGCTGTCACATATTTTAATTTTGACTTAACTTTACGTCATTCACACATGGTTCTATTAAAGGGTTACTTCTTAGTGAACTTAGTAAAAACTTAGTGATTAGCATTAAGCTTTGTATCAGTAGAAACCTGGTAGTATATTCGAATGATTGTGCTACTATACAAAGCTACTATGGTAAGGCCATTTAAACTGGTTACGAGTGGGATTTTTCTAGAAGGGCCACAAGGCCCCCAAATTTTGCACGCTGACCCCTCGGGGCCGCCCGAGAGACATACTGAAAGCAACAACCTCTAGAGAGTAGACAAAAATTTTGAGCCTCGATGCAAAATCTCTCCCTCAGGCCTCTTTCACTCTTACACTGGCTACATTTACATGCAACCAAATAATCCATTAGTAATCGGATTGATGACTCAATCGGACTGAAAAGCCTTCATGTAAACACCTTAATCGATCAGATTGAGCTCGATCCGAATTAAATTTCAGTCGGATTGAATGGGGTGGTTTATTCCTTTTCTAATCCGATTGAGAGAACATGTAAACACTTGATTGGATTGAAAACTGAAACTGAAAGGATTGCACATGTGCAATGACGTAGAATTAGCGTATGACGAATAACGTGCAGAACGAGCTGTTCTTCCTGTTGAATAAAGTGTCATAAATGAGTGTCCTGTCATTCTAAAATTCTGGATAGCCCCTTGATAGCCAGGATCCCGAATCACGAAGCCCTACGACCTGTCGTCTCTGAATGGCAGACGTCCCACTCACCAATTAAATGAATGGGTTTTTGTAGTAATTTTATGGACAAGTGGTCCCTTTTTTGACCTTTTGACCCCTAAACAAGGTTGTAGGGTCACCAAACTTTTCCGCCTGCTTGACGGGCTCGTGATAATACACAAATGGCACCCTCAGGTCAATCAGAGCTTTATAAGCCTTGTCCACGAAGGCACTACACTAAACATATTCAAATTGGTTGTGAGTGGGATTTTTCTAGAAGGGCCCCAGGGACCCCAAAGCACACACATTACTGCAACAGGGGCCACTGAGCTAATGGGATAAATAAATAGTTTGCTAGTGGGATGTTTGTTTGTTTTGTTTAAAAAACAACCTTAAATTTGGGGTTAGAAACTAGGGGCCTCGAATGCTTGTTCATGGGGCCCTCAGATACAACATATTAAAGAGAAACAACTTCCTCAAATTCCTTAAAGATTCAAATTCCTCAGCATTTGGGAAAGACGTTAAAAAAAAATCAGCAAAAATACAGACATGTGCTCGTACCATTTCTGACCTTTTGACCCCTAAACAAGGTCGTAGGGTCCCCAAAGTTTTCTGCCCGCTTGAGGGGCCCATGATGGTATGCAACTGGTGCCCTTGGGTCAAACGGAACTTTATAAGCCTTGTCCACGATGGTACTACACTAAACCCATTCAAATAGGTTGAGAGTGAGCCCCAAATAACACACAGTGCTGCAACAGGGGTCCCTGAGCGATATACTGACAGGACAAAGGTATTTTTGATCTGTCTGTCTGCCATTTCAAGTCAACTCAGAAACAGGCCTTATTTATGTATGTTAAGAGGATTAGTCATAATTCATATACATTTTATTGATTAAACACCTCTACTGTACTCAACAAACTCCACTGAACACAATCGTGTAACTTACAAATAATTTAAATGCTTAATTTGCATAAAACATTAAATGTCCATGGAAGCACTATTTGGCGGCCACTAAATAGATTGCTAATCGGATGTTTGTTTGTTTTAAATTTGGGCTTAGAACCTAGGGGCCTTGAATGCTTGTTCATGGATCCCCAGATACAGCATATTAAAGAGCCAGATTCCTCAGAATTTGGCAAGGGCTTAAAAAAAAATCAGCAAAAATATTCAGTGAAAAATGCAGACATGTACGAGGTTGTAGGGTTACAAACTTCTCCACCCGCTCGAGGGGGTCCCCTTGAGACAACTTTTTTTAATTTGGCTCAGTCGGACCTTTCTGAGCAGTGTCCACAAAGCTACTAGTGTAAACCCATTCAAATAGATTGCGATCCAGATTTTTGTAGAAGGGCCCCCCAATTTTGTACCATGGCCCCTGGGGGCACCCCGAGCGACATACCGAAAGCACCAACATCTAGAGTGAAGACAAAAATTTTGAGTCTTGAAGCAAAATCTCTTTCATTCTTATACTGTCAGAGCCTTTTGATGGATTTCAGTGTGCGAGAGATACTTTTTTCGGGAAGGTTCTAGAACTTTCTGCTTCGGCTCCATGTGTCAGGGGCCCCTGGAATGTCAGAAGATCCCGATTTATGAGGCACTACGACCTATAGTTTATGTCTTGTTATGGATAAGCAGTCCCTTTTTTGACCATTTGACCCCTAAACGAGGTCATAGGGTCACCAAACTTTTCCGCCCGCTCAAGGGCCCCGTGATGAGAGGCAAATGGCATCCTCAGGTCAGTTGGAGCTTCCTAAGCCGTTTCCACAAAAGTACTATGGTAAGTCCATTCAAAAAGATTGCATATGGGATTATTCTAGAAAGATCTGGGGGGGCCCAAATTCAACAGGAGTATACGTGGGAGGCCCCGGAAAGCCATATCGGGAGCGTGGGTTGATTGAACAACTTTTGTTCAGGTTTCAAAACGGGCCATGGGGGATGCTGGCGAGGGTCAACGGGTCTTGGGCGTGTGTCCCAAGATGTTTTTGGCCCAAAACAAACAAACAAAAAAAACTGTCCTGAACTGGACAAAAAGCAGACACCTAGGGGGGTGCTCCGCCATTCTCAAGATAGCATACATCCAAGCTGGACCCCTAGGGTTGCTATTCCCAAGTTTAGTAGACAAATAGTAGGCAAACGGGACTGGTCACTCACTCACACTGACCACCACATGCAACTAGTGGTGAAATGGGATGTTTAATAGGGATTTCAACACAAAACACTCATTTAGTAGGCAAATGGACTTCTAGTAGGTAAGCGGCATTGGTTACTCTGTTCCCCACTGGTGTTTAATAGCCAATTGGACAAACAGTAGTTAAGTGGGATTGCTTTTTGACTATTCACTAGTTGGAAAAGGGACTTTTAGTAGGGTTTGGGGCACTACATACTGATTACACCACAGAATAAGCTGCATGTGGACATTTAGTAGGCCCAGGGACCTTGGGGGAGGGGTGGTCAGACAGCTCAGGGTCACCCCCAGTGGTGTCCAAAAGCCCCTCTATTCCGGTGTCAGCATCTGGTGGTCTGCAGTAAAGTGAAAGTGCCCGTTTGGAGACTAAATAAGCGGTGAACAGGTGTCATTTCTGGCCTACGATCCAGCCATACTCCTACGGGTACAATGGAAACCTATTTGAATGGGCCTTTGTCCACTTACCTACTGCTCGTGCTTCCTCAAAATAGTCTCTGATAAAATATAAGGTAAAGATGATGTTTTTCCATAGCCAGGGACAGCACGACGTCTGCGTGGCATCGCTATCTTGTTATCACAATCTTATCGTAAACAACTATAGATCCACTCGCTGCTCATCAGCTGAACACCAGTGGTCGGGGGCAACGATACGATGATGTAAAAGTAGCCGTTGTTGTCTTGCTCCAGAGGTAGTGGCATGCAAATGATTGTGCCCCTGTGATGCCACATGCCACCTCAGATCCAAACAAAGCTTTTACAGCTTGATTATGTTAATGCTTTTTTTATTGATGACAAGGACGTTTTGTGCTGTTACACATGTTTAGTACAGTATAATCTGGCTATATTTCATATAATTGCTATTTGACCATTTAGGTGTTTATCTGAAGCCCACAGTATACTTTGCTTATGCACGCACCGCCCCATCTTAGAGAGCGCACACATGAGGCTGCCTGGGGAACATTATCTCTTTAGTTGCTTAATACGCTTTTATTAACATTATTTAATATCAAGCTCATCCCGCAGTTTAGCAACAGTAGACGGCATTTTACAACACTCATTTATTTGGCTGATTTGGATGTAAAGTTTGGGCTTTTAGGAAGAAACAAAAGTTCCTCCCTAAGAAACCTTGAAGGTGCACGGGAAGAATGCGGCAGTGGCACAATAATCATTTCACATCGCTTATCTCGTTTTTATAATCGTTGGAAGCCAAAATTGAAAGTCAATTACATTTCATCGCACTGCCCTACCATCCAGACTCACCAGCAAATGGTACAAAAGGTTGCGTGTGATGGTACCGTTGATGTGGAGGTGTATATTGACATTGTACCAAGACGACAAGCTGCCTTCAAGATGACATCTTTCCTGGGAAGTCTCTGGTTATTAGAGCAAGACACTCTCAGGCCTCATTCTGCACTTGTCCTTCAGCTTTCAGTTTTCTTATTTTGCTTTGGCAGGAAGCTAAACAAAGCACCAGTAAGTCAGGGTCAAACTCTCTTTACCGAAGGCAAAAAAAACAGAAGAGGAATAAAGATCTAAAACAAAAACAAATCTAAACAAAGATCTAGTCTTTGTGATGTCACTAATGGGAGATGCAACTTCTTGTTCCCACATTTTTTGGGGTTTTGTTGGATCACTGCTAACCCTGTTATTGTTTGCTGGCACAATGTGAACCAGCATTTAGATTTAAATGTTGAACATAACAACTGATATCGTTGAACAATGAAACATTCACAATGAAACAATATCTTTTAGAAAAGACTCTTAGGGCCTGTTTACATCTTCATCACTTCATGCATTTTCTCTGATCTGATAGCTATCCGATCGTGAAAAGACCAGGTGTAAATGCCCTCTGAAACGCATTTGAAACGGATTTAAATCTGATCGTACAAACCACTTCAGGAGGTTGTCTGGGCCGCATTCCAAATGAAACTGAACAAGTCTAAATGGTTGTTGAAACCACATACACTATATTTCCAAAATTATTAGGACACATCTCCATATCATTGAATTTAGTTGTTCCGATCACTTCCATGGCCAAAGGTGTATAAAATCAAGCACCTAGGCATGCAGACAGCTTCTAAAAATCTTGAAAAGAATCGTGAAAGAATTGGTCGCTCTTAGGAGCTCAGTGAATTTAAGCATAGGTTGCCACCTGTGCAATAAGTCTATTCATGAAATGTCCTCACTAGTAAATATTCCACTTTCAACTGTTAGTGGTATTATAACAAAGTGGAAGCAATTGGGAATGACAGCAAGTCAGCCACGAGGTGGTAGGCCTCGTAAAATCACAGAACGGGTTCAGCACATGTTGAGGCACACAGTGTGCAGAAGTTGCCAACTTTCTGCAGAGTAAATAGCTACAGACCTCCTCCATGTGGCCTTCAGATTAGCTCAAGCCAGTACGTAGAGAGCTTCATGGAATGGGTTTCCATGGCCGAGCAGATGCATCCAAGCCTTACATCACCACATGCAATGCAAAGCGTCGGATGCAGTGGTGTAAAGCACGCCGCCACTGGACTCTAGAGCAGTGGAGACGTGTTCTCTAGAGTAACAAATTACGCTTCTCTGTCTGGCAATCCGATGGATGAGTCTGGGTTTGGCGGTTGCCAGGAGAATGGTACTTGCCTGACTGATGGAATCGTTTTGATAAATCAAATAGCTATCTGATCAGTAAAAACACATGAAGTGACCAGGTGTAAACAGGTCCTTATACTGGACTGGACTTTGTATGTATTGCATTATGAAGCCACGTTTGTGTTAGTATTTGACTTTTCATGAAAGCAAAAAAGGACCATATAAACAATACATATTTATTTGATTATTTGATTAAAATGACATATTCCAATGTTAGAATTTACTAGACTAAAAAAGTATAGTAGTTGCTTACAACAGCTGAAGAAACTTATAACATTTCAAATTTAAGACATACATTAGGAAATACATGATGAAATCTCCCTCCTAGAAGACAGAAAATACATGAAATTCAAGAAGTTATTATAGGCCTATGCAATTTTCACCTCAAGAATTATATTTTTTAGGAACAATGCATTATCAAGCTTATCTTTATATTATTTGAGAGAGTGCTACTATGGAAAATACTAACACATAATAAATACATTTGCTCCTTACGTACCCTGTCTAGATGTACCCAGTTTGGATGATATATGGTTAAGGGATCTATAGGAAAACCCTTAATATTTCAGTCATAATAATGAGGCATGTTGCTTGGAGCAGACTGGATTCAATCTTTAATCCGCTTGAAGCTGTAGTTGCTGTAGAAGTGATAGTTGTAGTTGAAGCTGTAATTAAAGATATGCAAATTAGTTGGATCTCCCTTCACTTCATTCCAGTTAAAGTGAGAAAACAAAAAGAAACAATTACAGATAAATACTAAAAGTTTAGAGCTAAAAAATGGTAATGTGTGTCCTATTCTTATTTTTATGATAATAAAGTAATTGAAGACTATAAATCTATGGAGTAATAGAGCATACCTGAACCATTGACTGAAACTGATTGAGGAATTATGTTCAGTTGTTTGACACCTCCTGTTCCCACTGCTGTCAAGAGGGTGTTTGAAATCTCTTGAACGGATGGGGCTGTTTGGTCGAAGCTGAAGGCTAGTTTAATTGTTGTTATGATTGACCCTCGGCTGGAATATGTTGAAATTATGATTATGTTAGGTTTAAAAATTCTGTTTATTGGATTATCTTTCTTTTTTACACACACACACACACACACACACACACACACACACACACACACACACACACACACACACACAGTATACATACAGGTGCTGGTCATATAATTAGAATATCATCAAAAAGTTTATTTATTTCACTAATTCCATTAAAAAAGTGAAACTTGTATGTTATATTCCTTCATTACACACAGACTGATATATTCCAAATGTTTATTTCTTTTAATTTTGATGATTATAACTGACAACTAAGGAAAATCCCAAATTCAGTATTAGAATATTACTTAAGACCAATACAAAGAAAAGATTTTTAGAAATCTTGGCCAACTGAAAAGTATAAACATGAAAAGTATGAGCATGTACAGCACTCAATACTTAGTTGGGGCTCCTTTTGCCTGAATTACTGCAGCAATGCAGTGTGGCATGGAGTTGATCAGTCTGTGGCACTGCTCAGGTGTTATGAGAGCCCAGGTTGCTCTGATAGTGGCCTTCAGCTCTTCTGCATTGTTGGGTCTGGCATATCGCATCTTCCTCTTCACAATACCCCATAGATTTTCTATGGGGTTAAGGTCAGGCGAGTTTGCTGGCCAATTAAGAACAGGGATACCATGGTCCTTTAACCAGATACTGGTTGCTTTGGCACTGTGTGCAGGTGCCAAGTTCTGTTGGAAAATGAAATCTGCATCTCTATAAAGTTGGTCAGCAGCAGGAAGCATGAAGTGCTCTAAAACTTCCTGGTATATGGCTGCGTTGACCTTGGACCTCAGAAAACACAGTGGACCAACACCAGCAGATGACATGGCACCCCAAACCATCACTGAATGTGGAGACTTTACACTGGACCTCAAGCAACGTGGATTGTGTGCCTCTCCTCTCTGATTTAAAGAGGATTGTGTGCCTCTCCTCTCTCACCCTGATTTAAAAAAAAATTTACTTTCATCAGAGAACATAACTTTGGACCACTCAGCAGCAGTCCAGTCCTTTTTGTCTTTAGCCCAGGCAAGATGATTCTGACGCTGTCTGTTGTTCAAGAGTAGCTTGACACAAGGAATGCGACAGCTGAAACCCATGTCTTGCATACGTCTGTGTGTAGTGGTTCTTGAAGCACTGACTCCAGCTGCAGTCCACTCTTTGTGAATCTCCCCCACATTTTTGAATGGGCTTTGTTTCACAATCCTCTCCAGGGTGTGGTTATCCCTATTGCTTGTACACTTTTTTTCTACCACATCTTTTCCTTCCCTTCGCCTCTCTATTAATGTGCTTGGACACAGAGCTCTGTGAACAGCCAGCCTCTTTTGCAATGACCTTTTGTGTCTTGCCCTCCTTGTGCAAGGTGTCAATGGTCATCTTTTGGACAACTGTCAAGTCAGCAGTCTTCGCCATGATTGTGTAGCCTACAGAACTAGACTGAGAAACCATTTAAAGGCCTTTGCAGGTGTTTTGAGTTAATTAGCTGATTAGAATGTGGCACCGGGTGTCTTCAATATTGAACCTTTTCACAATATTCTAATTTTCTGAGATACTGAATTTTCCTTAGTTGTCAGTTATATTCATCAAAATTAAAAGAAAATTAAAAGAAATAAACATTTGAAATATATCAGTCTGTGTGTAATGAATGAATATAATATACAAGTTTCACATTTTGAATGGAATTAGTGAAATAAATAACTTTTTGATGATATTCTAATTATATGACCAGCACCTGTACATATATAAGCAGCATTGCAATATTTTGTATTTACCTGAATCTGAGGACAATCACTCTGAGGAAGTTAGCATACTTGGGTCTGTAGATACCTTCAAGCTGAAACAGAAACAATTAAAGACATCAATTACAATAATGTATGGTAATATATGAGTGTTGGTTACATAATTGTTATCTTTTCTGTTAATATGTGTTTAAAAAGAAAAGTATCATTAGTGTGCTGATTTAAACTCACCTGATCCTTGACAAGCTTTGACCTATTCTTGAACTCTGCAGTGCTTGAATTGCTGAGTGCATCTATAAATGTGTCAGTAGAGCGAAACTCCAGATCAGTTATCACCTCAGGTATTTTTGAAGTAGTTGCTGTAGATGGTGTAGAAGCTGTAGATGCTGTAGAAGCTGTAGATGCAGTAGAAGCTGTAGAAGCTGTAGATGCTGTAGATGCAGTAGAAGCTGTAGAAGCTGTAGATGCAGTAGAAGCTGTAGAAGCTGTAGATGCAGTAGATGCTGTAGATGCAGTAGAAGCTGTAGATGCTGTAGAAGCTATAGATACTGTAGATGATATAGAAGGAATGACTGTTGTAGCCAAAGCTATAATAAAAAGATTAACAAATTAGGCCTAGTTGGAACTCCAAATAGACAAAATATAGTGCATCAACCTTTTTAATGGAGCTTACCTGAAATATTGATTGAAACTGTATTTGCAATAGTTATAGGAACTTCAGATATCATCGATATTGAGGGTCCTGTTGTGGTTGCTGCTGATATTGTTGCTTCACTAACAGTTGTACTTTCAAATGCATTTGAATAGAGTATGGTTGAAGTATGTGTTGCAGCTGTTGATTGTGGTGCTGTTGAGATAAATCTAGCACTAGTGGTGGATGCTCCAGCAAGAGTTGAAGATTGTGTTGATATTGTTCTAAGTGTTGTGAATGTTTCAACTGTACCAAGAGTTGTACTTTCAGTGGCAGTTGAAGATGTTGTTGGCAAAGTAAATATAGGAGCTGACATTTGTGGTACTGTTGTGGCAGCTGTTGCATTAGTAGATGTGCCAACAAGACCAGATATGGCTGTTGAAGGTCCTGATGTTTTCATAGTTGTTGGTGTTGTGGATGTTTTGACTGTACTAACAGTTGTACTATCAGAGGCTGGTGAAGAGTAACTGACTGTTGATTGTGGTATTGTAGTGGTGATTAGTTTACTACTGCTGGATATTCCATAAAGAGTTTTTGTTACTGCAGATGATCCTGTTGTTGGTGTTGTGGTTGTACTAACAGTTGTAGTTTCAAAGGCTGGTGAAGAGGAACTGACTGAAGTCAAAGTAGAAGCTGTTGATTGTGCCACTGTTGTAGTGATTGCTGCACTAGTGGTGGATGTTCCTGTAAGAGTTGATGGAACTGTGGAAGAATCTGTTGGTGTTGAAGTTATTGTTGTAGGTGTTGTGGAGGATTCAGCTGTTGTAACAGTAGTTTGTGATGCTGTTGTGGTTTCTCCTGCTTTAGTGGTGGATGTTTCAACAGGAGCTGTAGTGATCGCTGAGGACACTGCTGTTGTTGTAGGTGTTGTGGAAGATTCAGCTGTTGTAACAGTAGTTTGTGATGCTGTTGTGGTCTCTCCTGCTGTAGTGGTGGATGTTTCAGCAGGAGCTGTAGTGATCGCTGAGGACACTGCTGCTGTTGTAGGTGTTGTGGAGGATTCAGCTGTTGTATCAATAGTTTGTGATGCTTTTGTGGTTTCTCCTGCTGTAGTGGTGGATGTTCCATCAAGAGTTGATGTGGCTGTTGAAGATTGTGTTGATATTGTTCTAATTGTTGTGAATGTTTCAACTGTACCAAGAGTTGTACTTTCAGTGGCAGTTGAAGATGTTGTTGGCAAAGTCAATATAGGAGCTGACATTTGTGGTATTGTTGTGGCAGCTATTGCACTAGTAGTTTTGCCAACAAGACCAGCTATGGCTGTTGAGGGTCCTGATGTTTTTGTAGTTGATGGTGTTGTGGATGTTTCGACTGTACCAACAGTTGTACTATCAGAGGCTGGTGAAGGGGAACTGACTGTTGTTTGTGGTGTTGTAGTGGTAATTAGTGTACTACTGCTGGATATTCCAGAAAGAGTTGTTGTTACTGCAGATGATCCTGTTGTTGGTGTTGTGGTTGTACTAACAGTTGTAGTTTCAAAGGCTGGTGAAGAGGAACTGACTGAAGTCAAAGTAGAAGCTGTTGATTGTGCCACTGTTGTAGTGATTGCTGCACTAGTGGTGGATGTTCCAGTAAGAGTTAATGGAACTGTGGAAGAATCTGTTGGTGTTGAAGTTACTGTTGTAGGTGTTGTGGAGGATTCAGCTGTTGTAACAGTAGTTTGTGATGCTGTTATGGTTTCTCCTGCTTTAGTGGTGGATGTTTCAACAGGAGCTGTAGTGATCGCTGAGGACACTGCTGTTGTTGTAGGTGTTGTGGAAGATTCAGCTGTTGTAACAGTAGTTTGTGATGCTGTTGTGGTCTCTCCTGCTGTAGTGGTGGATGTTCCAGCAATAGTTGATGTGGCTGTTGAAGATTGTGTTGATATTGTTCTAATTGTTGTGAATGTTTCAACTGTACCAAGAGTTGTACTTTCAGTGGCAGTTGAAGATGTTGTTGGCAAAGTCAATATAGGAGCTGACATTTGTGGTATTGTTGTGGCAGCTATTGCACTAGTAGTTTTGCCAACAAGACCAGCTATGGCTGTTGAGGGTCCTGATGTTTTTGTAGTTGATGGTGTTGTGGATGTTTCGACTGTACTAACAGTTGTACTATCAGAGGCTGGTGAAGGGGAACTGACTGTTGTTTGTGGTGTTGTAGTGGTAATTAGTGTACTACTGCTGGATATTCCAGAAAGAGTTGTTGTTACTGCAGATGATCCTGTTGTTGGTGTTGTGGTTGTACTAACAGTTGTAGTTTCAAAGGCTGGTGAAGAGGAACTGACTGAAGTCAAAGTAGAAGCTGTTGATTGTGCCACTGTTGTAGTGATTGCTGCACTAGTGGTGGATGTTCCAGTAAGAGTTAATGGAACTGTGGAAGAATCTGTTGGTGTTGAAGTTACTGTTGTAGGTGTTGTGGAGGATTCAGCTGTTGTAACAGTAGTTTGTGATGCTGTTGTGGTTTCTCCTGCTTTAGTGGTGGATGTTTCAACAGGAGCTGTAGTGATCGCTGAGGACACTGCTGTTGTTGTAGGTGTTGTGGAAGATTCAGCTGTTGTAACAGTAGTTTGTGATGCTGTTGTGGTCTCTCCTGCTGTAGTGGTGGATGTTCCAGCAGGAGCTGTAGTGATCGCTGAGGACACTGCTGCTGTTGTAGGTGTTGTGGAGGATTCAGCTGTTGTATCTATAGTTTGTGATGCTTTTGTGGTTTCTCCTGCTGTAGTGGTGGATGTTCCAGCAATAGTTGATGTGGCTGTTGAAGATTGTGTTGATATTGTTCTAATTGTTGTGAATGTTTCAACTGTACCAAGAGTTGTACTTTCAGTGGCAGTTGAAGATGTTGTTGGCAAAGTCAATATAGGAGCTGACATTTGTGGTATTGTTGTGGCAGCTATTGCACTAGTAGTTTTGCCAACAAGACCAGCTATGGCTGTTGAGGGTCCTGATGTTTTTGTAGTTGATGGTGTTGTGGATGTTTCGACTGTACTAACAGTTGTACTATCAGAGGCTGGTGAAGGGGAACTGACTGTTGTTTGTGGTGTTGTAGTGGTAATTAGTGTACTACTGCTGGATATTCCAGAAAGAGTTGTTGTTACTGCAGATGATCCTGTTGTTGGTGTTGTGGTTGTACTAACAATTGTAGTTTCAAAGGCTGGTGAAGAGGAACTGACTGAAGTCAAAGTAGAAGCTGTTGATTGTGCCACTGTTGTAGTGATTGCTGCACTAGTGGTGGATGTTCCAGTAAGAGTTAATGGAACTGTGGAAGAATCTGTTGGTGTTGAAGTTACTGTTGTAGGTGTTGTGGAGGATTCAGCTGTTGTAACAGTAGTTTGTGATGCTGTTGTGGTTTCTCCTGCTTTAGTGGTGGATGTTTCAACAGGAGCTGTAGTGATCGCTGAGGACACTGCTGTTGTTGTAGGTGTTGTGGAAGATTCAGCTGTTGTAACAGTAGTTTGTGATGCTGTTGTGGTCTCTCCTGCTGTAGTGGTGGATGTTCCAGCAGGAGCTGTAGTGATCACTGAGGACACTGCTGCAGTTGTAGGTGTTGTGGAAGATTCAGCTGTTGTATCAATAGTTTGTGATGCTTTTGTGGTTTCTCCTGCTGTAGTGGTGGATGTTCCATCAAGAGTTGATGTGGCTGTTGAAGATTGTGTTGATATTGTTCTAATTGTTGTGAATGTTTCAACTGTACCAAGAGTTGTACTTTCAGTGGCAGTTGAAGATGTTGTTGGCAAAGTCAATATAGGAGCTGACATTTGTGGTATTGTTGTGGCAGCTATGGCACTAGTAGTTGTGTCAACAAGACCAGCTATGGCTGTTGAGGGTCCTGATGTTTTTGTAGTTGATGGTGTTGTGGATGTTTCGACTGTACTAACAGTTGTACTATCAGAGGCTGGTGAAAAGGAACTGACTGTTGTTTGTGGTGTTGTAGTGGTAATTATTGTACTACTGCTAGCTATTCCAGAGAGAGGAGTTATTCCAGCAGAGTATCCTGTTGTTGGTGTTATGGACGCTGTGGATGTACTAACAATTGTACTTTCAAAGGCTGGTGAAAAGGAACTGACTGAAGTCAAAGTATAAGCTGTTGATTGTGCCACTGTTGTAGTGATTGCTGCACTAGTGGTGGATGTTCCAATAAGAGTTGTTGGGACAACAGAATAAGCTGTTGGTGTTGTGGATGTTTCAGCTGTACTTACAGTTGTACTATAAAAAGCAGTTGAAGAGGGAGTGGCTGAAGTAGACAATGTGGTTTCTGATGCAGTGATGGTTGTTCCTGTAAGAGTTGTTGTGGCTGCTGAGGACACTGCTGTTGTTGGTTCAGTATTAGAGATGGTAAATTCTGATATTAGAAAATGGTGATCAGGTTAGATTGAAATTCATTAACATTGACAAATGTCACTGGATCATGTTCAATTAATTTCCAGTTCAGCTAGTAGTACGTAGATTTATTTTGTACCATCATTATTTATGTAAGATTGTACTTGCATTACACATGTAAAACAAGAAATTTTCTAAAGAGTGGAACTCTTAGAGATGCATTGGCAGGTACTATACACTCACCTAAAGGATTATTAGGAACACCTGTTTAATTTCTCATTAATGCAATTATCTAATCAACCAATCACATGGCAGTTGCTTCAATGCATTTAGGGGTGTGGTCCTGGTCAAGACAATCTCCTGAACTCCAAACTGAATGTCAGAATGGGAAAGAAAGGTGATTTAAGCAATTCTGAGCGTGGCATGGTTGTTGGTGTCAGACGGGCCGGTCTGAGTATTTCCAAATCTGCTCAGTTACTGGGATTTTCACGCACAACCATTTCTAGAGTTTACAAAGAATGCTGTGAAAAGGGAAAAACATCCAGTATGCGGCAGTCCTGTGGGCGAAAATGCCTTGTTGATGCTAGAGGTCAGAGGAGAATGGGCCGACTGATTCAAGCTGATAGAAGAGCAACTTTGACTGAAATAACCACTCGTTACAACCGAGGTATGCAGCAAAGCATTTGTGAAGCCACAACACGCACAACCTTGAGGCGGATGGGCTACAACAGCAGAAGACCCCACCGGGTACCACTCATCTCCACTACAAATAGGAAAAAGAGGCTACAATTTGCACGAGCTCACCAAAATTGGACAGTTGAAGACTGGAAAAATGTTGCCTGGTCTGATGAGTCTCGATTTCTGTTGAGACATTCAGATGGTAGAGTAAGAATTTGGCGTAAACAGAATGAGAATATGGATCCATCATGCCTTGTTACCACTGTGCAGGCTGGTGGTGGTGGTGTAATGGTGTGGGGGATGTTTTCTTGGCACACTTTAGGCCCCTTAGTGCCAATTGGGCATCGTTTAAATGCCACGGCCTACCTGAGCATTGTTTCTGACCATGTCCATCCCTTTATGACCACCATGTACCCATCCTCTGATGGCTACTTCCAGCAGGATAATGCACCATGTCACAAAGCTTGAATCATTTCAAATTGGTTTCTTGAACATGACAATGAGTTCACTGTACTAAAATGGCCCCCAGTCACCAGATCTCAACCCAATAGAGCATCTTTGGGATGTGGTGGAACGGGAGCTTCGTGCCCTGGATGTGCATCCCACAAATCTCCATCAACTGCAAGATGCTATCCTATCAATATGGGCCAACATTTCTAAAGAATGCTTTCAGCACCTTGTTGAATCAATGCCACGTAGAATTAAGGCAGTTCTGAAGGCGAAAGGGGGTCAAACACAGTATTAGTATGGTGCTCCTAATAATCCTTTAGGTGAGTGTATGTGCAGCGGTTTTGAAAGATGACATTAAACTTGATGTGGTTGTTTCGGCTGTGCTAACAGATGGTGATGATGTTAAGCCTGTTATTGTGGATTGAGTTGCTGCAATTTCTGTGGTTGCTGAAACAGTTAGGCCCTTATATTTTACTTAGGCGAATCAAATAATTATTTTGTTTTCATATGTGTTATTTATTGCAAAAATTGTTAAAAAGTTGATTCACCTACCGAATAAAATGTATAAAATCAAAGCTTTTCTGTCCATCTTTGGAAAAGTCCTGTGGTGGTGATAAAATTCTGTAAAGTAAGCAATATATCACTGAAAAGTTAATGTGTGTGTGCATGGTCCAATGTTTTGGGGACAAAATGTCCCCACAAAGATGGCAATATCTGAAATCCTTGTCCTTGTGGGGACATTTTTTGGTCCCCATGAGAAAAACAGCTTATAAATCAGACTAAATTATGTTTTTTTGAAAATGTAGAAATGCAGAAAGTTTTCTGTTATGGGTAGGTTTAGGGGTAGGTTTAGTGTAGGGAGATAGAATATACATTTTATACAGTATAAAAATCATTGTCTATGGAAAGTCCCCATAAAACATGAAAACACAACATACACTATATTACCAAAAGTATTGGGACATCCCTCCAAATCATTGAATTCAGGTCTTTCAATCACTTCCCAGGACTCCAGACTGTGACTAAAACGGTCGCTTTTGCAACCAAAAATATTAATTTGCGAGTGATATTTTTGCTGAGATCGCCACCATATAAATTTACATGTTATGATTAAGAAATTGCATGCCTTTTTACCTGCATGCTCTGTGATGTGTAGCCCATTACATATTTTGTTGTGTTGTTGTGCTTCCTGTACTCCTCAGTTGTAAGTCGCTTTGGATAAAAGCGTCTGCTAAATGCATAAATGTAAATGTAAATGTGTTGACGTAATAAAATGAGACGACGCCCAGCTAAGTTGCAGTGGAAAAAAACCTCACTGAGTTTGAGTGCCAAAATACAAACGGAGACAACGAGGATCAGCTTTCCGTGTCAGAAACGCGTGTCAAAACGAAAAATATCAGGCTTTTTCAAAGTCCTCCTCTCTATCAAGCAACCACACTAACGACTGTGCCAGCATGAGAGAGATAGAAAGAGACGGAGACGTGTCAATGAATGAACATCCAAGTAAGTTACTGTAAAAGTGCATAAAGTCCGTTTTTATTTCATGCTCACAATGTGGATAAACAACAGATAAACATGTCAGCTGTGTGGACGCGAACTAATCATTAACAAATCTCGTTTTTTAACTGATACTGATATAGATTCTTATCCTCAATATCTTTTATATCCAATATTTTTACTTCTTTACTCTTTTTTTAATCGTTTTCTGTTACTGCCTGAACTTCACATTATTTGTAGCGCAGCCATCCATAATCGCAGAAAGATTTGTACATAATTGTTACCTTTTAATGTGTTTGTTAATTTTATCACGAAATACAAGCAATAAATGTTGTTTTGGCAACACGTTCTCTCCCAACACATATTGACGCATCATTTTCTGACGCACAGGGTACTCCATTGATTTCAGTTGTTTGCCCAATGTGTCAGATCAAGACTCATTTAATTCTTTGCATTTGTAAAAGTAGACATGATTTTATGAATATTTATAGGTTACTTTTATATTTTGGAGCAACAAACCCCACTCCGACCCTAAACCTACCCCCTTCTAAACAATATAAAACATGTAACAGGCAAATAAAAGTACAGTCACAGTTATTTATTGCAAAAACGGCCTAAAAAAAGTATAAAAGTATTAACTCATGTTGCATACCAAGTCTTCTGAAGTCATACGATATCAAATAAATTGTTTGGCTTCGGAACACTTGGAATATTTGTACTTTTTGAATAAATTGTGCCTGCAGTCCTATCTGCCTGTTATATCCTGTGTTTAATATCATATAATACACAAATGGGTTTAGGGATGGGATAGGGTTGGGTTGTTCAAACGTGTCTAAATAGCGTAAATAAAAAAATAAAATAAATGTAAATAAAAGTAATGTTATGCTGGCTGATTACATTGAGAATCGCACTCCAATATGTCATAATGGCAAAATCATAACACAATATATAATTTCATCATGACGATCGATAACATTCCCATGCCCAACGCGTCTGTGTATGATGCCAAAGGTTTCTCAATGAAATCAATAGAGCACCATGCGCATCAAAAAATGACGCTAAAGGGGTACCCTTTGCGTTAAAAAGTGACGCAGAAGGGTCCTGACCAAGCGTCAATATGTGACAAGTTGGGTGTGAGAACATGTTGGTTTTGGAGCTCTTTGTGGCCTGACAGATCGCTCAATCAGCATTTTGACCTTGGAAAGAGCTTACAGTATATATCATATCATGTAACATCAAATTTACGTCAGAAAAGATATTCAATGCTCATAAACGCGTTAGTCAGCTAGAAAAATAGCTATATAGAAAAACGCATTTTTCACTAATCCTTATATTTACATGGGAACATGGGAATGAATGAAAGGAGATAAAAAGTGATGCTGACATTTATTATGGTCTGTGACACTGGTTCATATTCTGTGTAAAGAATGATTCTTTGTGACTATGTAGTTCTCAAGTTGGAAAAGCAATTCAGTTCCTACTTTAAGTGAATCTTAGTTCCCAGGACATCTACAAGATGGATGAAAATGCTGATGCTGTGAAAGGAGGGCAGACAAAATTAAAACCCATTTATTTTTTTGTGGCACTTAAAAAGCCACTACCAGAGCCAATGGCTCCTTAATTTATTTATTTTTGTCTGGAGCCCTGCTTCCATGGCCAAAAAATGGATAAAATCAAGGACCTAGGCATGCAGACTGCTTCTACAAACATTTGTGGAAAAAATGGGTATAGCAGTATGTACATAAACTGTAAAGATTAGTTTCAGAACAGACGAACATAGTAACTGCAATTTCTTGTAACTGAAGATATATTTCATACAACATTTAGTAATTTATTTAGTTAATTTACTTTACTCTGCACCAGTTTTCACTTCTTATGAATCACCTGCAGCAGTCCTACCTCTTATATACCACACAATAACATCCCGTTTGTTTGAACAAATAAGGTGAACAGAAGGTCCCTTGACAATACTGTATGTTTTGACGATTTGTTTCTTTCTTTTATTTTCTTTTGGTATCAGAGCTTTCTAAAGTGTCTAGTTTGCTTAATTTATTATAGTCAGCCTTATTTATAAAAACTGTTAAATAAATGCACTTTTTTATACTTGACTTTAGCCCTATTCGGACGGGATTAGTTTAACATGGAGAGGTGGGGATAAGTAATTATTACCAGAGCTTCACACGTCATCATTACGGACAATGTCAGTAAAGACTGTTATATATAGATTATATGTGTTTGCGCACATGATATTAGAAAGCAATTTAATACGCATATTAAATTGGGAGGTGACGGCGGTGCGTAAATCAAGTTACACCTCCCACTTCTGCTAGTTTACTGAGATTTCTTATCCCGTGCGAATTGGCCATTAATATTACAGACGTCCTGTGGTAAAATTACATTACTCCATCTGCCATTGTAAAACTGATGCCGTCTGAATAGGGCTTTTGTCATTCAAATATGTGACCCTGGACCACAAAGCCAGTCATAAGGGCCAATCTTTTTTTATTGAGATTTATAAATAAGTCCCATCTTTGTTAGGTTAGGAATTTGTTTGGAATCTGAGGGTGCAAAAAAATCTAAATATTGAGAAAATCGCCTTTATAGTTGTCCAAATGAAGTCCTTAACAACACATATTACTAATAATAATACATTTTTATATATTTACAGTGGGAAATTTACAAAATATCTTAATGGAACATGATCTTTACTTACTCTTTACTAATGATTTTTGGCATAAAAGAAAAAAATATAATTTTGACCCATACAATGAATTGTTGGCTATTTCCACAAATATACCCATGCAACTTATGACTGGTTTTGTGGTCCAGGGTCACATATGGTTATCTCATGTTTTTTTCCCATTAATTTCATCAATTCAATCAAATGTTATTAACATTTTAAAATCTGTCAATTTTGAGGGACTGCAATTTCATATAATACTTGCAAACAAAGTTTGGTGTATGAATACATCTCTGAATTTGTCAATATTATTTTATGGATATTACAAAACAATGAAATTACATAAACACAGTTAATACAATTTTTTTTTTTTTTAACTTTTAATTGAAGTAAATAGTTAATTTGCAACTTGAGACTATATACCCCAGACTATAAAAGACTGAAAAATTTGGATTCATGGCTGGTGTGCACTTATCCTTTAATTATGATCAACTGATTTCTACATATACTGACACACATCAAAAGAGGTAAAAAAACAAAGATATAAGGTTACCAGATCATACTTCACATTTTTGAAACCTGGTCTTACTGGCTTCCTTGAATGTCTTTCTCTGATTTTAAAAATGTTTCCTCTCTGTAACTAAAGCTGATTAACGTATTGAGCATCAATTTCCCACTGCTCAACAGTTAAATTCATAGTGCTGAGACACATAGTATAACATACTTGCTATATATAGGCATAGTAACACTTTATAATGTTCTGTTATAAGTTATTAGTTTTTTTGAACTAATCATTTAAAAAGAATGCCTATACATTCATAAATTATTAATAATTGGTATGCTAACAATAAATAAGTGTTGTAAGTTATCTTAAAATAGTAAATCATGAAATAACCAAACTATCATTTGTAGATGGTTAATAAGTTATTAGTTGATATATTATTAATCACTTATAAATCACTGAAATATTTATGTCAAAATGGTTTTAGTATCATTATCTCAATAACCAATGGTTAATCATGAACTAATGATGATCAAACCATTAGTAAATACCCAGTTTATAATTTATTGATGATCATGAAGTTGTAAGCTGGTCTGTGTGTTTAAAGCACAAACAAGCAGGTATGCTAGAGCAGTATTTTTAAGAAAAGTATTTTTTCAAGTAGATAAACATTTATAAAGTACTTACAGTCAGGGGATTCCAGTAGGTTATGTTAGATCCTTTCACTCCTCAGCACAGACTTGTGATGTAGGTGGGGTGTGTGGGATCTAGTGATAATTTGACCCTCAGAACAGGTTCCACTGAAACTCACATGTGTGTCAGAGAAGACAGCTGTCTATACCCTCCCCAGTTAGCACTTACATTGCAGTGTTAAACGCCTGCTATAGATGTGTAAATGCATGAATAAATAATTTACAAAGCTAATCTAAAATGTAAACTATTCATGGTTTGTAAATGTGTTACATATCATAAATCTTTCTTACCTGTTACAAATGATGTGTATAAGTCATTTACAACACTTTCTGCATCCCCTAATCTAAAGTGTAAACTATTCATCACACCTAAACATGTTACATATTTGTAGATCTTCCTTATAAATTATGTACAAACTGCAATTTTAAGTTTATCATTTATTTGCCATATGCAAAGCTTATAGTATACCTTTAAATTACAGGATATAGAAATATTTGAATCCCTTATATGATATTTAAATTATAAATATATTTAAAGAGATTCACCCAAAAATGAAAATTCTGTCATAATTTACTCACCCTCAGGTCACCAAACATATAAGACTTTCGTTCATCTTCGGAACACAAATGAAGATATTTTAATGAAATCTGAGAGATTTCTGTCCCTCCATTGACAGCAACGCAACTACCACTTTAACGTTTCAAAAAGTTCATGAAGAGATTGTAAAACTAATCCATATGAACTGAGCGGTTTAGTCTAAATTGTCTAAAGAGACACGATCACTTTACATGATGAACAGATTGAATTTAGGCTTTTATTCACATTGATCAGTGTCAGATATAACATATAACATAACCAGAAGCTCAAACGTACTTGCTTCAATAATAAACCTTATTGGTTCTTGCAGAAGCTCAAACGTGCTGTGTAACACGAGAATGAACCTCATTGGTTCTTACAGAAGCTCAAACGTGCTGTGCAACACGAGAATGAACCTCATTGGTTCTTACAGAAGCTCAAACGTGCTGTGTAACACGAGAATGAACCTCATTGGTTCTTGCAGAAGCTCAAACGTGCTGTGTAACACGAGAATGAACCTCATTGGTTCTTACAGAAGCTCAAACGTGCTGTGTAACACGAGAATGAACCTCATTGGTTCTTACAGAAGCTCAAACGTGCTGTGTAACACGAGAATGAACCTCATTGGTTCTTGCAGAAGCTCAAACGTGCTGTGTAACACGAGAATGAACCTCATTGGTTCTTGCAGAAGCTCAAACGTGCTGTGTAACACGAGAATGAACCTCATTGGTTCTTGCAGAAGCTCAAACGTGCTGTGTAACATGAGAATGAACCTCATTGGTTCTTGCAGAAGCTCAAACGTGCTGTGTAACACGAGAATGAACCTCATTGGTTCTTACAGAAGCTCAAACATGCTGTGTAACACGAGAATGAACCTTATTGGTTCTTGCAGAAGCTCAAACGTGCTGTGTAACACGAGAATGAACCTCATTGGTTCTTGCAGAAGCTCAGACGTGCTGTGTAACACGAGAATGAACCTCATTGGTTCTTGCAGAAGCTCAAACGTGCAGCATAACACAAAAATGAACCTCACTGGTTCCTTGCCACTGTTGCCTTTGTCTTTTGGCTTGCTCAGTTGGGGACACTCAATTTTCAACTATATTACTTATCTGCCCGCATTGACACTATATGATAATTGAAATGAGCTGGATGACATCACCGTTTTCTCAAGAACGGCTGTACAGCCAAATCAAATTCTGTTGCATGATTTTCCTGTTAACACTGTGAAGCTGCTTTCAAGCAATCGGCATTGTAAAAAGCGTTATATAAATAGGTGACTTGACTTAAATGAAGGTGACTCGCGCATCAAGCAAACATGGTTGAGCTTCCATTAACTATATCTTATATGTGAGTTGATGAATATTTATGTGTGAATAAAAGCCTAAATTCAGTCTGTTCAAAAAAGTGATCAGGTCTGTTCAAAAAATTTGGACTAAACCACTCAATTCATACGGATTAATTTTACAATCTCTTTATGAAAATTTTTAAGCGTCAAAATGGTAGTTGGTATAGATGGTCAATGGAGAGACAGAAATCTCAGATTTCTTTCAAAAATATCTTTATTTGTGTTTTAAAGATGAGCGATTTTGGAACAACATAAGCGGTGAGTAAATGATGACAGAATTTAAATTTTTGTGTGACCTATCCCTTTAAATGTATTTTACTATTATGTAGATATCTTTGAGCCCATAACTTACCCCATACCTCAACGTAACCACTTTTCAGACACTTTTTACAAAAATAAAAATGCAATATAGATTTATTTACAGTGACAATTATTTTTAATATACTATTGGATCATTTTAAGTCCCATACTCCACCCTATAACCCTAAAAATACATATTTTGACAATATACAAAATGTATCAGGCAGATAAATGTACAGTCACAATAATTTATTTAAAACATGACAAAAAGCAGTATAAAGAATAGACAAAATGACTCATGCACTACATTACTCTGACAGCAAAACATCATTTTGGGTGTTACAGAATTAAGTTGTTAATAACTGCCAACATTCCCTGATGCGCATGTCCATCTCCAAAGCGCAGTGCCGTATTTCACTCAAAGCATTACCAGTAACTCAAATTCGATATATCGCAAATCACATATGACAGCCAATAAGGAGCCAATGACATCACTTTTTCGTAGTGCTTGAAGCGTAAATTTTATACGTTAAAATGGATGCAACGGCAGATGGTACGATTATCCATGTATAATGATTTATTACGGAATATGAATCTTTTCCTCACACAGTGTTAATACCGTAAGGCTTCTGAAGACTTGGAATAAAATGCACAAAATAATGGACTACGAAATAATGAACTATGCGTTTTCATGTTATGGTGAGCAGCTGTCCCATGGGAATGTCACAGTTTTGTTAAGGTGCACTCTGCAAATTTTAGCGGCATCTAGTGGTGAGGTTGTGAATTGCAACCGCCCACTGCTCACCCTTCCCTTTTAAAGCGCATAGAGAAGCTATGGTGGCTGACACAGGATAGACGTCGTCGTCTGAGACAGCAGAGAGTAGCTAGCGCTCTGTAGAGCAGTTTGTCCATTTAGGGCTACTGTAGAAACATGGCGGCGCAAAATGGCGGTGTATGTAGATAGAAATGGCTCATTCTAAGGTAATAAAAACATAACGGTTTATTATGTAAGGTCTTTCTTTATACACCACTGAAAACATAGTTATGTATATTATATTGCATTTCTCTCAATAGATCCTCATAAATACTACACACTGCATCTTTAAGTTTAGAGTTTGTTTTGCCTTTTTTTCCGCCTGCCTGAGTTCGTCATTTGTTTCTATGGTTACTGATTGGATTTCTCATTCTGTTCAGCTGTTCCCTCATTAGTTCCCTTTGTTAATCCCCTGTATGGACCCTTTTCACAGATTGTGATGACGTGTTTTAACGGTCATCAATATCGTAAATCCTGCAAAGTTTTTTGTATTTTCATTTTTTTTAATTGTATGTACATTTATAAAACTTTTGCATCAAATTACAGAAAACAAGTTACCGCTGCTGTGGGGGTCTTTCTAATACAGCGTCTATGGGAGTGACGGTAAAATTAACATCTTTCTCTCTTTTGACTGCCGTTATCAATCTCACTCTATTTTTTCCCTCTTTTTGAAAGTTGTGAAATCACTATTGTGGCATTTTTCTTTTGCTATTTGAGCAAATGGGCACACCAAAAATATATTTAATGTATTCTCTCATTCACCACTATGACGACTTCCGCTCTGAGAAACCCGGAAATGTGAAAAGGGTCTATTTAAGGCCACATCCACACGAAGCCAGAGCTTCCCCTATCCAATCTTTTTTTCCCGCGTCTCAAGAAATATCTGCGTAAACACAAAACCACTGAAACTGAAACCCAGTGCCCGTAGCTGTATTCCTTCTAGTCTTTACCGTACGGGACGTTGTGTGATGACATCACTGTTTCACAAAATATATACGGATTGGCTGTACACACGAAAATGCAAGGGTTTCAGTTTCAGATTCATTCACTCTGGGACCCGGTTTCAAAAAATACCGGTTTCAGGCTCCTAAAACGCCAGATCCGTCTGGACGAAACGCTGATACGGTACAAATTTTTTTGTTTTGAAATTTTTTCCCCCCCTGTTTCATTTGAGTTGTTACTTTAAATTCAACCTCCAAGGATCTGAAGGGTAGTTGCAGCTTGTTTCCTCTCCAAGATCTCAACTGTTGAAATCAACTCTGCATATACAAGGTGCCACAGTATTAAAAAAAAATTGGTTCTAAACAGTCCCAAATTAGTATTCTTTGGCTTGTAACAATAGCAGAACACTTTTCGGTGCTAAATAGAACCCTTTTTATAAGATTCCATAAAGAACCATCACTTGAAAGTGTTATATAGGAACTTAATGGTTTTATAAATAATCCTTTTAATAATAGTTTATTTTTATTAATATTAGTAGTGTCTTAGTATTACAAATTGTATTTTTATATATTATTTATTAATATAGTTTTTTTTGTTCTCTATCTGCCTGGTCTTATAATATCTTGTTGCCTATATTTGGGGTTTACATAAAAAAAATAAAAATAAAAAAAAACAGCATGTTGTGTCAATTAGGTACTTTTATTTTTTTTTATTGACATGGAAAATTGTAGCAAAAATGACAGTGCTCTAACAACAGTTGTTAGGTGAATACATTAATAAATAACGATTGACATTGAACATGAATAGATGTAATAAAGACCAGTGAATTATCTTCACAATCCTCTAATGTCTTAACGTCCATCATTATGTGCAGGGACACATAGCACACATAGACATCACAGGAGGCTTGAGCACCTGGCCTTATTCTTCCTTCTTCAGTTTTTTTAAAAAAGAAAAAATATATATATATTCTGTTTGCGCACAGCTTCCCTGTCAAACAAATATATTTATTGAATAAAAAAATCTGCACATATCTGCAAATTCTGCACATCAGACACACAGACAGGCAGGCAGCAGCTTCTCCCAGCTCCAATCCCAGTTGTGTTTTTCTTGGCTTGTGTGGAGGTGAGTGGTGATGAACAAAAGACTAAGTTACCAGTGCCTCGACTTTACAGCTAATTAGCCAAAATCCAAATATAGTTAACGTGTGTCTTGCTAACATGCATGACTCATGAGCTACTAGCTAATACAATAAGTTAGCTAAAGTTTAGCTTAGGCAATATATCATGGCCATACATATAGCCTAATACTGTACTTAATGGAGACATTAGTAGACATCTAGTAACGTCATCACAATCGCCACACTGATATGCAAATTAGGCGTTAACTAATTAAAATGTGTTAATTTGCATACATTTGACAAGGCACTGCAGATGAATAGGATAAGAAAAATAACTAAAACATGTCACCACAAAACTTCCCCAGTTAATGACTTACATCAAGAGTCTTTTCCCCAGAAATGTTATGCAGATTAGCTTGTTTTGGTTCATTTTAGTTTGTTTATGTTTGTATTTTGTCAATCATTTTTTGCAGTTTCATTATTTTTGCAGTGTTTTTCCAGTAAAATGAACAAAATAACAGAAACGTCTCGGTTACGACTGTAACCTTAGTTCCCTGAGTAGGGAACGAGACGCTGCGTCACCGCTTTGGGAACGCCTCTGCGTGATTGCGTCGTGAAGCACATGTGTAATCAGTCCAATGGAGAGACGGAACGTCATAGGCGGGTGACGTCATCGACCCGGAAGGTATAAAGCATACCGGCAAACAAACGCCGCTAGCTTCTGTGGTAGAGTGAAGCAAGACGCTTTTGCGGGCATGCGGGGAGTATGGCAGGGTGACGCAGCGTCTCGTTCCCTACTCAGGGAACTAAGGTTACAGTCGTAACCGAGACGTTCCCTTTCGAGGGAACTCGAGCTGCGTCACCGCTTTGGGAACGAGAATACCCACGTCCCCATAGGAGCCGGATGCCCGCCTGTGCATTGTCTAAAAGGCGAGCACCCGAGCCCCTGGAGTAATGTCAAGTTCGTAGAACCTCACGAAAGTGAGCGGCGAGGACCACCCCGCCGCGTCACAAATGTCTTGCAGGGAGGCCCCTGCTAGGAATGCCCGAGAGGCAGCCATACCCCTAGTCGAGTGTGCCCGGACAGCCAAAGGGAAAGGCTGCCCGACCACCTCATAAGCAAGTGAAATAGCCTCAACTATCCACTTGCTCATCCTCTGCTTAGAGACCGGACCCCCTCTCGAGGGTGGACCGTAACACACAAACAACTGTTCCGATTTTCTCCACAGGGCAGCTCTGTGGACATAAGCGTCTAGTGCGCGAACAGGGCAAAGCAGATTGGATCTTTCCTGGTCAGACGTCAGAAAGGGAGGTGGACAAAAGGCCATAAGTACTATGGGTCTCACAGTATTAGTGGGAACCTTAGGAACGTACCCCGGTCTGGGGTGCAGAAAAGCTTTAGCCATACCGGGAGCAAATTCCAAGCACGAGGGTGCCACAGAGAGGGCTTGTAAGTCCCCTATTCTTTTTAAAGAAGAGATAGCCAGCAGAAAGATGGTCTTTAAGGTGAGGAGTTTCTCAGAAATTTCTTCAATGGGCTCGAAGGGAGCCTGAGAAAGGCCCTGAAGGACAATAGATAAGTCCCAGGCCGGCACCCTGGTGCGTACTGCGGGCCTCAGTCTGATAGTGCCACGGAGGAAACGAGTAACTAGGGGGTGTCGCCCGAGGGTAACACCATCGAAAGGAGAGTGGTAAGCTGCTAAGGCCGCCACGTACACCTTCAAAGTGGAGGGAGCTAACCCAGCGGAGAATTTCTCCTGCAGGAACTCCAGCACCGCGCTCGCAGGGCAGTTTACTGGATCCCACAGGCGATCTCTACACCATAAGGTGAAGAGTCTCCATTTCAATGCGTACAGTTTCCTCGTGGAGGGAGCTCTAGAGTGTAGGATGGTCTCCACAACCTCGGTTGAGAGACCGGAGCTTAGGAGCTGGGCCCCCTCAGAGGCCAAGCCCACAGATTCCACAGCTCTGGGCGTGGGTGCAGGAAGGCACCGCCCGACTGAGAGAGCAGGTCCCTCCTGCACGGAATCTCCAGGGGAGAGCCGTTGAGGAGCGACACAATGTCCGAGAACCAAACCCGGGCTGGCCAGAACGGAGCCACTAGGAGCAGATGGGCACCGTCCCGACGAACTCTCTCTAGAACTCCCGGAAGCAGAGCGATCGGGGGGAAAGCGTACAGGGGCAGCCTCGGCCACTCCTGTACCATGGCGTCCAGTCCCAAGGGAGCTGGAGGAGTTAGAGCAAACCATAGACGACAATGAGTGTTGTCTTGAGTGGCGAACAGGTCTACTTCTGCTCTGCCGAATTCTTGCCAGAGGAGCTCCACCACCTCGGTGTGGAGTCTCCACTCCCCGGGCCTCGGCCCCTGCCTCGACAGGATGTCTGCTTCCGTATTCAGGCGCCCTGGGATGTAGATTGCCCTGATTGAGAGCAATTTCCCCAGGGCCCACAGGAGGATTTGACGAGTCAGCTTGTACAAAGGGCGAGACCTCAAACCCCCCTGGTGATTTATATAGGAGACCACCGATGTGTTGTCTGTGCGAACTAGAACATGATGGCCCCTGAGATACGGCAGGAAATGTCTCAGAGCCTGGAACACAGCAAGCATTTCCAGGCAATTTATGTGCAACGCACGATGAGAGTCCTGCCATAGGCCCTGGGCCGAGCGACCACTCATGGTCGCCCCCCAACCCGTAAGGGAGGCATCCGTGGTCAGAGTGACCCGCTGGCACGGTACCCCCAGTAACGGGCCTTGGGCTAGAAACCGAGGGTCCTTCCACATGACTAAGGCGCGGAGGCATCGCCGCGTTACCTTGATCACGCGAAAGGGATTTCCCCTCGGGGAAAAACCCTTGGTCTTGAGCCACCACTGTAAAGGTCTCATGTACAACAGGCCACGAGGAATGACGTTGGACGCTGCTGCCATCAGGCCTAACAGTCTCTGATACTGTTTGACAGTGAGTGGCTGGTCTAGTTTCACCCCTTTCACAGCTGAGAGAATCGATCCTACGCGAGGCTCTGATAGACGGGCCTGCATCAGGATCGAATTCCAACACACACCCAGATACGTTATTTTCTGTACTGGAGAAAGAACGCTCTTCTTGAGGTTGAGCCTCAGCCCTAACCTCTTCATGTGCGCGAGAACAACATCTCGATGTTGAACCGCCAGACGTGCTGACTGAGCCAAAATCAGCCAGTCGTCGATATAATTGAGAATGCGGATCCCCTGCATACGCAAGGGGGCTAATGCCGCGTCTACACACTTGGTGAAGGTGCGGGGTGATAGGGCTAGACCGAAGGGAAGCACCCGATATTGGTACGCTTGTCCCCCAAAAGCGAACCTCAGGTACTTCCTGTGCTGCGGAAGGATGGAGATGTGGAAGTAAGCATCTTTGAGATCTATCGTGACAAACCAGTCCTCGGACCTGATTTGGGACACGATATGTTTGAGTGTAAGCATCTTGAACCTGAACTTTGCCACTGCGCGATTCAGCGAGCGCAGGTCCAAAATGGGGCGCAACCCCCCATCCTTCTTTGGCACTATAAAATAGCGACTGTAGAAACCCGACTCCCTGTCGGAGAGAGGAACCTTCTCTATGGCCCCCTTCCGTAGGAGGGTCTGGACTTCTTGAGTCATAACCAGAGCCTGCTCGGGGCCCACCAAGGTAGGTAGGACCCCCTTGAAACCGGGTGGACGACACCTGAACTGGATGGCGTACCCTGATCTTATTATCTGCAGGACCCAACGAGATATATTTGGCAGTTTTTCCCATTCTGGCAAAAAATCTACTAGGGGTACCAGTCCCTCGAGACTGGCCTCTGGTATACTGAGTGCTGGGAGCACAGCGCCCTGAAACGGATGACCGGCAGGGAACGGCTGACTCGACAGCGCCACCTCCTTGTCTGGAGGACGCGGGCCATCCTCGGATGACTCGCGAGGGCCTTCCACGCCCCGGCACTCGGGCGGGGTTAGTGGAGAGACCCTGTGAGGGTACCGGAAAAGGACGGGCACCGTATGCTGAGGTGAACACCGCCTGTTCCCGAAGGGGGAAACCCTCACTGCCCTGGGCCCACTGGCGTCAGGGCCTCTTAGACGCAGCCTTCCTAGAGATAAGAACAGTCCGCAGATCTGCTCTACCCCTAGAGGGCTGCGTCTGGGGGTGTCGCCCACCGCCCCACCCTTTCTGAGGGGGAGTACGAGTGGCAACACTTTGTTTCTGTTGCGCCCGGTGTACGGAGCTTGTACTCGGTGTCTGCTGCTCCCGCACAGCAGCAGACGAGGCCTGGGGTTTTCTCGGGAGGAGCTGCTTCAGCGCCGCAGATTGTTTCTTTGCCTCCTGAAACCTGTCGGTGACGGTAGTGACAGCGTCACCGAACAGGCCGTCAGGAGACAGCGGCGCATCAAGCAGAAAGCTCTTATCTCTCTCCCGAATCTCGGTCAGATTAAGCCACAGATGCCTCTCCGTAGCCACCAGGGCTGCCATAGAACGGCCTATAGATTTGGCCGTCTCCTTGGTGGCTCGGAGAGCTAAATCTGCTGAAGATCGGAGCTCATTAACTAAGTCTGCTCCGATCTCCTGGCTGGACCCCAGGTCTCTTAGCAGGTCGGCCTGGTATGCCTGCACGATGGCCATAGTGTGCAGGCACGCGGCGGCCTGACCCGCTGCCGAGTACGCCTTGCCCACCAAAGAGGATGTGGTTCTTAATGGTTTGGTGGGCAAGGTCGGAGTTTTAATGGCCGATGCCGACTGAGGAGAGAGATGGCTCGCAAGCGTCTCCTCCACCTTCGGCATCGGACCATACCCATGCTTCTTCAGCCCCTGTATGTTGCTATACACTGACGTTTGGGGGCTGAAGACACGAGAGGACATGGGCCGCTTCCACGTTCTCGACACCTCAGTGTGGAGATCCGTGAAAAACGGTAAACTCCGACGTGGAGGCTGGGCAGAGCGGGAGGGGAGAAAGCGCTCGTCCAAACGGCTCTTGGACGAGACGCTCTCTTGATTCTCTTGTGGCCAGTCAATGTTTAGTTTGGCCACAGCTCTGCACAGGACCTCCAAAAGCTCCTCACCAGCAGGGGATTGAAGTGGCGAGTCTTCAACCCCCGCGTCAACGCTGCAAATATCGATCTCGTCAGAGCTTGATAAAAGCAGCGCTGAGGCTGCCCCCTGGGTGGGAGAAACCGCAGGGCGGGCTCCCGAACCCAGAGAGGCAGCACTGGATCTGCCAGGTGAGGGCAGAGAAAGGGCTGGGCCCGTCTCTAACCCCTCTGACAGATCCATTTGCAAACCCCACGACATAAGCTGCCGCTGTGCCTCAGCAACAGCGGGGCCTGTGCTGCGGGGAACGCGAACCGGGACACCCTCCTCAAAAAGTGCCCGGCGGGATCGCAGCACTCTCATAGACAAAGCCTCACAATGCTCACAGCCGGCCCCCTCGAGAGCCGACTGAGCGTGCTGTTCACCCAAACAAACAACGCACATCAAGTGTGTATCCCCGCTCGTGATGTGACGAGAGCAGGGAGGAACACACTTTCTGTAACGCTGTTCGCTCGCCATAATGTCTCTTTAAATGTCAGTGTGTATGCAAACTTGTAGGAAATAGAAACAAGAGAAGTCTGAACTCAGACACAAAACACAAATCTGACAATGACAATACACAGAGCGCTTGCTGAAAGCAACAGAAGCTAGCGGCGTTTGTTTGCCGGTATGCTTTATACCTTCCGGGTCGATGACGTCACCCGCCTATGACGTTCCGTCTCTCCATTGGACTGATTACACATGTGCTTCACGACGCAATCACGCAGAGGCGTTCCCAAAGCGGTGACGCAGCTCGAGTTCCCTCGAAAGGGAACAGTTTTTTTTTAGTTTAGTGTGAATATTTTTGTGGCTTTTGAAGTGTCATGTATTCCATTAACACCAAAAGAATTAAAAAGATGTATTGCCTTGTGCAAAATAAACAAATTATTAGTGAAACTATGTCCCTCACCTTGGTGCAGTCATATATTCTAAATATATACTTGAAACTAGTAACATATTGTGGCATAGTTACTTTGCTGTTGCCTGCACTTGTGATAAACCTAGTGAATACTAAAGAAGACCATGGTCTCTGTGTGAACTGATTATTTTGTAGAAATCTGTTAAGTATGTCTGTGCATGTCCCTGATTATGTGTGTATTCTGAGTGGCAGTTTCTCTGCAGATGGTGAGGTTGTGGTGCATGACAGCATCTGAAATTTAGAGTTACAGTTTGTCTCTTCAACAATGAAGAGAAACTCAAACATGAAAAACAAAAATAAACTCTAAATGTGAACAAGCAAACGCAAAACGTGACGGTAATCTCAGATAACTTGGTCCAGATATTTTAATCCAATCTGCAAATTCGTTTGAAGAACCAAATTAGCCAGAGATTTTTAAAAGATCTGGGATCAGTCAAATCATCTCCGATGTATTAAGCGAGGTACGAAGAACGGACCCCTGAACAGAACGAACTAAATCAGTAAACATAGAAACAAACGGAGAGAATGGAGGAGACGTTACGTCAGTTACTGACGAAATGGGGGGTTTTGCTTAGAAGCCAATCGCCTTTGAGCTCTACAAAACGAGCCAATGGCATGAAGATGCCATGGGTCTGCGGAATTTGCATAACGCAACCCCACCCCACCGCTTGGGTATAAAGGGCGTTGCGTGGCAATCTCGCATTATGTTACCTGCTGAAGAGCCAAGGCATGAGCGCCCGGCCGTTCCAGCGGTACAGCGGAAGTGGCATGGGGACGTAACGTCTCCGTTCCCTTCCTTCAGGGAACGAGGGTTACATACATAACCGAGACGTTCCCTTTCAGTCAGTACACTACAAGTTACGTCAGTTACTGACGAAATAGGGGTCCCAATACAATCTCGCCAAGACGGCTGTCTTCCAGCGTCCTGCGCTGACCAGAGCTCCCTGCCGTGAGTCTTAGCACGAACGAGGGGCTAGGTTCAACGCCAATACCAAGGTACACTGGGAAGCATATCCCAAGGGGAGAAATGCAACACAATGCCTGCCCGAAGGGAGGACTTAAGAATACACATATGACCCCCGTAGGGACTGCATATGGAGCACTCTAGGGTATCCAGCCGCAGGTGGAACATTTTTCAACCCCAGGCATGGCAAGGTGTCTTGCCAAGGGAAGACACGTGCTCAGAGAGACTTACCGTGGAAAAACACATGTGGGGGTTGCCCAACGGGGGAACCATGCACACAGAGGCACCTAGCCGAACACGAGGGCTGACCAAGCGGGCATGCACTCTGGTGTCGACATCAACAGTGCTGGAGGAGCTCAGGGCTTACTGGGAAGCTCACCTGAGAGAAAATGCGCACGCATCCAGTCCATGGAGTGGAATGGCGCAGCAAGCGAAGACACCTGAGCCTGTCCAGTTACTGGCCACTTGGGGCGGGTACACAAGAGGACACAGGCTTCACTCGGAGATTATAAAATCTTGCGAATGTGTTGGGTGTCGCCCAGCCTGCAGCTCTACAAATGTCTGTCAGCGAGGCGCAATGCTCTAAAGCACAAGGGGAAGCAACACTCCTAGTAGAGTGTGCTCTGACCCCAAGGGGGCATGGCATGCCCTGAACCTGATATGCCAGGACAATGGCATCCACTATCCAGAGAGACAACCTCTGCTTGGAGAGAGTGCCTTCCCTTTCTGCTGCCCTCCGTAACAGACAAAGAGCTGGTCTGAGGTCCTGAAACACTGCCTCCGGTCTACGTAAGCGTGAAGGGCGCGTACGGCAGTGCTGAAGCGGTCTCATATGAAGCAAAGCGAGCGGCGTTACCGCGGCTGCGGATGCCATATGCCCCAGGAGCCTCTGAAAATATTTCAGTGGAACTGCACTCTTGTCCTCGAACTGGCGAAGACAAGTCAGCAGTGACTGCGCACGCTCGCTCGTAAGCTGTGCGAACATGGCAACCGAGTCGATTTCCATACCGAGAAAAGAGATCCTCTGCACTGGGGAGAGTTTGCTCTTTTCCCATTTGACCCGAAGGCCCAGACGGGCAAGGTGCTGAAGCACCAGGTCCCTGTGTTTGCAAACCTGATCTCGAGAGTGACCTAAAATCAGCCAGTCATCGAGATAGTTCAGGATGCGAACCCTGTGTTGCCTGAGCGGCACAAGGGCTGCCTCTACGACTTTCGTGAAGACGCGAGGGGAAAGGGCTAACCCGAATGGGAGAACCGTGTACTGATATGCCTGCCCCTCGAAGGCAAACCGTAGAAACGGTCTGTGTCGAGGAAGAATGGAGACATGAAAGTACACGTCCCTCAGGTCGATCGCTGCAAACCAATCCAAGGGACGAACGCACTCGAAAATGTGTTTGGCTGTCAACATCTTGAATGGAAGCCTGTGAAGGGTTCGGTTCAAGATGCGCAGGTCCAGGATTGGCCCACCGGTTTTCTTGGGTACAATGATGTAAGGGCTGTAAAAGCGGGACTCCATCTTGGCTGGAGGGACGATCTCGACCACACCCTTCGCCAGTAGGGTGGCGACCACACGCATGACAGGGGCGTTGCCACCCACCATGGTATAGCGGACTCCCCGAAAGCGGGGAGGAGACCGTGCGAACTGAATCGCATAGCCGAACCTGATGGTGCGAGCAAGCCAGCTGGACAGATTGGGAAGCGCTAGCCAGGCTCCCAAAAACTGTACCAGCGGGGTCATGTGAACCACAGGCGTACCCCCGATGAGGCAGCGAGGCGGAATGACCGGCCCAGACATGGGAGGCGTGGGAGTGTCCTGAGGTGTGGGCGGGGTCGAATTCCGTGCCCTGACAGAGGAGACCAGGGAAGGACCAGCGTTCGACAGGGGTCTCGTCTGCCAGGGGGCTGGCGACAGAGGGGGCTGAGAGTGGCGAGGCTGTGCGTCGCACACTGCCAGCCGCGCCCTCTTGGGGCTCGGAGGTGAAATTGTCAGTTCTTTCTTTAACCATGAATAGGGTGCCGCCGGCCGTGTGGCCAGTGGCGGAAGGGGAAAACCAAGGATTCTCCCCCGGCCCTAAAGCGGGATCAGCATTGCCTTCGTGCATGTCTCTGAGCACCTTGGCCTGGTAGACCTGAAGGGTGGCCATAGCATGCAGGGCAGACGCGCCATGTTGAAGCGCTCTGCGGACACAGTTGCATCGCAACAGAACGCTCAACAGGGGGAACCCCAGTGTACCCTTTCACCACGCCGCCATTAAGGGCAGTGAAAGCGGAAGTGGCTGCCGAACGGTCGCGAAAAGTCAAGGGAGACTTCCACAACTTCGACACCTCTTCATGCACTTCCGGGAAGAAGGGCACTGGGGGCTGACGGGCGCCTTCGGCACGGGCCGCCCCCAGATACCAATCATCCAGCCTCGAGCGCTCGGGACATGGCGGAGAGTTCCACGCAAGCCCAAGGCTCTCAGCTGCCCGGGAAAGCATGGCTGTGAGCTCCAGATCTGACTCGGGCAATGCTGGGACTCCCGAGGGAGGCAACACAGCCGAATCATCATCTCCGGAGGAATCCAGCCCACCTTGTGATGCGGCGTTCGACATAGTATCCTCCGCCAGTGCGCCAAATGAAACGCAGGGCCCAGGACGGGAAACACCTGCGCCCTCATCTGGCAACACCACGGGTTGCAGTGTGCTAGAGAGGGGTGTGGCCCGAGGAAGATTCGTCGGGTTGGCCCACACCGTCACCCTCAGATCACCCTGACCACCAGCCAAAGTATTCCCTCTTGTGGAGGGAATAGATTGGGGTGTGGTAGAGGGGACCCTCCCTCCATTACGGAGATCATGGAGCCACTGCGATGGCCATGTTCCCGCAGTGGGAACATGACTCATCCATGAACGCATGCCCGGCGTGCATGAGGCCCAAGCACGCCAAACAGCGATCATGCCCGTCAAACGGAGCAACCAGCCGACCGCACCCAGAAACGGAGCACGGGCGAGACATCTTTAAAAAGATGTGCCGCGTGCAGCTCTTTTAGAGAGGAGTTTTTGCTCTGCAAAAAATGCTGAAGCGCCCAGGGAGAACACGCACGCTGTGCTAGATCACTGCACAGATCAGACAGGAATGCGGAACTCGCTGGAACGCGCCGTAACACCAGCACTCTGGAGAGACACTCGTCTTGAAGAGAAGAAACGCTCAGGCAGTAACACTCGGCTCTGAAGCAGAAAACATAATGCGAGATTGCCACACAATGCCCTTTATACCCACGCGGTGAGGCGGGGTTGCGTTGTGCAAATTCCGCAGACCCATGGCATCTTCATGCCATTGGCTCGTTTTGTTGAGCTCAAAGGCGATTGGCTTCTAAGCGAAACCCCCATTTCATCAGTAACTGACGTAACTCGTAGTGTACTGACTGAAAGGGAACTGACCTAATACACAGACTAGAAGATTAACAGAGAAACTCAAAGATGAACAGAACAAATAAAAAACAAACTCTAAACATGAACAAGCAAACTCAAAACCTAACAGTATTTGTATAGTTGAACTCCAGAAAATCAGTAATGTGGTGGCTTTGACCTCATTTTGAGAAAGTAAAATAATGTGAAAACAATAAAAAACATTATTTTATAATCACAAATTATGTTTGTTGAATTGTCAGAAGGCAAAATCTCACAAGAAAGAATTTCAGATCAAATGTCACTTTTTAAATTTTCTTTTTCTTTGGCATTATGTTCAGTATTCAAATCTAAATGCTGGGTTAGTACTGATCCAACAAAACCCGAAAAATGGTTTGTTTGTTTGATACAAGCTGCATCTCCCATTAATAACATAACTTTCTGATGTTTATTCACCTTCTGGCTTTCTTCTCCTTCCTGGATCTAGAACACTAGTTTGGCTGGTTTTATTGGTATTTCCATCTGGAAATCTAAATCTTATGCACTAGTATTTATATAATTTATCTTTATTAAAAAAAAACTGAAAAATATCAAACTTGATGATCAGTATTTTCAGCGTCTCAAAATCTTTGTCAACTTCAAATTTAATGTTGCGTTCTACTCCCCAACACACACTTTTAGATAATACTTTTATACTGGTACAAGTCAGAAGAACTGACCCTCCAAGTCTCTATAATATTCTGGTATCTAGATATGGCCGAATGTTTGAAATCAGATGGAACAACATCAGTGTGAGTAAATAATAGCAGAATCTCCATTTTTGGGATGAACTGTCCATTTAACATGGATACAGACCATCTGTGATTTTTGCTGTAAGGCTGTTAGCGGTCAGTCACATAAAATCGAATTAGCCTTAGAATTACATAAGTGTCAGAATTTAAGGTAATTCTATAAATATTATTCACTGGTGATTTTAACATATGGGCGTAGCAGAGTGTCTATTTTTCTATGTCTCACCCTTACAACCATAGAACTTGTTTGGCAATTCCTTCTGTGGCTTGAATAGTTGCCAAAAGTCCTCAAAGAATGATTGTACCGTGTTATGTGGTCCCAGACAATTATTGTTAGTTTTAATGCCAACTCTTATCAACAATATACACCAAAAAGCCTAGTCTAGTTGCTTTTGAACATTTAACAGTGTACAGTAAGAAGCCATGTTTAGCATTTAAAGTATTTATTTTATTGTATTTTCATGAAAACAAAATATTTTGGACCAAATAAATGTAATAAATATTTTTATTTGATTAAAATAAATTGACATATTACAATTACAATATATTACATGATAGTATAATCAGTATTTTATACAACTGAAAAAACAAACAAAAAACAACACATAATGTTAACATTTGAAAACAAGGAAATACATGAGGAAAAAGATCCACTTCTCCCTCCTAGAAAACAGCCTGCTGCTAAACGAATATCTGCAATTATATTATTGAGGAACAATGCATTATCAAGCATATCTTTATATTACCCTATCCATTATTTGAGAGAGTGCTACAATGCTACATTGGCAAATACTATAGACTATATCACATAATCAAAAATATATGTCTGCTCTTTGTTTAATTTATTACAGCGTGTCTAGCTGCACTCTGTTTGTTTGATTATGGTTAAGGGATCTATAGGAAAAGCGTTAATATTTTAGTCATAATAATGAGGCATGTTGCTTGGAGCAGACTGGATTCAATCTTTAATCCGCTTGAAGCTGTAGTTGCGATAGTTGTAGTTGAAGCTGTAATAAAAGATATGCAAATTAGTTGGATCTCCCTATAGATGAAATATCTAATCTCAGCTTTTTTGGTTACTACATGTACTTACTATAGTAATGACAGTAAGTTATGCATAATTACAAGTAACTAACCCTAAACCAAACCCTAACCGTAATGAAAAATTAGGGAAAAAAAGAACAGTTATAGATAAATACTAAAAAAATTGGTTTTGTGTCCCATTTCCATTATAGTATAGTTATTAAACACTATAAATCTATGGAGTAATAGAGCTTACCTGATCCATTAACTGAAACTGATTGAGGAATTATGTTCAATGGATTGACATCTCCTGTTCCCACTGCTGTCAAGAGGGTGTTTGAAATCTCTTGAACGGATGGGACTGGTTTGTCGAAGCTGAATATATAAAGGTTGAAATGATTGTTAGCTTAAATTCAGTTTATTGGATACTCTATATTTTTTCTCTCTCTTTCACAGACAAACACCCACATGTTGGGTTTTCATGTTTTATGGGGACTTTCCATAGACATATTTTTTTATACTGACCCTAACACTAACCATACCCCTAAACCTACTAATCACAGAAAACTTTCTTGTTTAAAAAAAAAAAAAAACACTTAGTATGATTTATAAGCTGTTTTCCTCATGTGGACCAAAAAAACTTCCCCACAAGGACAAGAATTTTGGATATTGCCATCGTTGTGGGGACATTTTGTCCCCATAACTTAGGGTTTTCCTGAACCACACACATATACGCAGTATACCTAAAATAAGCAGCATTGCAATATGCTGTATTTACCTGAATCCTTTGACAATCACTCTGAGGAAGTTAGCATACTTGGGTCTGTAGACACCTTCAAGCTGGAACAGATAACAAACAATTACAGAAATCTATTAAAATAAGTGAAGAAATGCTCTGCATTTAACCCATCCAAGTGCATACACACAGTAGTGAACACACACCCAGAGCAGTGGGCAGCCATATTGCTGCGGTTACATAATTGTTGTCTCGTCTGTTAACTATGAGCTTAAAAATCAAGTATCATTAATGTATTCAAGTAAATTCAGTAAATAGATTTGAACTCACCTGATTTATGACGAGCTTAGATCTACTCTTGAACTCCTCCGTGTTTGGATCACTGAGTGCTTCTACAAATGTGTCAAAAGAGCGAAACTCCAGATCAGTTTTCACCTCAGGTATTTTTGCAGTAGTTGTTGAGGAAGATGTAGAGGTTGTAGAAGTTGTAGAAGCTGTGGAAGCTGTAGATGCTGTAGATGCAGTAGAAGCTGTAGACGTTGTAGATGCAGTAGAAGCTGTAGAAGCTGTAGATGCAGTAGATGCTGTAGATGCAGTAGAAGCTGTAGATGCAGCAGATGCTGTAGATGCAGTAGAAGCTGTAGATGCTGTAGATGCAGTAGATGCTGTAGAAGCTGTAGATGCAGTAGATGTTGTAGATGCAATAGATGCAGTAGAAGCTGTAGAAGCTGTAGATGCAGTAGAAGCTGTAGACGTTGTAGACATTGTAGACTCAGTAGATGCAGTAGAAGCTGTAGACGTTGGAGAAGCTGTAGAAGGTGTAGACGTTGTAGACTCTGTAGATGCAGTAGAAGGATAGATGTAATGAATAGATGAGCAAATTTGTTGGAACTGCATATAGACAAACTATAGTGTATTAACATTTTTCTTTTTTCTTTTTTGTTTGCTTTATTCTAGTCAAAATTAGATAAAAAACGTCAGAACAAAAATTGGGTTTTGTGTATCCTATCCTTATTTCAGTAAAGTTATAGAAGACTATACATTTTTAAGGTATATTGCATAATGGCACTTACCTGAAATATTGATTGAAACTGTATTTGTAGTAGTTGTAGGCACTTCAGTTGTTGAGGGTCCTGTTGTGGTTACTGTTGATATTGCGGTGGATGTTCCAGCAGGAGCTGTAGTGATCGCTGAGGACACTGCTGTTGTTGTAGATGTTGTCGAGGATTCAGCTGTTGTAACAGTAGTTTGTGAAGCTGTTGTGGTTTCTCCTGCTGTAGTAGTGGATGCTCCAGTAGGAGCTGTAGTGATCGCTGAGGACACTGCTGTTGTTGTAGGTGTTGTAGAGGATTCAGCTGGTGTAACAGTAGTTTGTGATGCTGTTGTGGTTTCTCCTGCTGTAGTAGGGGATATTCCAGTAGGAGCTGTAGTGATCGCTGAGGACACTGCTGTTGTTGTAGGTGTTGTAGAGGATTCAGCTGTTGTAACAGTTGTTTGTGATGCTGTTGTGGTTTCTCCTGCTGCAGTGGTGGATGTTCCAGCAGGAGCTGTAGTGGTTGCTGAGGACACTGCTGATGTTGTAGGTGTTGTAGAGGAGTCAGCTGTTGTAACAGTAGTTTGTGATGCTGTTGTGGTTTCTCCTGCTGTAGTGGTGGATGTTCCAGCAGGAGCTGTAGTGATTGCTGAGGACACTGCTGATGTTGTAGGTGTTGTAGAGGAGTCAGCTGTTGTAACAGTAGTTTGTGATGCTGTTGTGGTTTCTCCTGCTGTAGTGGTGGATGTTCCAGCAGGAGCTGTAGTGGTCGCTGAGGACACTGCTGATGTTGTAGGTGTTGTAGAGGATTCAGCTGTTGTAACAGTAGTTTGTGATGCTGTTGTGCTTTCTCCAGCTGTAGTAGTGGATGCTCCAGTAGGAGCTGTAGTGATCGCTGAGGACACTGTTGCTGTTGTAGGTGTTGTGGAGGATTCAGCTGTTGTAACAGTAGTTTGTGATGCTGTTGTGCTTTCTCCAGCTGTAGTAGTGGATGCTCCAGTAGGAGCTGTAGTGATCGCTGAGGACACTGTTGCTGTTGTAGGTGTTGTGGAGGATTCAGCTGTTGTAACAGTAGTTGGTGATGCTGTTGTGCTTTCTCCAGCTGTAGTGGTGGATGTTCCAGTAGGAGCTGTAGTGGTCACTGGGGACACTGTTGCTGTTGTAGGTGTTGTAAAGGATTCAGCTGTTGTAACAGTGGTTTGTGATGCTGTTGTGGTTTCTCCTGCTGTAGATATGGATGTTCCAGCAGAAGCTGTAGTGATCGCTGAGGACACTGCTGTTGTTGTAGGTGTTGTGGAGGATTCAGCTGTTGTAACAGTAGTTTGTGATGCTGTTGTGGTTTCTCCAGCTGTAGTAGTGGATGCTCCAGTAGGAGCTGTAGTGATCGCTGAGGACACTGTTGCTGTTGTAGGTGTTGTGGAGGATTCAGCTGTTGTAACAGTAGTTGGTGATGCTGTTGTGCTTTCTCCAGCTGTAGTGGTGGATGTTCCAGTAGGAGCTGTAGTGGTCACTGGGGACACTGTTGCTGTTGTAGGTGTTGTAAAGGATTCAGCTGTTGTAACAGTGGTTTGTGATGCTGTTGTGGTTTCTCCTGCTGTAGATATGGATGTTCCAGCAGAAGCTGTAGTGATCGCTGAGGACACTGCTGTTGTTGTAGGTGTTGTGGAGGATTCAGCTGTTGTAACAGTAGTTTGTGATGCTGTTGTGGTTTCTCCAGCTGTAGTAGTGGATGCTCCAGTAGGAGCTGTAGTGATCGCTGAGGACACTGTTGCTGTTGTAGGTGTTGTGGAGGATTCAGCTGTTGTAACAGTAGTTGGTGATGCTGTTGTGCTTTCTCCAGCTGTAGTGGTGGATGTTCCAGTAGGAGCTGTAGTGGTCACTGGGGACACTGTTGCTGTTGTAGGTGTTGTAAAGGATTCAGCTGTTGTAACAATGGTTTGTGATGCTGTTGTGGTTTCTCCTGCTGTAGATATGGATGTTCCAGCAGAAGCTGTAGTGATCGCTGAGGACACTGCTGTTGTTGTAGGTGTTGTGGAGGATTCAGCTGTTGTAACAGTAGTTTGTGATGCTGTTGTGGTTTCTCCTGTTGTAGTGGTGGATGTTCCAGCATGAGTTGTAGTGGTAGCTGAGGACACTGCTGTTGTTGTAGGTGTTGTGGAGGATTCAGCTGTTGTAACAGTAGTTTGTGATGCTGTCGTGGTTTCTCCTGCTGTAGTAGTGGATGTTTCAACAGGAGCTGTAGTGGTTGCTGAGGACGTTGCAGTTGTAGGTGTTGTGGAGGATTCAGCTGTTGTAACAGTAGTTTGTGATGCTGTTGTGGTTTCTCCTGCTGTAGATGTGGATGTTCCAGCAGGAGCTGTAGTGGTAACTGAGGATACTGCTGTTGTTGTAGGTGTTGTAGAGGACTCAGCTGTTGTAACAGTTGTTTGTGATGCTGTTGTGGTTTGTCCTGCTGTAGTGGTGGATGTTCCAGCAGGAGCTGTAGTGGTCGCTGAGGACACTGCTGATGTTGTAGGTGTTGTAGAGGATTCAGCTGTTGTAACAGTAGTTTGTGATGCTGTTGTGGTTTCTCCTGCTGTAGATGTGGATGTTCCAGCAGGAGCTGTAGTGGTAACTGAGGATACTGCTGTTGTTGTAGGTGTTGTAGAGGACTCAGCTGTTGTAACAGTTGTTTGTGATGCTGTTGTGGTTTGTCCTGCTGTAGTGGTGGATGTTCCAGCAGGAGCTGTAGTGGTCGCTGAGGACACTGCTGATGTTGTAGGTGTTGTAGAGGATTCAGCTGTTGTAACAGTAGTTTGTGATGCTGTTGTGCTTTCTCCAGCTGTAGTAGTGGATGCTCCAGTAGGAGCTGTAGTGATCGCTGAGGACACTGTTGCTGTTGTAGGTGTTGTGGAGGATTCAGCTGTTGTAACAGTAGTTTGTGATGCTGTTGTGCTTTCTCCAGCTGTAGTAGTGGATGCTCCAGTAGGAGCTGTAGTGATCGCTGAGGACACTGTTGCTGTTGTAGGTGTTGTGGAGGATTCAGCTGTTGTAACAGTAGTTGGTGATGCTGTTGTGCTTTCTCCAGCTGTAGTGGTGGATGTTCCAGTAGGAGCTGTAGTGGTCACTGGGGACACTGTTGCTGTTGTAGGTGTTGTAAAGGATTCAGCTGTTGTAACAGTGGTTTGTGATGCTGTTGTGGTTTCTCCTGCTGTAGTGGTGGATGTTTCAACAGGAGCTGTAGTGATCGCTAAGGACACTGCAGTTGTTGTAGGTGTTGTGGAGGATTCAGCTGTTGTAACAGTAGTTTGTGATGCTGTTGTGCTTTCTCCAGCTGTAGTGGTGGATGTTCCAGAAGGAGCTGTAGTGATTGCTGAGGACACTGCAGTTGTTGTAGGTGTTGTGGAGGATTCAGCTGTTGTAACAGTAGTTTGTGATGCTTTTGTGGTTTCTCCTGCTGTAGTGGTGGATGTTCCAGAAGGAGCTGTAGTGATTGCTGAGGACACTGCAGTTGTTGTAGGTGTTGTGGAGGATTCAGCTGTTGTAACAGTAGTTTGTGATGCTGTTGTGGTTTCTCCTGCTGTAGTAGTGGATGTTCCAGCAGGAGCTGTAGTGGTTGCTGAGGACGTTGCTGTTGTAGGTGTTGTGGAGGATTCAGCTGTTGTTGGTGACGTTGTTGTAACTAAAGTACTTGTGGATGTTTCAGCAAGAGTTGTGACTGCTGATGACGCTGTAGCTGGGAGTGTTGTAGATGTGTCGGCTGTACTAACAGATGCTGGTGATGTTGTTGACTCAGTTATGCTTTCAGCAGCTGTTTGGACTGTTGCTAGAAAAAACAAAAAGTTAGTGTACTTTTAAAGTTTTTTTCATATTTTGCACATGTATATTTTACATACAAACTAATTGAAGAAAGCCTCTCGGTTGCAAGGGCGTAGTTTCAGTTTTAGTGTGAGCTGTTCAACGCGTCCCAGGGGATTATTTATTATAAATTGTAAAACAGCATATTGCTTATATATGTTCAGAAACTCTTCCAGTTTTGTGGAATTGCACAAGTCAGAGACCACACAGCATGAAAAATAAAATATTTCATCTTTTTTGTTTTATTTTATTTTTACATTTTTACATTAAAATGTTTATGGTTTAATACATTGTAAACTTTTCATCAACTTACAAACCCCCTGCAGTTCCTTTACAATCCCCAGTTTGGAAAACCCTGACATTATGTAATGTTTAATGCATTTCATGTTGTTAACAAATAGACTACAACGTTATTACATTACACTACAATTAGTAAGAAATCTACCCATATGTAATATATACGTACACATGTGTTATATATGTATGTGTAGGCAAGGGAGGCAGTGCCTCCTCAAAAAAAGAATTGAATAATCGAGGAGGCAATCACTCCATCGCGCTATGATTGGATATGAGTGGTTATGATTGGATATGATTGGTTTGTGCGATAAATCCCACCTCTTATTTTAGTGCGTGCTCTGGAAAGTGCCTGAATGAAGACAAAGATGCCTTTAATGGGAAGACTAATTAAAAAGTAAGTAAACAACTAAGCCACTTAGATATCACCGCTTTGTCACGTCAAAATCAAACTTGAAATGGCCTGAAAACGTGTGTGTGTGTGTGTGTGTGTGTGTGTAATATATTATATATATTATGGCATGCCATTCAGGAAGTTATTGTATTTCTAATATGAATTTTGAGTATATGGAATGAAGCTGAATATATGGAATGGCATGAAACTCTGAATATATGCAGACTCAAAACGGGATGTGGATTCGAAACTTTCTGTGTTGTTTGGAGTATGACCAGCTGTTGCAAAAAAGTTGTATAGTTCAACAAAGCATTGGAAAATTTCAGAGAATGCCATTTTTAAAGTCATTGAATTCAGAAGGCTATTGCTCTGATAACTAGGATATAACTAGCTATACATTATTCATTAAGTCACGTACTTTTTAACAATCCTACGTCAACTAATCATGATTACTACACATGTGAGATGTCAAAACAGGCCAAAACAAAAGACACCTGGTTTACCTAAGCATTCCTCACATTCTGAGACATAGTTTCACTGGCTTCCTTGACATTTCTGAGAGCGTTTTCCTTCAGTCATTTCTCAATGAAGCGTCACTGGCCCAATGCTCATCAGTTAAACTTGTGGTGCTTAGACATTTTCTTTTTTGTAGCCTATAAGCCTGGTATATTTCCCATACCAAGTTTATAGCATAAAAACACTTTACTTTAGATGGTTGTCTTCCATTTGATGGGGTAAAAAGGACATTCTAAATGAACCCGTCCTAAATGTCCATGTTTTATTTGAAACAACTGATGTAGAAAAAAAATCTAAAAATATATTATAGTAACTAATTATTCAAACTGCTTTAAAAGAATATTTGACATAAAAGGATAATGAAACACAATGTCTTTTATATGGTATAGAAAAAAAATTCTCGTAAAGTTAAAAATACACCTGAAAATCAAATCGGTGTAGCTTCTGACATGAACTCACTATCGTTTCATTTGTCCTTTTTCTTAATCAGTATATGTTTACCTAATTTGTTTGCAATTATGACTACAGCCTATATGGTTTTATTAGGCTACATTTAAAATCGTTATAGGGCTATTAAACGTTTCTGAAAAATTCAGTGAGCTTACAGTTTCTCAATTAGGTTTATAGGCCTACTTTATCGGAGAGATGACAACTTTCCTGTTGAAAGAATCTTCTTGAAATGCGTTGTTATAATAGGAAGCCCAACAAATTAGACCTATTTATAGTTTAAAAAAAACAAATTTAAAAAAAGGGAGCAATTCCAAGAGTTACCTAATTATTTCATGAAATGGCGTTTGTTGAATTAAAAAGGCCAGATAAATAGCTGTTAGTGGGCAATAATAAAAGCATAAGTACAGTCATTTTATCTTAAGTGTCATCTTTTATGATCAAGCAAAGAGAAGAAGTTGTCATTCTTCTCATTACAATCAAGTCTAACACATGAATCCTTGGGTGTGGTTGGTACAGGTGAACACCCATAACTTTCTGAACTGGAACACTTGTTGGAAGTCAATAGTTATGTTATATAATGTCTTCATAATATAACAACCACATCTTTGATACCAATCTCTCATTTGAAAGCCACGTTTCTAGCATCTGTAAAACTGTATTCTACCATCTTAAAAATATATCTAAATTACGGCATATGCTTTCAATGCAAAATGATGAACAGTTAGTTCATGCGTTCATGACCTCAAGGTTAGATTATTGTAATGCTCTACTGGGTGTTTGCCCTGCTCGCTTAATAAATAAACTGCAGCTGGTCCAAAACGCAGCAGTTCGAGTTCTTACTAGAACCAGGAAATATGACCATATTAGCCCGGTTCTGTCAACACTGCACTGGCTCCCTATTAAACATTGCATACATTTTAAAATCTTGCTAATTACTTACAAATCACTAAATGGTTTAGCTCCCCAGTACTTGAGCGAGCTCTTAACGCATTATACTCCATCACGTCTATTGCAGTCTCAAAACTCTGGCCAGTTGATAATACCTAGAATATCAAAATCAACTGCAGGCGGTCGATCCTTTTCCTATTTAGCACCTAAACTCTGGAACAGTCTTCCTAGCATTGTTCGGGAAGCAGACACACTCTGTCAGTTTAAATCTAGCCTAAAAACACATCTCTTTACTATGGCATACACATAAAACATTTTTAATTTATATTTTATTCAAATTGTTAGGCTGCATTAACTAGGTCAGCTGGAACCGGGAACACTTCCCATAACACCTGATGTACTCGTTACATCATAAGAAGAATGGCATCTACGCTAATGTTAGTCTCTCTGTTTATCCCGAGGTTTACTGCAGTCAGCCGGATCCGGGCCGTATCCAGATCAGATGGTGGACCAGCGCCCAGACATTACCAACGCATCCCTGAAGTGTCTGCAGAGACTGTGTCAATTAGTCTACCCTCTGAAATTGTTCCTCGACATGGCATCCTCAATGGATCCATCTCCGGCGTGATGACTCCGATATTTCGAATATTCCTATTTAATAATTGTTTAATCGACATGCCATCCTCAATAAACCCTGTCTCCGGCGTGATGCCTCCGATCTTTCGAATATTCCGATCTAATATTACTTCTGACCTGTAAGGCTGCCAAAATAATAATCATACACTGTTTGTTAATTGGCCATTTCTTGCAGTAATTCATGGATATTTATTATAGACAGTAAACAGTTATTTAAATCCCTTAATAAAGAATATCAGATTAAATTTCTGCTTTGACTTTCCTCCCATTCCTGGATTAAAAAAAAATCAGCAAAACCAGTATTCCCTTCAGGATATTCAGATTAGTACAATAAGAAAAATATCAAACTTGATGATCATGATACTTGTATTTTCAGCATCTCTATCAACTTCAACTTCAACTTGTTTCGTTCCACACAACTAACCAAACAAGACAACTGCAGATAAGATTTTAAATGACAAACCCAGAGAGATTCAGGGAAGAAAAGCGCTGTCTGCTGGCCGACTTGCATAATGCAGTAGAACTTGGAATCATGAAAAAAGGGTTGTCAGAGCATTGCTATGCATTTGCTTTTTAGTGGATTGCTATGCAGGCTAGTTACTAGGGCGTGCTTGGTTGTTACATACTGGTCTGAATCAGAAGAGCCCACCCTCCAAGCCTTTAATATCCTCTATTCTGATATCCTATATCCTCTGGTATCCCTCCTTAGAGGTACACAATTTTGTGGTTAATAAACAAAACCTCTTGCGGAAGTAGCCGACCCGGGCTACTTCTCTGTTTATGTATATGATGAGTCATGCAGGTACTGGTCTACACCGCTCCACTCAGTCCAAAATACAGGGAGTGCAGAATTATTAGGCAAGTTGTATTTTTGAGGATTAATTGTATTATTGAACAACAACCATGTTCTCAATGAACACAAAAAACTCATTAATATCAAAGCTGAATATTTTTGTATCAATATTTTAAGTAGTTTTTAGTTTTAGCTATTTTAGGGGGATATCTGTGTGTGCAGGTGACTATTACTGTGCATAATTATTAGGCAACTTAACAAAAAACTAATTTATACCCATTTCAATTATTTATTTTTACCAGTGAAACCAATATAACATCTCAACATTCACAAATATACATTTCTGACATTCAAAAACCAAACAAAAACAAATCAGTGACCAATATAGCCACCTTTCTTTGCAAGGACACTCAAAAGCCTGCCATCCATGGATTCTGTCAGTGTTTTGATCTGTTCACCATCAACATTGCGTGCAGCAGCAACCACAGCCTCCCAGACACTGTTCAGAGAGGTGTACTGTTTTCCCTCCTTGTAAAATCGCACATTTGATGATGGACCACAGGTTCTCAATGGGGTTCAGATCAGGTGAACAAGGAGGCCATATCATTAGATTTTCTTCTTTTATACCCTTTCTTGCCAGCCACGCTGTGGAGTACTTGGACGCGTGTGATGGAGCATTGTCCTGCATGAAAATCATGTTTTTCTTGAAGGATGCAGACTTCTTCCTGTACCACTGCCTGAAGAAGGTGTCTTCCAGAAACTGGCAGTAGGACTGGGAGTTGAGCTTGACTCCATCCTCAACCCGAAAAGGCCCCACAAGCTCATCTTTGATGATACCAGCCCAAACCAGTACTCCACCTCCACCTTGCTGGCGTCTGAGTCGGACTGGAGCTCTCTGCCCTTTACCAATCCAGCCACGGGCCCATCCATCTGGCCCATCAAGACTCACTCTCATTTCATCAGTCCATAAAACCTTAGAAAAATCAGTCTTGAGATATTTCTTGGCCCAGTCTTGACGTTTCAGCTTGTGTGTCTTGTTCAGTGGTGGTCGACTTTCTGCCTTTCTTACCTTGGCCATGTCTCTGAGTATTGCACACCTTGTGCTTTTGGGCACTCCAGTGATGTTGCAGCTCTGAAATATGGCCAAACTGGTGGCAAGTGGCATCTTGGCAGCTGCACGCTTGACTTTTCTCAGTTCACGGGCAGTTATTTTGCGCCTTGGTTTTTCCACACGCTTCTTGCGACCCTGTTGACTATTTTGAATGAAACGCTTGATTGTTCGATGATCACGCTTCAGAAGCTTGGCTATTTTAAGACTGCTGCATCCCTCTGCAATATATCTCACTATTTTGGACTTTTCTGAGCCTGTCAAGTCCTTCTTTTGACCCATTTTGCCAAAGGAAAGGAAGTTGCCTAATAATTATGCACACCTGATATAGGGTGTTGATGTCATTAGACCACACCCCTTCTCATTACAGAGATGCACATCACCTAATATGCTTAATTGGTAGTAGGCTTTCCAGCCTATACAGCTTGGAGTAAGACAACATGCATAACGAGGATGATGTGGTCAAAATACTCATTTGCCTAATAATTCTGCACTCCCTGTAGTCAGAATATAAACACTTATTATAGGGGTACCTTAGTGATTCAGAACAATACAAAAACAGGGTTTGGAAGATGAACTCATGATGCACTTGCTCATTATTTCAATTCTGAACAAACAAATAGTGTAAGCTACCATTAAATAATGTAGCCTATATGTACATTGTTGCAGTTTTGCAAGTGGATTTTTTGCCCAATCTCGGCTGATAAGACAGCTGCTCCACAGTCCATGGTCGTCGTTGTCTGATTCTCCTTTTCATGATGGGCCATACATTTTCAATAAGAGACAGATCTAGACTGCAGGCAGACAGTCAAGCACATCCACTCTGTTTCAGCATGTGCAGAATGAGGCCTGGCATTGTCATGCATCTCAGGAAAGATGTCATCTTAATGCCATTAAATGTCTCTGTACAAACCCAATATACGCCTCCACGTCAGTGGTACCTTCACACACATGCAAGTCATCCATGCCATTTACACTGATGCTCCCGCATACCATTACAGATGTTTGCTTTTGCACCTGTTGCTGATGAAGGTCTGGATGGTCCCTTTCGCCTTTGGGACTGAGAACTCAATGTCCATTTTCCCCTAATACAAGCATGTGGACTCATCTGACCGCAGCACAGATTTCCACTGTGCTTTGAATTATCTGAGATGAGCTCAGGCCCAGAGGACTTGTCGGACTTGTCAGCATCTCTGCATTGAACAGAAGTATAGATTTCTCCTTGCGTAACAAAGATTAAAGCTGCATTTCTTGATGCAGCAGCAGACTGTTACGTGGCAACGGTTTTCCAAAATACTCCCGAGCCCATGTGGCTATACAGTATTTAACACAGTAGTATGACGGTTTCTCATGCAATGCCATCTGAGGGCTCAAGGGTCGCGCACATTCAACTGAGGTCTTCTGCCTTCATCTAGATTTCCTGAATCTTTTCACAATTTTATGTATGGTAGTAGGTGAAAAACTTAAATTCTTTGCAATCTTGCATTTAGAAATGTGATTTTTAAATTGTTTGACAATTTACTCATTAAGCTTGGCTCGCTCCTCCAAGACTGAGATCTTGCAAGTCATCGCTCCTCCGATGACTTGCAAGATAGACTTAGTGGTTTGTTCATTTATACCTAAGTATAAACATTTTTAATAGTGATGCTTGTCAAAGTTGCTAGGGCTGTAATCAGCTGAGTTATAATTTATGCCACATGCTTTTGATACTTCACATTTAATATCAGTCATTGTACACTCACCTAAAGGATTATTAGGAACACCATACTAATACTGTGTTTGACCCCCTTTCGCCTTCAGAACTGCCTTAATTCTACGTAGCATTGATTCAACAAGGTGCTGAAAGCATTCTTTAGAAATGTTGGCCCATATTGATAGGATAGCATCTTGCAGTTGATGGAGATTTGTGGGATGCACATCCAGGGCACGAAGCTCCCGTTCCACCACATCCCAAAGATGCTCTATTGGGTTGAGATCTGGTGACTGTGGGGGCCATTTTAGTACAGTGAACTCATTGTCATGTTCAAGAAACCAATTTGAAATGATTCGAGCTTTGTGACATGGTGCATTATCCTGCTGGAAGTAGCCATCAGAGGATGGGTACATGGTGGTCATAAAGGGATGGACATGGTCAGAAACAATGCTCAGGTAGGCCGTGGCATTTAAACGATGCCCAATTGGCACTAAGGGGCCTAAAGTGTGCCAAGAAAACATCCCCCACACCATTACACCACCACCACCACCAGCCTGCACAGTGGTAACAAAGCATGATGGATCCATGTTCTCATTCTGTTTACGCCAAATTCTGACTCTACCATCTGAATGTCTAAACAGAAATCGAGACTCATCAGACCAGGCAACATTTTTCCAGTCTTCAACTGTCCAATTTTGGTGAGCTTGTGCAAATTGTAGCCTCTTTTTCCTATTTGTAGTGGAGATGAGTGGTACCCGGTGGGGTCTTCTGCTGTTGTAGCCCATCCGCCTCAAGGTTGTGCGTGTTGTGGCTTCACAAATGCTTTGCTGCATACCTCGGTTGTAACGAGTGGTTATTTCAGTCAAAGTTGCTCTTCTATCAGCTTGAATCAGTCGGCCCATTCTCATCTGACCTCAAGCATCAACAAGGCATTTTCGCCCACAGGACTGCCGCATACTGGATGTTTTTCCCACCATTCTTTGTAAACTCTAGAAATGGTTGTGCGTGAAAATCCAAGTAACTGAGCAGATTGTGAACTACTCAGAGCGGCCCGTCTGGCACCAACAACCATGCCACGCTCAAAATTGCTTAAATCACCTTTCTTTCCCATTCTGACATTCAGTTTGGAGTTCAGGAGATTGTCTTGACCAGGACCACACCCCTAAATGCATTGAAGCAACTGCCATGTGATTGGTTGATTAGATAATTGCATTAATGAGAAATTGAACAGGTGTTCCTAATAATCCTTTAGGTGGGTGTATGTTATTGAATGTTCTCAGCTAATTTAACTTTTAATTGAGTACATTTCCATAAAAGGTATGGGAATTAGAAAGTCTCGTGACACCAACAGTTTATGAAATAGCAAATTCATAGAGATGTGCCTGTGTGTCTCAGTTGCTCTTAATATTCAACAATATTATTGATCTGACTGTACTGATGCTGTTGTACGAGAACTCAAATGAGCTGGATGATGACATCACTTTTTGCAGAATTGCTTTAGAGATGAAATTAACTAATTTAATAATTGATGATCTTTACAACAGAACTGAATCAACTGAAATGCATAATTTTCCTGTTACCACTGTAACAGCACTATATAAATAAAGATGACATGACTTGACTTGACTCTTTGACCTCATATTACTTACTCTTGGGTAGTTTTCCCTCTGCTGGCCAAATACAAGCTCATCTTTTTTAAGTATTGTATTTGGCCAGCAGAGAGCAGACTTGACTTCACTGTACAATACTGTTGGTGGACAAACTCTTATAAAGGTGTAAATAATAAAGGTATTATTGACATGGGAACCTGTAATAATATTTTCAATGTTGGGATGAATGTCCTTTTAAGTTTTGTACTGCAAGCAGGTATACAAAGAAAATAAACCTTGTAATAAAAATGATTTAACAGCTTTTGTCAGTTCATCATCATCATAGCATAATTTACAAAAATATAAAAAAACACCTTTAAAAAGACATGAAGGTACCACATTAGAGGACAAATTTTCAAAGATTCTCACTTTAAAGCCCCATTCATAAAAAAACTTGTCTTCACAGAGAGATAAAAGGAATTATCTGGTGTGAACATGCAGGTTGTGCAATGTTATTCAACAGCAAAGAATGTGACCATGTGACATTCCTTTCATGGTGACATTCTGAAAAATGTGGGCGTTTTATTTACCTCTTATTGTAACCTAACTACTTTAATCTGTGTGAATAATTTTATAAAGAACTCTGTCAGCACGGATAATACCGAAGGTTGGAAGGTGGAAGTAGAATAGCCAGAATAGTAGAATCCCTCAGGCAGTGACCCAAGACACGCTTTTTTCAACAATAAGACTGATCATGAAAGAAATGCTTTGTAATTTGATTGTGAGAAAGACCACCTAAAGCCTTAAAGATAAATGTAATCCTACTTGATGTTAAACATAGTCTTTATTTCAGTCTTTACCAAAACACATACTAACATGACGTACAGAGTCTAAAAAAAGCAAAACTGTTATGCAAGATGAGTGTTCTGTCTTTATTCAAATGAATGAATGAAAACAAATAACAAAGATACGTAGAGAACATAAGCTATCTAGTCATCTCAGAATGCATGCATAAAGATGTGGGTCTATGTATAATATCTTATCTACTTATAAAAACATCACCTTCCAGTTTACGTTATAGTACTGTAAAATGTAACAGAGATGAGTAAAAAAATAAAATAAAATAGGTGCTCATCTTATGCTCTGTTGAGAAGCATAAGTTATTAGCAATTTATCTTCAGATTACATACTTATAAAATTGCAAATTTTGTTACATCTAAACTACTTCTGGACTCGTTTACCAACGCTGGGAGTGCATATCACTAGTCATAAAACTTTAAGTTTTGAGTCGAGTCTGTTAATGCAAACAAGCCAGCAAGTCTGGTCAAGTCAGTGGTTCACCACTACCAAGTCAAGTACTGCCTAGGATAAAGTCAAGTCACAGTATGATAGTACCTAGTAGAGGAAGCATACACAATTAAGTCACCACAATACAGTATTTGATGTTAAGCTAGATAGTACTGTACATAAGCACCCCTACATCTATTTAGTATAATATACCAGGTAGCCTACGTATGTAGACCTGAAATTCTAAAAAAACTACTAGTATTTTATTTTTACTAAAGTTAGTTAAAGTGCAGCTTTAAATTTGGCATGACATGTAGACCTCCTTCTCTTAATTCTTATTTTGATGAAAATTGATAATTTGTGAATATTTGTGAGTGTACACCATATTTTCTTTTTAATGCTTTTCATTGTTTGCCAGTGGCACATACCTGAATAAAGTGGGCGATGAAAACATCTGAAAAAACACTTTTTAAAGTGAAGTTTTTAAGACTGTTAGGACAGTTGTTTTAGTTTAAAGACACTTTTTCATTGTTTTTCCCAGTCATTTTCCCACTCTAAACATAAAATATAAATCTATAAAAATATAAATCAATAAAATTGCTACAGTATGTTATTAAGTAAAGTAAGGAATATAATATTATGTGGACCACATAGCTGTGTTTTGCTTACTGTAAAAAAAATATGTCTTCATTACTTGTCATGTTGCTATAAAGAAAAAAAAATAGCCCACATTAATGCATATCTTCTCATATTCCTTAATTTGTAGTTTTCAATTCCTGTTTGCAACGGAAGAAAATGTGCACAGGTTAAAATGACATCAATATTTTATTTAAATTAACCTTGTACATTTTAAATACATATACTTTTCATATACATTTTTTTAAATAAGCCTATATTTTAAGTTCATTGTGGATAGATATAAATGTATTATTTAGATGTAAACAAATACATACAAAAGTGTGTTTGAATCCTTCATATTTTTTAAGATCTTTTGATTTTTGTCTCTTTTTCGTTTCATGTCAAACAATTTTGGATTATATGAATTCAAATATGTTTATTTGACTATTAAAAGGAAGAATACGATCTTACAATGTTGGCATATATTAGACAAAAGTAAACTATAAAGAGTCTTTAACCTGCAGTGAACTGAACAAAAGCATTACATATGAAAATACTGTAAGGAAAAAGATCAAAATAAGATTGATTTCAACAGCTTCTGATAAATATATAATAATTTTTCTCTTTACAAATTGCGCTCTTGACAATCAATGCAATTTTAGACTTTTATTTATATAGCCTTTGTCATATTTTAAGACTGTGCTACAACCATAAATAATGCATAACACACATACATAAATAATATAATTTGCTAGTATAGAGCATGAGCATGCTGTGCTAAAATTTCATCCTTGTTAAGGAATCTATAGGAAAAGCCTTAATATTTTTGCCGTAATAATGAGCCATGTTGTTAGGAGCAGACTGGATTCAATCTTTAATCCACTTGAAGCTGTAGTTGAAGGTGTAGCATCTACAGTCGTAGAAATAACTGTAAGAAAAAGAGCAAATTAGATAAACAGAATATAAGGTTTTAGAGCCTTTTTTGTTTAATGCCAGTCCAAATGTACTGTATGTTCCCTTTCAGTCGGTCACGTTCGACGTACGTCGGACGTCACCGACGAATTGGGATCACTTCAGGGAGCCCCTATCAGCTTTGAGATATAGAGAACCGGCCAATGACTATTAGCGTGTGAGATTTGCATCTCGCGCTCCGCCCTGCAGCACGGGTATAAAGCGAAAGCGAATGCAGCGCACTGTTGTCATTCACTTCGGAGCCGAACGGCGTTGATGAAGAGCGAGACTGCCTGTCTATTCAGCAGAGAGAGAGAGAGAGAGAGCGTGAGGAAGACGTTACGTGCTGGTGTAACGGCACAAACAGCGCGACCGCGAGTTCACTGCTGCTACAAACAAACTGCTGTTCTCACAGCAACTGTCGGTTCGGTGAGTGCGTTTATTTATTTGTGAGTGCAGACACAGGCTGCACCTATTTCCTGTGTGCTGCCGCGGTCTTCCCCTGGGTGCTTCAGCACTTCTGAAAGAGCATTTCCTCACAAAAAGAGCAACACGGGTGTGAACTGCGTCTTTTTCAAGATGTCATTCCAACCGTGCGTTTCTGGATGCGGTCGTTCCCTGTCGCCAGCTGACGGTCATAATCGTTGTATCACGTGTCTGGGCATTCAGCACGCTGAGGCAGCTTTTGTGGATAGTTCATGTTCCCACTGCGGGAACATGACTATCTCGGCGCTTAGGTTGAGATTCACCTACCTTCGGGAAGGCGGAGTCCCCGTACCCATACCTCGATCTAGTGCTATTTCTCAGAATAGACCTACTTCGACGGATGGCCGGGGTGACCTGAGGATTACGTTCAGGGCAAACCCGCCGAGCCAGCCTCCGCAGGCCCCTGATCCCTCACAAGCGCCGCAGCCGGTAGAGCTTCTGGAGGAAATCGCTGGCCCCTCCCAGTGGTGACCTTTGGGGCTCCGGCAGACGAACAGATGTCGATCGCTGCAGTTCTGGTCCTCATGGCACTTATGGACATGAACGAGGGTAGGCCTGACCCAGAGCTCCTCCGGGAGCTCCGGGCGGCGACGGACCTCGCCCTCAGGGTGACGAAAGTCACCGCCCGTTCCCTTGGCCAGGCGATGTCCACCTTAGTGGTCCAGGAACGGCATCTCTGGCTCAACCTGGCCGACATGAGGGAGACCGACAAGTATCGGTTCCTGGACTCCCCCGTTTCCTCGGCCGGGTTGTTCGGCGACGCGGTCGAGAGCTTTGCCCAGCAGTTCTCGGCCGCCCAGAAGCAGACGGAGGCTATTAAGCACATCCTGCCCCTGCGGCCAGCTGCCTGTCGCCTGTATACCGTCTCGCTGCCCCGCTGCGGGTACGTCTGTGGTGCCGATGGTCCCGCTTGTACGGTCGCTGAAAGCCTGGCTAGCGCTCCCCAGCCCGTCTCGCTGGCTCATCCGTACCATCAGACTTGGCTATGCAATTCAGTTCGCCCGGCGTCCCCCCAAGTTCAGGGGCGTTCACTTCACCTCTGTGTCGAAGGAAAATGCCCCTGTGCTTCAGGCGGAGATCGCAGTCCTACTGGCGAAGGACGCGATAGAGCCGGTCCCTCCAGCCGTTATGAAGACCGGCTTCTACAGCCCGTACTTCATTGTACCCAAGAAAGGTGGCGGGTTACGGCCGATCTTGGATCTGCGATTCTTGAACCGTCCATTCACAGGCTACCGTTCAGAATGCTAACGCAGAAACGCATCTTCAGGTGCATCCGTCCCCAAGATTGGTTTGCAGCGATCAACCTGAAGGATGCATGCTTTCATGTCTCGATTCTCCTTCGACACAGACCGTTTCTACGCTTTGCGTTCGACGGACGAGCATATCAGTACAAAGTCCTACCCTTCGGGCTGGCCCTGTCGCCCCGAGTCTTCACGAAAGTCACGGAGGCGGCCATTGCTCCCATGAGAGAGTGTGGAGTTTGCATCCTCAACTATCTCGACGACTGGCTGATCCTTGCCCAGTCACGAGAGCAGTTGTGCGAACACAGGGACATGGTGCTAAGTCACCTCAGCCGGTTGGGTCTTTGGGTCAACTGGGAAAAGAGCAAACTCTGCCCCACGCAGAGGATCTCTTTTCTCGGTATGGAGCTGGTCTCGGTCGGCCTGACAGCGCGCCTCACCGAGGAGCGTGTCCAGTCAGTGTTGAACGGCTTGAATTCGTTCAAATGCAGGACAGCGGTACCACTGAAACATTTTCAGAGGATCCTGGGACATATGGCATCCGCATCCGCAGCCGCAGTAACGCCGCTCGGATTGCTTCATATGAGACCGCTTTAACACTGGCTACACGACCGAGTCCCGAGATGGGCGTGGCACAGCGGATCCCTCCGTGTCCCTGTGACTCCGAGGTGCCGCCAAACCTTCAGCCCGTGGTTCATTTCTACGGGCAGGAGTTCCCCTAGAACAAGTGTCCAGTCATGCTGTTGTCTCCACGGATGCCTCATCCACCGGCTGGGGTGCCACATACAACGGGCTTGCAGTTTCGGGTCTGTGGACGGGGCCTCAACTGCGCAATGGCATATCAATTGCCTCGAGTTGTTGGCAGTTTGTCTTGCGCTAGGCCGCTTCAAAACGCTGCTACTAGGCAAGCACGTTCTGGTCCGTACGGACAACACTGCGGCCGTTGCATACATCAACAAACAGGGTGGTCTACGCTCCCGTCGCATGTCACAACTCGCCCGCCATCTCCTCCTATGGAGTCAGAAGCATCTGAGGTCGCTTCGTGCCGTTCACATTCCGGGCCTGCTCAATCATGCGGCCGACGAGCTCTCACGACAGCCAGTGCTCCCCGGAGAGTGGAGACTCCATCCCCAGGTGCTCCAGCTGATCTGGAATCGCTTTGGGACTGCAGAGGTAGACCTGTTTGCCAACCCGGACACGACACACTGCTAGTTATTTTATTTCCTGACCGAGGGGACCCTCTGCTCGGATGCTCTGGCACACAGCTGGCCCCCGGGGCCTACGCAAGTATGCGTTTCCCCCAGTCAGCCTTCTTGCGCAGACTCTGTGCAAGGTCAGGGAGGACGAGGAGCAAGTCCTGTTGGTTGCTCCGTATTGGCCCAACTGGACTTGGTTCCCAGAACTACAGTCAGATGTGGCTGAGCCTCCGACGCCAGGTCTAACACTCGTATGCATTGGTGGAACTTGTGTTAGACTGGGTTCCATATGTTGTGACCCCCACGGCGGTCCCATATGTGTATTCTTCCACAGTACGGCTCCCTATGGCGAGCCCGTGTCTTTCCCTCTGCAGAGCGCTCTGCCGTCTCAGTTAGGTGTTGTTCCCCTGCCTGCTTGGCTGGGGCCACCCCTGGGACTTCCGTATGTTGCACTGCCCACGGCCAGTCCATACATATATTCTCCACATGGTAACTCCCTTCGGGCATGATGTGGCTTCTGCAGCGTCCCTCTGGGCACGCTTTCCCAGCGTTATCCAATAGTCTGCTGAATGGGTCTTGTGGAACAACAGTGTGACTCTCCCTGCTTGAATTTCCCGTCCGCAACAGTCGGGGTCTGAGGGGCTCTCGCTGGGCGCTGGAAGTGGTAGTAACTATGGCGTTTTCCAGAGGAATCCCAATTCGTCTGTGACGTCCGACGTACGTCGAACGTGACCAACTGAAAGGGAACGTCTCGGTTACGTATGGTAACCCTCGTTCCCTGAAGGAGGGAATGGAGACATACGTCCCGTCGCCACAGTTGCTGTACCATCACTGCATAGCCGAGTCACTAGTTCGGCTCCTCAGTGAAAAACAACAGTGCGCTGCATTCGCTTCCGCTTTATACCCGTGCTGTGGGGCGGAACGCGAGATGCAAATCTCGCACGCCAATAGTCATTGGCCGGTTCTCTATATCTCGAAGCTGATAGGGGCTCCCTGAAGTGATCCCAATTCGTCGGTGACGTCCAACGTACGTCTCCGTTCCCTCCTTCAGGGAACGAGGGTTACCATACGTAACCGAGACGTTTTGTGTGTCATATTCTGACATACGTAAGACTATTCTATGGAGCAAAAGTGACAAAAAAGACACCTTTTCTGAGACATTCCGAATTTGCAAGTTATGTTTTGAAATGCAATCAAACGTACCTGAACCATTGACTGAAACTGATTGAGGAATTATGTTCAGTGGATCGACACCTCCGGTTCCCACTGCTGAAAGAAGAGTGTCTGAAACCTCTCCAACTGATGGGACAGTTACCGTGGAGTTGAAAACTAGTTGTGTTGTTGTGATGATTGACCCTGGGCTGGAATATACAGTATAGAAGAATGTCATACACTGTAGGATTCCTTAATATGAGTATATTACCATTATATAATAAGTACTGTATACTGCATTCTCTTGTTTTGTTTTTTCTTCAAGAACACCATCACACACAGCGCACATGAATTAAGCAACAATGCAATATATAATTTTTACCTGAATCTTAAGACAATCACTCTGATGAAGGAAGGATATTTGGCTTTGTAGATTGGTTCAAGCTGTAACATACAGGCAGTCACAACCATGATCAGAATCAACTTGTTTTTTTGTTGTTGTTTATGAAATTAAAATTAATGTCATTTAATTATGGTAAACTAATCAATTTAAACAATAACAATATCCTAACAAACTCTTGTATTTGGTCTAAAATATCTGTCTCTTGTGAATCCAGTGAGTGAATTTTAACTCACCTGTGTAATGACAAGCTGAACCCTTGCCTTGAAGGCCTGAGAGTTTGAATCGGTGAGTTCAACAATAAATGGGTCAAATGAGCGGAAAACCAGATCTGTTAGATACACGGGTACGAATTTTGTAGTTGTAATTGTAGTCACTTTAGTTGTAGAAGATGTCAAGGGTCTTGTTGTTGTTGTTGTATTAGCGGTTGAGGCCTTGGTTGTATTAGTGGTTGAGGCACTTGTTGTATTAGTGGTTGAATTAAATGATTTTGTTGATGTAGTTGAAGCTGTAGTTGAAGGTGTAGCAGCTACAGTCATATAAATAACTAGAAAAAAGAGGAAAAAATAGGAAAAAATAGCAAATTAGATAAACAGAATATAAGGTTTTAGAGCCTTTTTTGTTTAATTCCAGTCCAAATGTACCGTATATTTTGTGTGTCATATTCTGACATATGTAAGACTATTCTATGGAGCAAAAGTGACAAAAAAGTTCAAAAAATGTTTTGAAATGCATTCAAACGTACCTGAACCATTGACTGAAACTGACTGAAACAGACTAGTTGTACTACCAGCTGTAGTGTTAAATGTATTTGGAGAGGGAGTCAATGAAGTAAAAACAGAACTGTTCGTTTTTGGTCCTGTGTTAATTTCTGTAGTTGTGATATTTGTTACTGAGAATGCTGTTGTTGGACTTGTAGACAATTCAGCTGTACTAACAGTTGTGCTCTCAGTTGTTGTCGCTGGTGTAGTTGTTTCAGCTGTACTAACAGTTGTGCTCTCTGTTGTTGTGGCTGGTGTTGTTGTTTCAGTTGTGCTCTCAGTTGTTGTGGCTGGTGTAGTTGTTGCAGTTGTGCTCTCAGTTGTTGTGACTGGTGTTGTTGTTTCAGTTGTGCTCTCAGTTGTTGTGGCTGGAGTAGTTGTTTCAGTTGTACTAACAGTTGTGCTCTCAGTTGTTGTGGCTGGTGTAGTTGTTTCAGTTGTACTAACAGTTGTGCTCTCAGTTGTTGTAGCTGGTGTAGTTGTTTCAGTTGTGCTCTCAGTTGTTGTTGCTAGTGTAGTTGTTTCAGTTGTACTAACAGTTGTGTTCTCAGTTGTTGTGGCTGGTGTAGTTGTTTCAGTTGTACTAACAGTTGTGCTCTCAGTTGTTGTGGCTGGTGTAGTTGTTTCAGTTGTGCTCTCAGTTGTTGTGGCTGGTGTAGTTGTTTCAGTTGTAGTAACAGTTGTGCTCTCAGTTGTTGTGGCTGGTGTAGTTGTTTCAGTTGTGCTCTCAGTTGTTGTGGCTGGTGTAGTTGTTTCAGTTGTACTAACAGTTGTGCTCTCAGTTGTTGTGGCTGGTGTAGTTGTTTCAGTTGTGCTCTCAGTTGTTGTGGCTGGTGTAGTTGTTTCAGTTGTAGTAACAGTTGTGCTCTCAGTTGTTGTGGCTGGTGTAGTTGTTTCAGTTGTGCTCTCAGTTGTTGTGGCTGGTGTAGTTGTTTCAGTTGTACTAACAGTTGTGCTCTCAGTTGTTGTGGCTGGTGTAGTTGTTTCAGTTGTGCTCTCAGTTGTTGTGGCTGGTGTAGTTGTTTCAGTTGTGCTCTCAGTTGTTGTGGATGGTGTAGTTGTTTCAGTTGTACTAACAGTTGTGCTCTCAGTTGTTGTGGCTGGTGTAGTTGTTTCAGTTGTGCTCTCAGTTGTTGTGGCTAGTGTAGTTGTTTCAGTTGTGCTCTCAGTTTTTGTGGCTGGTGTAGTTGTTTCAGTTGTACTAACAGTTGTTGTGGCTGGTGTAGTTGTTTCAGTTGTGCTCTCAGTTGTTGTGGCTGGTGTAGTTGTTTCAGTTCTGCTCTCAGTTGTTGTGGCTGGTGCAGTTGTTGCAGTTGTGCTCTCAGTTGTTGTGGCTGGTGCAGTTGTTGCAGTTGTGCTCTCAGTTGTTGTGGCTGGTGTAGTTGTTTCAGTTGTACTAACAGTTGTGCTCTCAGTTGTTGTGGCTGGTGTAGTTGTTTCAGTTGTGCTCTCAGTTATTGTGGCTGGTGTAGTTGTTTCAGTTGTGCTCTCAGTTGTTGTGGCTGGTGTAGTTGTTTCAGTTGTACTAACAGTTGTGCTCTCAGTTGTTGTGGCTGGTGTAGTTGTTTCAGTTGTGCTCTCAGTTGTTGTGGCTGGTGTAGTTGTTTCAGTTGTGCTCTCAGTTGTTGTGGCTGGTGTAGTTGTTTCAGTTGTGCTTTCAGTTGTTGAGGCTGATGTAGTTGTTTCAGTTGTACTAACAGATGTGCTGTCAGTTGTTGTGGCTGGTGTTGTTGTTTCAGTTGTACTAACAGTTGTGCTCTCAGTTGTTGTGGCTGGTGTAGTTGTTTCAGTTGTGCTCTCAGTTGTTGTGGCTGGTGTAGTTGTTTCAGTTGTGCTCTCAGTTGTTGTGGCTGGTGTAGTTGTTTCAGTTGTGCTCTCAGTTGTTGTGGCTGGTGTAGTTGTTTCAGTTGTGCTCTCAGTTGTTGTGGCTAGTGTAGTTGTTTCAGTTGTGCTCTTAGTTTTTGTGGCTGGTGTAGTTGTTTCAGTTGTACTAACAGTTGTTGTGGCTGGTGTAGTTGTTTCAGTTGTGCTCTCAGTTGTTGTGGCTGGTGTAGTTGTTTCAGTTGTGCTCTCAGTTGTTGTGGCTGGTGCAGTTGTTGCAGTTGTGCTCTCAGTTGTTGTGGCTGGTGCAGTTGTTGCAGTTGTGCTCTCAGTTGTTGTGGCTGGTGTAGTTGTTTCAGTTGTACTAACAGTTGTGCTCTCAGTTGTTGTGGCTGGTGTAGTTGTTGCAGTTGTGCTCTCAGTTGTTGTGGCTGGTGTAGTTGTTTCAGTTGTACTAACAATTGTGCTCTCAGTTGTTGTGGCTGGTGTAGTTGTTTCAGTTGTACTAACAGTTGTGCTCTCAGTTGTTGTGGCTGGTGTAGTTGTTTCAGTTGTGCTCTCAGTTATTGTGGCTGGTGTAGTTGTTTCAGTTGTGCTCTCAGTTGTTGTGGATGGTGTAGTTGTTTCAGTTGTACTAACAGTTGTGCTCTCAGTTGTTGTGGCTGGTGTAGTTGTTTCAGTTGTGCTCTCAGTTGTTGTGGCTGGTGTAGTTGTTTCAGTTGTGCTCTCAGTTGTTGTGGCTGGTGTAGTTGTTTCAGTTGTGCTTTCAGTTGTTGAGGCTGATGTAGTTGTTTCAGTTGTGCTCTCAGTTGTTGTGGCTGGTGTAGTTGTTTCAGTTGTGCTCTCAGTTGTTGTGGTTGGTGTAGTTGTTTCAGTTGGGCTCTCAGTTGTTGTGGCTGGTGTAGTTGTTTCAGTTGTGCTCTCAGTTTTTGTGGCTGGTGTAGTTGTTTCAGTTGTGCTCTCAGTTGTTGTGGCTGGTGTAGTTGTTTCAGTTGTGCTTTCAGTTGTTGAGGCTGATGTAGTTGTTTCAGTTGTACTAACAGTTGTGCTCTCAGTTGTCGTGGCTGGTGTAGTTGTTTCAGTTGTGCTCTCAGTTGTTGTGGTTGGTGTAGTTGTTTCAGTTGGGCTCTCAGTTGTTGTGGCTGGTGTAGTTGTTTCAGTTGTGCTCTCAGTTTTTGTGGCTGGTGTAGTTGTTTCAGTTGTGCTCTCAGTTGTTGTGGCTGGTGTAGTTGTTTCAGTTGTGCTTTCAGTTGTTGAGGCTGATGTAGTTGTTTCAGTTGTACTAACAGTTGTGCTCTCAGTTGTCACGGCTGGTGTAGTTGTTTCAGTTGTGCTCTCAGTTGTTGTGGCTGGTGTAGTTGTTTCAGTTGGGCTCTCAGTTGTTGTGGCTGGTGTAGTTGTTGCAGTTGTGCTCTCAGTTGTTGTGACTGGTGTTGTTGTTTCAGTTGTGCTCTCAGTTGTTGTGGCTGGAGTAGTTGTTTCAGTTGTACTAACAGTTGTGCTCTCAGTTGTTGTGGCTGGTGTAGTTGTTTCAGTTGTACTAACAGTTGTGCTCTCAGTTGTTGTGGCTGGTGTAGTTGTTTCAGTTGTACTAACAGTTGTGCTTTCAGTTGTTGTGGCTGGTGTAGTTGTTTCAGTTGTGCTCTCAGTTGTTGTGGCTGGTGTAGTTGTTTCAGTTGTACTAACAGTTGTTGTGGCTGGTGTAGTTGTTTCAGTTGTGCTCTCAGTTGTTGTGGCTGGTGTAGTTGTTTCAGTTGTGCTCTCAGTTGTTGTGGCTGGTGTAGTTGTTGCAGTTGTGCTCTCAGTTGTTGTGGCTGGTGTAGTTGTTTCAGTTGTACTAACAGTTGTGCTCTCAGTTGTTGTGGCTGGTGTAGTTTCAGTTGTACTAACAGTTGTGCTCTCAGTTGTTGTGGCTGGTGTAGTTGTTTCAGTTGTGCTCTCAGTTGTTATGGCTGGTGTAGTTGTTTCAGTTGTGCTCTCAGTTGTTGTGGCTGGTGTAGTTGTTGCAGTTGTGCTCTCAGTTGTTGTGGCTGGTGTAGTTGTTTCAGTTGTACTAACAGTTGTGCTCTCAGTTGTTGTGGCTGGTGTAGTTGTTTCAGTTGTACTAACAGTTGTTGTGGCTGGTGTAGTTGTTTCAGTTGTGCTCTCAGTTGTTGTGGCTGGTGTAGTTGTTTCAGTTGTGCTCTCAGTTGTTGTGGCTGGTGTAGTTGTTTCAGTTGTGCTCTCAGTTGTTGTGGCTGGTTTAGTTGTTTCAGTTGTGCTTTCAGTTGTTGAGGCTGATGTAGTTGTTTCAGTTGTACTAACAGTTGTGCTCTCAGTTGTCGTGGCTGGTGTAGTTGTTTCAGTTGTGCTCTCAGTTGTTGTGGCTGGTGTAGTTGTTTCAGTTGTACTAACAGTTGTGCTCTCAGTTGTTGTGGCTGGTGTAGTTGTTTCAGTTGTACTAACAGTTGTGCTCTCAGTTGTTGTGGCTGGTGTAGTTGTTTCAGTTGTACTAACAGTTGTGCTCTCAGTTGTTGTGGCTGGTGTAGTTGTTTCAGTTGTACTAACAGTTGTGCTCTCAGTTGTTGTGGCTGGTGTAGTTGTTTCAGTTGTGCTCTCAGTTGTTGTGGCTGGTGTAGTTGTTTCAGTTGTGCTCTCAGTTGTTGTGGCTGGTGTAGTTGTTTCAGTTGTGCTTTCAGTTGTTGAGGCTGATGTAGTTGTTTCAGTTGTACTAACAGTTGTGCTCTCAGTTGTCGTGGCTGGTGTAGTTGTTTCAGTTGTGCTCTCAGTTGTTGTGGTTGGTGTAGTTGTTTCAGTTGGGCTCTCAGTTGTTGTGGCTGGTGTAGTTGTTGCAGTTGTGCTCTCAGTTGTTGTGGCTGGTGTTGTTGTTTCAGTTGTGCTCTCAGTTGTTGTGGCTGGTGTAGTTGTTTCAGTTGTGCTCTCAGTTGTTGTGGCTGGTGTAGTTGTTTCAGTTGTACTAACAGTTGTGCTCTCAGTTGTTGTGGCTGCTGTAGTTGTTTCAGTTGTACTAACAGTTGTGCTCTCAGTTGTTGTGGCTGGTGTAGTTGTTTCAGTTGTGCTTTCAGTTGTTGTTGCTGGTGTAGTTGTTTCAGTTGTACTAACAGTTGTGCTCTCAGTTGTTGTGGCTGGTGTAGTTGTTGCAGTTGTGCTCTCAGTTGTTGTGGCTGGTGTAGTTGTTTCAGTTGTACTAACAGTTGTGCTCTCAGTTGTTGTGGCTGGTGTAGTTGTTTCAGTTGTACTAACAGTTGTGCTCTCAGTTGTTGTGGCTGGTGTAGTTGTTTCAGTTGTACTAACAGTTGTGCTCTCAGTTGTTGTGGCTGGTGTAGTTGTTTCAGATGTACTAACAGTTGTGCTCTCAGTTGTTGTGGCTGGTGTAGTTGTTTCAGTTGTACTAACAGTTGTGCTCTCAGTTGTTGTGGCTGGTGTAGTTGTTTCAGTTGTGCTTTCAGTTGTTGTTGCTGGTGTAGTTGTTTCAGTTGTACTAACAGTTTTGCTCTCAGTTGTTGTTGCTGGTGTAGTTGTTTCAGTTGTACTAACAGTTGTGCTCTCAGTTGTTGTGGCTGGTGTAGTTGTTGCAGTTGTGCTCTCGGTTGTTGTGGCTGGTGTAGTTGTTTCAGTTGTACTAACAGTTGTGCTCTCAGTTGTTGTGGCTGGTGTAGTTGTTGCAGTTGTGCTCTCGGTTGTTGTGGCTGGTGTTGTTGTTTCAGTTGTGCTCTCAGTTGTTGTGGCTGGTGTAGTTGTTGCAGTTGTGCTCTCAGTTGTTGTGGCTGGTGTAGTTGTTTCAGTTGTACTAACAATTGTGCTCTCAGTTGTTGTGGCTGGTGTAGTTGTTTCAGTTGTACTAACAGTTGTGCTCTCAGTTGTTGTGGCTGGTGTAGTTGTTTCAGTTGTGCTCTCAGTTATTGTGGCTGGTGTAGTTGTTTCAGTTGTGCTCTCAGTTGTTGTGGATGGTGTAGTTGTTTCAGTTGTACTAACAGTTGTGCTCTCAGTTGTTGTGGCTGGTGTAGTTGTTTCAGTTGTGCTTTCAGTTGTTGAGGCTGATGTAGTTGTTTCAGTTGTGCTCTCAGTTGTTGTGGCTGGTGTAGTTGTTTCAGTTGTGCTCTCAGTTGTTGTGGTTGGTGTAGTTGTTTCAGTTGGGCTCTCAGTTGTTGTGGCTGGTGTAGTTGTTTCAGTTGTGCTCTCAGTTTTTGTGGCTGGTGTAGTTGTTTCAGTTGTGCTCTCAGTTGTTGTGGCTGGTGTAGTTGTTTCAGTTGTGCTTTCAGTTGTTGAGGCTGATGTAGTTGTTTCAGTTGTACTAACAGTTGTGCTCTCAGTTGTCGTGGCTGGTGTAGTTGTTTCAGTTGTGCTCTCAGTTGTTGTGGTTGGTGTAGTTGTTTCAGTTGGGCTCTCAGTTGTTGTTGCTGGTGTAGTTGTTTCAGTTGTACTAACAATTGTGCTCTCAGTTGTTGTGGCTGGTGTAGTTGTTTCAGTTGTACTAACAGTTGTGCTCTCAGTTGTTGTGGCTGGTGTAGTTGTTTCAGTTGTGCTCTCAGTTATTGTGGCTGGTGTAGTTGTTTCAGTTGTGCTCTCAGTTGTTGTGGATGGTGTAGTTGTTTCAGTTGTACTAACAGTTGTGCTCTCAGTTGTTGTGGCTGGTGTAGTTGTTTCAGTTGTGCTTTCAGTTGTTGAGGCTGATGTAGTTGTTTCAGTTGTGCTCTCAGTTGTTGTGGCTGGTGTAGTTGTTTCAGTTGTGCTCTCAGTTGTTGTGGTTGGTCTAGTTGTTTCAGTTGGGCTCTCAGTTGTTGTGGCTGGTGTAGTTGTTTCAGTTGTGCTCTCAGTTTTTGTGGCTGGTGTAGTTGTTTCAGTTGTGCTCTCAGTTGTTGTGGCTGGTGTAGTTGTTTCAGTTGTGCTTTCAGTTGTTGAGGCTGATGTAGTTGTTTCAGTTGTACTAACAGTTGTGCTCTCAGTTGTCGTGGCTGGTGTAGTTGTTTCAGTTGTGCTCTCAGTTGTTGTGGTTGGTGTAGTTGTTTCAGTTGTGCTTTCAGTTGTTGTTGCTGGTGTAGTTGTTTCAGTTGTACTAACAGTTTTGCTCTCAGTTGTCACGGCTGGTGTAGTTGTTTCAGTTGTGCTTTCAGTTGTTGTTGCTGGTGTAGTTGTTTCAGTTGTACTAACAGTTGTGCTCTCAGTTGTCGTGGCTGGTGTAGTTGTTTCAGTTGTGCTCTCAGTTGTTGTGGTTGGTGTAGTTGTTTCAGTTGGGCTCTCAGTTGTTGTGGCTGGTGTAGTTGTTTCAGTTGTGCTCTCAGTTTTTGTGGCTGGTGTAGTTGTTTCAGTTGTGCTCTCAGTTGTTGTGGCTGGTGTAGTTGTTTCAGTTGTGCTTTCAGTTGTTGAGGCTGATGTAGTTGTTTCAGTTGTACTAACAGTTGTGCTCTCAGTTGTCACGGCTGGTGTAGTTGTTTCAGTTGTGCTCTCAGTTGTTGTGGCTGGTGTAGTTGTTTCAGTTGGGCTCTCAGTTGTTGTGGCTGGTGTAGTTGTTGCAGTTGTGCTCTCAGTTGTTGTGACTGGTGTTGTTGTTTCAGTTGTGCTCTCAGTTGTTGTGGCTGGAGTAGTTGTTTCAGTTGTACTAACAGTTGTGCTCTCAGTTGTTGTGGCTGGTGTAGTTGTTTCAGTTGTACTAACAGTTGTGCTCTCAGTTGTTGTGGCTGGTGTAGTTGTTTCAGTTGTACTAACAGTTGTGCTTTCAGTTGTTGTGGCTGGTGTAGTTGTTTCAGTTGTGCTCTCAGTTGTTGTGGCTGGTGTAGTTGTTTCAGTTGTACTAACAGTTGTTGTGGCTGGTTTAGTTGTTTCAGTTGTGCTCTCAGTTGTTGTGGCTGGTGTAGTTGTTTCAGTTGTGCTCTCAGTTGTTGTGGCTGGTGTAGTTGTTGCAGTTGTGCTCTCAGTTGTTGTGGCTGGTGTAGTTGTTTCAGTTGTACTAACAGTTGTGCTCTCAGTTGTTGTGGCTGGTGTAGTTGTTTCAGTTGTACTAACAGTTGTGCTCTCAGTTGTTGTGGCTGGTGTAGTTTCAGTTGTACTAACAGTTGTGCTCTCAGTTGTTGTGGCTGGTGTAGTTGTTTCAGTTGTGCTCTCAGTTGTTGTGGCTGGTGTAGTTGTTTCAGTTGTGCTCTCAGTTGTTGTGGCTGGTGTAGTTGTTGCAGTTGTGCTCTCAGTTGTTGTGGCTGGTGTAGTTGTTTCAGTTGTACTAACAGTTGTGCTCTCAGTTGTTGTGGCTGGTGTAGTTGTTTCAGTTGTACTAACAGTTGTTGTGGCTGGTGTAGTTGTTTCAGTTGTGCTCTCAGTTGTTGTGGCTGGTGTAGTTGTTTCAGTTGTGCTCTCAGTTGTTGTGGCTGGTGTAGTTGTTTCAGTTGTGCTCTCAGTTGTTGTGGCTGGTGTAGTTGTTTCAGTTGTGCTTTCAGTTGTTGAGGCTGATGTAGTTGTTTCAGTTGTACTAACAGTTGTGCTCTCAGTTGTCACGGCTGGTGTAGTTGTTTCAGTTGTGCTCTCAGTTGTTGTGGCTGGTGTAGTTGTTTCAGTTGGGCTCTCAGTTGTTGTGACTGGTGTTGTTGTTTCAGTTGTACTAACAGTTGTGCTCTCAGTTGTTGTGGCTGGTGTAGTTGTTTCAGTTGTACTAACAGTTGTGCTCTCAGTTGTTGTGGCTGGTGTAGTTGTTTCAGTTGTACTAACAGTTGTGCTCTCAGTTGTTGTGGCTGGTGTAGTTGTTTCAGTTGTGCTCTCAGTTGTTGTGGCTGGTGTAGTTGTTTCAGTTGTACTAACAGTTGTTGTGGCTGGTGTAGTTGTTTCAGTTGTGCTCTCAGTTGTTGTGGCTGGTGTAGTTGTTTCAGTTGTGCTCTCAGTTGTTGTGGCTGGTGTAGTTGTTGCAGTTGTGCTCTCAGTTGTTGTGGCTGGTGTAGTTGTTTCAGTTGTACTAACAGTTGTGCTCTCAGTTGTTGTGGCTGGTGTAGTTGTTTCAGTTGTACTAACAGTTGTGCTCTCAGTTGTTGTGGCTGGTGTAGTTGTTTCAGTTGTGCTTTCAGTTATTGTAGCTGGTGTAGTTGTTTCAGTTGTGCTCTCAGTTGTTGTGGCTGGTGTAGTTGTTTCAGTTGTACTAACAGTTGTGCTCTCAGTTGTTGTGGCTGGTGTAGTTGTTTCAGTTGTGCTCTCAGTTGTTGTGGCTGGTGTAGTTGTTTCAGTTGTGCTTTCAGTTGTTGAGGCTGATATAGTTGTTTCAGTTGTACTAACAGTTGTGCTCTCAGTTGTCGTGGCTGGTGTAGTTGTTTCAGTTGTGCTCTCAGTTGTTGGGGTTGGTGTAGTTGTTTCAGTTGGGCTCTCAGTTGTTGTGGCTGGTGTAGTTGTTGCAGTTGTGCTCTCAGTTGTTGTGGCTGGTGTTGTTGTTTCAGTTGTGTTCTCAGTTGTTGTGGCTGGTGTAGTTGTTTCAGATGTACTAACAGTTGTGCTCTCAGTTGTTGTGGCTGGTGTAGTTGTTTCAGTTGTGCTCTCAGTTGTTGTGGCTGGTGTAGTTGTTGCAGTTGTGCTTTCAGTTGTTGAGGCTGATATAGTTGTTTCAGTTGTACTAACAGTTGTGCTCTCAGTTGTCGTGGCTGGTGTAGTTGTTTCAGTTGTGCTCTCAGTTGTTGTGGTTGGTGTAGTTGTTTCAGTTGGGCTCTCAGTTGTTTTGGCTGGTGTAGTTGTTGCAGTTGTGCTCTCAGTTGTTGTGGCTGGTGTTGTTGTTTCAGTTGTGTTCTCAGTTGTTGTGGCTGGTGTAGTTGTTTCAGTTGTACTAACAGTTGTGCTCTCAGTTGTTGTGGCTGGTGTAGTTTCAGTTGTACTAACAGTTGTGCTCTCAGTTGTTGTGGCTGGTGTAGTTGTTTCAGTTGTGCTCTCAGTTGTTGTGGTTGGTGTAGTTGTTGCAGTTGTGCTCTCAGTTGTTGTGGCTGGTGTAGTTGTTTCAGTTGTACTAACAGTTGTGCTCTCAGTTGTTGTGGCTGGTGTAGTTGTTTCAGTTGTACTAACAGTTGTGCTCTCAGTTGTTGTGGCTGGTGTAGTTGTTTCAGTTGTGCTTTCAGTTGTTGATGCTGATGTAGTTGTTTCAGTTGTACTAACAGTTGTGCTCTCAGTTGTTGTGGCTGGTGTAGTTGTTTCAGTTGTGCTTTCAGTTGTTGAGGCTGATGTAGTTGTTTCAGTTGTACTAACAGTTGTCGTGGCTGGTGTAGTTGTTTCAGTTGTGCTCTCAGTTGTTGTGGTTGGTGTAGTTGTTTCAGTTGGGCTCTCAGTTGTTGTGGCTGGTGTAGTTGTTGCAGTTGTGCTCTCAGTTGTTGTGGCTGGTGTTGTTGTTTCAGTTGTGCTCTCAGTTGTTGTGGCTGGTGTAGTTGTTTCAGTTGTGCTCTCAGTTGTTGTGGCTGGTGTAGTTGTTTCAGTTGTACTAACAGTTGTGCTCTCAGTTGTTGTGGCTGCTGTAGTTGTTTCAGTTGTACTAACAGTTGTGCTCTCAGTTGTTGTGGCTGGTGTAGTTGTTTCAGTTGTGCTCTCAGTTTTTGTGGCTGGTGTAGTTGTTTCAGTTGTGCTCTCAGTTGTTGTGGCTGGTGTAGTTGTTTCAGTTGTGCTTTCAGTTGTTGAGGCTGATGTAGTTGTTTCAGTTGTACTAACAGTTGTGCTCTCAGTTGTCGTGGCTGGTGTAGTTGTTTCAGTTGTGCTCTCAGTTGTTGTGGTTGGTGTAGTTGTTTCAGTTGTGCTTTCAGTTGTTGTTGCTGGTGTAGTTGTTTCAGTTGTACTAACAGTTTTGCTCTCAGTTGTCACGGCTGGTGTAGTTGTTTCAGTTGTGCTTTCAGTTGTTGTTGCTGGTGTAGTTGTTTCAGTTGTACTAACAGTTGTGCTCTCAGTTGTCGTGGCTGGTGTAGTTGTTTCAGTTGTGCTCTCAGTTGTTGTGGTTGGTGTAGTTGTTTCAGTTGGGCTCTCAGTTGTTGTGGCTGGTGTAGTTGTTTCAGTTGTGCTCTCAGTTTTTGTGGCTGGTGTAGTTGTTTCAGTTGTGCTCTCAGTTGTTGTGGCTGGTGTAGTTGTTTCAGTTGTGCTTTCAGTTGTTGAGGCTGATGTAGTTGTTTCAGTTGTACTAACAGTTGTGCTCTCAGTTGTCACGGCTGGTGTAGTTGTTTCAGTTGTGCTCTCAGTTGTTGTGGCTGGTGTAGTTGTTTCAGTTGGGCTCTCAGTTGTTGTGGCTGGTGTAGTTGTTGCAGTTGTGCTCTCAGTTGTTGTGACTGGTGTTGTTGTTTCAGTTGTGCTCTCAGTTGTTGTGGCTGGAGTAGTTGTTTCAGTTGTACTAACAGTTGTGCTCTCAGTTGTTGTGGCTGGTGTAGTTGTTTCAGTTGTACTAACAGTTGTGCTCTCAGTTGTTGTGGCTGGTGTAGTTGTTTCAGTTGTACTAACAGTTGTGCTTTCAGTTGTTGTGGCTGGTGTAGTTGTTTCAGTTGTGCTCTCAGTTGTTGTGGCTGGTGTAGTTGTTTCAGTTGTACTAACAGTTGTTGTGGCTGGTTTAGTTGTTTCAGTTGTGCTCTCAGTTGTTGTGGCTGGTGTAGTTGTTTCAGTTGTGCTCTCAGTTGTTGTGGCTGGTGTAGTTGTTGCAGTTGTGCTCTCAGTTGTTGTGGCTGGTGTAGTTGTTTCAGTTGTACTAACAGTTGTGCTCTCAGTTGTTGTGGCTGGTGTAGTTGTTTCAGTTGTACTAACAGTTGTGCTCTCAGTTGTTGTGGCTGGTGTAGTTTCAGTTGTACTAACAGTTGTGCTCTCAGTTGTTGTGGCTGGTGTAGTTGTTTCAGTTGTGCTCTCAGTTGTTGTGGCTGGTGTAGTTGTTTCAGTTGTGCTCTCAGTTGTTGTGGCTGGTGTAGTTGTTGCAGTTGTGCTCTCAGTTGTTGTGGCTGGTGTAGTTGTTTCAGTTGTACTAACAGTTGTGCTCTCAGTTGTTGTGGCTGGTGTAGTTGTTTCAGTTGTACTAACAGTTGTTGTGGCTGGTGTAGTTGTTTCAGTTGTGCTCTCAGTTGTTGTGGCTGGTGTAGTTGTTTCAGTTGTGCTCTCAGTTGTTGTGGCTGGTGTAGTTGTTTCAGTTGTGCTCTCAGTTGTTGTGGCTGGTGTAGTTGTTTCAGTTGTGCTTTCAGTTGTTGAGGCTGATGTAGTTGTTTCAGTTGTACTAACAGTTGTGCTCTCAGTTGTCACGGCTGGTGTAGTTGTTTCAGTTGTGCTCTCAGTTGTTGTGGCTGGTGTAGTTGTTTCAGTTGGGCTCTCAGTTGTTGTGACTGGTGTTGTTGTTTCAGTTGTACTAACAGTTGTGCTCTCAGTTGTTGTGGCTGGTGTAGTTGTTTCAGTTGTACTAACAGTTGTGCTCTCAGTTGTTGTGGCTGGTGTAGTTGTTTCAGTTGTACTAACAGTTGTGCTCTCAGTTGTTGTGGCTGGTGTAGTTGTTTCAGTTGTGCTCTCAGTTGTTGTGGCTGGTGTAGTTGTTTCAGTTGTACTAACAGTTGTTGTGGCTGGTGTAGTTGTTTCAGTTGTGCTCTCAGTTGTTGTGGCTGGTGTAGTTGTTTCAGTTGTGCTCTCAGTTGTTGTGGCTGGTGTAGTTGTTGCAGTTGTGCTCTCAGTTGTTGTGGCTGGTGTAGTTGTTTCAGTTGTACTAACAGTTGTGCTCTCAGTTGTTGTGGCTGGTGTAGTTGTTTCAGTTGTACTAACAGTTGTGCTCTCAGTTGTTGTGGCTGGTGTAGTTGTTTCAGTTGTGCTTTCAGTTATTGTAGCTGGTGTAGTTGTTTCAGTTGTGCTCTCAGTTGTTGTGGCTGGTGTAGTTGTTTCAGTTGTACTAACAGTTGTGCTCTCAGTTGTTGTGGCTGGTGTAGTTGTTTCAGTTGTGCTCTCAGTTGTTGTGGCTGGTGTAGTTGTTTCAGTTGTGCTTTCAGTTGTTGAGGCTGATATAGTTGTTTCAGTTGTACTAACAGTTGTGCTCTCAGTTGTCGTGGCTGGTGTAGTTGTTTCAGTTGTGCTCTCAGTTGTTGGGGTTGGTGTAGTTGTTTCAGTTGGGCTCTCAGTTGTTGTGGCTGGTGTAGTTGTTGCAGTTGTGCTCTCAGTTGTTGTGGCTGGTGTTGTTGTTTCAGTTGTGTTCTCAGTTGTTGTGGCTGGTGTAGTTGTTTCAGATGTACTAACAGTTGTGCTCTCAGTTGTTGTGGCTGGTGTAGTTGTTTCAGTTGTGCTCTCAGTTGTTGTGGCTGGTGTAGTTGTTGCAGTTGTGCTTTCAGTTGTTGAGGCTGATATAGTTGTTTCAGTTGTACTAACAGTTGTGCTCTCAGTTGTCGTGGCTGGTGTAGTTGTTTCAGTTGTGCTCTCAGTTGTTGTGGTTGGTGTAGTTGTTTCAGTTGGGCTCTCAGTTGTTTTGGCTGGTGTAGTTGTTGCAGTTGTGCTCTCAGTTGTTGTGGCTGGTGTTGTTGTTTCAGTTGTGTTCTCAGTTGTTGTGGCTGGTGTAGTTGTTTCAGTTGTACTAACAGTTGTGCTCTCAGTTGTTGTGGCTGGTGTAGTTTCAGTTGTACTAACAGTTGTGCTCTCAGTTGTTGTGGCTGGTGTAGTTGTTTCAGTTGTGCTCTCAGTTGTTGTGGTTGGTGTAGTTGTTGCAGTTGTGCTCTCAGTTGTTGTGGCTGGTGTAGTTGTTTCAGTTGTACTAACAGTTGTGCTCTCAGTTGTTGTGGCTGGTGTAGTTGTTTCAGTTGTACTAACAGTTGTGCTCTCAGTTGTTGTGGCTGGTGTAGTTGTTTCAGTTGTGCTTTCAGTTGTTGATGCTGATGTAGTTGTTTCAGTTGTACTAACAGTTGTGCTCTCAGTTGTTGTGGCTGGTGTAGTTGTTTCAGTTGTGCTTTCAGTTGTTGAGGCTGATGTAGTTGTTTCAGTTGTACTAACAGTTGTCGTGGCTGGTGTAGTTGTTTCAGTTGTGCTCTCAGTTGTTGTGGTTGGTGTAGTTGTTTCAGTTGGGCTCTCAGTTGTTGTGGCTGGTGTAGTTGTTGCAGTTGTGCTCTCAGTTGTTGTGGCTGGTGTTGTTGTTTCAGTTGTGCTCTCAGTTGTTGTGGCTGGTGTAGTTGTTTCAGTTGTGCTCTCAGTTGTTGTGGCTGGTGTAGTTGTTTCAGTTGTACTAACAGTTGTGCTCTCAGTTGTTGTGGCTGCTGTAGTTGTTTCAGTTGTACTAACAGTTGTGCTCTCAGTTGTTGTGGCTGGTGTAGTTGTTTCAGTTGTGCTTTCAGTTGTTGTTGCTGGTGTAGTTGTTTCAGTTGTACTAACAGTTGTGCTCTCAGTTGTTGTGGCTGGTGTAGTTGTTGCAGTTGTGCTCTCAGTTGTTGTGGCTGGTGTAGTTGTTTCAGTTGTACTAACAGTTGTGCTCTCAGTTGTTGTGGCTGGTGTAGTTGTTTCAGTTGTACTAACAGTTGTGCTCTCAGTTGTTGTGGCTGGTGTAGTTGTTTCAGTTGTACTAACAGTTGTGCTCTCAGTTGTTGTGGCTGGTGTAGTTGTTTCAGATGTACTAACAGTTGAGCTCTCAGTTGTTGTGGCTGGTGTAGTTGTTTCAGTTGTACTAACAGTTGTGCTCTCAGTTGTTGTGGCTGGTGTAGTTGTTTCAGTTGTGCTTTCAGTTGTTGTTGCTGGTGTAGTTGTTTCAGTTGTACTAACAGTTTTGCTCTCAGTTGTTGTTGCTGGTGTAGTTGTTTCAGTTGTACTAACAGTTGTGCTCTCAGTTGTTGTGGCTGGTGTAGTTGTTGCAGTTGTGCTCTCGGTTGTTGTGGCTGGTGTAGTTGTTTCAGTTGTACTAACAGTTGTGCTCTCAGTTGTTGTGGCTGGTGTAGTTGTTGCAGTTGTGCTCTCGGTTGTTGTGGCTGGTGTTGTTGTTTCAGTTGTGCTCTCAGTTGTTGTGGCTGGTGTAGTTGTTGCAGTTGTGCTCTCAGTTGTTGTGGCTGGTGTAGTTGTTTCAGTTGTACTAACAATTGTGCTCTCAGTTGTTGTGGCTGGTGTAGTTGTTTCAGTTGTACTAACAGTTGTGCTCTCAGTTGTTGTGGCTGGTGTAGTTGTTTCAGTTGTGCTCTCAGTTATTGTGGCTGGTGTAGTTGTTTCAGTTGTGCTCTCAGTTGTTGTGGATGGTGTAGTTGTTTCAGTTGTACTAACAGTTGTGCTCTCAGTTGTTGTGGCTGGTGTAGTTGTTTCAGTTGTGCTCTCAGTTGTTGTGGCTGGTGTAGTTGTTTCAGTTGTGCTCTCAGTTGTTGTGGCTGGTGTAGTTGTTTCAGTTGTACTAACAGTTGTGCTCTCAGTTGTTGTGGCTGCTGTAGTTGTTTCAGTTGTACTAACAGTTGTGCTCTCAGTTGTTGTGGCTGGTGTAGTTGTTTCAGTTGTGCTCTCAGTTTTTGTGGCTGGTGTAGTTGTTTCAGTTGTGCTCTCAGTTGTTGTGGCTGGTGTAGTTGTTTCAGTTGTGCTTTCAGTTGTTGAGGCTGATGTAGTTGTTTCAGTTGTACTAACAGTTGTGCTCTCAGTTGTCGTGGCTGGTGTAGTTGTTTCAGTTGTGCTCTCAGTTGTTGTGGTTGGTGTAGTTGTTTCAGTTGTGCTTTCAGTTGTTGTTGCTGGTGTAGTTGTTTCAGTTGTACTAACAGTTTTGCTCTCAGTTGTCACGGCTGGTGTAGTTGTTTCAGTTGTGCTTTCAGTTGTTGTTGCTGGTGTAGTTGTTTCAGTTGTACTAACAGTTGTGCTCTCAGTTGTCGTGGCTGGTGTAGTTGTTTCAGTTGTGCTCTCAGTTGTTGTGGTTGGTGTAGTTGTTTCAGTTGGGCTCTCAGTTGTTGTGGCTGGTGTAGTTGTTTCAGTTGTGCTCTCAGTTTTTGTGGCTGGTGTAGTTGTTTCAGTTGTGCTCTCAGTTGTTGTGGCTGGTGTAGTTGTTTCAGTTGTGCTTTCAGTTGTTGAGGCTGATGTAGTTGTTTCAGTTGTACTAACAGTTGTGCTCTCAGTTGTCACGGCTGGTGTAGTTGTTTCAGTTGTGCTCTCAGTTGTTGTGGCTGGTGTAGTTGTTTCAGTTGGGCTCTCAGTTGTTGTGGCTGGTGTAGTTGTTGCAGTTGTGCTCTCAGTTGTTGTGACTGGTGTTGTTGTTTCAGTTGTGCTCTCAGTTGTTGTGGCTGGAGTAGTTGTTTCAGTTGTACTAACAGTTGTGCTCTCAGTTGTTGTGGCTGGTGTAGTTGTTTCAGTTGTACTAACAGTTGTGCTCTCAGTTGTTGTGGCTGGTGTAGTTGTTTCAGTTGTACTAACAGTTGTGCTTTCAGTTGTTGTGGCTGGTGTAGTTGTTTCAGTTGTGCTCTCAGTTGTTGTGGCTGGTGTAGTTGTTTCAGTTGTACTAACAGTTGTTGTGGCTGGTTTAGTTGTTTCAGTTGTGCTCTCAGTTGTTGTGGCTGGTGTAGTTGTTTCAGTTGTGCTCTCAGTTGTTGTGGCTGGTGTAGTTGTTGCAGTTGTGCTCTCAGTTGTTGTGGCTGGTGTAGTTGTTTCAGTTGTACTAACAGTTGTGCTCTCAGTTGTTGTGGCTGGTGTAGTTGTTTCAGTTGTACTAACAGTTGTGCTCTCAGTTGTTGTGGCTGGTGTAGTTTCAGTTGTACTAACAGTTGTGCTCTCAGTTGTTGTGGCTGGTGTAGTTGTTTCAGTTGTGCTCTCAGTTGTTGTGGCTGGTGTAGTTGTTTCAGTTGTGCTCTCAGTTGTTGTGGCTGGTGTAGTTGTTGCAGTTGTGCTCTCAGTTGTTGTGGCTGGTGTAGTTGTTTCAGTTGTACTAACAGTTGTGCTCTCAGTTGTTGTGGCTGGTGTAGTTGTTTCAGTTGTACTAACAGTTGTTGTGGCTGGTGTAGTTGTTTCAGTTGTGCTCTCAGTTGTTGTGGCTGGTGTAGTTGTTTCAGTTGTGCTCTCAGTTGTTGTGGCTGGTGTAGTTGTTTCAGTTGTGCTCTCAGTTGTTGTGGCTGGTGTAGTTGTTTCAGTTGTGCTTTCAGTTGTTGAGGCTGATGTAGTTGTTTCAGTTGTACTAACAGTTGTGCTCTCAGTTGTCACGGCTGGTGTAGTTGTTTCAGTTGTGCTCTCAGTTGTTGTGGCTGGTGTAGTTGTTTCAGTTGGGCTCTCAGTTGTTGTGACTGGTGTTGTTGTTTCAGTTGTACTAACAGTTGTGCTCTCAGTTGTTGTGGCTGGTGTAGTTGTTTCAGTTGTACTAACAGTTGTGCTCTCAGTTGTTGTGGCTGGTGTAGTTGTTTCAGTTGTACTAACAGTTGTGCTCTCAGTTGTTGTGGCTGGTGTAGTTGTTTCAGTTGTGCTCTCAGTTGTTGTGGCTGGTGTAGTTGTTTCAGTTGTACTAACAGTTGTTGTGGCTGGTGTAGTTGTTTCAGTTGTGCTCTCAGTTGTTGTGGCTGGTGTAGTTGTTTCAGTTGTGCTCTCAGTTGTTGTGGCTGGTGTAGTTGTTGCAGTTGTGCTCTCAGTTGTTGTGGCTGGTGTAGTTGTTTCAGTTGTACTAACAGTTGTGCTCTCAGTTGTTGTGGCTGGTGTAGTTGTTTCAGTTGTACTAACAGTTGTGCTCTCAGTTGTTGTGGCTGGTGTAGTTGTTTCAGTTGTGCTTTCAGTTATTGTAGCTGGTGTAGTTGTTTCAGTTGTGCTCTCAGTTGTTGTGGCTGGTGTAGTTGTTTCAGTTGTACTAACAGTTGTGCTCTCAGTTGTTGTGGCTGGTGTAGTTGTTTCAGTTGTGCTCTCAGTTGTTGTGGCTGGTGTAGTTGTTTCAGTTGTGCTTTCAGTTGTTGAGGCTGATATAGTTGTTTCAGTTGTACTAACAGTTGTGCTCTCAGTTGTCGTGGCTGGTGTAGTTGTTTCAGTTGTGCTCTCAGTTGTTGGGGTTGGTGTAGTTGTTTCAGTTGGGCTCTCAGTTGTTGTGGCTGGTGTAGTTGTTGCAGTTGTGCTCTCAGTTGTTGTGGCTGGTGTTGTTGTTTCAGTTGTGTTCTCAGTTGTTGTGGCTGGTGTAGTTGTTTCAGATGTACTAACAGTTGTGCTCTCAGTTGTTGTGGCTGGTGTAGTTGTTTCAGTTGTGCTCTCAGTTGTTGTGGCTGGTGTAGTTGTTGCAGTTGTGCTTTCAGTTGTTGAGGCTGATATAGTTGTTTCAGTTGTACTAACAGTTGTGCTCTCAGTTGTCGTGGCTGGTGTAGTTGTTTCAGTTGTGCTCTCAGTTGTTGTGGTTGGTGTAGTTGTTTCAGTTGGGCTCTCAGTTGTTTTGGCTGGTGTAGTTGTTGCAGTTGTGCTCTCAGTTGTTGTGGCTGGTGTTGTTGTTTCAGTTGTGTTCTCAGTTGTTGTGGCTGGTGTAGTTGTTTCAGTTGTACTAACAGTTGTGCTCTCAGTTGTTGTGGCTGGTGTAGTTTCAGTTGTACTAACAGTTGTGCTCTCAGTTGTTGTGGCTGGTGTAGTTGTTTCAGTTGTGCTCTCAGTTGTTGTGGTTGGTGTAGTTGTTGCAGTTGTGCTCTCAGTTGTTGTGGCTGGTGTAGTTGTTTCAGTTGTACTAACAGTTGTGCTCTCAGTTGTTGTGGCTGGTGTAGTTGTTTCAGTTGTACTAACAGTTGTGCTCTCAGTTGTTGTGGCTGGTGTAGTTGTTTCAGTTGTGCTTTCAGTTGTTGATGCTGATGTAGTTGTTTCAGTTGTACTAACAGTTGTGCTCTCAGTTGTTGTGGCTGGTGTAGTTGTTTCAGTTGTGCTTTCAGTTGTTGAGGCTGATGTAGTTGTTTCAGTTGTACTAACAGTTGTCGTGGCTGGTGTAGTTGTTTCAGTTGTGCTCTCAGTTGTTGTGGTTGGTGTAGTTGTTTCAGTTGGGCTCTCAGTTGTTGTGGCTGGTGTAGTTGTTGCAGTTGTGCTCTCAGTTGTTGTGGCTGGTGTTGTTGTTTCAGTTGTGCTCTCAGTTGTTGTGGCTGGTGTAGTTGTTTCAGTTGTGCTCTCAGTTGTTGTGGCTGGTGTAGTTGTTTCAGTTGTACTAACAGTTGTGCTCTCAGTTGTTGTGGCTGCTGTAGTTGTTTCAGTTGTACTAACAGTTGTGCTCTCAGTTGTTGTGGCTGGTGTAGTTGTTTCAGTTGTGCTTTCAGTTGTTGTTGCTGGTGTAGTTGTTTCAGTTGTACTAACAGTTGTGCTCTCAGTTGTTGTGGCTGGTGTAGTTGTTGCAGTTGTGCTCTCAGTTGTTGTGGCTGGTGTAGTTGTTTCAGTTGTACTAACAGTTGTGCTCTCAGTTGTTGTGGCTGGTGTAGTTGTTTCAGTTGTACTAACAGTTGTGCTCTCAGTTGTTGTGGCTGGTGTAGTTGTTTCAGTTGTACTAACAGTTGTGCTCTCAGTTGTTGTGGCTGGTGTAGTTGTTTCAGATGTACTAACAGTTGAGCTCTCAGTTGTTGTGGCTGGTGTAGTTGTTTCAGTTGTACTAACAGTTGTGCTCTCAGTTGTTGTGGCTGGTGTAGTTGTTTCAGTTGTGCTTTCAGTTGTTGTTGCTGGTGTAGTTGTTTCAGTTGTACTAACAGTTTTGCTCTCAGTTGTTGTTGCTGGTGTAGTTGTTTCAGTTGTACTAACAGTTGTGCTCTCAGTTGTTGTGGCTGGTGTAGTTGTTGCAGTTGTGCTCTCGGTTGTTGTGGCTGGTGTAGTTGTTTCAGTTGTACTAACAGTTGTGCTCTCAGTTGTTGTGGCTGGTGTAGTTGTTGCAGTTGTGCTCTCGGTTGTTGTGGCTGGTGTTGTTGTTTCAGTTGTGCTCTCAGTTGTTGTGGCTGGTGTAGTTGTTGCAGTTGTGCTCTCAGTTGTTGTGGCTGGTGTAGTTGTTTCAGTTGTACTAACAATTGTGCTCTCAGTTGTTGTGGCTGGTGTAGTTGTTTCAGTTGTACTAACAGTTGTGCTCTCAGTTGTTGTGGCTGGTGTAGTTGTTTCAGTTGTGCTCTCAGTTATTGTGGCTGGTGTAGTTGTTTCAGTTGTGCTCTCAGTTGTTGTGGATGGTGTAGTTGTTTCAGTTGTACTAACAGTTGTGCTCTCAGTTGTTGTGGCTGGTGTAGTTGTTTCAGTTGTGCTCTCAGTTGTTGTGGCTGGTGTAGTTGTTTCAGTTGTGCTCTCAGTTGTTGTGGCTGGTGTAGTTGTTTCAGTTGTGCTTTCAGTTGTTGAGGCTGATGTAGTTGTTTCAGTTGTGCTCTCAGTTGTTGTGGCTGGTGTAGTTGTTTCAGTTGTGCTCTCAGTTGTTGTGGTTGGTGTAGTTGTTTCAGTTGGGCTCTCAGTTGTTGTGGCTGGTGTAGTTGTTTCAGTTGTGCTCTCAGTTTTTGTGGCTGGTGTAGTTGTTTCAGTTGTGCTCTCAGTTGTTGTGGCTGGTGTAGTTGTTTCAGTTGTGCTTTCAGTTGTTGAGGCTGATGTAGTTGTTTCAGTTGTACTAACAGTTGTGCTCTCAGTTGTCGTGGCTGGTGTAGTTGTTTCAGTTGTGCTCTCAGTTGTTGTGGTTGGTGTAGTTGTTTCAGTTGGGCTCTCAGTTGTTGTGGCTGGTGTAGTTGTTTCAGTTGTGCTCTCAGTTTTTGTGGCTGGTGTAGTTGTTTCAGTTGTGCTCTCAGTTGTTGTGGCTGGTGTAGTTGTTTCAGTTGTGCTTTCAGTTGTTGAGGCTGATGTAGTTGTTTCAGTTGTACTAACAGTTGTGCTCTCAGTTGTCACGGCTCGTGTAGTTGTTTCAGTTGTGCTCTCAGTTGTTGTGGCTGGTGTAGTTGTTTCAGTTGGGCTCTCAGTTGTTGTGGCTGGTGTAGTTGTTGCAGTTGTGCTCTCAGTTGTTGTGACTGGTGTTGTTGTTTCAGTTGTGCTCTCAGTTGTTGTGGCTGGAGTAGTTGTTTCAGTTGTACTAACAGTTGTGCTCTCAGTTGTTGTGGCTGGTGTAGTTGTTTCAGTTGTACTAACAGTTGTGCTCTCAGTTGTTGTGGCTGGTGTAGTTGTTTCAGTTGTACTAACAGTTGTGCTTTCAGTTGTTGTGGCTGGTGTAGTTGTTTCAGTTGTGCTCTCAGTTGTTGTGGCTGGTGTAGTTGTTTCAGTTGTACTAACAGTTGTTGTGGCTGGTGTAGTTGTTTCAGTTGTGCTCTCAGTTGTTGTGGCTGGTGTAGTTGTTTCAGTTGTGCTCTCAGTTGTTGTGGCTGGTGTAGTTGTTTCAGTTGTGCTCTCAGTTGTTGTGGCTGGTGTAGTTGTTTCAGTTGTGCTTTCAGTTGTTGAGGCTGATGTAGTTGTTTCAGTTGTACTAACAGTTGTGCTCTCAGTTGTCGTGGCTGGTGTAGTTGTTTCAGTTGTGCTCTCAGTTGTTGTGGTTGGTGTAGTTGTTTCAGTTGGGCTCTCAGTTGTTGTGGCTGGTGTAGTTGTTGCAGTTGTGCTCTCAGTTGTTGTGGCTGGTGTTGTTGTTTCAGTTGTGCTCTCAGTTGTTGTGGCTGGTGTAGTTGTTTCAGTTGTGCTCTCAGTTGTTGTGGCTGGTGTAGTTGTTTCAGTTGTACTAACAGTTGTGCTCTCAGTTGTTGTGGCTGCTGTAGTTGTTTCAGTTGTACTAACAGTTGTGCTCTCAGTTGTTGTGGCTGGTGTAGTTGTTTCAGTTGTGCTTTCAGTTGTTGTTGCTGGTGTAGTTGTTTCAGTTGTACTAACAGTTGTGCTCTCAGTTGTTGTGGCTGGTGTAGTTGTTGCAGTTGTGCTCTCAGTTGTTGTGGCTGGTGTAGTTGTTTCAGTTGTACTAACAGTTGTGCTCTCAGTTGTTGTGGCTGGTGTAGTTGTTTCAGTTGTACTAACAGTTGTGCTCTCAGTTGTTGTGGCTGGTGTAGTTGTTTCAGTTGTACTAACAGTTGTGCTCTCAGTTGTTGTGGCTGGTGTAGTTGTTTCAGATGTACTAACAGTTGTGCTCTCAGTTGTTGTGGCTGGTGTAGTTGTTTCAGTTGTACTAACAGTTGTGCTCTCAGTTGTTGTGGCTGGTGTAGTTGTTTCAGTTGTGCTTTCAGTTGTTGTTGCTGGTGTAGTTGTTTCAGTTGTACTAACAGTTTTGCTCTCAGTTGTTGTTGCTGGTGTAGTTGTTTCAGTTGTACTAACAGTTGTGCTCTCAGTTGTTGTGGCTGGTGTAGTTGTTGCAGTTGTGCTCTCGGTTGTTGTGACTGGTGTAGTTGTTTCAGTTGTACTAACAGTTGTGCTCTCAGTTGTTGTGGCTGGTGTAGTTGTTGCAGTTGTGCTCTCGGTTGTTGTGGCTGGTGTTGTTGTTTCAGTTGTGCTCTCAGTTGTTGTGGCTGGTGTAGTTGTTGCAGTTGTGCTCTCAGTTGTTGTGGCTGGTGTAGTTGTTTCAGTTGTACTAACAATTGTGCTCTCAGTTGTTGTGGCTGGTTTAGTTGTTTCAGTTGTACTAACAGTTGTGCTCTCAGTTGTTGTGGCTGGTGTAGTTGTTTCAGTTGTGCTCTCAGTTATTGTGGCTGGTGTAGTTGTTTCAGTTGTGCTCTCAGTTGTTGTGGATGGTGTAGTTGTTTCAGTTGTACTAACAGTTGTGCTCTCAGTTGTTGTGGCTGGTGTAGTTGTTTCAGTTGTGCTCTCAGTTGTTGTGGCTGGTGTAGTTGTTTCAGTTGTGCTCTCAGTTGTTGTGGCTGGTGTAGTTGTTTCAGTTGTGCTTTCAGTTGTTGAGGCTGGTGTAGTTGTTTCAGTTGTGCTCTCAGTTGTTGTGGATGGTGTAGTTGTTTCAGTTGTACTAACAGTTGTGCTCTCAGTTGTTGTGGCTGGTGTAGTTGTTTCAGTTGTGCTCTCAGTTGTTGTGGCTGGAGTAGTTGTTTCAGTTGTACTAACAGTTGTGCTCTCAGTTGTTGTGGCTGGTGTAGTTGTTTCAGTTGTACTAACAGTTGTGCTCTCAGTTGTTGTGGCTGGTGTAGTTGTTTCAGTTGTACTAACAGTTGTGCTTTCAGTTGTTGTGGCTGGTGTAGTTGTTTCAGTTGTGCTCTCAGTTGTTGTGGCTGGTGTAGTTGTTTCAGTTGTACTAACAGTTGTTGTGGCTGGTGTAGTTGTTTCAGTTGTGCTCTCAGTTGTTGTGGCTGGTGTAGTTGTTTCAGTTGCGCTCTCAGTTGTTGTGGCTGGTGTAGTTGTTGCAGTTGTGCTCTCAGTTGTTGTGGCTGGTGTAGTTGTTTCAGTTGTACTAACAGTTGTGCTCTCAGTTGTTGTGGCTGGTGTAGTTTCAGTTGTACTAACAGTTGTGCTCTCAGTTGTTGTGGCTGGTGTAGTTGTTTCAGTTGTGCTCTCAGTTGTTGTGGCTGGTGTAGTTGTTTCAGTTGTGCTCTCAGTTGTTGTGGCTGGTGTAGTTGTTGCAGTTGTGCTCTCAGTTGTTGTGGCTGGTGTAGTTGTTTCAGTTGTACTAACAGTTGTGCTCTCAGTTGTTGTGGCTGGTGTAGTTGTTTCAGTTGTACTAACAGTTGTTGTGGCTGGTGTAGTTGTTTCAGTTGTGCTCTCAGTTGTTGTGGCTGGTGTAGTTGTTTCAGTTGTGCTCTCAGTTGTTGTGGCTGGTGTAGTTGTTTCAGTTGTGCTCTCAGTTGTTGTGGCTGGTGTAGTTGTTTCAGTTGTGCTTTCAGTTGTTGAGGCTGATGTAGTTGTTTCAGTTGTACTAACAGTTGTGCTCTCAGTTGTCGTGGCTGGTGTAGTTGTTTCAGTTGTGCTCTCAGTTGTTGTGGTTGGTGTAGTTGTTTCAGTTGGGCTCTCAGTTGTTGTGGCTGGTGTAGTTGTTTCAGTTGTGCTCTCAGTTGTTGTGGCTGGTGTAGTTGTTTCAGTTGTGCTCTCAGTTGTTGTGGCTGGTGTAGTTGTTTCAGTTGTGCTTTCAGTTGTTGAGGCTGATGTAGTTGTTTCAGTTGTACTAACAGTTGTGCTCTCAGTTGTCACGGCTGGTGTAGTTGTTTCAGTTGTGCTCTCAGTTGTTGTGGCTGGTGTAGTTGTTTCAGTTGGGCTCTCAGTTGTTGTGGCTGGTGTAGTTGTTGCAGTTGTGCTCTCAGTTGTTGTGACTGGTGTTGTTGTTTCAGTTGTACTAACAGTTGTGCTCTCAGTTGTTGTGGCTGGTGTAGTTGTTTCAGTTGTACTAACAGTTGTGCTCTCAGTTGTTGTGGCTGGTGTAGTTGTTTCAGTTGTACTAACAGTTGTGCTCTCAGTTGTTGTGGCTGGTGTAGTTGTTTCAGTTGTGCTCTCAGTTGTTGTGGCTGGTGTAGTTGTTTCAGTTGTACTAACAGTTGTTGTGGCTGGTGTAGTTGTTTCAGTTGTGCTCTCAGTTGTTGTGGCTGGTGTAGTTGTTTCAGTTGTGCTCTCAGTTGTTGTGGCTGGTGTAGTTGTTGCAGTTGTGCTCTCAGTTGTTGTGGCTGGTGTAGTTGTTTCAGTTGTACTAACAGTTGTGCTCTCAGTTGTTGTGGCTGGTGTAGTTGTTTCAGTTGTACTAACAGTTGTGCTCTCAGTTGTTGTGGCTGGTGTAGTTGTTTCAGTTGTGCTCTCAGTTATTGTGGCTGGTGTAGTTGTTTCAGTTGTGCTCTCAGTTGTTGTGGCTGGTGTAGTTGTTTCAGTTGTACTAACAGTTGTGCTCTCAGTTGTTGTGGCTGGTGTAGTTGTTTCAGTTGTGCTCTCAGTTGTTGTGGCTGGTGTAGTTGTTTCAGTTGTGCTTTCAGTTGTTGAGGTTGATATAGTTGTTTCAGTTGTACTAACAGTTGTGCTCTCAGTTGTCGTGGCTGGTGTAGTTGTTTCAGTTGTGCTCTCAGTTGTTGTGGTTGGTGTAGTTGTTTCAGTTGGGCTCTCAGTTGTTGTGGCTGGTGTAGTTGTTGCAGTTGTGCTCTCAGTTGTTGTGGCTGGTGTTGTTGTTTCAGTTGTGTTCTCAGTTGTTGTGGCTGGTGTAGTTGTTTCAGATGTACTAACAGTTGTGCTCTCAGTTGTTGTGGCTGGTGTAGTTGTTTCAGTTGTGCTCTCAGTTGTTGTGGCTGGTGTAGTTGTTGCAGTTGTGCTTTCAGTTGTTGAGGCTGATATAGTTGTTTCAGTTGTACTAACAGTTGTGCTCTCAGTTGTCGTGGCTGGTGTAGTTGTTTCAGTTGTGCTTCCAGTTGTTGTTGCTGGTGTAGTTGTTTCAGTTGTACTAACAGTTTTGCTCTCAGTTGTTGTTGCTGGTGTAGTTGTTTCAGTTGTACTAACAGTTGTGCTCTCAGTTGTTGTGGCTGGTGTAGTTGTTGCAGTTGTGCTCTCGGTTGTTGTGGCTGGTGTAGTTGTTTCAGTTGTACTAACAGTTGTGCTCTCAGTTGTTGTGGCTGGTGTAGTTGTTGCAGTTGTGCTCTCGGTTGTTGTGGCTGGTGTTGTTGTTTCAGTTGTGCTCTCAGTTGTTGTGGCTGGTGTAGTTGTTGCAGTTGTGCTCTCAGTTGTTGTGGCTGGTGTAGTTGTTTCAGTTGTACTAACAATTGTGCTCTCAGTTGTTGTGGCTGGTGTAGTTGTTTCAGTTGTACTAACAGTTGTGCTCTCAGTTGTTGTGGCTGGTGTAGTTGTTTCAGTTGTGCTCTCAGTTATTGTGGCTGGTGTAGTTGTTTCAGTTGTGCTCTCAGTTGTTGTGGATGGTGTAGTTGTTTCAGTTGTACTAACAGTTGTGCTCTCAGTTGTTGTGGCTGGTGTAGTTGTTTCAGTTGTGCTCTCAGTTGTTGTGGCTGGTGTAGTTGTTTCAGTTGTGCTCTCAGTTGTTGTGGCTGGTGTAGTTGTTTCAGTTGTGCTTTCAGTTGTTGAGGCTGATGTAGTTGTTTCAGTTGTGCTCTCAGTTGTTGTGGCTGGTGTAGTTGTTTCAGTTGTGCTCTCAGTTGTTGTGGTTGGTGTAGTTGTTTCAGTTGGGCTCTCAGTTGTTGTGGCTGGTGTAGTTGTTTCAGTTGTGCTCTCAGTTTTTGTGGCTGGTGTAGTTGTTTCAGTTGTGCTCTCAGTTGTTGTGGCTGGTGTAGTTGTTTCAGTTGTGCTTTCAGTTGTTGAGGCTGATGTAGTTGTTTCAGTTGTACTAACAGTTGTGCTCTCAGTTGTCGTGGCTGGTGTAGTTGTTTCAGTTGTGCTCTCAGTTGTTGTGGTTGGTGTAGTTGTTTCAGTTGGGCTCTCAGTTGTTGTGGCTGGTGTAGTTGTTTCAGTTGTGCTCTCAGTTTTTGTGGCTGGTGTAGTTGTTTCAGTTGTGCTCTCAGTTGTTGTGGCTGGTGTAGTTGTTTCAGTTGTGCTTTCAGTTGTTGAGGCTGATGTAGTTGTTTCAGTTGTACTAACAGTTGTGCTCTCAGTTGTCACGGCTCGTGTAGTTGTTTCAGTTGTGCTCTCAGTTGTTGTGGCTGGTGTAGTTGTTTCAGTTGGGCTCTCAGTTGTTGTGGCTGGTGTAGTTGTTGCAGTTGTGCTCTCAGTTGTTGTGACTGGTGTTGTTGTTTCAGTTGTGCTCTCAGTTGTTGTGGCTGGAGTAGTTGTTTCAGTTGTACTAACAGTTGTGCTCTCAGTTGTTGTGGCTGGTGTAGTTGTTTCAGTTGTACTAACAGTTGTGCTCTCAGTTGTTGTGGCTGGTGTAGTTGTTTCAGTTGTACTAACAGTTGTGCTTTCAGTTGTTGTGGCTGGTGTAGTTGTTTCAGTTGTGCTCTCAGTTGTTGTGGCTGGTGTAGTTGTTTCAGTTGTACTAACAGTTGTTGTGGCTGGTGTAGTTGTTTCAGTTGTGCTCTCAGTTGTTGTGGCTGGTGTAGTTGTTTCAGTTGTGCTCTCAGTTGTTGTGGCTGGTGTAGTTGTTTCAGTTGTGCTCTCAGTTGTTGTGGCTGGTGTAGTTGTTTCAGTTGTGCTTTCAGTTGTTGAGGCTGATGTAGTTGTTTCAGTTGTACTAACAGTTGTGCTCTCAGTTGTCGTGGCTGGTGTAGTTGTTTCAGTTGTGCTCTCAGTTGTTGTGGTTGGTGTAGTTGTTTCAGTTGGGCTCTCAGTTGTTGTGGCTGGTGTAGTTGTTGCAGTTGTGCTCTCAGTTGTTGTGGCTGGTGTTGTTGTTTCAGTTGTGCTCTCAGTTGTTGTGGCTGGTGTAGTTGTTTCAGTTGTGCTCTCAGTTGTTGTGGCTGGTGTAGTTGTTTCAGTTGTACTAACAGTTGTGCTCTCAGTTGTTGTGGCTGCTGTAGTTGTTTCAGTTGTACTAACAGTTGTGCTCTCAGTTGTTGTGGCTGGTGTAGTTGTTTCAGTTGTGCTTTCAGTTGTTGTTGCTGGTGTAGTTGTTTCAGTTGTACTAACAGTTGTGCTCTCAGTTGTTGTGGCTGGTGTAGTTGTTGCAGTTGTGCTCTCAGTTGTTGTGGCTGGTGTAGTTGTTTCAGTTGTACTAACAGTTGTGCTCTCAGTTGTTGTGGCTGGTGTAGTTGTTTCAGTTGTACTAACAGTTGTGCTCTCAGTTGTTGTGGCTGGTGTAGTTGTTTCAGTTGTACTAACAGTTGTGCTCTCAGTTGTTGTGGCTGGTGTAGTTGTTTCAGATGTACTAACAGTTGTGCTCTCAGTTGTTGTGGCTGGTGTAGTTGTTTCAGTTGTACTAACAGTTGTGCTCTCAGTTGTTGTGGCTGGTGTAGTTGTTTCAGTTGTGCTTTCAGTTGTTGTTGCTGGTGTAGTTGTTTCAGTTGTACTAACAGTTTTGCTCTCAGTTGTTGTTGCTGGTGTAGTTGTTTCAGTTGTACTAACAGTTGTGCTCTCAGTTGTTGTGGCTGGTGTAGTTGTTGCAGTTGTGCTCTCGGTTGTTGTGACTGGTGTAGTTGTTTCAGTTGTACTAACAGTTGTGCTCTCAGTTGTTGTGGCTGGTGTAGTTGTTGCAGTTGTGCTCTCGGTTGTTGTGGCTGGTGTTGTTGTTTCAGTTGTGCTCTCAGTTGTTGTGGCTGGTGTAGTTGTTGCAGTTGTGCTCTCAGTTGTTGTGGCTGGTGTAGTTGTTTCAGTTGTACTAACAATTGTGCTCTCAGTTGTTGTGGCTGGTTTAGTTGTTTCAGTTGTACTAACAGTTGTGCTCTCAGTTGTTGTGGCTGGTGTAGTTGTTTCAGTTGTGCTCTCAGTTATTGTGGCTGGTGTAGTTGTTTCAGTTGTGCTCTCAGTTGTTGTGGATGGTGTAGTTGTTTCAGTTGTACTAACAGTTGTGCTCTCAGTTGTTGTGGCTGGTGTAGTTGTTTCAGTTGTGCTCTCAGTTGTTGTGGCTGGTGTAGTTGTTTCAGTTGTGCTCTCAGTTGTTGTGGCTGGTGTAGTTGTTTCAGTTGTGCTTTCAGTTGTTGAGGCTGGTGTAGTTGTTTCAGTTGTGCTCTCAGTTGTTGTGGATGGTGTAGTTGTTTCAGTTGTACTAACAGTTGTGCTCTCAGTTGTTGTGGCTGGTGTAGTTGTTTCAGTTGTGCTCTCAGTTGTTGTGGCTGGAGTAGTTGTTTCAGTTGTACTAACAGTTGTGCTCTCAGTTGTTGTGGCTGGTGTAGTTGTTTCAGTTGTACTAACAGTTGTGCTCTCAGTTGTTGTGGCTGGTGTAGTTGTTTCAGTTGTACTAACAGTTGTGCTTTCAGTTGTTGTGGCTGGTGTAGTTGTTTCAGTTGTGCTCTCAGTTGTTGTGGCTGGTGTAGTTGTTTCAGTTGTACTAACAGTTGTTGTGGCTGGTGTAGTTGTTTCAGTTGTGCTCTCAGTTGTTGTGGCTGGTGTAGTTGTTTCAGTTGCGCTCTCAGTTGTTGTGGCTGGTGTAGTTGTTGCAGTTGTGCTCTCAGTTGTTGTGGCTGGTGTAGTTGTTTCAGTTGTACTAACAGTTGTGCTCTCAGTTGTTGTGGCTGGTGTAGTTTCAGTTGTACTAACAGTTGTGCTCTCAGTTGTTGTGGCTGGTGTAGTTGTTTCAGTTGTGCTCTCAGTTGTTGTGGCTGGTGTAGTTGTTTCAGTTGTGCTCTCAGTTGTTGTGGCTGGTGTAGTTGTTGCAGTTGTGCTCTCAGTTGTTGTGGCTGGTGTAGTTGTTTCAGTTGTACTAACAGTTGTGCTCTCAGTTGTTGTGGCTGGTGTAGTTGTTTCAGTTGTACTAACAGTTGTTGTGGCTGGTGTAGTTGTTTCAGTTGTGCTCTCAGTTGTTGTGGCTGGTGTAGTTGTTTCAGTTGTGCTCTCAGTTGTTGTGGCTGGTGTAGTTGTTTCAGTTGTGCTCTCAGTTGTTGTGGCTGGTGTAGTTGTTTCAGTTGTGCTTTCAGTTGTTGAGGCTGATGTAGTTGTTTCAGTTGTACTAACAGTTGTGCTCTCAGTTGTCGTGGCTGGTGTAGTTGTTTCAGTTGTGCTCTCAGTTGTTGTGGTTGGTGTAGTTGTTTCAGTTGGGCTCTCAGTTGTTGTGGCTGGTGTAGTTGTTTCAGTTGTGCTCTCAGTTGTTGTGGCTGGTGTAGTTGTTTCAGTTGTGCTCTCAGTTGTTGTGGCTGGTGTAGTTGTTTCAGTTGTGCTTTCAGTTGTTGAGGCTGATGTAGTTGTTTCAGTTGTACTAACAGTTGTGCTCTCAGTTGTCACGGCTGGTGTAGTTGTTTCAGTTGTGCTCTCAGTTGTTGTGGCTGGTGTAGTTGTTTCAGTTGGGCTCTCAGTTGTTGTGGCTGGTGTAGTTGTTGCAGTTGTGCTCTCAGTTGTTGTGACTGGTGTTGTTGTTTCAGTTGTACTAACAGTTGTGCTCTCAGTTGTTGTGGCTGGTGTAGTTGTTTCAGTTGTACTAACAGTTGTGCTCTCAGTTGTTGTGGCTGGTGTAGTTGTTTCAGTTGTACTAACAGTTGTGCTCTCAGTTGTTGTGGCTGGTGTAGTTGTTTCAGTTGTGCTCTCAGTTGTTGTGGCTGGTGTAGTTGTTTCAGTTGTACTAACAGTTGTTGTGGCTGGTGTAGTTGTTTCAGTTGTGCTCTCAGTTGTTGTGGCTGGTGTAGTTGTTTCAGTTGTGCTCTCAGTTGTTGTGGCTGGTGTAGTTGTTGCAGTTGTGCTCTCAGTTGTTGTGGCTGGTGTAGTTGTTTCAGTTGTACTAACAGTTGTGCTCTCAGTTGTTGTGGCTGGTGTAGTTGTTTCAGTTGTACTAACAGTTGTGCTCTCAGTTGTTGTGGCTGGTGTAGTTGTTTCAGTTGTGCTCTCAGTTATTGTGGCTGGTGTAGTTGTTTCAGTTGTGCTCTCAGTTGTTGTGGCTGGTGTAGTTGTTTCAGTTGTACTAACAGTTGTGCTCTCAGTTGTTGTGGCTGGTGTAGTTGTTTCAGCTGTGCTCTCAGTTGTTGTGGCTGGTGTAGTTGTTTCAGTTGTGCTTTCAGTTGTTGAGGTTGATATAGTTGTTTCAGTTGTACTAACAGTTGTGCTCTCAGTTGTCGTGGCTGGTGTAGTTGTTTCAGTTGTGCTCTCAGTTGTTGTGGTTGGTGTAGTTGTTTCAGTTGGGCTCTCAGTTGTTGTGGCTGGTGTAGTTGTTGCAGTTGTGCTCTCAGTTGTTGTGGCTGGTGTTGTTGTTTCAGTTGTGTTCTCAGTTGTTGTGGCTGGTGTAGTTGTTTCAGATGTACTAACAGTTGTGCTCTCAGTTGTTGTGGCTGGTGTAGTTGTTTCAGTTGTGCTCTCAGTTGTTGTGGCTGGTGTAGTTGTTGCAGTTGTGCTTTCAGTTGTTGAGGCTGATATAGTTGTTTCAGTTGTACTAACAGTTGTGCTCTCAGTTGTCGTGGCTGGTGTAGTTGTTTCAGTTGTGCTCTCAGTTGTTGTGGTTGGTGTAGTTGTTTCAGTTGGGCTCTCAGTTGTTGTGGCTGGTGTAGTTGTTGCAGTTGTGCTCTCAGTTGTTGTGGCTGGTGTTGTTGTTTCAGTTGTGTTCTCAGTTGTTGTGGCTGGTGTAGTTGTTTCAGTTGTACTAACAGTTGTGCTCTCAGTTGTTGTGGCTGGTGTAGTTTCAGTTGTACTAACAGTTGTGCTCTCAGTTGTTGTGGCTGGTGTAGTTGTTTCAGTTGTGCTCTCAGTTGTTGTGGTTGGTGTAGTTGTTGCAGTTGTGCTCTCAGTTGTTGTGGCTGGTGTAGTTGTTTCAGTTGTACTAACAGTTGTGCTCTCAGTTGTTGTGGCTGGTGTAGTTGTTTCAGTTGTACTAACAGTTGTGCTCTCAGTTGTTGTGGCTGGTGTAGTTGTTTCAGTTGTGCTCTCAGTTGTTGTGGCTGGTGTAGTTGTTTCAGTTGTGCTCTCAGTTGTTGTGGCTGGTGTAGTTGTTTCAGTTGTGCTTTCAGTTGTTGAGGCTGATGTAGTTGTTTCAGTTGTACTAACAGTTGTGCTCTCAGTTGTCGTGGCTGGTGTAGTTGTTTCAGTTGTGCTCTCAGTTGTTGTGGTTGGTGTAGTTGTTTCAGTTGGGCTCTCAGTTGTTGTGGCTGGTGTAGTTGTTGCAGTTGTGCTCTCAGTTGTTGTGGCTGGTGTTGTTTTTTCAGTTTTGCTCTCAGTTGTTGTGGCTGGTGTAGTTGTTTCAGTTGTGCTCTCAGTTGTTGTGGCTGGTGTAGTTGTTTCAGTTGTACTAACAGTTGTGCTCTCAGTTGTTGTGGCTGCTGTAGTTGTTTCAGTTGTACTAACAGTTGTGCTCTCAGTTGTTGTGGCTGGTGTAGTTGTTTCAGTTGTGCTTTCAGTTGTTGTTGCTGGTGTAGTTGTTTCAGTTGTACTAACAGTTGTGCTCTCAGTTGTTGTGGCTGGTGTAGTTGTTGCAGTTGTGCTCTCAGTTGTTGTGGCTGGTGTAGTTGTTTCAGTTGTACTAACAGTTGTGCTCTCAGTTGTTGTGGCTGGTGTAGTTGTTTCAGTTGTACTAACAGTTGTGCTCTCAGTTGTTGTGGCTGGTGTAGTTGTTTCAGTTGTACTAACAGTTGTGCTCTCAGTTGTTGTGGCTGGTGTAGTTGTTTCAGATGTACTAACAGTTGTGCTCTCAGTTGTTGTGGCTGGTGTAGTTGTTTCAGTTGTACTAACAGTTGTGCTCTCAGTTGTTGTGGCTGGTGTAGTTGTTTCAGTTGTGCTTTCAGTTGTTGTTGCTGGTGTAGTTGTTTCAGTTGTACTAACAGTTTTGCTCTCAGTTGTTGTTGCTGGTGTAGTTGTTTCAGTTGTACTAACAGTTGTGCTCTCAGTTGTTGTGGCTGGTGTAGTTGTTGCAGTTGTGCTCTCGGTTGTTGTGGCTGGTGTAGTTGTTTCAGTTGTACTAACAGTTGTGCTCTCAGTTGTTGTGGCTGGTGTAGTTGTTGCAGTTGTGCTCTCGGTTGTTGTGGCTGGTGTTGTTGTTTCAGTTGTGCTCTCAGTTGTTGTGGCTGGTGTAGTTGTTGCAGTTGTGCTCTCAGTTGTTGTGGCTGGTGTAGTTGTTTCAGTTGTACTAACAATTGTGCTCTCAGTTGTTGTGGCTGGTGTAGTTGTTTCAGTTGTACTAACAGTTGTGCTCTCAGTTGTTGTGGCTGGTGTAGTTGTTTCAGTTGTGCTCTCAGTTATTGTGGCTGGTGTAGTTGTTTCAGTTGTGCTCTCAGTTGTTTTGGATGGTGTAGTTGTTTCAGTTGTACTAACAGTTGTGCTCTCAGTTGTTGTGGCTGGTGTAGTTGTTTCAGTTGTGCTCTCAGTTGTTGTGGCTGGTGTAGTTGTTTCAGTTGTGCTCTCAGTTGTTGTGGCTGGTGTAGTTGTTTCAGTTGTGCTTTCAGTTGTTGAGGCTGATGTAGTTGTTTCAGTTGTGCTCTCAGTTGTTGTGGCTGGTGTAGTTGTTTCAGTTGTGCTCTCAGTTGTTGTGGTTGGTGTAGTTGTTTCAGTTGGGCTCTCAGTTGTTGTGGCTGGTGTAGTTGTTTCAGTTGTGCTCTCAGTTTTTGTGGCTGGTGTAGTTGTTTCAGTTGTGCTCTCAGTTGTTGTGGCTGATGTAGTTGTTTCAGTTGTGCTTTCAGTTGTTGAGGCTGATGTAGTTGTTTCAGTTGTACTAACAGTTGTGCTCTCAGTTGTCGTGGCTGGTGTAGTTGTTTCAGTTGTGCTCTCAGTTGTTGTGGTTGGTGTAGTTGTTTCAGTTGGGCTCTCAGTTGTTGTGGCTGGTGTAGTTGTTTCAGTTGTGCTCTCAGTTTTTGTGGCTGGTGTAGTTGTTTCAGTTGTGCTCTCAGTTGTTGTGGCTGGTGTAGTTGTTTCAGTTGTGCTTTCAGTTGTTGAGGCTGATGTAGTTGTTTCAGTTGTACTAACAGTTGTGCTCTCAGTTGTCACGGCTGGTGTAGTTGTTTCAGTTGTGCTCTCAGTTGTTGTGGCTGGTGTAGTTGTTTCAGTTGGGCTCTCAGTTGTTGTGGCTGGTGTAGTTGTTGCAGTTGTGCTCTCAGTTGTTGTGGCTGGAGTAGTTGTTTCAGTTGTACTAACAGTTGTGCTCTCAGTTGTTGTGGCTGGTGTAGTTGTTTCAGTTGTACTAACAGTTGTGCTCTCAGTTGTTGTGGCTGGTGTAGTTTTTTCAGTTGTACTAACAGTTGTGCTTTCAGTTGTTGTGGCTGGTGTAGTTGTTTCAGTTGTGCTCTCAGTTGTTGTGGCTGGTGTAGTTGTTTCAGTTGTACTAACAGTTGTTGTGGCTGGTGTAGTTGTTTCAGTTGTGCTCTCAGTTGTTGTGGCTGGTGTAGTTGTTTCAGTTGTGCTCTCAGTTGTTGTGGCTGGTGTAGTTGTTGCAGTTGTGCTCTCAGTTGTTGTGGCTGGTGTAGTTGTTTCAGTTGTACTAACAGTTGTGCTCTCAGTTGTTGTGGCTGGTGTAGTTGTTTCAGTTGTACTAACAGTTGTGCTCTCAGTTGTTGTGGCTGGTGTAGTTTCAGTTGTACTAACAGCTGTGCTCTCAGTTGTTGTGGCTGGTGTAGTTGTTTCAGTTGTGCTCTCAGTTGTTGTGGCTGGTGTAGTTGTTTCAGTTGTGCTCTCAGTTGTTGTGGCTGGTGTAGTTGTTGCAGTTGTGCTCTCAGTTGTTGTGGCTGGTGTAGTTGTTTCAGTTGTACTAACAGTTGTGCTCTCAGTTGTTGTGGCTGGTGTAGTTGTTTCAGTTGTACTAACAGTTGTTGTGGCTGGTGTAGTTGTTTCAGTTGTGCTCTCAGTTGTTGTGGCTGGTGTAGTTGTTTCAGTTGTGCTCTCAGTTGTTGTGGCTGGTGTAGTTGTTTCAGTTGTGCTCTCAGTTGTTGTGGCTGGTGTAGTTGTTTCAATTGTGCTTTCAGTTGTTGAGGCTGATGTAGTTGTTTCAGTTGTACTAACAGTTGTGCTCTCAGTTGTCGTGGCTGGTGTAGTTGTTTCAGTTGTGCTCTCAGTTGTTGTGGTTGGTGTAGTTGTTTCAGTTGGGCTCTCAGTTGTTGTGGCTGGTGTAGTTGTTTCAGTTGTGCTCTCAGTTGTTGTGGCTGGTGTAGTTGTTTCAGTTGTGCTCTCAGTTGTTGTGGCTGGTGTAGTTGTTTCAGTTGTGCTTTCAGTTGTTGAGGCTGATGTAGTTGTTTCAGTTGTACTAACAGTTGTGCTCTCAGTTGTCACGGCTGGTGTAGTTGTTTCAGTTGTGCTCTCAGTTGTTGTGGCTGGTGTAGTTGTTTCAGTTGGGCTCTCAGTTGTTGTGGCTGGTGTAGTTGTTGCAGTTGTGCTCTCAGTTGTTGTGACTGGTGTTGTTGTTTCAGTTGTACTAACAGTTGTGCTCTCAGTTGTTGTGGCTGGTGTAGTTGTTTCAGTTGTACTAACAGTTGTGCTCTCAGTTGTTGTGGCTGGTGTAGTTGTTTCAGTTGTACTAACAGTTGTGCTCTCAGTTGTTGTGGCTGGTGTAGTTGTTTCAATTGTGCTCTCAGTTGTTGTGGCTGGTGTAGTTGTTTCAGTTGTACTAACAGTTGTTGTGGCTGGTGTAGTTGTTTCAGTTGTGCTCTCAGTTGTTGTGGCTGGTGTAGTTGTTTCAGTTGTGCTCTCATTTGTTGTGGCTGGTGTAGTTGTTGCAGTTGTGCTCTCAGTTGTTGTGGCTGGTGTAGTTGTTTCAGTTGTACTAACAGTTGTGCTCTCAGTTGTTGTGGCTGGTGTAGTTGTTTCAGTTGTACTAACAGTTGTGCTCTCAGTTGTTGTGGCTGGTGTAGTTGTTTCAGTTGTGCTCTCAGTTATTGTGGCTGGTGTAGTTGTTTCAGTTGTGCTCTCAGTTGTTGTGGCTGGTGTAGTTGTTTCAGTTGTACTAACAGTTGTGCTCTCAGTTGTTGTGGCTGGTGTAGTTGTTTCAGTTGTGCTCTCAGTTGTTGTGGCTGGTGTAGTTGTTTCAGTTGTGCTTTCAGTTGTTGAGGCTGATATAGTTGTTTCAGTTGTACTAACAGTTGTGCTCTCAGTTGTCATGGCTGGTGTAGTTGTTTCAGTTGTGCTCTCAGTTGTTGTGGTTGGTGTAGTTGTTTCAGTTGGGCTCTCAGTTGTTGTGGCTGGTGTAGTTGTTGCAGTTGTGCTCTCAGTTGTTGTGGCTGGTGTTGTTGTTTCAGTTGTGTTCTCAGTTGTTGTGGCTGGTGTAGTTGTTTCAGATGTACTAACAGTTGTGCTCTCAGTTGTTGTGGCTGGTGTAGTTGTTTCAGTTGTGCTCTCAGTTGTTGTGGCTGGTGTAGTTGTTGCAGTTGTGCTCTCAGTTGCTGTGGCTGGTGTTGTTGTTTCAGTTGTGCTCTCAGTTGTTGTGGCTGGTGTAGTTGTTTCAGCTGTACTAACAGTTGTGCTCTCAGTTGTTGTGGCTGGTGTAGTTGTTTCAGTTGTACTAACAGTTGTGCTCTCAGTTGTTGTGGCTGGTGTAGTTGTTTCAGTTGTGCTTTCAGTTGTTGTTGCTGGTGTAGTTGTTTCAGTTGTACTAACAGTTGTGCTCTCAGTTGTTGTGGCTGGTGTAGTTGTTTCAGTTGTACTAACAGTTGTGCTCTCAGTTGTTGTGGCTGGTGTAGTTTCAGTTGTACTAACAGTTGTGCTCTCAGTTGTTGTGGCTGGTGTAGTTGTTTCAGTTGTGCTCTCAGTTGTTGTGGCTGGTGTAGTTGTTTCAGTTGTGCTCTCAGTTGTTGTGGCTGGTGTAGTTGTTGCAGTTGTGCTCTCAGTTGTTGTGGCTGGTGTAGTTGTTTCAGTTGTACTAACAGTTGTGCTCTCAGTTGTTGTGGCTGGTGTAGTTGTTTCAGTTTTACTAACAGTTGTGCTCTCAGTTGTTGTGGCTGGTGTAGTTGTTTCAGTTGTGCTCTCAGTTGTTGTGGCTGGTGTAGTTGTTGCAGTTGTGCTCTCAGTTGTTGTGGCTGGTGTAGTTGTTTCAGTTGTACTAACAGTTGTGCTCTCAGTTGTTGTGGCTGGTGTAGTTGTTTCAGTTGTACTAACAGTTGTGCTCTCAGTTGTTGTGGCTGGTGTAGTTGTTTCAGTTGTGCTCTCAGTTGTTGTGGCTGGTGTAGTTGTTTCAGTTGTGCTCTCAGTTGTTGTGGTTGGTGTAGTTGTTGCAGTTGTGCTCTCAGTTGTTGTGGCTGGTGTAGTTGTTTCAGTTGTACTAACAGTTGTGCTCTCAGTTGTTGTGGCTGGTGTAGTTTCAGTTGTACTAACAGTTGTGCTCTCAGTTGTTGTGGCTGGTGTAGTTGTTTCAGTTGTGCTCTCAGTTGTTGTGGTTGGTGTAGTTGTTGCAGTTGTGCTCTCAGTTGTTGTGGCTGGTGTAGTTGTTTCAGTTGTACTAACAGTTGTGCTCTCAGTTGTTGCGGCTGGTGTAGTTTCAGTTGTACTAACAGTTGTGCTCTCAGTTGTTGTGGCTGGTGTAGTTGTTTCAGTTGTGCTCTCAGTTGTTGTGGCTGGTGTAGTTGTTTCAGTTGTGCTCTCAGTTGTTGTGGTTGGTGTAGTTGTTGCAGTTGTGCTCTCAGTTGTTGTGGCTGGTGTAGTTGTTTCAGTTGTACTAACAGTTGTGCTCTCAGTTGTTGTGGCTGGTGTAGTTTCAGTTGTACTCTCAGTTGTTGTGGCTGGTGTAGTTGTTTCAGTTGTGCTCTCAGTTGTTGTGGTTGGTGTAGTTGTTACAGTTGTGCTCTCAGTTGTTGTGGCTGGTGTAGTTGTTTCAGTTGTGCTTTCAGTTGTTGTTGCTGGTGTAGTTGTTTCAGTTGTACTAACAGTTGTGCTCTCAGTTGTTGTGGCTGGTGTAGTTGTTTCAGTTGTACTAACAGTTTTGCTCTCAGTTGTTGTGGCTGGTGTAGTTGTTGCAGTTGTGCTCTCAGTTGTTGTGGCTGGTGTTGTTGTTTCAGTTGTGCTCTCAGTTGTGGTGGCTGGTGTAGTTGTTTCAGTTGTGCTCTCAGTTGTTGTGGCTGGTGTAGTTGTTTCAGTTGTGCTCTCAGTTGTTGTGGCTGGTGTAGTTGTTTCAGTTGTGCTCTCAGTTGTTGTGGTTGGTGTAGTTGTTGCAGTTGTGCTCTCAGTTGTTGTGGCTGGTGTAGTTGTTTCAGTTGTACTAACAGTTGTGCTCTCAGTTGTTGTGGCTGGTGTAGTTTCAGTTGTACTAACAGTTGTGCTCTCAGTTGTTGTGGCTGGTGTAGTTGTTTCAGTTGTGCTCTCAGTTGTTGTGGTTGGTGTAGTTGTTGCAGTTGTGCTCTCAGTTGTTGTGGCTGGTGTAGTTGTTTCAGTTGCACTAACAGTTGTGCTCTCAGTTGTTGTGGCTGGTGTAGTTGTTTCAGTTGTACTAACAGTTGTGCTCTCAGTTGTTGTGGCTGGTGTAGTTGTTTCAGTTGTGCTCTCAGTTGTTGTGGCTGGTGTAGTTGTTTCAGTTGTGCTCTCAGTTGTTGTGGCTGGTGTAGTTGTTTCAGTTGTGCTTTCAGTTGTTGAGGCTGATGTAGTTGTTTCAGTTGTACTAACAGTTGTGCTCTCAGTTGTCGTGGCTGGTGTAGTTGTTTCAGTTGTGCTCTCAGTTGTTGTGGTTGGTGTAGTTGTTTCAGTTGGGCTCTCAGTTGTTGTGGCTGGTGTAGTTGTTACAGTTGTGCTCTCAGTTGTTGTGGCTGGTGTAGTTGTTTCAGTTGTGCTTTCAGTTGTTGTTGCTGGTGTAGTTGTTTCAGTTGTACTAACAGTTGTGCTCTCAGTTGTTGTGGCTGGTGTAGTTGTTTCAGTTGTACTAACAGTTGTGCTCTCAGTTGTTGTGGCTGGTGTAGTTGTTGCAGTTGTGCTCTCAGTTGTTGTGGCTGGTGTTGTTGTTTCAGTTGTGCTCTCAGTTGTTGTGGCTGGTGTAGTTGTTTCAGTTGTGCTCTCAGTTGTTGTGGCTGGTGTAGTTGTTTCAGTTGTGCTCTCAGTTGTTGTGGCTGGTGTAGTTTCAGTTGTACTAACAGTTGTGCTCTCAGTTGTTGTGGCTGGTGTAGTTGTTTCAGTTGTGCTCTCAGTTGTTGTGGCTGGTGTAGTTGTTTCAGTTGTGCTCTCAGTTGTTGTGGTTGGTGTAGTTGTTGCAGTTGTGCTCTCAGTTGTTGTGGCTGGTGTAGTTGTTTCAGTTGTACTAACAGTTGTGCTCTCAGTTGTTGTGGCTGGTGTAGTTTCAGTTGTACTAACAGTTGTGCTTTCAGTTGTTGAGGCTGATGTAGTTGTTTCAGTTGTACTAACAGTTGTGCTCTCAGTTGTTGTGGCTGGTGTAGTTGTTTCAGTTGTGCTCTCAGTTGTTGTGGCTGGTGTAGTTGTTTCAGTTGTGCTCTCAGTTGTTGTGGTTGGTGTAGTTGTTGCAGTTGTGCTCTCAGTTGTTGTGGCTGGTGTAGTTGTTTCAGTTGTACTAACAGTTGTGCTCTCAGTTGTTGTGGCTGGTGTAGTTTCAGTTGTACTAACAGTTGTGCTCTCAGTTGTTGTGGCTGGTGTAGTTGTTTCAGTTGTGCTTTCAGTTGTTGTTGCTGGTGTAGTTGTTTGAGTTGTACTAACAGTTTTGCTCTCAGTTGTTGTGGCTGGTGTAGTTGTTTCAGTTGTACTAACAGTTGTGCTCTCAGTTGTTGTGGCTGGTGTAGTTGTTTCAGTTGTGCTTTCAGTTGTTGTTGCTGGTGTAGTTGTTTCAGTTGTACTAACAGTTTTGCTCTCAGTTGTTGTGGCTGGTGTAGTTGTTTCAGTTGTACTAACAGTTGTGCTCTCAGTTGTTGTGGCTGGTGTAGTTGTTGCAGTTGTGCTCTCGGTTGTTGTGGCTGGTGTAGTTGTTTCAGTTGTACTAACAGTTGTGCTCTCAGTTGTTGTGGCTGGTGTAGTTGTTGCAGTTGTGCTCTCGGTTGATGTGGCTGGTGTTGTTGTTTCAGTTGTGCTCTCAGTTGTTGTGGCTGGTGTAGTTGTTGCAGTTGTGCTCTCAGTTGTTGTGGCTGGTGTAGTTGTTTCAGTTGTACTAACAATTGTGCTCTCAGTTGTTGTGGCTGGTGTAGTTGTTTCAGTTGTACTAACAGTTGTGCTCTCAGTTGTTGTGGCTGGTGTAGTTGTTTCAGTTGTGCTCTCAGTTATTGTGGCTGGTGTAGTTGTTTCAGTTGTGCTCTCAGTTGTTGTGGATGGTGTAGTTGTTTCAGTTGTACTAACAGTTGTGCTCTCAGTTGTTGTGGCTGGTGTAGTTGTTTCAGTTGTGCTCTCAGTTGTTGTGGCTGGTGTAGTTGTTTCAGTTGTGCTCTCAGTTGTTGTGGCTGGTGTAGTTGTTTCAGTTGTGCTTTCAGTTGTTGAGGCTGATGTAGTTGTTTCAGTTGTACTAACAGTTGTGCTCTCAGTTGTCGTGGCTGGTGTAGTTGTTTCAGTTGTGCTCTCAGTTGTTGTGGCTGGTGTAGTTGTTTCAGTTGTACTAACAGTTGTGCTCTCAGTTGTTGTGGCTGGTGTAGTTGTTTCAGTTGTGCTCTCAGTTGTTGTGGCTGGTGTAGTTGTTTCAGTTGTACTAACAGTTGTTGTGGCTGGTGTAGTTGTTTCAGTTGTGCTCTCAGTTGTTGTGGCTGGTGTAGTTGTTTCAGTTGTGCTCTCAGTTGTTGTGGCTGGTGTAGTTGTTGCAGTTGTGCTCTCAGTTGTTGTGGCTGGTGTAGTTGTTTCAGTTGTGCTTTCAGTTGTTGTTGCTGGTGTAGTTGTTTCAGTTGTACTAACAGTTTTGCTCTCAGTTGTTGTGGCTGGTGTAGTTGTTTCAGTTGTTCTAACAGTTGTGCTCTCAGTTGTTGTGGCTGGTGTAGTTGTTTCAGTTGTGCTTTCAGTTGTTGTTGCTGGTGTAGTTGTTTCAGTTGTACTAACAGTTTTGCTCTCAGTTGTTGTGGCTGGTGTAGTTGTTTCAGTTGTACTAACAGTTGTGCTCTCAGTTGTTGTGGCTGGTGTAGTTGTTGCAGTTGTGCTCTCGGTTGTTGTGGCTGGTGTAGTTGTTTCAGTTGTACTAACAGTTGTGCTCTCAGTTGTTGTGGCTGGTGTAGTTGTTGCAGTTGTGCTCTCGGTTGTTGTGGCTGGTGTTGTTGTTTCAGTTGTGCTCTCAGTTGTTGTGGCTGGTGTAGTTGTTGCAGTTGTGCTCTCAGTTGTTGTGGCTGGTGTAGTTGTTTCAGTTGTACTAACAATTGTGCTCTCAGTTGTTGTGGCTGGTGTAGTTGTTTCAGTTGTACTAACAGTTGTGCTCTCAGTTGTTGTGGCTGGTGTAGTTGTTTCAGTTGTACTAACAGTTGTGCTCTCAGTTGTCGTGGCTGGTGTAGTTGTTTCAGTTGGGCTCTCAGTTGTTGTGGTTGGTGTAGTTGTTTCAGTTGGGCTCTCAGTTGTTGTGGCTGGTGTAGTTGTTTCAGTTGTGCTCTCAGTTGTTGTGGCTGATGTAGTTGTTTCAGTTGTACTAACAGTTGTGCTCTCAGTTGTCACGGCTGGTGTAGTTGTTTCAGTTGGGCTCTCAGTTGTTGTGGCTGGTTTAGTTGTTGCAGTTGTGCTCTCAGTTGTTGTGACTGGTGTTGTTGTTTCAGTTGTGCTCTCAGTTGTTGTGGCTGGAGTAGTTGTTTCAGTTGTACTAACAGTTGTGCTCTCAGTTGTTGTGGCTGGTGTAGTTGTTTCAGTTGTACTAACAGTTGTGCTCTCAGTTGTTGTGGCTGGTGTAGTTGTTTCAGTTGTACTAACAGTTGTGCTCTCAGTTGTTGTGGCTGGTGTAGTTGTTTCAGTTGTGCTCTCAGTTGTTGTGGCTGGTGTAGTTGTTTCAGTTGTACTAACAGTTGTTGTGGCTGGTGTAGTTGGTTCAGTTGTGCTCTCAGTTGTTGTGGCTGGTGTAGTTGTTTCAGTTGTGCTCTCAGTTGTTGTGGCTGGTGTAGTTGTTGCAGTTGTGCTCTCAGTTGTTGTGGCTGGTGTAGTTGTTTCAGTTGTACTAACAGTTGTGCTCTCAGTTGTTGTGGCTGGTGTAGTTGTTTCAGTTGTACTAACAGTTGTGCTCTCAGTTGTTGTGGCTGGTGTAGTTGTTTCAGTTGTGCTCTCAGTTGTTGTGGCTGGTGTAGTTGTTTCAGATGTACTAACAGTTGTGCTCTCAGTTGTTGTGGCTGGTGTAGTTGTTTCAGTTGTGCTCTCAGTTGTTGTGGCTGGTGTAGTTGTTGCAGTTGTGCTCTCAGTTGCTGTGGCTGGTGTTGTTGTTTCAGTTGTGCTCTCAGTTGTTGTGGCTGCTGTAGTTGTTTCAGCTGTACTAACAGTTGTGCTCTCAGTTGTTGTGGCTGGTGTAGTTGTTTCAGTTGTACTAACAGTTGTGCTCTCAGTTGTTGTGGCTGGTGTAGTTGTTTCAGTTGTGCTTTCAGTTGTTGTTGCTGGTGTAGTTGTTTCAGTTGTACTAACAGTTGTGCTCTCAGTTGTTGTGGCTGGTGTAGTTGTTTCAGTTGTACTAACAGTTGTGCTCTCAGTTGTTGTGGCTGGTGTAGTTTCAGTTGTACTAACAGTTGTGCTCTCAGTTGTTGTGGCTGGTGTAGTTGTTTCAGTTGTGCTCTCAGTTGTTGTGGCTGGTGTAGTTGTTTCAGTTGTGCTCTCAGTTGTTGTGGCTGGTGTAGTTGTTGCAGTTGTGCTCTCAGTTGTTGTGGCTGGTGTAGTTGTTTCAGTTGTACTAACAGTTGTGCTCTCAGTTGTTGTGGCTGGTGTAGTTGTTTCAGTTGTACTAACAGTTGTGCTCTCAGTTGTTGTGGCTGGTGTAGTTGTTTCAGTTGTGCTCTCAGTTGTTGTGGCTGGTGTAGTTGTTTCAGTTGTGCTCTCAGTTGTTGTGGTTGGTGTAGTTGTTGCAGTTGTGCTCTCAGTTGTTGTGGCTGGTGTAGTTGTTTCAGTTGTACTAACAGTTGTGCTCTCAGTTGTTGTGGCTGGTGTAGTTTCAGTTGTACTAACAGTTGTGCTCTCAGTTGTTGTGGCTGGTGTAGTTGTTTCAGTTGTGCTTTCAGTTGTTGTTGCTGGTGTAGTTGTTTCAGTTGTACTAACAGTTTTGCTCTCAGTTGTTGTGGCTGGTGTAGTTGTTTCAGTTGTACTAACAGTTGTGCTCTCAGTTGTTGTGGCTGGTGTAGTTGTTTCAGTTGTGCTTTCAGTTGTTGTTGCTGGTGTAGTTGTTTCAGTTGTACTAACAGTTTTGCTCTCAGTTGTTGTGGCTGGTGTAGTTGTTTCAGTTGTACTAACAGTTGTGCTCTCAGTTGTTGTGGCTGGTGTAGTTGTTGCAGTTGTGCTCTCGGTTGTTGTGGCTGGTGTAGTTGTTTCAGTTGTACTAACAGTTGTGCTCTCAGTTGTTGTGGCTGGTGTAGTTGTTGCAGTTGTGCTCTCGGTTGTTGTGGCTGGTGTTGTTGTTTCAGTTGTGCTCTCAGTTGTTGTGGCTGGTGTAGTTGTTGCAGTTGTGCTCTCAGTTGTTGTGGCTGGTGTAGTTGTGTCAGTTGTACTAACAATTGTGCTCTCAGTTGTTGTGGCTGGTGTAGTTGTTTCAGTTGTACTAACAGTTGTGCTCTCAGTTGTTGTGGCTGGTGTAGTTGTTTCAGTTGTGCTCTCAGTTATTGTGGCTGGTGTAGTTGTTTCAGTTGTGCTCTCAGTTGTTGTGGATGGTGTAGTTGTTTCAGTTGTACTAACAGTTGTGCTCTCAGTTGTTGTGGCTGGTGTAGTTGTTTCAGTTGTGCTCTCAGTTGTTGTGGCTGGTGTAGTTGTTTCAGTTGTGCTCTCAGTTGTTGTGGTTGGTGTAGTTGTTTCAGTTGGGCTCTCAGTTGTTGTGGCTGGTGTAGTTGTTTCAGTTGTGCTCTCAGTTGTTGTGGCTGGTGTAGTTGTTTCAGTTGTGCTCTCAGTTGTTGTGGCTGGTGTAGTTGTTTCAGTTGTGCTTTCAGTTGTTGAGGCTGATGTAGTTGTTTCAGTTGTACTAACAGTTGTGCTCTCAGTTGTCACGACTGGTGTAGTTGTTTCAGTTGGGCTCTCAGTTGTTGTGGCTGGTGTAGTTGTTGCAGTTGTGCTCTCAGTTGTTGTGACTGGTGTTGTTGTTTCAGTTGTGCTCTCAGTTGTTGTGGCTGGAGTAGTTGTTTCAGTTGTACTAACAGTTGTGCTCTCAGTTGTTGTGGCTGGTGTAGTTGTTTCAGTTGTACTAACAGTTGTGCTCTCAGTTGTTGTGGCTGGTGTAGTTGTTTCAGTTGTACTAACAGTTGTGCTCTCAGTTGTTGTGGCTGGTGTAGTTGTTTCAGTTGTGCTCTCAGTTGTTGTGGCTGGTGTAGTTGTTTCAGTTGTACTAACAGTTGTTGTGGCTGGTGTAGTTGTTTCAGTTGTGCTCTCAGTTGTTGTGGCTGGTGTAGTTGTTTCAGTTGTGCTCTCAGTTGTTGTGGCTGGTGTAGTTGTTGCAGTTGTGCTCTCAGTTGTTGTGGCTGGTGTAGTTGTTTCAGTTGTACTAACAGTTGTGCTCTCAGTTGTTGTGGCTGGTGTAGTTGTTTCAGTTGTACTAACAGTTGTGCTCTCAGTTGTTGTGGCTGGTGTAGTTGTTTCAGTTGTGCTCTCAGTTATTGTGGCTGGTGTAGTTGTTTCAGTTGTGCTCTCAGTTGTTGTGGCTGGTGTAGTTGTTTCAGTTGTACTAACAGTTGTGCTCTCAGTTGTTGTGTCTGGTGTAGTTGTTTCAGTTGTGCTCTCAGTTGTTGTGGCTGGTGTAGTTGTTTCAGTTGTGCTTTCAGTTGTTGAGGCTGATATAGTTGTTTCAGTTGTACTAACAGTTGTGCTCTCAGTTGTCGTGGCTGGTGTAGTTGTTTCAGTTGTGCTCTCAGTTGTTGTGGTTGGTGTAGTTGTTTCAGTTGGGCTCTCAGTTGTTGTGGCTGGTGTAGTTGTTGCAGTTGTGCTCTCAGTTGTTGTGGCTGGTGTTGTTGTTTCAGTTGTGTTCTCAGTTGTTGTGGCTGGTGTAGTTGTTTCAGATGTACTAACAGTTGTGCTCTCAGTTGTTGTGGCTGGTGTAGTTGTTTCAGTTGTGCTCTCAGTTGTTGTGGCTGGTGTAGTTGTTGCAGTTGTGCTCTCAGTTGCTGTGGCTGGTGTTGTTGTTTCAGTTGTGCTCTCAGTTGTTGTGGCTGCTGTAGTTGTTTCAGCTGTACTAACAGTTGTGCTCTCAGTTGTTGTGGCTGGTGTAGTTGTTTCAGTTGTACTAACAGTTGTGCTCTCAGTTGTTGTGGCTGGTGTAGTTGTTTCAGTTGTGCTTTCAGTTGTTGTTGCTGGTGTAGTTGTTTCAGTTGTACTAACAGTTGTGCTCTCAGTTGTTGTGGCTGGTGTAGTTGTTTCAGTTGTACTAACAGTTGTGCTCTCAGTTGTTGTGGCTGGTGTAGTTTCAGTTGTACTAACAGTTGTGCTCTCAGTTGTTGTGGCTGGTGTAGTTGTTGCAGTTGTGCTCTCAGTTGTTGTGGCTGGTGTAGTTGTTTCAGTTGTACTAACAGTTGTGCTCTCAGTTGTTGTGGCTGGTGTAGTTGTTTCAGTTGTGCTCTCAGTTGTTGTGGCTGGTGTAGTTGTTTCAGTTGTGCTCTCAGTTGTTGTGGTTGGTGTAGTTGTTGCAGTTGTGCTCTCAGTTGTTGTGGCTAGTGTAGTTGTTTCAGTTGTACTAACAGTTGTGCTCTCAGTTGTTGTGGCTGGTGTAGTTTCAGTTGTACTAACAGTTGTGCTCTCAGTTGTTGTGGCTGGTGTAGTTGTTTCAGTTGTGCTCTCAGTTGTTGTGGTTGGTGTAGTTGTTGCAGTTGTGCTCTCAGTTGTTGTGGCTGGTGTAGTTGTTTCAGTTGTACTAACAGTTGTGCTCTCAGTTGTTGTGGCTGGTGTAGTTGTTTCAGTTGTACTAACAGTTGTGCTCTCAGTTGTTGTGGCTGGTGTAGTTGTTTCAGTTGTGCTCTCAGTTGTTGTTGCTGGTGTAGTTGTTTCAGATGTACTAACAGTTGTGCTCTCAGTTGTTGTGGCTGGTGTAGTTGTTTCAGCTGTACTAACAGTTGTGCTCTCAGTTTTTGTGGCTGGTGTAGTTCTTTCAGTTGTACTAACAGTTGTGCTCTCAGTTGTTGTGGCTGGTGTAGTTGTTTCAGTTGTACTAACAGTTGTGCTCTCAGTTGTTGTGGCTGGTGTAGTTGTTGCAGTTGTGCTCTCAGTTGTTGTGGCTGGTGTTGTTGTTTCAGTTGTGCTCTCAGTTGTTGTGGCTGGTGTAGTTGTTTCAGTTGTGCTCTCAGTTGTTGTGGCTGGTGTAGTTGTTTCAGTTGTACTAACAGTTGTGCTCTCAGTTGTTGTGGCTGGTGTAGTTGTTTCAGTTGTGCTCTCAGTTGTTGTGGCTGGTGTAGTTGTTTCAGTTGTGCTCTCAGTTGTTGTGGCTGGTGTAGTTGTTGCAGTTGTGCTCTCAGTTGTTGTGGTTGGTGTTGTTGTTGCAGTTGTACTAACAGTTGTGCTCTTAGTTGTTGTGGCTGGTGTAGTTGTTTCAGTTGTACTAACAGTTGTGCTCTCAGTTGTTGTGGCTGGTGTAGTTGTTTCAGTTGTGCTCTCAGTTGTTGTGGCTGGTGTAGTTGTTTCAGTTGTGCTCTCAGTTGTTGTGGCTGGTGTAGTTGTTTCAGTTGTGCTTTCAGTTGTTGAGGCTGATGTAGTTGTTTCAGCTGTACTAACAGTTGTGCTCTCAGTTTTTGTCGCTGGTGTAGTTGTTGCAGTTGTGCTCTCAGTTGTTGTGGCTGGTGTTGTTGTTTCAGTTGTGCTCTCAGTTGTTGTGGCTGGTGTAGTTGTTTCAGTTGGGCTCTCAGTTGTTGTGGCTGGTGTAGTTGTTTCAGTTGTACTAACAGTTGTGCTCTCAGTTGTTGTGGCTGGTGTAGTTGTTTCAGTTGTGCTCTCAGTTGTTGTGGCTGGTGTAGTTGTTTCAGTTGTGCTCTCAGTTGTTGTGGCTGGTGTAGTTGTTGCAGTTGTGCTCTCAGTTGTTGTGGCTGGTGTAGTTGTTTCAGTTGTACTAACAGTTGTACTCTTAGTTGTTGTGGCTGGTGTAGTTGTTTCAGTTGTACTAACAGTTGTGCTCTCAGTTGTTGTGGCTGGTGTAATTGTTTCAGTTGTGCTCTCAGTTATTGTGGCTGGTGTAGTTGTTTCAGTTGTGCTCTCAGTTGTTGTGGCTGGTGTAGTTGTTTCAGTTGTACTAACAGTTGTGCTCTCAGTTGTTGTGGCTGGTGTAGTTGTTTCAGTTGTGCTCTCAGTTGTTGTGGCTGGTGTAGTTGTTTCAGTTGTGCTCTCAGTTGTTGTGGCTGGTGTAGTTGTTTCAGTTGTGCTTTCAGTTGTTGAGGCTGATGTAGTTGTTTCAGTTGTACTAACAGTTGTGCTCTCAGTTATCGTGGCTGGTGTAGTTGTTTTAGTTGTGCTCTCAGTTGTTGTGGTTGGTGTAGTTGTTTCAGTTGGGCTCTCAGTTGTTGTGGCTGGTGTAGTTGTTTCTGTTGTGCTCTCAGTTGTTGTGGCTGGTGTAGTTGTTTCAGTTGTGCTCTCAGTTGTTGTGGCTGGTGTAGTTGTTTCAGTTGTGCTTTCAGTTGTTGAGGCTGATGTAGTTGTTTCAGTTGTACTAACAGTTGTTCTCTCAGTTGTTGTGGCTGGTGTAGTTGTTTCAGTTGTACTAACAGTTGTGCTCTCAGTTGTTGTGGCTGGTGTAGTTGTTTCAGTTGTGCTCTCAGTTGTTGTGGCTGGTGTAGTTGTTTCAGTTGTGCTTTCACTTGTTGAGGCTGATGTAGTTGTTTCAGTTGTACTAACAGTTGTGCTCTCAGTTGTCGTGGCTGGTGTAGTTGTTTCAGTTGTGCTCTCAGTTGTTGTGGTTGGTGTAGTTGTTTCAGTTGTGCTCTCAGTTGTTGTGGTTGGTGTAGTTGTTTCAGTTGGGCTCTCAGTTGTTGTGGCTGGTGTAGTTGTTTCAGTTGTGCTCTCAGTTGTTGTGGTTGGTGTAGTTGTTTCAGTTGTGCTCTCAGTTGTTGTGGCTGGTGTAGTTGTTTCAGTTGTGCTCTCAGTTGTTGTGGCTGGTGTAGTTGTTTCAGTTGTGCTTTCAGTTGTTGAGGCTGATATAGTTGTTTCAGTTGTACTAACAGTTGTGCTCTCAGTTGTCGTGGCTGGTGTAGTTGTTTCAGTTGTGCTCTCAGTTGTTGTGGTTGGTGTAGTTGTTGCAGTTGTGCTCTCAGTTGTTGTGGCTGGTGTTGTTGTTTCAGTTGTGCTCTCAGTTGTTGTGGCTGGTGTAGTTGTTTCAGTTGTGCTCTCAGTTGTTGTGGCTGGTGTAGTTGTTTCAGTTGTACTAACAGTTGTGCTCTCAGTTGTTGTGGCTGGTGTAGTTGTTTCAGTTGTGCTCTCAGTTGTTGTGGCTGGTGTAGTTGTTTCAGTTGTGCTCTCAGTTGTTGTGGCTGGTGTAGTTGTTGCAGTTGTGCTCTCAGTTGTTGTGGCTGGTGTTGTTGTTGCAGTTGTACTAACAGTTGTGCTCTTAGTTGTTGTGGCTGGTGTAGTTGTTGCAGTTGTACTAACAGTTGTGCTCTCAGTTGTTGTGGCTGGTGTAGTTGTTTCAGTTGTGCTCTCAGTTGTTGTGGCTGGTGTAGTTGTTTCAGTTGTGCTCTCAGTTGTTCTGGCTGGTGTAGTTGTTTCAGTTGTGCTTTCAGTTGTTGAGGCTGATGTAGTTGTTTCAGCTGTACTAACAGTTGTGCTCTCAGTTGTTGTCGCTGGTGTAGTTGTTGCAGTTGTGCTCTCAGTTGTTGTGGCTGGTGTTGTTGTTTCAGTTGTGCTCTCAGTTGTTGTGGCTGGTGTAGTTGTTTCAGTTGTGCTCTCAGTTGTTGTGGCTGGTGTAGTTGTTTCAGTTGTACTAACAGTTGTTGTGGCTGGTGTAGTTGTTTCAGTTGTGCTCTCAGTTGTTGTGGCTGGTGTAGTTGTTTCAGTTGTGCTCTCAGTTGTTGTGGCTGGTGTAGTTGTTGCAGTTGTGCTCTCAGTTGTTGTGGCTGGTGTAGTTGTTTCAGTTGTACTAACAGTTGTGCTCTCAGTTGTTGTGGCTGGTGTAGTTGTTTCAGTTGTACTAACAGTTGTGCTCTCAGTTGTTGTGGCTGGTGTAGTTGTTTCAGTTGTGCTCTCAGTTATTGTGGCTGGTGTAGTTGTTTCAGTTGTGCTCTCAGTTGTTGTGGCTGGTGTAGTTGTTTCAGTTGTACTAACAGTTGTGCTCTCAGTTATCGTGGCTGGTGTAGTTGTTTTAGTTGTGCTCTCAGTTGTTGTGGTTGGTGTAGTTGTTTCAGTTGGGCTCTCAGTTGTTGTGGCTGGTGTAGTTGTTTCTGTTGTGCTCTCAGTTGTTGTGGCTGGTGTAGTTGTTTCAGTTGTGCTCTCAGTTGTTGTGGCTGGTGTAGTTGTTTCAGTTGTGCTTTCAGTTGTTGAGGCTGATGTAGTTGTTTCAGTTGTACTAACAGTTGTTCTCTCAGTTGTTGTGGCTGGTGTAGTTGTTTCAGTTGTACTAACAGTTGTGCTCTCAGTTGTTGTGGCTGGTGTAGTTGTTTCAGTTGTGCTCTCAGTTGTTGTGGCTGGTGTAGTTGTTTCAGTTGTGCTTTCAGTTGTTGAGGCTGATGTAGTTGTTTCAGTTGTACTAACAGTTGTGCTCTCAGTTGTCGTGGCTGGTGTAGTTGTTTCAGTTGTGCTCTCAGTTGTTGTGGTTGGTGTAGTTGTTTCAGTTGTGCTCTCAGTTGTTGTGGTTGGTGTAGTTGTTTCAGTTGGGCTCTCAGTTGTTGTGGCTGGTGTAGTTGTTTCAGTTGTGCTCTCAGTTGTTGTGGTTGATGTAGTTGTTTCAGTTGTGCTCTCAGTTGTTGTGGCTGGTGTAGTTGTTTCAGTTGTGCTCTCAGTTGATGTGGCTGGTGTAGTTGTTTCAGTTGTGCTTTCAGTTGTTGAGGCTGATATAGTTGTTTCAGTTGTACTAACAGTTGTGCTCTCAGTTGTCGTGGCTGGTGTAGTTGTTTCAGTTGTGCTCTCAGTTGTTGTGGTTGGTGTAGTTGTTTCAGTTGGGCTCTCAGTTGTTGTGGCTGGTGTAGTTGTTGCAGTTGTGCTCTCAGTTGTTGTGGCTGGTGTTATTGTTTCAGTTGTGCTCTCAGTTGTTGTTGCTGGTGTAGTTGTTTCAGATGTACTAACAGTTGTGCCCTCAGTTGTTGTGGCTGGTGTAGTTGTTTCAGCTGTACTAACAGTTGTGCTCTCAGTTGTTGTGGCTGGTGTAGTTGTTTCAGTTGTACTAACAGTTGTGCTCTCAGTTGTTGTGGCTGGTGTAGTTGTTTCAGTTGTACTAACAGTTGTGCTCTCAGTTGTTGTGGCTGGTGTAGCTGTTGCAGTTGTGCTCTCAGTTGTTGTGGCTGGTGTTGTTGTTTCAGTTGTGCTCTCAGTTGTTGTGGCTGGTGTAGTTGTTTCAGTTGTACTAACAGTTGTGCTCTCAGTTGTTGTGGCTGGTGTAGTTGTTTCAGTTGTGCTCTCAGTTGTTGTGGCTGGTGTAGTTGTTTCAGTTGTGCTCTCAGTTGTTGTGGCTGGTGTAGTTGTTGCAGTTGTGCTCTCAGTTGTTGTGGCTGGTGTTGTTGTTGCAGTTGTACTAACAGTTGTGCTCTTAGTTGTTGTGGCTGGTGTAGTTGTTGCAGTTGTACTAACAGTTGTGCTCTTAGTTGTTGTGGCTGGTGTAGTTGTTGCAGTTGTACTAACAGTTGTGCTCTCAGTTGTTGTGGCTGGTGTAGTTGTTTCAGTTGTGCTCTCAGTTGTTGTGGCTGGTGTAGTTGTTTCAGTTGTGCTCTCAGTTGTTGTGGCTGGTGTAGTTGTTTCAGTTGTGCTTTCAGTTGTTGAGGCTGATGTAGTTGTTTCAGCTGTACTAACAGTTGTGCTCTCAGTTGTTGTCGCTGGTGTAGTTGTTGCAGTTGTGCTCTCAGTTGTTGTGGCTGGTGTTGTTGTTTCAGTTGTGCTCTCAGTTGTTGTGGCTGGTGTAGTTGTTTCAGTTGGGCTCTCAGTTGTTGTGGCTGGTGTAGTTGTTTCAGTTGTACTAACAGTTGTGCTCTCAGTTGTTGTGGCTGGTGTAGTTGTTTCAGTTGTGCTCTCAGTTGTTGTGGCTGGTGTAGTTGTTGCAGTTGTGCTCTCAGTTGTTGTGGCTGGTGTAGTTGTTTCAGTTGTACTAACAGTTGTGCTCTCAGTTGTTGTGGCTGGTGTAGTTGTTTCAGTTGTACTAACAGTTGTGCTCTCAGTTGTTGTGGCTGGTGTAGTTGTTTCAGTTGTGCTCTCAGTTATTGCGGCTGGTGTAGTTGTTTCAGTTGTGCTCTCAGTTGTTGTGGCTGGTGTAGTTGTTTCAGTTGTACTAACAGTTGTGCTCTCAGTTGTTGTGGCTGGTGTAGTTGTTTCAGTTGTGCTCTCAGTTGTTGTGGCTGGTGTAGTTGTTTCAGTTGTGCTCTCAGTTGTTGTGGCTGGTGTAGTTGTTTCAGTTGTGCTTTCAGTTGTTGAGGCTGATATAGTTGTTTCGGTTGTACTAACAGTTGTGCTCTCAGTTATCGTGGCTGGTGTAGTTGTTTTAGTTGTGCTCTCAGTTGTTGTGGTTGGTGTAGTTGTTTCAGTTGGGCTCTCAGTTGTTGTGGCTGGTGTAGTTGTTTCTGTTGTGCTCTCAGTTGTTGTGGCTGGTGTAGTTGTTTCAGTTGTGCTCTCAGTTGTTGTGGCTGGTGTAGTTGTTTCAGTTGTGCTTTCAGTTGTTGAGGCTGATGTAGTTGTTTCAGTTGTACTAACAGTTGTTCTCTCAGTTGTTGTGGCTGGTGTAGTTGTTTCAGTTGTACTAACAGTTGTGCTCTCAGTTGTTGTGGCTGGTGTAGTTGTTTCAGTTGTGCTCTCAGTTGTTGTGGCTGTTGTAGTTGTTTCAGTTGTGCTTTCAGTTGTTGAGGCTGATGTAGTTGTTTCAGTTGTACTAACAGTTGTGCTCTCAGTTGTCGTGGCTGGTGTAGTTGTTTCAGTTGTGCTCTCAGTTGTTGTGGCTGGTGTAGTTGTTTCAGTTGTGCTTTCAGTTGTTGAGGCTGATGTAGTTGTTTCAGTTGTACTAACAGTTGTGCTCTCAGTTGTCGTGGCTGGTGTAGTTGTTTCAGTTGTGCTCTCAGTTGTTGTGGTTGGTGTAGTTGTTTCAGTTGGGCTCTCAGTTGTTGTGGCTGGTGTAGCTGTTTCAGTTGTGCTCTCAGTTGTTGTGGCTGGTGTAGTTGTTTCAGTTGTGCTCTCAGTTGTTGTGGCTGGTGTAGCTGTTTCAGTTGTGCTCTCAGTTGTTGTGGCTGGTGTAGTTGTTTCAGTTGTGCTTTCAGTTGTTGAGGCTGATGTAGTTGTTTCAGTTGTACTAACAGTTGTGCTCTCAGTTGTCACGGCTGGTGTAGTTGTTTCAGTTGTGCTCTCAGTTTTTGTGGCTGGTGTAGTTGTTTCAGTTGGGCTCTCAGTTGTTGTGGCTGGTGTAGTTGTTGCAGTTGTGCTCTCAGTTGTTGTGACTGGTGTTGTTGTTTCAGTTGTACTAACAGTTGTGCTCTCAGTTGTTGTGGCTGGTGTAGTTGTTTCAGTTGTACTAACAGTTGTTGTGGCTGGTGTAGTTGTTGCAGTTGTGCTCTCAGTTGTTGTGACTGGTGTTGTTGTTTCAGTTGTACTAACAGTTGTTGTGGCTGGTGTAGTTGTTTCAGTTGTACTAACAGTTGTGCTCTCAGTTGTTGTGGCTGGTGTAGTTGTTTCAGTTGTACTAACAGTTGTGCTCTCAGTTGTTGTGGCTGGTGTTGTTGTTTCAGTTGTGCTCTCAGTTGTTGTGGCTGGTGTAGTTGTTTCAGTTGTGCTCTCAGTTGTTGTGGCTGGTGTAGTTGTTTCAGTTGTACTAACAGTTGTTGTGGCTGGTGTAGTTGTTTCAGTTGTGCTCTCAGTTGTTGTGGCTGGTGTAGTTGTTTCAGTTGTGCTCTCAGTTGTTGTGGCTGGTGTAGTTGTTGCAGTTCTGCTCTCAGTTGTTGTGGCTGGTGTAGTTGTTTCAGTTGTACTAACAGTTGTGCTCTCAGTTGTTGTGGCTAGTGTAGTTGTTTCAGTTGTACTAACAGTTGTGCTCTCAGTTGTTGTGGCTGGTGTAGTTGTTTCAGTTGTGCTCTCAGTTATTGTGGCTGGTGTAGTTGTTTCAGTTGTGCTCTCAGTTGTTGTGGCTGGTGTAGTTGTTTCAGTTGTACTAACAGTTGTGCTCTCAGTTGTTGTGGCTGGTGTAGTTGTTTCAGTTGTGCTCTCAGTTGTTGTGGCTGGTGTAGTTGTTTCAGTTGTGCTCTCAGTTGTTCTGGCTGGTGTAGTTGTTTCAGTTGTGCTTTCAGTTGTTGAGGCTGGTGTAGTTGTTTCAGTTGTACTAACAGTTGTGCTCTCAGTTGTTGTGGCTGGTGTAGTTGTTTCAGTTGTGCTCTCAGTTGTTGTGGCTGGTGTAGTTGTTTCAGTTGTGCTCTCAGTTGTTGTGGCTGGTGTAGTTGTTGCAGTTGTGCTCTCAGTTGTTGTGGCTGGTGTAGTTGTTTCAGTTGTACTAACAGCTGTGCTCTCAGTTGTTGTGGCTGGTGTAGTTGTTTCAGTTGTACTAACAGTTGTGCTCTCAGTTGTTGTGGCTGGTGTAGTTGTTTCAGTTGTGCTCTCAGTTATTGTGGCTGGTGTAGTTGTTTCAGTTGTGCTCTCAGTTGTTGTGGCTGGTGTAGTTGTTTCAGTTGTACTAACAGTTGTGCTCTCAGTTGTTGTGGCTGGTGTAGTTGTTGCAGTTGTGCTCTCAGTTGTTGTGGCTGGTGTAGTTGTTTCAGTTGTGCTCTCAGTTGTTGTAGCTGGTGTAGTTGTTGCAGTTGTGCTCTCAGTTGTTGTGGCTGGTGTAGTTGTTTCAGTTGTACTAACAGTTGTGCTCTCAGTTGTTGTGGCTGGTGTAGTTGTTTCAGTTGTGCTCTCAGTTGTTGTAGCTGGTGTAGTTGTTGCAGTTGTGCTCTCAGTTGTTGTGGCTAGTGTAGTTGTTTCAGTTGTACTAACAGTTGTGCTCTCAGTTGTTGTGGCTGGTGTAGTTGTTTCAGTTGTGCTCTCAGTTATTGTGGCTGGTGTAGTTGTTTCAGTTGTGCTCTCAGTTGTTGTGGCTGGTGTAGTTGTTTCAGTTGTACTAACAGTTGTGCTCTCAGTTGTTGTGGCTGGTGCAGTTGTTTCAGTTGTGCTCTCAGTTGTTGTGGCTGGTGTAGTTGTTTCAGTTGTGCTCTCAGTTGTTGTAGCTGGTGTAGTTGTTGCAGTTGTGCTCTCAGTTGTTGTGGCTGGTGTAGTTGTTTCAGTTGTACTAACAGTTGTGCCCTCAGTTGTTGTGGCTGGTGTAGTTGTTTCAGTTGTACTAACAGTTGTGCTCTCAGTTGTTGTGGCTGGTGTAGTTGTTGCAGTTGTGCTCTCAGTTGTTGTGGCTGGTGTTGTTGTTTCAGTTGTGCTCTCAGTTGTTGTGGCTGGTGTAGTTGTTTCAGTTGTGCTCTCAGTTGTTGTGGCTGGTGTAGTTGTTTCAGTTGTACTAACAGTTGTGCTCTCAGTTGTTGTGGCTGGTGTAGTTGTTTCAGTTGTACTAACAGTTGTGCTCTCAGTTGTTGTGGCTGGTGTAGTTGTTTCAGTTGTGCTCTCAGTTGTTGTGGCTGGTGTAGTTGTTTCAGTTGTGCTCTCAGTTGTTGTGGATGGTGTAGTTGTTGCAGTTGTGCTCTCAGTTGTTGTGGCTGGTGTAGTTGTTTCAGTTGTACTAACAGCTGTGCTCTCAGTTGTTGTGGCTGGTGTAGTTGTTTCAGTTGTACTAACAGTTGTGCTCTCAGTTGTTGTGGCTGGTGTAGTTGTTTCAGTTGTGCTCTCAGTTATTGTGGCTGGTGTAGTTGTTTCAGTTGTGCTCTCAGTTGTTGTGGCTGGTGTAGTTGTTTCAGTTGTACTAACAGTTGTGCTCTCAGTTGTTGTGGCTGGTGTAGTTGTTGCAGTTGTGCTCTCAGTTGTTGTTGTTTCAGTTGTGCTCTCAGTTGTTGTGGCTGGTGTAGTTGTTTCAGTTGTGCTCTCAGTTGTTGTGGCTGGTGTAGTTGTTTCAGTTGTACTAACAGTTGTGCTCTCAGTTGTTGTGGCTGGTGTAGTTGTTTCAGTTGTGCTCTCAGTTGTTGTGGCTGGTGTAGTTGTTTCAGTTGTGCTCTCAGTTGTTGTAGCTGGTGTAGTTGTTGCAGTTGTGCTCTCAGTTGTTGTGGCTGGTGTAGTTGTTTCAGTTGTACTAACAGTTGTGCCCTCAGTTGTTGTGGCTGGTGTAGTTGTTTCAGTTGTACTAACAGTTGTGCTCTCAGTTGTTGTGGCTGGTGTAGTTGTTTCAGTTGTACTAACAGTTGTGCTCTCAGTTGTTGTGGCTGGTGTAGTTGTTTCAGTTGTACTAACAGTTGTGCTCTCAGTTGTTGTGGCTGGTGTAGTTGTTTCAGTTTTGCTCTCAGTTGTTGTGGCTGGTGTAGTTGTTTCAGTTGTGCTCTCAGTTGTTGTGGCTGGTGTAGTTGTTTCAGTTGTACTAACAGCTGTGCTCTCAGTTGTTGTGGCTGGTGTAGTTGTTTCAGTTGTACTAACAGTTGTGCTCTCAGTTGTTGTGGCTGGTGTAGTTGTTTCAGTTGTGCTCTCAGTTATTGTGGCTGGTGTAGTTGTTTCAGTTGTGCTCTCAGTTGTTGTGGCTGGTGTAGTTGTTTCAGTTGTACTAACAGTTGTGCTCTCAGTTGTTGTGGCTGGTGTAGTTGTTGCAGTTGTGCTCTCAGTTGTTGTGGCTGGTGTAGTTGTTTCAGTTGTGCTCTCAGTTGTTGTGGCTGGTGTAGTTGTTTCAGTTGTACTAACAGTTGTGCTCTCAGTTGTTGTGGCTGGTGTAGTTGTTTCAGTTGTGCTCTCAGTTGTTGTGGCTGGTGTAGTTGTTTCAGTTGTGCTCTCAGTTGTTGTAGCTGGTGTAGTTGTTGCAGTTGTGCTCTCAGTTGTTGTGGCTGGTGTAGTTGTTTCAGTTGTACTAACAGTTGTGCCCTCAGTTGTTGTGGCTGGTGTAGTTGTTTCAGTTGTACTAACAGTTGTGCTCTCAGTTGTTGTGGCTGGTGTAGTTGTTTCAGTTGTGCTCTCAGTTATTGTGGCTGGTGTAGTTGTTTCAGTTGTGCTCTCAGTTGTTGTGGCTGGTGTAGTTGTTTCAGTTGTACTAACAGTTGTGCTCTCAGTTGTTGTGGCTGGTGTAGTTGTTTCAGTTGTGCTCTCAGTTGTTGTGGCTGGTGTAGTTGTTTCAGTTGTGCTCTCAGTTGTTGTGGCTGGTGTAGCTGTTTCAGTTGTGCTCTCAGTTGTTGTGGCTGGTGTAGTTGTTTCAGTTGTACTAACAGTTGTGCTCTCAGTTGTTGTGGCTGGTGTAGTTGTTTCAGTTGTGCTCTCAGTTGTTGTGGCTGGTGTAGTTGTTTCAGTTGTGCTTTCAGTTGTTGAGGCTGATGTAGTTGTTTCAGTTGTACTAACAGTTGTGCTCTCAGTTGTCGTGGCTGGTGTAGTTGTTTCAGTTGTGCTCTCAGTTGTGGTTGGTGTAGTTGTTTCAGTTGGGCTCTCAGTTGTTGTGGCTGGTGTAGTTGTTGCAGTTGTGCTCTCAGTTGTTGTGGCTGGTGTTGTTGTTTCAGTTGTGCTCTCAGTTGTTGTGGCTGGTGTAGTTGTTGCAGTTGTGCTCTTAGTTGATGTGGCTGGTGTTGTTTCAGTTGTGCTCTCAGTTGTTGTGGCTGGTGTAGTTGTTTCATTTGTACTAACAGTTGTGCTCTCAGTTGTTGTGGCTGGTGTAGTTGTTTCAGTTGTGCTTTCAGTTGTACTAACAGTTGTGCTCTCAGTTGTTGTGGCTGGTGTAGTTGTTTCAGTTGTGCTTTCAGTTGTTGTTGCTGGTGTAGTTGTTTCAGTTGTACTAACAGTTGTGCTCTCAGTTTTTGTGGCTGGTGTAGTTGTTTCAGTTGTACTAACAGTTGTGCTCTCAGTTGTTGTGGCTGGTGTAGTTGTTGCAGTTGTGCTCTCAGTTGTTGTGGCTGGTGTTGTTGTTTCAGTTGTGCTCTCAGTTGTTGTGGCTGGTGTAGTTGTTTCAGTTGTACTAACAGTTTTGCTCTCAGTTGTTGTGGCTGGTGTAGTTGTTTCAGTTGTGCTCTCAGTTGTTGTGTCTGGTGTAGTTGTTTCAGTTGTACTAACAGTTGTGCTCTCAGTTGTTGTGGCTGGTGTAGTTGTTTCAGTTGTGCTCTCAGTTGTTGTGGCTGGTGTAGTTGTTGCAGTTGTGCTCTCAGTTGTTGTGGCTGGTGTAGTTGTTTCAGTTGTACTAACAATTGTGCTCTCAGTTGTTGTGGCTGGTGTAGTTGTCTCAGTTGTACTAACAGTTGTGCTCTCAGTTGTTGTGGCTGGTGTAGTTGTTTCAGTTGTGCTCTCAGTTGTTGTGGCTGGTGTAGTTGTTTCAGTTGTGCTTTCAGTTGTTGTGGCTGATGTAGTTGTTTCAGTTGTACTAACAGTTGTGCTCTCAGTTGTCGTGGCTGGTGTAGTTGTTTCAGTTGTACTCTCAGTTGTTGTGGCTGGTGTAGTTGTTTCAGTTGTGCTCTCAGTTGTTGTGGCTGGTGTAGTTGTTTCAGTTGTGCTTTCAGTTGTTGAGGCTGATGTAGTTGTTTCAGTTGTACTAACAGTTGTGCTCTCAGTTGTCGTGGCTGGTGTAGTTGTTTCAGTTGTGCTCTCAGTTGTTGTGGTTGGTGTAGTTGTTTCAGTTGGGCTCTGAGTTGTTGTGGGTGGTGTAGTTGTTTCAGTTGTGCTCTCAGTTGTTGTGGCTGGTGTAGTTGTTTCAGTTGTGCTCTCAGTTGTTGTGGCTGGTGTAGTTGTTTCAGTTGTGCTCTCAGTTGTTGTGGCTGGTGTAGTTGTTTCAGTTGTGCTTTCAGTTGTTGAGGCTGATGTAGTTGTTTCAGTTGTACTAACAGTTGTGCTCTCAGTTGTCGTGGCTGGTGTAGTTGTTTCAGTTGTGCTCTCAGTTGTTGTGGTTGGTGTAGTTGTTTCAGTTGGGCTTTCAGTTGTTGTGGCTGGTGTAGTTGTTGCAGTTGTGCTCTCAGTTGTTGTGGCTGGTGTTGTTGTTTCAGTTGTGCTCTCAGTTGTTGTGGCTGGTGTAGTTGTTGCAGTTGTGCTCTCAGTTGTTGTGGCTGGTGTAGTTGTTTCAGTTGTGCTCTCAGTTGTTGTGGCTGGTGTAGTTGTTTCAGTTGTACTAACAGTTGTGCTCTCAGTTGTTGTGGCTGGTGTAGTTGTTTCAGTTGTGCTCTCAGTTGTTGTGGCTGGTGTAGTTGTTTCAGTTGTGCTCTCAGTTGTTGTAGCTGGTGTAGTTGTTGCAGTTGTGCTCTCAGTTGTTGTGGCTGGTGTAGTTGTTTCAGTTGTACTAACAGTTGTGCCCTCAGTTGTTGTGGCTGGTGTAGTTGTTTCAGTTGTACTAACAGTTGTGCTCTCAGTTGTTGTGGCTGGTGTAGTTGTTTCAGTTGTACTAACAGTTGTGCTCTCAGTTGTTGTGGCTGGTGTAGTTGTTTCAGTTGTACTAACAGTTGTGCTCTCAGTTGTTGTGGCTGGTGTAGTTGTTTCAGTTTTGCTCTCAGTTGTTGTGGCTGGTGTAGTTGTTTCAGTTGTGCTCTCAGTTGTTGTGGCTGGTGTAGTTGTTTCAGTTGTACTAACAGCTGTGCTCTCAGTTGTTGTGGCTGGTGTAGTTGTTTCAGTTGTACTAACAGTTGTGCTCTCAGTTGTTGTGGCTGGTGTAGTTGTTTCAGTTGTGCTCTCAGTTATTGTGGCTGGTGTAGTTGTTTCAGTTGTGCTCTCAGTTGTTGTGGCTGGTGTAGTTGTTTCAGTTGTACTAACAGTTGTGCTCTCAGTTGTTGTGGCTGGTGTAGTTGTTGCAGTTGTGCTCTCAGTTGTTGTGGCTGGTGTAGTTGTTTCAGTTGTGCTCTCAGTTGTTGTGGCTGGTGTAGTTGTTTCAGTTGTACTAACAGTTGTGCTCTCAGTTGTTGTGGCTGGTGTAGTTGTTTCAGTTGTGCTCTCAGTTGTTGTGGCTGGTGTAGTTGTTTCAGTTGTGCTCTCAGTTGTTGTAGCTGGTGTAGTTGTTGCAGTTGTGCTCTCAGTTGTTGTGGCTGGTGTAGTTGTTTCAGTTGTACTAACAGTTGTGCCCTCAGTTGTTGTGGCTGGTGTAGTTGTTTCAGTTGTACTAACAGTTGTGCTCTCAGTTGTTGTGGCTGGTGTAGTTGTTTCAGTTGTGCTCTCAGTTATTGTGGCTGGTGTAGTTGTTTCAGTTGTGCTCTCAGTTGTTGTGGCTGGTGTAGTTGTTTCAGTTGTACTAACAGTTGTGCTCTCAGTTGTTGTGGCTGGTGTAGTTGTTTCAGTTGTGCTCTCAGTTGTTGTGGCTGGTGTAGTTGTTTCAGTTGTGCTCTCAGTTGTTGTGGCTGGTGTAGCTGTTTCAGTTGTGCTCTCAGTTGTTGTGGCTGGTGTAGTTGTTTCAGTTGTACTAACAGTTGTGCTCTCAGTTGTTGTGGCTGGTGTAGTTGTTTCAGTTGTGCTCTCAGTTGTTGTGGCTGGTGTAGTTGTTTCAGTTGTGCTTTCAGTTGTTGAGGCTGATGTAGTTGTTTCAGTTGTACTAACAGTTGTGCTCTCAGTTGTCGTGGCTGGTGTAGTTGTTTCAGTTGTGCTCTCAGTTGTGGTTGGTGTAGTTGTTTCAGTTGGGCTCTCAGTTGTTGTGGCTGGTGTAGTTGTTGCAGTTGTGCTCTCAGTTGTTGTGGCTGGTGTTGTTGTTTCAGTTGTGCTCTCAGTTGTTGTGGCTGGTGTAGTTGTTGCAGTTGTGCTCTTAGTTGATGTGGCTGGTGTTGTTTCAGTTGTGCTCTCAGTTGTTGTGGCTGGTGTAGTTGTTTCATTTGTACTAACAGTTGTGCTCTCAGTTGTTGTGGCTGGTGTAGTTGTTTCAGTTGTGCTTTCAGTTGTACTAACAGTTGTGCTCTCAGTTGTTGTGGCTGGTGTAGTTGTTTCAGTTGTGCTTTCAGTTGTTGTTGCTGGTGTAGTTGTTTCAGTTGTACTAACAGTTGTGCTCTCAGTTTTTGTGGCTGGTGTAGTTGTTTCAGTTGTACTAACAGTTGTGCTCTCAGTTGTTGTGGCTGGTGTAGTTGTTGCAGTTGTGCTCTCAGTTGTTGTGGCTGGTGTTGTTGTTTCAGTTGTGCTCTCAGTTGTTGTGGCTGGTGTAGTTGTTTCAGTTGTACTAACAGTTTTGCTCTCAGTTGTTGTGGCTGGTGTAGTTGTTTCAGTTGTGCTCTCAGTTGTTGTGTCTGGTGTAGTTGTTTCAGTTGTACTAACAGTTGTGCTCTCAGTTGTTGTGGCTGGTGTAGTTGTTTCAGTTGTGCTCTCAGTTGTTGTGGCTGGTGTAGTTGTTGCAGTTGTGCTCTCAGTTGTTGTGGCTGGTGTAGTTGTTTCAGTTGTACTAACAATTGTGCTCTCAGTTGTTGTGGCTGGTGTAGTTGTCTCAGTTGTACTAACAGTTGTGCTCTCAGTTGTTGTGGCTGGTGTAGTTGTTTCAGTTGTGCTCTCAGTTGTTGTGGCTGGTGTAGTTGTTTCAGTTGTGCTTTCAGTTGTTGTGGCTGATGTAGTTGTTTCAGTTGTACTAACAGTTGTGCTCTCAGTTGTCGTGGCTGGTGTAGTTGTTTCAGTTGTACTCTCAGTTGTTGTGGCTGGTGTAGTTGTTTCAGTTGTGCTCTCAGTTGTTGTGGCTGGTGTAGTTGTTTCAGTTGTGCTTTCAGTTGTTGAGGCTGATGTAGTTGTTTCAGTTGTACTAACAGTTGTGCTCTCAGTTGTCGTGGCTGGTGTAGTTGTTTCAGTTGTGCTCTCAGTTGTTGTGGTTGGTGTAGTTGTTTCAGTTGGGCTCTGAGTTGTTGTGGGTGGTGTAGTTGTTTCAGTTGTGCTCTCAGTTGTTGTGGCTGGTGTAGTTGTTTCAGTTGTGCTCTCAGTTGTTGTGGCTGGTGTAGTTGTTTCAGTTGTGCTCTCAGTTGTTGTGGCTGGTGTAGTTGTTTCAGTTGTGCTTTCAGTTGTTGAGGCTGATGTAGTTGTTTCAGTTGTACTAACAGTTGTGCTCTCAGTTGTCGTGGCTGGTGTAGTTGTTTCAGTTGTGCTCTCAGTTGTTGTGGTTGGTGTAGTTGTTTCAGTTGGGCTTTCAGTTGTTGTGGCTGGTGTAGTTGTTGCAGTTGTGCTCTCAGTTGTTGTGGCTGGTGTTGTTGTTTCAGTTGTGCTCTCAGTTGTTGTGGCTGGTGTAGTTGTTGCAGTTGTGCTCTCAGTTGATGTGGCTGGTGTTGTTGTTTCAGTTGTGCTCTCAGTTGTTGTGGCTGGTGTAGTTGTTTCAGTTGTACTAACAGTTGTGCTCTCAGTTGTTGTGGCTGCTGTAGTTGTTTCAGTTGTACTAACAGTTGTGCTCTCAGTTGTTGTGGCTGGTGTAGTTGTTTCAGTTGTGCTTTCAGTTGTTGTTGCTGGTGTAGTTGTTTCAGTTGTACTAACAGTTGTGCTCTCAGATTTTGTGGCTGGTGTAGTTGTTTCAGTTGTACTAACAGTTGTGCTCTCAGTTGTTGTGGCTGGTGTAGTTGTTTCAGTTGTACTAACAGTTGTGCTCTCAGTTTTTGTGGCTGGTGTAGTTGTTTCAGTTGTGCTCTCAGTTGTTGTGGCTGGTGTAGTTGTTTCAGTTGTGCTCTCAGTTGTTGTGGCTGGTGTAGTTGTTGCAGTTGTGCTCTCAGTTGTTGTGGCTGCTGTAGTTGTTTCAGTTGTACTAACAATTGTACTCTCAGTTGTTGTGGCTGGTGTAGTTGTTTCAGTTGTACTAACAGTTGTGCTCTCAGTTGTTGTGGCTGGTGTAGTTGTTTCAGTTGTGCTCTCAGTTGTCGTGGCTGATGTAGTTGTTTCAGTTGTGCTTTCAGTTGTTGAGGCTGATGTAGTTGTTTCAGTTGTACTAACAGTTGTGCTCTCAGTTGTCGTGGCTTGTGTAGCTGTTTCAGTTGTACTCTCAGTTGTTGTGGCTGGTGTAGTTGTTTCAGTTGTGCTCTCAGTTGTTGTGGCTGGTGTAGTTGTTTCAGTTGTGCTCTCAGTTGTTGAGGCTGATGTAGTTGTTTCAGTTGTACTAACAGTTGTGCTCTCAGTTGTCGTGGCTGGTGTAGTTGTTTCAGTTGTGCTCTCAGTTGTTGTGGTTCGTGTAGTTGTTTCAGTTGGGCTCTCAGTTGTTGTGGCTGGTGTAGTTGTTTCAGTTGTGCTCTCAGTTATTGTGGCTGGTGTAGTTGTTTCAGTTGTGCTCTCAGTTTTTGTGGCTGGTGTAGTTGTTTCAGTTGTGCTTTCAGTTGTTGAGGCTGATGTAGTTGTTTCAGTTGTGCTTTCAGTTGTTGAGGCTGATGTAGTTGTTTCAGTTGTACTAACAGTTGTGCTCTCAGTTGTTGTGGCTGGTGTAGTTGTTTCAGTTGTGCTTTCAGTTGTTGTTGCTGGTGTAGTTGTTTCAGTTGTACTAACAGTTGTGCTCTCAGATTTTGTGGCTGGTGTAGTTGTTTCAGTTGTACTAACAGTTGTGCTCTCAGTTGTTGTGGCTGGTGTAGTTGTTTCAGTTGTACTAACAGTTGTGCTCTCAGTTTTTGTGGCTGGTGTAGTTGTTTCAGTTGTGCTCTCAGTTGTTGTGGCTGGTGTAGTTGTTTCAGTTGTGCTCTCAGTTGTTGTGGCTGGTGTAGTTGTTGCAGTTGTGCTCTCAGTTGTTGTGGCTGCTGTAGTTGTTTCAGTTGTACTAACAATTGTACTCTCAGTTGTTGTGGCTGGTGTAGTTGTTTCAGTTGTACTAACAGTTGTGCTCTCAGTTGTTGTGGCTGGTGTAGTTGTTTCAGTTGTGCTCTCAGTTGTCGTGGCTGATGTAGTTGTTTCAGTTGTGCTTTCAGTTGTTGAGGCTGATGTAGTTGTTTCAGTTGTACTAACAGTTGTGCTCTCAGTTGTCGTGGCTTGTGTAGCTGTTTCAGTTGTACTCTCAGTTGTTGTGGCTGGTGTAGTTGTTTCAGTTGTGCTCTCAGTTGTTGTGGCTGGTGTAGTTGTTTCAGTTGTGCTCTCAGTTGTTGAGGCTGATGTAGTTGTTTCAGTTGTACTAACAGTTGTGCTCTCAGTTGTCGTGGCTGGTGTAGTTGTTTCAGTTGTGCTCTCAGTTGTTGTGGTTTGTGTAGTTGTTTCAGTTGGGCTCTCAGTTGTTGTGGCTGGTGTAGTTGTTTCAGTTGTGCTCTCAGTTATTGTGGCTGGTGTAGTTGTTTCAGTTGTGCTCTCAGTTTTTGTGGCTGGTGTAGTTGTTTCAGTTGTGCTTTCAGTTGTTGAGGCTGATGTAGTTGTTTCAGTTGTGCTTTCAGTTGTTGAGGCTGATGTAGTTGTTTCAGTTGTACTAACAGTTGTGCTCTCAGTTGTTGTGGCTGGTGTAGTTGTTTCAGTTGTGCTCTCAGTTGTTGTGGCTGGTGTAGTTGTTTCAGTTGTACTAACAGTTGTGCTCTCAGTTGTTGTGGCTGGTGTAGTTGTTTCAGTTGTGCTCTCAGTTGTTGTGGCTGGTGTAGTTGTTTCAGTTGTGCTCTCAGTTGTTGTGGCTGGTGTAGTTGTTGCAGTTGTGCTCTCAGTTGTTGTGGCTGGTGTAGTTGTTTCAGTTGTACTAACAGTTGTGCTCTCAGTTGTTGTGGCTGGTGTAGTTGTTTCAGTTGTACTAACAGTTGTGCTCTCAGTTGTTGTGGCTGGTGTAGTTGTTTCAGTTGTGCTCTCAGTTATTGTGGCTGCTGTAGTTGTTTCAGTTGTGCTCTCAGTTGTTGTGGCTGGTGTAGTTGTTTCAGTTGTGCTTTCAGTTGTTGAGGCTGATGTAGTTGTTTCAGTTGTACTAACAGTTGTTGTGGTTGGTGTAGTTGTTGCAGTTGTGCTCTCAGTTGTTGTGGCTGGTGTTGTTGTTTCCGTTCTGCTCTCAGTTGTTGTGGCTGGTGTAGTTGTTTCAGATGTACTAACAGTTGTGCTCTCAGTTGTTGTGGCTGCTGTAGTTGTTTCAGTTGTGCTCTCAGTTGTTGTGGCTGGTGTAGTTGTTGCAGTTGTGCTCTCAGTTGCTGTGGCTGGTGTAGTTGTTTCAGCTGTACTAACAGTTGTGCTCTCAGTTGTTGTGGTTGGTGTAGTTGTTTCAGTTGTACTAACAGTTGTGCTCTCAGTTGTTGTGGCTGGTGTAGTTGTTTCAGTTGTGCTTTCAGTTGTTGTTTGTGGTGTAGTTGTTTCAGTTGTACTAACAGTTGTGCTCTCAGTTGTTGTGGCTGGTGTAGTTGTTTCAGTTGTACTAACAGTTGTGCTCTCAGTTGTTGTGGCTGGTGTAGTTGTTGCAGTTGTGCTCTCGGTTGTTGTGGCTGGTGTTGTTGTTTCAGTTGTGCTCTCAGTTGTTGTGGCTGGTGTAGTTGTTGCAGTTGTGCTCTCAGTTGTTGTGGCTGGTGTAGTTGTTTCAGTTGTACTAACAATTGTGCTCTCAGTTGTTGTGGCTGGTGTAGTTGTTTCAGTTGTACTAACAGTTGTGCTCTCAGTTGTTGTGGCTGGTGTAGTTGTTTCAGTTGTGCTCTCAGTTATTGTGGCTGGTGTAGTTGTTTCAGTTGTGCTCTCAGTTGTTGTGGATGGTGTAGTTGTTTCAGTTGTACTAACAGTTGTGCTCTCAGTTGTTGTGGCTGGTGTAGTTGTTTCAGTTGTGCTCTCAGTTGTTGTGGCTGGTGTAGTTGTTTCAGTTGTGCTCTCAGTTGTTGTGGCTGGTGTAGTTGTTTCAGTTGTGCTTTCAGTTGTTGAGGCTGATGTAGTTGTTTCAGTTGTTCTAACAGTTGTGCTCTCAGTTGTCGTGGCTGGTGTAGTTGTTTCAGTTGTGCTCTCAGTTGTTGTGGTTGGTGTAGTTGTTTCAGTTGGGCTCTCAGTTGTTGTGGCTGGTGTAGTTGTTTCAGTTGTGCTCTCAGTTGTTGTAGCTGGTGTAGTTGTTTCAGTTGTGCTTTCAGTTGTTGTGGCTGGTGTAGTTGTTTCAGTTTTGCTTTCAGTTGTTGAGGCTGATGTAGTTGTTTCAGTTGTACTAACAGTTGTGCTCTCAGTTGTCGTGGCTGGTGTAGTTTTTTCAGTTGTGCTCTCAGTTGTTGTGGTTGGTGTAGTTGTTTCAGTTGGGCTCTCAGTTGTTGTGGCTGGTGTAGTTGTTTCAGTTGTGCTCTCAGTTGTTGTGGCTGGTGTAGTTGTTTCAGTTGTGCTCTCAGTTTTTGTGGCTGGTGTAGTTGTTTCAGTTGTGCTTTCAGTTGTTGAGGCTGATGTAGTTGTTTCAGTTGTGCTTTCAGTTGTTGAGGCTGATGTAGTTGTTTCAGTTGTACTAACAGTTGTTGTGGCTGGTGTAGTTGTTTCAGTTGTGCTCTCAGTTGTCGTGGCTGGTGTAGTTGTTTCAGTTGTGCTCTCAGTTGTTGTGGTTGGTGTAGTTGTTTCAGTTGTGCTCTCAGTTGTTGTGGCTGGTGTAGTTGTTTCAGTTGTGCTCTCAGTTGTTGTGGCTGGTGTAGTTGTTTCAGTTGTGCTCTCAGTTTTTGTGGCTGGTGTAGTTGTTTCAGTTGTGCTTTCAGTTGTTGTGGCTGGCGTAGTTGTTGCAGTTGTGCTCTCAGTTGTTGTGGCTGGTGTTGTTGTTTCAGTTGTGCTCTCAGTTCTTGTGGCTGGTGTAGTTGTTTCAGATGTACTAACAGTTGTGCTCTCAGTTGTTGTGGCTGGTGTAGTTGTATCAGCTGTACTAACAGTTGTGCTCTCAGTTGTTGTGGCTGGTGTAGTTGTTTCAGTTGTACTAACAGTTGTGCTCTCAGTTGTTGTGGCTGGTGTAGTTGTTTCAGTTGTGCTTTCAGTTGTTGTTGCTGGTGTAGTTGTTTTAGTTGTACTAACAGTTGTGCTCTCAGTTGTTGTGGCTGGTGTAGTTGTTTCAGTTGTACTAACAGTTGTGCTCTCAGTTGTTGTGGCTGGTGTAGTTGTTGCAGTTGTGCTCTCAGTTGTTGTGGCTGGTGTTGTTGTTTCAGTTGTGCTCTCAGTTGTTGTGGCTGGTGTAGTTGTTTCAGTTGTGCTCTCAGTTGTTGTGGCTGGTGTAGTTGTTTCAGTTGTACTAACAGTTGTGCTCTCAGTTGTTGTGGCTGGTGTAGTTGTTTCAGTTGTGCTCTCAGTTGTTGTGGCTGGTGTAGTTGTTTCAGTTGTGCTCTCAGTTGTTGTGGCTGGTGTAGTTGTTGCAGTTGTGCTCTCAGTTGTTGTGGCTGGTGTAGTTGTTGCAGTTGTACTAACAGTTGTGCTCTCAGTTGTTGTGGCTGGTGTAGTTGTTGCAGTTGTACTAACAGTTGTGCTCTCAGTTGTTGTGGCTGGTGTAGTTGTTTCAGTTGTGCTCTCAGTTGTTGTGGCTGGTGTAGTTGTTTCAGTTGTGCTCTCAGTTGTTGTGGCTGGTGTAGTTGTTTCAGTTGTGCTTTCAGTTGTTGAGGCTGATGTAGTTGTTTTAGCTGTACTAACAGTTGTGCTCTCAGTTGTTGTGGCTGGTGTAGTTGTTGCAGTTGTGCTCTCAGTTGTTGTGGCTGTTGTTGTTGTTTCAGTTGTGCTCTCAGTTGTTGTGGCTGGTGTAGTTGTTTCAGTTGTGCTCTCAGTTGTTGTGGCTGGTGTAGTTGTTTCAGTTGTACTAATAGTTGTGCTCTCAGTTGTTGTGGCTGGTGTAGTTGTTTCAGTTGTGCTCTCAGTTGTTGTGGCTGGTGTAGTTGTTTCAGTTGTGCTCTCAGTTGTTGTGGCTGGTGTAGTTGTTGCAGTTGTGCTCTCAGTTGTTGTGGCTGGTGTAGTTGTTTCAGTTGTACTAACAGTTGTGCCCTCAGTTGTTGTGGCTGGTGTGGTTGTTTCAGTTGTACTAACAGTTGTGCTCTCAGTTGTTGTGGCTGGTGTAGTTGTTTCAGTTGTACTCTCAGTTGCTGTGGCTGGTGTAGTTGTTTCAGTTGTGCTCTCAGTTGTTGTGGCTGGTGTAGTTGTTTCAGTTGTACTAACAGTTGTGCTCTCAGTTTTTGTGGCTGGTGTAGTTGTTTCAGTTGTGCTCTCAGTTGTTGTGGCTGGAGTAGTTGTTTCAGTTGTGCTCTCAGTTGTTGTGGTTAGTGTAGTTGTTTCAGTTGTTGTGGCCGGTGTAGTTGTTTCAGTTGTACTAACAGTTGTGCTATCTGTTGTTGTGGTTGGTGTAATTGTTTCAGTTGTACTAACAGTTGTGCTCTCAGTTGTTGTGTCTGGTGTAGTTGTTTCAGTTGTACTAACAGCTGTGCTCTTAGTTGTTGTGGCTGGTGTAGTTGTTTCAGTTGTACTAACAGTTGTGCTCTCAGTTGTTGTGGCTAATGATGATTCTGTTAGTGCTGGTGTTGTTATTTTAGCTGTAGTAACAGTTGTGGAGGGCTCCGTTTCTGTTACACTAGTGGTGGATGTTTCATCTGCATTTGCTTGAGTAATATAGATTTCCACTGTACCTACTAAAATGATAGAAAATGATTACTTTTTAAATGGAACTTCATGTGAATGATCACAAAAAATATTGAACTTAAAAGTCAGTTTCTGACCAGTGTTAAGTAATTCACTAAACATAAGCTAAAACTATTAGGTTTAAATTGTTAAGACAGAACAGGGTGAGTAAATCATGAGCTATTTTTCATTTTTGGGTGAACTAACTGTCACAGGGTGTTTTGGTTATGTTTCATGTGTTTAAGTTTGCCATATTCACTGTCATGTCTTGTCATGCACTTCCTGGTCTTGTCATGTGATCCTGTCATGTGCTCCTTTGTCTTGTGTACTGTGTCATGTCATTGGTTTATTGGTTAATCATTGTTCACAGGTGTGTCTCGTCTTGTCCTTAGTCCATTTGTATTTAAGCCCTCATGTTTGCTGTGTGTCTTTGTTGAGTATTGTTTTATGTAAACCATTGTTGGTGAGTCTTTGATCATGCCATGCCATGCCATGCCATGCCATGCCATGCCATGCCATGCCATGCCATGCCATTGTTTTTGTTCTTGTTCAAGTCTGTTTTATGTTTTGCATTTTAAGTTTAAGTTAATAAACTGCACTTGGGTTCAGCAAACTTGCCTTTCAGTGGACTAAATGTTACACTAACCCTTTAAGCAGACAGTTTTATTAATACTCTAATGAGAGTTAGTTGAGGTTGCAAGTAATACTTGCAAAGTTACTTATTGTCAACAGACTGTTCAGAAGGGACCATTAAAATAAAGTGTTACTAAAATGTTATAACTGTCTAACTATGAATCTGTGTGTATTTTTTTTTTTTTTTTTTACAGGGTGTCCACAAGCTGTATATATAGATGAGAATCAGCCACAAGGTGGCGTTATAATATTTAAAATCTCAAGAACACTACAGGCTAATCTCTAAAGTCTTCTTGTTTATTAATTTTTAAATGTGTCTAAAATAGATTTTCACCCAAAAATATATACAAACTTTTCATCCAATTTAAATTTGTTCAAAATTTTTCTAAATTAATAAATTTAAATTTGTTTATAATCTACACTCTACAAAGTCATTTAGCAGATTTTTTTTCTTTCAAATAAAATGTCTGTACACTGTGACCACTATATCAAACATTCACAAAACATGGTTTACATTGACACCGGGACAATTATTACATTATCACATGCAAAGTATTACATTTCAGATGATAGAGGGCGCTATAAGTTAAGAATATCTTCATAAATGTTCAACTCTATCCTTAGTATCTCCTGACTTCAGTTTTTGAAGTGAGAAAAACAAAAACCCACGAAAATATTAAAATATTTGTTTTTAATTAAATAATAATGATTCACTTACAGATAAAAATCCATATTATAATAAAAGCTCTCCTCTCCATCTTGGAAATGGTCAAGTGGTGAAGTAGAGTCTGCAAAGTAAGCAATATATCACTGAAGATTTTATACAATTTCCATTAACAAAGATATGTTGGTGGAAAACAGCACAAAAATGTAAAAACATCACTGCAACCTATAGAGAAACAACCGCTGTCTGTTTATACAACTGTCTGTTTTCTACTAGAATAAACCTAAATTATAAACAGTATTTTAATTTTGTAACAATTTACCAAAATTTTACACAGCATGAGAAATAATAGTAAAGTATCTGTTACAGTTTTTCTCAATTGATTTGACACATTTCTCCAAATGAATGTAGTTGCTCTCAAAACAATTAACACAGCAAACTGAACACCCTTATGTTGCCAAAACAGATCAGTATTCACTGCATAATGAAGCACTGCAGTTTAATGCATTTATCAAATAATAAATACTAACATCAAAACTACAAGTGTGTTCTCTGTTGATTTGATAACAAATTCAGATGTAGATACACAAATACAGGAATGAAAATACATGTTTTTCGTGTCCCCAAGACAGTGTGGATTGCAGCACTTGTTGTCCAGGGACATTGACTGTGGCACAATGTTTATATTGGGCTGAACTCTCTGTCCAGCTTCCCTCAAGGAAAGACCATAATTTATGACATGGTCAATTAGGTTGGCTCTGATTTTATTACCTAAATCCTCAACTCTTCTTGCTCCATCCTATTCCTTTCCCCTCATCTCTTTCTACCTCTTCCACTGTTCCTCTCCCTCTCAATATTACCCTTCCTCTCCAAAACCTCTCACTCTTACACCTCATCCTTTTCCCATTCTTCTTTTTTTTTCTTTTCACCTTTTTTAGTTTTTGTAATTGCGATAGCGCTGTAAACAATTCGGAAATTTGTATTTCCTGTGTTGTGTGTATTACTAACTCTGCAGATATTTATTTGGGGCTAATTGAGAACATTACAAGTGCAACTGAGAATTTAACAAATAACAGAGTTTTGCTTGTTGTGATTGGAAAAACCGTGCACAAATGATTGTGATTTTTGTAAAACCAATAAAAATAGCTGCAATTGGTTTTTCCTGATATATTAAAATTTTGGTTGGATGTATGAACTACTTTGAAAACATTTGAGAATTTTGTGCACAGTGTTTTGAGAAAACGATGCCTATGATTTGAAGTTCGAATGAAAAGAAGGAAAATTTACAACCTGTTTAGGACAATTACAAAGTGTTCAGATTACTGTGTTAACTGTTTTGAGAACAGTGACCTGAGTTAGGAGAAATGTGTCAAATCGATTGAGGAAAAACTGTAAAAGTGTTACAGAGTTTTAAAAAAACAAATCAAGACCATATGTAAAATGAAGAAATTCATCTTGAGCACCTTACAAAATACATTTAGTTACAGGACATTCTAAACACCTCTAGTTTAATCAACTTTATTGAAAAACTCACAGACTGCAGCAAATCTAGACAATTAATGTTTTAAGTGTTATCCTTTTAGCTTATTTCTAATTATAGAAATTTAGTGTGAAATGTAGTATTTTCCCGCTTTCTTCTTAACGCATAATAATAATATCTTTAATAAAATATAAAAATGCCCTTACCAATCCTTGAGCAAATATACTGAACACCGAACTGTAAATTGTTAATCCACTGTTGCCTCAAGTGCAAGTTATGCTGTGCTCAAGCTTTAGACTTGCCTGTCAATACTGCCTTTTAAATAGAATGTGATGACGTCCGGACAGTTTTTTTTCTTTATTGATCTGCATAAATAAGCAATGGAATGCTTCTTGGCAAAGGCTATGATTTAAAAAAAAAAAAAAAAAAAAAATTATTTGGATCATTGTATCTGTGAACAGTGTGTATTGTTTCCACACCAGTTTATTCCAGCTGTGATGATGATTCTAAAGAACAAATGCCATGTTTATAAATAGAAGCTGTTAAGCAACTTGAAAAGCCCTGTCTCCAAAAGGTTGATGATTACATTCTAAATGCAACAATATTATATTATATGGATTTTTATAGTCCTTATGTTGTGTTAAGCAAACTTGAGATTACTACTGTCTACTACTAGAGTCTTTTTTGGACTTGCTGCGGTTGTTTTTGTTGACATTTTTTTGTGATATCAAAAGCTTTTCTTCCTACTTGATGTTTGCTGATTATCATTATTATTGAGACATAAAGATTATAGTTTTTTTTATCTAGTTGTAACTAAAAAGAACTCAAAAATGTGTAAAAATTGACAAAAGACATTGATTAACATTAAAAATGAGACTGAAGTACATTTTCCATTTATGATCTTGGCAATATTATATATGGACATTAAAAAACAAAAATAAAATAGGTGATAAATAATGATTTAGATCGTGTTGGTAAGTACTCCGTTTATCCTTAAATTATCTTTACAACACCGGTACTTCTTACAGCGCACATGCAGTTGAGTTCCCTTTCAGTCAGTACACTACGAGTTACGTCAGTTACTGACGGAATGGGGGTTTCGCTTAGAAGCCAATCGCCTTTGAGCTCTACAAAACGAGCCAATGGCATGAAAATGCCATGGGTCTGCGGAATTTGCATGCCGCAACCCCGCCCCACGGCGTGGGTATAAAGGGCGTTGCGTGGCAATCTCGCATTATGTTTCTGCTTCAGAGCCGAGTTACTGCCTGAGCGCTTCTCTCTTCAAGACGAGTTTCTCTCCAGAGTGTTGGTGTTACCGCACGTTCCAGCGAGTTCCGCATTCCTGTCTGATCTGTGCAGTGATCTAGCACAGCGTGCGCGTTCTCCCTGGGTGCTTCGGCATTCTGCAGAGTTTTCACTCCTCTCTAAAAGAGCTGCACGTGGCACGTCTTTTTAAAGATGGCTCGCCCGTGCTCCGTTTCTGGGTGCGGTCGGCTGGTGCCTCCGTTCGATGGTCATGATCGCTGTTTGGCGTGCTTGGGCCTCGTGCACGCTGAGTGCGCGTTCATGGATGAGTCATGTTCTCATTGCGGGAGCATGACCATCTCAGTGTTGCGATCGAGACTCCATGATCTCCGTAGTGGGGGGAGAGTCCCCTCTACCACACCCCAATCTACTTCCTCCACTGGAGGGGGTACTTTGTCTGGTGGTCAGGGTGATCTGAGGGATACGGTGTGGAACAACCCGACGAATCTTCCTCGGGCCACACCCCCCTCCTGCACACTGCAACCCGTGGTGTTGCCTGATGAGGGCGCCGGGGCTTCCCGTTCATTTGGCGCACCCGCGGAGGACGCCATGTCGATCGCCGCATCACAAGGTGGGCTGGATTCCTCCGGAGATGACGATTCGGCTGTGTTGCCTCCTTCGGGAGTTCCAGCATTGCCCGAGTCCGATCCGGAACTCACAGCCATGCTTGCCCGGGCAGCCGAGACGATTGGGCTTGCGTGGAACCCTCCGCCATGTCCCGAGCGTTCCCGGCTGGACGATTGGTATCTGGGGGCGGCCCGTGCCGAAGCCTCCCGTCAGCCCCCAGTGCCTTTCTTCCCGGAAGTGCATGAAGAGGTGTCGAAATCGTGGAAGTCTCCCTTGACTTTTCGTGATCGCTCGGCAACCACTTCCGCCTTCATTGCCCTCAATGGCGGCGCGGTGAAAGGGTACACTGGGGTTCCCCCTGTTGAGCGCTCTGTTGCGATGCAACTGTGTCCACAGAGTGCTGCGACATGGCGCGGTGACCCAAAGCACCCGTCCAAAGCCTGTAGATTCACGTCCACGTTGACGGCGAAGACCTACAGAGCTGCGGGCCAGGCCGCGTCCGCCCTGCATGCCATGACTACCCTACAGGTCTATCAGGCCAAGGTGCTCAGGGACATGCACGAGGGCAATGCTGACCCTGCATTAATGCAAGAGTTGCGGACGGCCACCGACCTCGCTCTACGGGCGACGAAGGTGACCGCTCGCTCTCTCGGTCAGGTGATGTCCACTTCGGTGGTCCAGGAGCGACACTTATGGCTCAACCTGGCTGATATAAGAGAATCTGAGCGAACACGTTTCCTCAATTCTCCCATTTCCCAGGGGGGACTATTCGGCGGGGCGGTCCAGGACTTCGCCCAACAGTTCTCGACCGCTCAGAAGCAGATTGAGGCGATTAAACATATTCTGCCCCGGCGGCCAGCTGCTGCCTCCACCCAGCCGCCGGCCCAGAAGCCTCAGTCTGCTCCCCGCCGAGGCCGCCCCCCTGCGACTCCCACCCCTCCTGCCCGGCCCCAGCAGCAGCCTTCACCCGGGCTGAGGCGTGGAGGACGTCGCAGAAAGGCGGCCCTGCCCGTCCCAGCTCCCCAGCCTGCCAAACGGCAGTCTAAGCGGCGGCCCTGAGACGGGCGGCTCGGAGGTGACCTCGGTTCTTTCCCAGGAGATGGTAGCAGGACCACTCCTTCCCCCGGTGGAGGGCCGGGGGAGAATCTTTTGTTTTCCCCTTCCGCCGCTGGCCTCACGGCCGGCGGTACCCTATCAATGGTTAAAGAAAGAACTGACTTTCTTACCTCCGAGCCTCAAGAGGGCGCGGCTGGCAGTGCGCGACGCCCCTTGGCCTCGCCGCTCTCGGCCCCCTCTGTCGCCAGCCCCCTGGCAGACGAGACCCACGTGGAACGCTGGTCCTTCCCTGGTCTCCTCTGTCAGGGCGCGGAATTCGACCCCGCCCACACCCCGGGACGCTCCCATGCCTCCCTTGTCTGGGCCGGTCATTCCGCCTCGCTGCCCCATCGGGGGTACGCCGGTGGTTCGCATGACCCCGCTGGTTCAGTTCTTGGGAGCCTGGCTAGCGCTTCCCAACCTGTCCAGTTGGCTCGCCCGCACTATCCGGTTCGGCTATGCGATTCAGTTCGCTCGGTCTCCTCCCCGCTTTCGGGGAGTCCGCTATACCGTGGTGGGTGGCAATGCCCCTGTCATGCGTGCAGAGGTCGACACCCTACTGGCGAAGGGTGCGATCGAGATCGTCCCTCCAGCCGAGATGAAGTCCGACTTCTACAGCCCTTACTTCATTGTACCCAAGAAAACCGGTGGGTTACGGCCAATCCTGGACCTGCGTGTCTTGAACCGAACCCTGCACAGGCTTCCATTCAAGATGTTGACAGCCAAACGCATTTTCGAGTGCGTTCGTCCCTCGGATTGGTTGCAGCGATCGACCTGAAGGACGCGTACTTTCATGTCTCCATTCTTCCTCGACACAGACCGTTTCTACGGTTTGCCTTCGAGGGGCAGGCATATCAGTACACGGTTCTCCCTTTCGGGCTAGCCCTGTCCCCTCGCGTCTTTACGAAGATTGTCGAGGCAGCCCTTGTGCCGCTCAGGCAACACGGGGTTCGCATCCTGAACTATCTTGACGACTGGCTGATTCTAGGCCACTCTCGGGATCAGGTTTGCGAACACAGGGATCTGGTGCTTCAGCACCTCGCCCGTCTGGGCCTTCGGGTCAACTGGGAAAAGAGCAAACTCTCCCCAGTGCAGAGGATCTCTTTTCTCGGTATGGAAATCGACTCAGTCGCCCTGTTTGCGCAGCTTACGAGCGAGCGCGCGCAGTCTCTGCTGACTTGTCTTCGCCAGTTCGAGGGCAAGAGTGCGGTTCCACTGAAACTTTTTCAGAGGTTCCTGGGGCATATGGCGTCAGCAGCCGCGGTGACCCCGCTTGGTCTGCTCCATATGAGACCGCTTTAGCACTGGCTCTGCGATCGAGTCCCGAGATGGGCATGGCAACACGGCACGCTCCAGGTCGCTAACAGACATTTGTAGAGCTGCAGGCTGGGCGACACCCAACACATTCGCAAGATTTTATCATCTCCGAGTGGAGCCTGTATCCCCTCGTGTACTTGCCCCTACTGGCCAGTAACCGGACAGGCTCAGGTGTCTTCGCTTGCTGCGCCATTCCACTCCACGGACTGGATGCGTGCGCATTTCTTCTCAGGTGAGCTTCCCAGTAAGCCCTGAGCTCCTCCAGCACTGTTGATGTCGTCACCAGAGCGAGTGCCCTCTCGTCCACCCCTCGTGCTCGGCTAGGTGCCTCCGTGTGCATGGTTCCCCCGTTGGGTAACCCCCACATGTGTAATTCCACGGTAAGTCTCTTGTAGCTCGTGTCTTCCCTTGGCAAGACACCTTGCCACGCCTGGGGTTGAAATATTCCACCTTCGGCTGGATACCCCAGAGTGTCCCCTATGCAGCTCCTTCGGGTCATAGGTGTATTTTTAATGTCCCCCCCTTTGGGTTGGCATTGTGTTGCATTCTCCACGTGGGATATGCTTCCCAGTGTACCTTGGTAGCGTTGAGCCTAGCCCCTCGTTCATGCCCACACTCACGGCAGGGAGCCCGGGTCAGCGCAGGACGCTGGAAGACAGCCGTCATGGCAAGATTGTATTGGGACCCCCATTCCGTCAGTAACTGACGTAACTCGTAGTGTACTGACTGAAAGGGAACGTCTCGGTTACGTATGTAACCCTTGTTCCCTGAAGGAAGGGAACGGAGATGTTACGTCCCCCTGCCACGACCGCTGTACCGCTGGAACTGGCCGGGCGCTCATGCCTCGGCTCTTCAGCAGGTAACATAATGAGAGATTGCCACGCAACGCCCTTTATACCCACGCCGAGGGGCGGGGTTGCGGCATGCAAATTCCACAGACCCATGGCATTTTCATGCCATTGGCTCGTTTTGTAGAGCTCAAAGGCGATTGGCTTCTAAGCGAAACCCCCATTCCGTCAGTAACTGACGTAACGTCTCCGTTCCCTTCCTTCAGGGAACGAGGGTTACATACGTAACCGAGACGTTCTGTTGACAACTATGCGTTAGTGATGTGTCGTTCATGAACGATTTGTTCTTTTTGAACTAATCTTAAATATGACGCGGGAACAACGAGTTGTCTCAGAAAGCAATTCGTTCATTTTGTGTTGACCGTGCATGCGCTACATGCCGTCGGTTCTGTACAGGATCTTCTGCATTCAGCCTATGGGGCTGTGAGTTGGTGAACGAATGACTCGAACCCGAAGACTTGACAGGTGAACTAATCTTTCCAGGGAACAGACATGATTAAATGTGAAGTGACAAAAGAAAGAACGACCCGGATTCGAAGGTGAGGTTAACTAACAGACTGCATAGCCTGAAGACCCAGCTAAGCAATTAATGAATAATTTCTTCCGTAAAGTTTGGCCTTGGCTGCATAATTGATTTTTTGCATAATTGCATAAATGTGATCAACGTTTGCATAAGTACTAGATGTGTTGGGGAATTTAACATGTGACATTTTAATTAAATTCTGCTGAAATGAACGAAATTACTTTTGTCATTTTGCTGAACGAGATTCAAAGATCCGAGTCCGTAAAATGATCCGAACTTCCCACTACTACTATGCGTCGCTCAACGTACATCACTTACTCCGTTGCTCTGATTGGTCTATCCAATTGAGTGCAGAGGCATTTTCTTTCCTGGTAAAGAAATTAATACATTTATTCAAGGATGCATTAAATTGATCAAGTGACAGTATAGACATTTATAATGTTGCAAAAGCTTTATATTTCAGATAAATACTGTTCTTTTGAACTTTCTATTCATTAAATAATCCTGAAAAAAATTTTGTACACAACTGTTTTCAACATTGATAATAATAATAAATGTTTCTTGAGCAGCAAATCGGCATATTAGAATGATAAGGATCATGTGACACTGAAGACTGGAGTAATGATGCTGAAAATTGCATTTTAAAATATATTCAAATAGAAAAAAAGTTATTTTAAATTGTAAAAATATTTCACAATATTACTGTTTTTGCTGTATTTTGGATCAAATAAATGCAGCCTTGGTGAACAGAAAAGACTTCTTTCAAAAACAATCAAAATAGTACAGTTTCCAAACTTTTGACTGGTAGTGTATTAAGTCATAAAAGTATACGCATAAAGAAGTTTAGTCTTCAAGTCACTTGGGTTTAATTGCCATATTGCTTAAGTAAAGTAAAATGAAGTAGTTGTCATTCATGTCATTACAATCAAGTCTCAGAAATGAATAGATGGGTGTGGTGGGTGTTACTGTGAACCACCCTCCACTTTAGACCTATTGAAACAACACATTGACACGGATTATGTGAAACCTAGGGCTTGGAGAAGTGTTTAATAAATAATATAATATAATATATATGCTTTTGACGAGGATCCAGTGGGCATGGATAGACAGATTATACACAATATTATTATAATACAGTAATCTTCTTTACTTTACCTCACAAATCTTCATCAGCACTACGTTTCCACTCTTAGACATTGTGGATCTGCAATGCAAAGACATTTTAGTATTGTTAAACATGAACTGCACAGATTACTAATTGCCAGTTTTTAACAAAACTCTCAGAGAAAGCTTTAGGTTATGTTAACAATGAGTAATCTATAATTTTGCTGATTTTAACATTTTAAAGGTGCAGAAAGCGATTTTTGAAAAATGCTGTTGAAAAGTTGGTCGGACTGAGTACCACAACGTGTAGCCAAGAGGGCGATTTGAAGAAAGACTTTTGAAAGAGAGATGATAGACAATACAAAAGAGAAAATCTCAGAGGAATATCACTGGAAAAAGAGCTTTAGGACCTGTTTTAATATTAGAAAAGCTTTCCAGCGCTGGAGAGACCGAAGTGAGAAGGTCTAAAAAACGAATGCAGAGGTTGCGTTGTTTCTGCTCCATACGTGAGTAACACTGGTTTTGCGGTTTCACAGAACCAAGAAATGCTGTTGTTGTAATGCTAGCTATAGTAACAAGTTTTACGTGTCATTGTTTGCCTGGAGCTGCTGTGCTGCTGGCGACTAGCAACCAACTCTTGCTTGTCTCTTGTGTACCGTATGTTAATTTTTTTTGCTTTCTTGTCGTTCGTTCATCATCTTTGCTTTATTTTTCGTGAAGCATTATTTTGCTTTGCTTATGATATGATAGACATCCACTCTTGCATTGTGTGTGTAAATGAGGCCAGCTAGTGATGCTAGACTAGAGAATGTGGTGTTTAGCGTTCTTGTTAGCATTTAGCATCCTTGTTAAGCCTAGATCAGACAGAACTTCATTCTCAGGTTTGAAAACGCAACCTTTTTTTGTTTGACGTTTTTTAATTTAGAAAAGAGCAGTGCATTCTCCATTCATTCGATTAGACAATGGAAAAAAACACAATGATGTCGGGCTCTTTTTTTTTTTCAACATCATGCGCTCCTACAAAAACACTAGGCGCAGCAGGCGGTTAAAACGCAAGGCGCCCGAAGCACATAACGCTCACTGCCTATAGAAAACTATTTCAAAAAGGCGCCTCTCACTGCAAAAAACGCATTTTGTCTGATCAGGGCCTTAGAGTGCCTTCCTCACATGCTGGTGATCGGGGTCCGAGGTCAGCTCGGAGCGAGGCGGTTATGTGGTTATGTGCAGCAATGAAGAGAGGGGGTGGGTTTGTTTGGGTTGATTTCAAATATCAACAGAACCAACAACAACTCTGGGAGATTGCATATAGCACCTTTATTGTCGACAAATATTACCACAGTCATAATATTATCAATATTGTCTACAAATGTCCTCTGATGGAATGGAACTAAGATTATGGTCTCACGTTCCCCCGTCTTGTGTTTGAAGACTTTTATGTTAGTGTTTTTTTATGTTCCTATTGTTTCTGTGTTCATTTTCTGTGTTTAGTTCCTGTTTTCCTTGTTGCATTGCCTGCCTTGTTAGTGGCTGCATTCGAAATCGCATACTTTCTTGAGTTTTTATTTTGAATAAGTCATTACTGAATAAAAGTATGTTCTACATAGTGTGAATGTGTGTAGTATAGGGATGGGATGATTACCGGTTTCACGATAAAATGTACTGACGGTTAGTATTATCGTTAAATTTAATTATCATTAAAAACATGTTTGATTATGGCGATTTTGAAAACTCACGGTAAATACTGTCCAGCCTGGTGCATGTGCAGTGTGCAACATTGTTTTTTGAATGAGAAGACATGGCGGAAGGCAGTGATAGTCCAGCAGCCATATCACCCTGTACCCCAAGACTGGTTTCCCACTGAAGCTAAGCAGGGTTGAGCCTGGTCAGTACCTGGATGGGAGACCCCCTGAGAAAACTAGGTAGCTGCTGGAAGAGGTGTTAGTGAGGCCAGCAGGGGGTGCTCACCCTCTGGTCTGTGTGGGTCCTAACACCCCAGTATAGTGATTGGGACACTATACTGTCAATAACCACCGTCCTTCGGATGAGACATTAAACCGAGGTCCTTACTGTGGTCTGTGGTCATTAAAATATTTTTAAAAATCATGGCCACCTAATCATCCTCATATACTGATTGGCTTCATCACTCTGTCTCCTCTCCACCAATAAGCTGGTGTGTGGTGGGCGCTCTGGTGCAATATGGCTGCCGTTGCATCATCTAGGTGGATGCTGCACATTGGTGGTGGTTGAGGAGATTTCCCCCTTCTATGTAAAGCGCTTTGAATGCCTAGAAAAGCGCTATATAAATGTAACAAATTATTATTATTATTATTATTATGATTATTATGATAGATTTTTCAGCCTTCTAAAAGGACCAAATCTGAGGTGTGGTCATATTTTGGCTTTTACAAAAGTCCTGAGGGAAACTTAATCGAGGATCGTCACTCTGACTGCAGAACATGCAAAAAGAAAGTCGCTGCAATAACGGGAAACACTTCAAATCTGCAGAGTCGGCTCATCATCACCCACTGTTGTATAGCAAACGCAAGGCAAGTTAACTTTGACCTCAATACCAAAACTACGTCTGGGAAATAATTGGACAATAAAAATGTTGTTTTGAGTTTAAATATTTTATCTCACTCACTTAAAATTAACGTGAAGCTTCCGTGAAGAAAACTTAGTAGCAAGTGGCTTTGAGCCAAAGATGAACAAACAAGTTCAAACAAGACTATTAAGGGTGACATTTAAGAGATAATAATGTATATTCATTGTACACTTATTACACAGATTTTTTTTTTTACCACATAAATAATTACGGGGACATATTGAATTGAGTTTAGTGTTTTAAATCTTATGTCTTTATAAATCCATGCTGTATAGCGTACAATCGTCCTGACAAGATGATCACAATATTAGGGGAGCGCGGGGCACAATCTAACGCGGGGTTAGTTGTAACACACATGGTTTAAAACTTTCCACACATGCCAGGATGATGAAACTTAGTGTATTTACTAGTTGCCATATCAACATTATTTAGAGAAAAAATTGCGCCAAAATTAAAAAAGTCTTTGGAAGATATCACTGAACATTTATTTAACGATAGCAAAAGTAAATTTCTTACTCAAGTTTATTTTTCATCTCTGTTTTTTGTTTATTTAAAATAAGCCAAATCTGATATTATTTTAATCTTATATATGTTATTTAACAGTTGAGAAAGTTCTTTAATGCTGATCTAACCAGCAGAAGACATGAGCCGGATTTAAATCCCAGTTGCGCAGGTTCTATTGAGAAACCATGAGAAAAAGGTGAATAATGACTGAGCAAACAGGTATTTGAAGCTGCTGGTGTCTCTGGAGTCTCAAAAACCTCTCCATTCAGGCTGACAGTTGTGCGTAGTTGCATTTCAGCCACTTCCAACCAAAGCTCACAAAGAGAAGCGTTTACAGTGGATGTAGAAATACATGAAGAATAATTTTTTTAATAGTTTTATTCACTGGCGAATGGCGTACTACAATGGATGGTCTAAATGGATGGATTTCTGGATGGTTGGTGAGTGGCCACCATGTTCCAACAAGACGTCAGCAAGGAGCCGGCGGATGATGATTTGGGCTTGAATATTGGGAAGTGAGATGGAAGGTCCCTTTAGGGTCTCTGAGGGTGCCAAAATGACTTCTGCAAGATATGTGGAGTTTATAACTGACATTTTTTGCTATGGTAGAAAAAGTACTCGTTAGTACTCGGTTACTTAACGTAACCTCGGTTCCCTAAGATAAGGGAACGAGTACTGCGTCTAGCTAGACGGGAATAATTCCTTTCCTCGAAATACTGAAGCATTTGTAAAATCACGCAGTGCTACTGCACAGCCAATACAGTGTCGAGACTTCTCGCACGCTATTGGCTTGCCAGTGGGAACTGCATGAACCAATGGCAGAACAGCATAACGAGCGAACCAATGAGCACTAAGCCCACGAAGCTAAGCACATCTGCCCATAAAGTACGCTGTAATGCCATAAACGTCAGGTTATATTGACTGAATCGACGATCACCCATTGTTAGCGCCATTGCCCGGCCGTCTACGCAGTACTCGTTCCCTTATCTCAGGGAACCGAAGTTACGTTAAATAACGAGTACGTTCCCTTTCGAACGGTCAGTCGTACTGCGTCTATCTAGACGCAATGGGAACCAGTTTAATCACGCCGTGCTATGATAAGCGCAATGACATGTACTCCCTCAGGTTGAACACTTATTAAAAAAGGGCCCAAGACTAGAGTTATTGACATATCATGATATATATATATATATATATATATATATACACTCACCTAAAGGATTATTAGGAACACCTGTTCAATTTCTCATTAATGCAATTATCTAATCAACCAATCACATGGCAGTTGATTCAATGCATTAAGGGGTGTGGTCCTGGTCAAGACAATCTCCTGAACTCCAAACTGAATGTCAGAATGGGAAAGAAAGGTGATTTAAGCAATTTTGAGCGTAGCATGGTTGTTGGTGCCAGACGGGCCGGTCTGAGTATTTCACAATCTGCTCAGTTACTGGGATTTTCACGCACAACCATTTCTAGAGTTTACAAAGAATGGTGTGAAAAGGGAAAAACATCCAGTATGCGGCAGTCCTGTGGGCGAAAATGCCTTGTTGATGCTAGAGGTCAGAGGAGAATGGGCCGACTGATTCAAGCTGATAGAAGAACAACTTTGACTGAAATAACCACTCGTTACAACCGAGGTATGCAGCAAAGCATTTGTGAAGCCACAACACGCACAACCTTGAGGCGGATGGGCTACAACAGCAGAAGACCCCACCGGGTACCACTCATCTCCACTACAAATAGGAAAAAGAGGCTACAATTTGCACAAGCTCACCAAAATTGGACAGTTGAAGACTGGAAAAATGTTGCCTGGTCTGATGAGTCTCGATTTCTGTTGAAACATTCAGATGGTAGAGTCAGAATTTGGCGTAAACAGAATGAGAACATGGATCCATCATGCCTTGTTACCACTGTGCAGGCTGGTGGTGGTGGTGTAATGGTGTGGGGGATGTTTTCTTGGCACACTTTAGGCCCCTTAGTGCCAATTGGGCATCGTTTAAATGCCACGGCCTACCTGAGCATTGTTTCTGACCATGTCCATCCCTTTATGACCACCATGTACCCATCCTCTGATGGCTACTTCCAGCAGGATAATGTACCATGTCACAAAGCTCGAATCATTTCAAATTGGTTTCTTGAACATGACAATGAGTTCACTGTACTAAAATGGCCCCCACAGTCACCAGATCTCAACCCAATAGAGCATCTTTGGGATGTGGTGGAACGGGAGCTTCGTGCCCTGGATGTGCATCCCACAAATCTCCATCAACTGCAAGATGCTATCCTATCAATATGGGCCAACATTTCTAAAGAATGCTTTCAGCACCTTGTTGAATCAATGCCACCTAGAATTAAGGCAGTTCTGAAGGCGAAAGGGGGTCAAACACAGTATTAGTATGGTGTTCCTAATAATCCTTTAGGTGAGTGTATATCCTTATGCGTACTGGGCTCATAGAGGCCAGTGACCGTAAGGAAAAAACTTGTTTAAGCATTGAAGCGTATAAAGGCCCCAGATGCCAAATTATGAAGGGGACAGGCTTCACAGAGGCCGCCTTATTATTCATTATACAGCAAGTATCTGTGCGCAGGGACCTCCAAGCTGTAGAATCTGGTAAAAGTAGACGTGAGGACCAGCCTGCCAATCTACAGATGTCACCAATAGATACTCCACTAGACCACACCTATGAGGAGGCTATTCCTCTGGTGGAGTAAGCTTTGACGCCTATGGGACATTGGAGGCCCATAGCATCATAGGCTAACACTATCGTGTCCACTAGCCATCTGGCTAGGCTTTGCTTGGTGACCGGAAGTCCCTTAGTGCGGCCACCAAAGCTTACAAAGAGCTGCTCCGACTGTCTAAAGTGGGAGGACCGCTCAATATATGCTCTAAGCGACCTAACTGGACAGAGCAGGTGTAACTGTCTCTCGTCCTCAGAGGGGGGAAGAGCAGAGAGAGTGAATAAGCAGGCATGCTTTGAATGGTGTTAAAAGAACTTTGGGTACATAGCCATGACTCGGTTTGAGGATGACTTTAGAATCACCTGGGCCAAATTCTAGACTGGATGTGTTCACAGAGAACGCTTGAATGTCACCAACACGCTTAACTGATGCCAGTGCTAATAAAAGGTCCCAGGATGGCGCCGTAGGAGGGCGAAGAGGGTTAAATCTCCTGGCTCCCTTTAAGAATTTTGCGACCATGTTGTGTCTGCCTACGGATTGGCCAGCTATCGGTGCATGAGATGCGGCAATAGCTGCCGTGTAGACTTTGAGTGTGGATGGAGTGCGTCCTGCATCCAACATATCTTGCAGAAAAACGAGTATCTGTGATATCTTGCATGACACTGGGTTATGGTTCCTGGCTGAACACCAGTCAGAGAACACTGACCATTTAAGGGCATAGAGACGCCTAGTAGATGTAGCTCTAGCTTCACTGATAGGTTCAGAACACTCACTGGGAGGTTCTCGAGCTCCCCTTGATAGGCCAAACATGTAGCACCCACAGTTTGGGACGGGGGTGCTAGATTGTCCCATTCGCCTGAGATAGGAGATCTTTCCTCAGGGGAACTGGCCATGGGGCTGTTGATAGTAGCTGAATCAACTCAAACCAATGGTGGGTTCGCCAGTGTGGAGCCACTAGCAGGACTGTGTGCTTGCATTCCCTAATTCTTTTTAAGATCTGGGTAAGGAGCGGGACTGGTGGAAAAGCATAAAGCAGGCAGCTGGGCCATTCGTGGGCCAGCGCATCCCTGCTCTTTGAAAAATAAATTTCAAACGAATCGCACAGAGCGCCCCAACCCGTGTTGGAAGCATCCGTGGTGACCATCACTCTTCTGGAAACTGTCCCCAAGCTCACCCCTGACTTGTAGAGGCAGGGAGTCGACCACAGGGCCAGGGCTTTGATGCAGCCGCGGCCCACCTTGATCCAAAGCTGGCGTGAATGCCACGCTTGGGGAGGAACCTGTGATTTCAGCCAGTCCTGCAGGGTGCAGCATGCCCAGCGGAAGTACTGGAGAAGCTGATGCCATAAGGCCTAGCATTCTCTGAAAGATTCTCAGGGGTCTGTTGGTTTCCGTTTTGAACGAGTGTGCAAGCTGCTGTGTAGTCAGAGCGCGTTCGTTCGACAGCCACGCCCTCATTTGGGCCGAGTCTAAAAACCTCCCCAGGAAAGAGATTCTCTCCCTGACTCGATCTGAGCTGGAGGCACCGCCTCTATAGCTCCTTTCATCAATAGGCTCTCTACTTCGGTTTTGAGGAAGTGAGTTACATTGCTCTCCACCGAAGTGTGTGTTATGCCCGCGAAGCGGGGTGGTTTGCGAGCGAATTGGAGCGAGTAGCCTCGTTGTATTGTGTTTATAACCCACTGTGACAAACCGGGATGGCTTTCCGAGCCTCTGCCCGGTTGCACAGGGGTTTTATAGTGTTGTGTGGTGCGGAAGAGAAAGAAAGCTAATTTGTTGAGTATTTATGTTTTTTATTGGGTTCGAGGCGTCGAGGAAGGCAGTCTTATCGGTTTAGCCAGAGATGGCGCTCCAACACTACAAGGCTGGCCATGGACCTGCCTATGACCTGGGCTGCGGCTTTAGTGGTGCGAAGGGCCAGGTCTGTGGCGCTTCGGAGGTCACGGAAAGCCTCTTGATCTGGAAAGTCTTGTCCATAGCACGGAGGAGCTTGGCTTGAAACACTTGCAGGACCGCCATTGAGTGGAGGGCGGAGCCTGCTTGGCCGGTGTAATTGTAAGCCCTATTCGCCAAGGCTGACATTGTACAGCAGGGCTTGAAAGTGTGGGCGATCTTAGGCTTCCAGCCTATCGCGGAGGGTGGGCAGAGGTGCGCTGCTACCGTTTCCTCAAGCGGAGGAAGCTTCTTGTAGCCCTTTTCGACAGCGCCGTCAACGGTGGAGAACGCATGCAAAGTGGATGGGCGGAGACGAGCAGAGTAGGGCGCGCGCCATGACTTCGCCAACTCCTCGTGCACCTCGGGAAAGAACGGTGCAGCTCTCTGTCGAGGTCTTGCTGGCGCCCCGGCAGATACCACTCGTTGAGGCAGCTTGGTGCAGGCTCTTCAGGCGAGGCCCAGTCCAGGCCGAGCTCACCGACAGCTTTTGTGAGGACATGGATTAGCTTGGTTGTCTGCACCAGCCCTTGAGTCTGAGAAGAGCGCTATCCACGAGCGAAGAGAGGAGATGGGCATACTCTCGCAGTGAGAGCAGCCGGACCCGGCGAGAGCAGCATCCGCGTGGGCCTTGCCCAGACAGATCATGCACTCATCATGGCCGTCCTCCTAGACGCAGTACGACTGACCGTTCGAAAGGAACTTAGTGTAAAGCAGATAATGTGGTTTGAAGATTAGGTATATGAGTGAATGGTTTCACCAAAATGGGCCTCAAGTACCACTTTTAGTGTGTAAGCAATAAAAACAAAACTAATATGCAGGAAGTGAATTTGTCTGCATATTTAAAGTAAAGAAATGCAACTCATTACAAGACATCTATTAAAATCTATGACTTAATTAATGACAAAATGGTTTGCAGGATGTATCTCACCCTCAGGAAACTATTCATTGAAACTTTCCTCATCTCCTAATTGTAGGGGAGACTGGGTATGGTTGTAACATGGGAAGATTTGTAACATCACCAATTCCACCAATCAGGGATAAGCTAGGAATCCTATGATCATTTCATTGTTTACCCAAAACCAACTGATGAGGTTTCAAAGGAGGTCAGATCAGTTGTGAAGACAATGCTGAAAGACAGTGGTGAGGATTATGAGACGAAGATAAAAACCTCTGTGTTGTTTGTATGGAGCCATTTGGAAGCTCAAAGCCAAATAAAGTGTGGGTAATGCCTGATACAGACTGCGTTTTCGGCAATCCTATAAGACATGAATCTAATAAACTTGGGTATGACATGCATGTAGACTGTACGATGATGACTATTGAATCGTAGGCTACGATGCAAGTTAGTATAGAAGAATAAAACATTATCAGCATATGCAAGTGGTAAATAAATAGAGCAAGATGAATCGCACTTTGGCAAATGTGGTTTGAAGGGTTACAAGCAGACATAGTTCGTAGCAGGAAACACACTTTGAGATGATCATGCTAAATTTTTGACACTGTCTTTGGTCGCAAGACTGAGAAAACGTCCGTCTTTGAACCTCTCTCACTGAACGATGTAGGACCATAACCACAGAAAGCGCCACGATTGGTTATCTTTCTTCTGGGACAGGCCAAAATCGCACAATGCATACCAGCATAAAATGTGCCCTATGTAATCTCTGGGCCTACTAAGCCTTCACTCTAGGGTTAAAAACATTAATTTGTCACCATTGTAACTCTCACACATTGTCAGTGTTTTTTTTAGACATACATGTTCTTTACACAGGTACACTGGAGTTAAGTATCGTAAAATTTTAAAGTTAAAAGTTAAGTGAATATTGTTAAGGTAGTGGGGTAGGTGAATGTAACAAAGGGCTGTGATATTCTTACAGAGGTTTGAATTGGTGTCTTTTGTAGTAAACAAACATGGGTACTTTGTATAAAAGCTTGAGCACTGTAGCTCAAAAAATTCAGTGAGTTACAGATGCTGAAGCAAAAAGTGTTACAACTATACCTGGTCTCCCCCTACTTTAGAGTGAATTTCAAATCAGAAAAAAAGACTACATAGCTCAAGGAAATCTAAGGAGCTCAAGCATAGTACACTGTAAAAAGTGATCAGTTGAACTTAAAAAAAGTGAGGAAACCTGTTGCCTTAAATTAAATTTTTTATATAATTGTATTATTATTAAGTAAATAAACTTCACTTGTAATTGGAATTGTCAAGTTTTTTCAATTATGCATGATGTTTATTACTTAATAATTTTAAGGCAATGGGTTTACTCACTTTTTTAAGTTGTCAACTGATCACTTTTTACAGTGGAATTCCAACATATACCCACAAAGCAAACCATTGCAAAGATATAGGCTTGCAAAATTTGTCGTCCTCACCCTTGCGCTGGAATGGCTCTTTCACGTTTGGCAAGCATTAGTATTTCATTAAGGAAGTTCAGTTCTGTTGTACTGTTGCTGTTGTCATTATTTAAAATAACAAGAAACTATATCAAACTTGACAAACAGGATACTTTTTTTTTTTTTTATCAGCATATCTTTCAACTAGACTTTGAAAAGGTGACACACAAGCACAGAACTCCACAGGTAGCATTCCAATGAAGGGGTGTCCAAATTCTACTAGTTAAAGATAACAATAAAACTGAACAAATAGTAAATTGTAAAATGTCACTTACAGCAATGGATCTCAACCTTTTTGACTTCAAGGTTCCCCCACTTTCCACAACAATATTTGAAACCCACCCCACCCCAACCCACACACACACACACACAATACATTTCTACACAATAACATATTTTAGAGCTTGAAAGATGTACTTTTATTATAAAAAAAATAACCAAATAAGAATTATTTAGACTTTTTGTCAAGTTTATGCTTGTTTGTCTTGTTTTAAACAATTTAGAGTCATCTTGAGGACTTACAGCACTGATTTACACCTGTAAATTTTGTGGCATGGGTGGAGGAATGTGGATTGCAGACCAAAAAGGGTCATTGCAAGAAATAATCTTGTTCTAAATGACTAGGATTTTTTAAGTTAGGTGACTCAGCAAGGGAAACAACATGTACAATATGCAACACAAAGCTGCCTCAAAGTTTAGCAGGAAAAAAACTAAAACTCAAAGAGAGACACAGAGACTTTCTCAGTGCCTCATTGAAATGTGTCGCCTTCTCCTCAAGAAGTTTGGCACTTAGTCATAACTGAGTTAAAGCTTTTTCACAGACTTGGCCTAGGAAGCAAACAGACTGGCCTAACCAAACTGCCTCTAGACGTCACATAGGTCTAGGGCTGCAAATAACAATTATTTTTATAATCGTTTAGATGGCTGATTATTTTTTCAGATTAATCAGATAAAAAGCCCATTTATTTTATTGACAAAACACACTATTCCACATACGGCAAAAACATGGTTTTACTATAATAAAACTTTAAGGGTATTGTTACAATCCACGCCTGTCCTGGACTCCATTTCCCATGATCCTCCCTGTCTCACACCTGAAATCACTCACTCCTCATCTCTCCCACTCTCCCTGGATTCCCTGCACCTGGTCATCGTCATTAGCACTCCCTTTATATTGATCTCACTTCCCTGCACTCCTTGTCCGTTCTTATGTGTTATGCCTATGTGTGTCGTGTTCTGTTTCCCTTTGTAAATAAAAACCCGTCTTTGTGGAAGCCCTGGATCTTCTCTTCCCTGCTGCACTACACACCGTAACAGGTATGTTTGTGCTATACATTATGTGCAAAAAAAGTTACTAAGCAAAAGGAGTTTAAATCCCTACATTAAAATGATATTAAACAAAAACATAAACAAAAACAAAAAAAACTCAATGTTAGCAGATTAGAGGAATGTTCTGCAGGAACACACACACACACCTTCGCTCTGGACACAGTACCTGTTACTGTCATTTCTTTACAGTTTACTCTCATAAAATACTTGAATTACATGTTGACTTTTAAAACTAAATTTAGCATCCAACAGCAGATATTTAAGCTAAATGAGTGTTTTTGCGTTGAATATTAACCGTCTCCCTCTTGACTGCGTTCTATATGTTTGACGCGCATGCGCGCGCCGCACCGGTTTTCGTTCAGAGAAGTTTTAACAGACTGTCAGGAAGCGCTTTAATGCAAAATGGAAATACTTGTGTGAATTAGTAACATTTACAGATGAGGATATAACTACTGTTCTCTATATATATATCAGTGGATATAACCTGTAAAATTAGACACACATCTGTCAAAGCGCATGGCAGGGTATGTTAAACGCTAATGCATTGGCTTGAAGCTTAAAATAAACAATTCTCATGTTTTGGGCGCTTGGATCACGTACCTTTCCTGCATCAGCTCACTCTGTTTACACTCCACTATTTCTAGATGCACATTTTGTCCATAAAAATGCGTTATTCAGTGCTGTAATTTTGGCGCTACTGGTAGTAGCTTATCATGTACAGAGGGCAGACCCGAGTCTGACTTATCGATAATGAGAATCGTTATCGATTATTTTCATTTTCGATTATTATTTTATTATTATTATTTTATCGACTAGTTGTTGCAGCCCTACATAGGTCACATTAATCACAGGTTACAGAAACAGTTTACAGTGGTATTCTAGGAATCACTAGTACACAATACACAGTACACAATAAGCTTCATGTGAAGTGCTTCTGCTTAACATGATACCATGAGATTAGTAAAACGATCTCTTCTGCATTTAGTTCTGCCACTGTATGAACAGATCCCCAGGGCACAAATTTGCTAATTTTCTTTCAGATCATTTCAAGGTTATGGTGGATTGTGTCCTTACATGTGAAATTACTATATAGTAATAACTATAAATTAGGCATAATTACATGCAACTTACCCTAAACTGAACCCTAACCCTATAGTAAGTACATGTACTTAATTAACATTACTCAGTACTTAAATGTATAATTTAGGGATGTTAACGATTAATTCACGATCGATTAATTGTCCATAATAATCGATAAAACTGGTTTTAAAAGGCTAGAGTTACACTTTCCTCATGGCTGTTTGTGCGTGTATCTGCATCATTTTGGTTCTTTGTCAAATTGTGCCATGCTGACCCCTGTCCACTGCCAAAAGCACCAACAGTGGGCACTTGAGCATCAGAACTGGACCACGGAGCAATGGAAATAGGTGGCCTGGACTGATGAATCACATTTTCTTTTACATCACGTGGATGGCCAGGTGCATGTGCGTCGCTTACCTGGGGAACACATGGCACCAGGATGCACTATGGGAAGAAGGCAAGCCAGCGGAGGCATTGTGATGCTTTGGGCAATGTTCTGCTGGGAAACCTTGGGTCCTGCCATCCATGTGGATGTTACTTTGACAAGCATTGTTGCAGACCATGAACACCCTTTCATGAAAACACTATTCCCTGGTGGCTGTGGCCTCTTTCAGCAGGATAATGCACCTGCCACAAAAAAAAATGGTTCAGGAATGGTTTGAGGAGCACAACAACGAGTTTGAGGTGTTGACTTGGCCTCCAAATTCCCCAGATCTCAATCCAATCGAGCATCTGTGGGATGTGCTGAACAAACAAGTCCGATCCATGGAGGCCCCACCTCGTAACTTACAGGACTTAAAGGATCTGCTGCTAATATCTTGGTGCCAGATACCACAGCACACCTTCAGGGGTCTAGTGGAGTACATGCCTCAACGGGTGAGGGCTGTTTTGTCAGAAAAAGGGGCACCAACACAATATTAGGTTATATAATGTACCTGATTGGTATATATATACACTACCAGTCAAAAGTTTGAGAACGGTAAGATTTTAAAATGTTTTTAAAGAAGTCTCTTCTGCTCGCCAAGGCTGCATTTATGTTATTAAAAATACAAAAAAGCTGTAATATTGTGAAATATTATTAAATTGTAAAATAATCAAATGTTTTCTATTTGAATATATTTTAAAATGTAATTTATTCCTGTGATCAAAGCTGAATTTTCAGCATCATTACTCCAGTCTTCAGTGTCACATGATCCTTCAGAAATCATTCTGATATGATGATTTGCTGCTCAAGAAACATTTATGATTATTATCAATGTTGAAAACAGTTGTGTGTGAATTTTTTTTTAGGATTCTTTGATGAATACAAAGTTCAAAAGAACAGTATTTATCTGAAATAGAAAGCTTTTGTAACATTGTACTACCTTTCAAAAGTTTGGGGTCGGTAAGAATTATCATTATTTTTGAGGGGGGGGGGGGGATAACTTAAAGAAATTAATACATTTATTCAGCAAGGATGCATTAAATTGATCAAGTGACAGTATAAACATTTGCAATGTTGCAAAAGCTTTATATTTCAGATAAATGCTGTTCTTTTGAACTTTCTATATGAATATTAAATGAAATCATTTATCAAGATTAAATGCATTACATATCATTGTCAAAACCCATTCAATAGGCAAAACAGAGATTCTGCACTGAATAGTTTATGATTGCAAAATTAAATGCCGATGCTGAAAGGGAGTGAGCAGATACCTTAGCTTTGAGTATGGGGAAAGGTCCGGATAAGTTAACTACCTCACTGTTAACAAGGAAGAGATGGCCTTCATCATGGCAGACATGGTGAAAATTGATTTCACGTCGATAAAATAGTTTGTCATTTGAAAACTGTGCAAAAAATACCATGAGAATAAGAACCACACTTTTTACTGGTTCACGTCATGAATCAGCTGATGCATTCTTGAACATCCCTGCATATACATTTTTTTTTAAATAATAATAATTGTAATGTAAAATCATATTGCTTGAAAAGTGTGCTATATGGAACCCTCAAGGGGACATGGTGATGGAAAAATGTTGGTGACAAAAGTTTTTGGGGGGGTGGGGGGTGCATTGTATAGCCCAGAGGTGTCCAAACTCGGCCCTGGAGGGCCATTGTCTGTCCTGCAGAGTTTAGCTCCAACTTACCTCAACACACCTGCCTGGAAGTTTCTAGTATGCCTAGTAAGAACTTGATTAGCTGGTTCAGGTGTGTTTAATTGGGGCTGGAGCTAAACTTTGCAGGACAGTGGCCCTCCGGGAGCAGGACTGGATACCCCTGGTATAGTCTATACAGGCCAAACAAGTGACACATGTCTAACCCGCAACCCAAACCATAAATTATAGAGCAATGACAGGGAAATGATAGGATGATTGATGCACTGAGATCCAGGCGACAAGCAATGATTATGTCAAATTTGAATGAGGAATAACAAATGTATTGTAAGTAAAAATGTAAATTTATAGAGACAAACACATGAATCAGGTAAATGATAGTCTATAATAAAAAACAGACTATTGTATCCAACAGATATAGATAATTCATTATTCATTAAATAATCCTGAAAAATTGTACACAACTGTTTTCAACATTAATAATAATAAATGTTTCTTGAGCAGCAAATCGGCATATTAGAATGCCGATTAGCTGTGCAATGAATTTAATAATACATCAAGTACATCATAAATCGTCAAGATTGTTTACCTTTCACATTTTAAAATTCTTTCTAAACGATGAGGAAGTAGTTCATTGTAATTACCTGCTTGAACAATGAGTTGGCCTTTTATATTAATGTGAGGATAAGATACGTGACACACCCTCTCCACTATACTGTGTTAGCCTGCTGTTTTGTCAGGTAATTATTTGGAACACAAAGATGAAGGATCATGTGACTCTAAAGACTGGAGTAATGATGCTGAAAATTCAGCTTTAAAACACAGAAATAAATTGCATTTTAAAATATATTAAAATAGAAAAAAGTAATTTAAAATTGTCAAAATATTTCACAATATTACTGTTTTTGCTGTATTTTTTGATCAAATAAATGCAGCCCTGGTGAGCAGAAGAGACTTCTTTAAAAACATTAAAAGATCTTACAGTTCTCAAACTTTTGACTGGTAGTATATATTTTTCTAATATAGGATGCATTTGTAGCTCAAACAGCAATGCACGACTAATAATAACTATGATTGGGACTGTTATATTACATAACATTAATGAGAACACTACTTTAAAAAATCGGGTTTAGTTGCCGTTTCAGCGCGTTGTTCCAGGAAGAGCGTGTCCACACATTCAGGGGTGCGTTTCCCAAAAGCATCGTTAGCCAACTATGGTCGCAATTTTCGTTGTTATCAGCATAGTTCAACAAGTCGGTGTTTCCCGAAACCATCGTTCCAACGAACATTCAAACAGCGTCGCAAACGTGTGTGGTTGCAGCAACAGCTCTCGACCTGTGGTTAAAAGCATAGTTTCTTGTTTGCATGACATGTGGGCTTAATAAATCCTTATCTTGAGCAAAATAAGCAAGCTGACATTCAGTACAATCTATATCTTTTATTTAGAATACATACAAATGTAATTTACGTCTTTTAGTTTGTCAAGAGATTTAAAGCGCCGTTTGTGGCCCTGTCCCAAATGGCACAGTTCATGTGCACTTTCGGTCTTGTGGACTTGCAATGGCCGCTGTGTGCGCGTGTCCGTTAAGTCCACAAGACCGTAGGGTGTCCCATTCGTCATTTAAGCTTAAAGGGTGCTCGTGAGCGTCCCCTTTGCGGCCGTTATGCGCCCTCGATGCGTACTTCAGCTGAGCCCACAAGCTACGCAGAGGACTTCTACCCGGCAGTCAAAGCGGCATTACGTCGTGAAAGTGCAGACTCAGAGGAAGACCGTGAGGGTTTAGGGTGCCTTTTGGGACAGGGTCAAAGAGTGCGCATGTGCAGACGTGCCCTCGTACGTAAGAACGAGCTTGTGATTGAATCTGGAAATAAAGCCAAATAACCAAGAAAAATGTGAATTAGTCCTCAGATGCCATGTCCATAATTTATAGCAAAAAATCTAGCATGAATTCGATCTCAAACTAATGAATTAAAAGCAGTTATTACTCCACCACTTGCGTGACATCATTAACCAACGTGGTTGAACGACAGATTTGCGACAATACGGTTTCAGGAAACAGTCGTGACTAGCTAGTTGATTTCTTCAACGATGCATTGTACTATGGTAGTTAAGCAGCGAGTAACGTCGTTGTACGGGAAACGCACCCCTGAATAGCACACATCTGAGGCGGCGTTGGTGACATGTTGTGTTAGTCATTATATTTGATTATTAAATAATTTAATAAATGATCAATCACATCGACTCATTTTACAGTCCTACTATCCCTTATTTAGACTAAAAACACTTCTTGTTCATTTGGTGAGGAACATGACGTTTTGAGCAGCATTTGCACACCCTGTCATGCTGTTGGCCACTGCTGTAGATGCATATTGAAGTATTAAGGCTAACGATTACTTGATTGTTAATTTAAACGACCATCAATCATGGGAATTTGTGTAAACTGACATCCCTAGTACAATTACACTGTAACAGGGACACATTAAAATAAAGTGTAACCCTAAATTCTGACCTATGGAGTTGATGTTGATATTCTGCCACAGAGACATAATATTTCAGAACTCTACATTTTGTAATCAACTTGCAAAGGTGCAGTACTGTGAAAAAATTCAGGCATCAGTCAAAAACGTCTTAGAGGATGTTTTCAAAAATAAATTGGACAAAAGTTTTATTCATCAATTAATATTTAGTGACCACCCTTTAATATTTTGCACCATTTTTAAGGTAGACTAGCTTACAGGAAGGTTTTTCCAGTCATCAGGAGAAATACTCCTTTTGTGTTCCAATTAATTACCCGACAAAACAGCAGGCTAACACAGTATAGTGGAGAGGGTGTGACACGTATCTTGTCCTCACATTAATATAAAAGGCCAACTTATTGTTCAAGCCGGTAACTACAATGAACTACTTCCTCATTTAGAAAGAATTTTAAAATGTGTAAGGTAAACAATCTTGATGATTTATGATGTACTTGATGTATTATTAAATTCATTGCACAGCTATTGCCTCGTCACATAAGAAATTCCCACACAATTTGTTTTTTTTTTCATATACATTAGGTGAATTGTATTAAAGATGACATGCAAAATGTTTTAAAACCTTTGGTGCTCCCTAAACAATATTTTGAAATTATGTGAACAAATTGTTTGTTTTATTTAATTGATTTATGTGATTAAATAATATAAATCCAACACACTTTTTTTCAGTGTAGGTGGGAAGCAACTGCATTAGTCTGCATAAATACACAGGTTTCCCCTCCAAAAACCAGCACAGAAAGTTTCATTTAACCCTGTGGTTTCCAGCCTTAACCACTACGCCCACTCCACCCTATTGAACTTGCCATAAATGTGATACACACGATGATTGATAATGGTTGTAGAGATGATGACTAAATTTAGTGCTAATGTATTATAGCCAAGTGGTTCTCAAATGGTGGGTCATGACCAAAAAAATTGTAGCAAACCATTACCTTTCACAAGCACAAATCTATGGTTGGTTACATTCAGCATAGTTTTCATAACAAAATAAACAGGCTTATCAACTTTAAAAGGGAGGAGATAATGCTTTGTTTATGTAATCTTTTTGTTACTCATGACAAAGGCTCTGACTTTCACACAATTACTGTAATAATATGAACAATAGCCTACTGGCCCAGTGTTTGTTTAAAAAAATAAACTGAATCAGTTGTAGTATGAATACTAATAAATGAATATTAAATAAAATCATTTATCAAGATTAAATGCATTACATATCATTGTCAAAACCCATTCAATAGGCAAAACAGAGATTCTGCACTGAATAGTTCATGATTGCAAAATTAAATGCCGATGCTGAAAGGAAGTGAGCAGATACCTTAGCTTTGAGGATGGGGAGAGGTCCGGATAAGTTAACTACCTCACTGTTAACAAGGAAGAGATGGCCTTCATCATGTCGATAAAATGGATTGTCATTTGAAAACTGTGCAAAAAATACCATGAGAATAAGAACCACACTTTTTACTGGTTCACGTCATGAATCAGCTGATGCATTCTTGAACATCCCTGCATACTTAAAAAAAAAAAAAAGTATTGTATTGTATTGTATAGCCCAGAGGTGTCCAAACTCGGTCCTGGAGGGCCATTGTCTGTCCTGCAGAGTTTAGCTCCAACTTACCTCAACACACCTACCTGGAAGTCTCTAGTATGCCTAGTAAGCCAAGCCCCGGCCAGTTTCAGTTAATGCAACACAATCCATTTGTGTTGATTACATTAATGATTTAAGTAAACTTCAATTTGACATATTTAAGTGGATTGAGCACAATCAAATTAAGTTAGGACAAAATGTATAGCAATTGTGTTGCTTTAGCTCATTTTAACTAAGTAATTTGAACAAGCAGTAAAAAAAACTTTTTTTCAGTGTTTCGGCATGCTGGGAAATAAACTTAAGTTTACCTTAAACTGGGCTGTCTAAATTAAAAGAAACAAGTTCATAGAACTCAAAACAATGAAACTTACTTCAAATGTGTGAGTTTCGTAAACTCAAAAGAAAAATCTAAATACTCAAAAAGGTTCATTTGTTTGAACTAATTTGTTTAATTTGAGTTTGCCCTACTCAAACCAATTAATTATTTTGAGCGTTAGGGTTTACAGTGTATAGTAGAAAATGCATAAATGATTAAGGAAATCAAAAACATGTAAAAGAATATTAATATATAAAGAGTGATTAATAAAAGAGAGAGAAAAAGAGAAAACGATCTGAGAGAAAATGTATTTATTTTATACAGATTTTAAATTTTTGTATTGTAATGCTATTTAATTGATTCTCCTAACCAACCCCAAAACATAGGATTTTTAGAGCAAAGTAAGCATGAAGGTCCACCCGTAAACCTAATAATCAGTAAGGCGTAAGCAGATCGTACAAGTTCATACAAATTAGCAACCAATTCCCCCAAACCTTAAATAGTGATAAATTGCCATTATAGTGTGTTGCCCATTATGAAATTCTAACAAAAAATGGATGTGGATTCAGGAACACATCCTATACTTGGTAAAATCACTGGGGCTTTGTAGCATTTTGATGTTTTTTTGTTGTTGTTGTTGTTACCTTGTTTCCTGTTTGTATGTGTTCAAATGCTCAAATGAGCTTGAATATTTTCAGAAGAGGGCAGGCTTGACTTCTGTGTAATATGTAATAATACTGGCAGGAGATTAACACAAACCTAAACCTGGCATTTACATGATAATGACAGCTTGTCTGAGTATAGTTTTTATTGACATAAGCACCTGTATTAATCACAATACAGAGCAAATCACCACAAAGAAGTTTACATTCAAGCATCTTTCATAAGAAACCCATCACACTACCACTGAACCTGATCCTACAGTAATTTTCTGTGAAGGTGATACTAGGTTGTGTAATGTTATTCAACAGCAAAGAATGTAGCTCAGGGACCTTGTGACATTCCTTTCATCATGACATTTGACGATGTAGGAGTTTTATTTTCTACAAATTGTTACTTCGAAATCCCTGTGCATCAGGTTTATGTCAACACCTTGAGATTATTTGAACTTTTATGCCGTCTCTGTGCATTCAGAGGTCTATAAAAAATGCCTTTCATGATAGTATTTCCTGCGGGGTCCAAAATGAACATAAGTTCCCTTTCAGTCAGTCACGTTCGACGTACGTCGGAACTGACCAACGAATTGGGATCTATTTTCAGAGGCCAATCTACATAGAGTGTTTAGAAACGAGCCAATGAAGATTGGCATGCGGTTGACGCATTCCATGGTCCGCCCTGCATCGCGAGTATAAATACAGAAGTGGAAGTACCGCATATCAGAAGTGCATCAGGAGCTCACAAAGTCGTGGATAGCGCCCTACAGCGCTAGAAGCCGATCGACTGACTCCTCCGTCCTCACTACCCTCGATGGTGGCGCGGCTAAGGGTTACACAGAGATCCCCCCAGTGGAGCGGTCGGTTGCGATGCAGTTGTGTCCGAAGACCGCTACCGACTGGCGGGGAAATCCGCGTCTCCCCTCCCGGGCATGTAAGTTCTCATCCGTGTTAATGGGCAAGGCTTACACAGCCTGTGGAGAAGGCGCGTCATCTTTGCATGCCATGGCGCTCCTGCAGGTCTACCAGGCCAAAGCGCTCAAGGAACTGCACGAGGGTAGTTCCGACCCAGGGGTTATGCAGGAACTGCGTACCGCGATGGACCTCGCCCTCCGGGCATGCACTTTTGGTCAACGAATCAGGCCTAGAATTCGGGCCGGCCAACTCTCACATTGTCCTGACCCCCAGGCCTCTTAGTTGTTGTGGCTGGAGACGTTGTTTCAGTTGTACTAACAGTTGTGCTTTCAGTTGTTGTGGCTGGTGTAGTTGCTTCAGTTGTACTAACAGTTGTGCTCTCAGTTGTTGTGGCTGGTGTAGTTTCAGTTGTGCTCTCAGATGTTTTGGCTGGTGTAGTTGTTTCAGTTGTGCTATCAGTTGTTGTGGCTGGTGGAGTTGTTTCAGTTGTGCTATCAGTTGTTGTGGCTGGTGGAGTTGTTTCAGTTGTGCTCTCAGTTGTTGCGGCTGGTGTAGTTTCAGTTGTGCTCTCATTTGTGGCTGGTGTAGTTTCAGTTGTGCTCTTAGTTGTTGTGGCTGGTCTAGTTTCAGTTGTGCTCTCAGTTGTTGTGGCTGGTGTAGTTGTTTCAGTTGTACTAACAGTTGTGCTCTCAGTTGTTGCGGCTGGTGTAGTTTCAGTTGTGCTCTCATTTGTGGCTGGTGTAGTTTCAGTTGTGCTCTTAGTTGTTGTGGCTGGTGTAGTTGTTTCAGTTGTACTAACAGTTGTGCTCTCAGTGGTTGTGGCTGGTGTAGTTGTTTCAGTTGTGCTCTCAGTTGTTGTGGCTGGTGTAGTTGCTTCTGTTGTACTAACAGTTGTGCTCTCAGTTGTTGTGGCTGGTGTAGTTGATTCCGTTGTGCTTTCAGTTGTTGTGGCTGGTGGAGTTGTTTCAGTTGTGCTATCAGATGTTGTGGCTGGTGGAGTTGTTTCAGTTGTGCTATCAGTTGTTGTGGCTGGTGGAGTTGTTTCAGTTGTGCTATCAGATGTTGTGGCTGGTGGAGTTGTTTCAGTTGTGCTCTCAGTTGTTGCGGCTGGTGTAGTTTCAGTTGTGCTCTCATTTGTGGCTGGTGTAGTTTCAGTTGTGCTCTTAGTTGTTGTGGCTGGTCTAGTTTCAGTTGTGCTCTCAGTTGTTGTGGCTGGTGTAGTTTCAGTTGTGCTCTCAGTTGTTGTGACTGGTCTAGTTTCAGTTGTGCTCTCAGTTGTTGTGGCTGGTGTAGTTTTTTCAGTTGTGCTCTCAGTTGTTATGGCTGCTGTAGTTGTTTCAGTTGTGCTCTCAGTTGTTATGGCTGCTGTAGTTGTTTCAGTTGTACTAACAGTTGTGCTCTCAGTTGTTGTGGCAGGTGTAGTTGTTTCAGTTGTGCTCTCAGTTGTTGTGGCTGGTGTAGTTGTTTCAGTTGTACTAACAGTTGTGCTCTGTTGTTGTGGCAGGTGTAGTTGTTTCAGTTGTGCTCTCAGTTGTTGTGGCTGGTGTGGTTTCAGTTGTGCTCTCAGTTGTTGTGGCTGGTGTAGTTTCAGTTGTGCTCTCAGTTGTTGTGGCTGCTGTAGTTGTTTCAGTTGTACTAACAGTTGTGCTCTCAGTTGTTGTGGCAGGTGTAGTTGTTTCAGTTGTGCTCTCAGTTGTTGTGGCTGGTGTGGTTTCAGGTGTGCTCTCATTTGTTGTGGCTGGTGTAGTTTCAGTTGTGCTCTCATTTGTTGTGGCTGGTGTAGTTTCAGTTGTGCTCTCAGTTGTTGTGGCTGGTGTAGTTTCAGTTGTGCTCTCAGTTGTTGTGGCTGGTGTAGTTTCAGTTGTGCTCTGTTGTTGTGGCTGGTGGTGTAGTTTCAGTTGTGCTCTCAGTTGTTGTGGCTGGTGTAGTTGTTTCAGTTGTGCTCTCAGTTGTTGTGGCTGGTGTAGTTGTTTCAGTTGTGCTCTCAGTTGTTGTGGCTGGTGTAGTTGTTTCAGTTGTGCTCTCAGTTGTTGTGGCTGGTGTAGTTGTTTCAGTTGTGCTCTCAGTTGTTGTGGCTGGTGTAGTTGTTTCAGTTGTGCTCTCAGTTGTTGTGGCTGGTGTAGTTGTTTCAGTTGTGCTCTCAGTTGTTGTGGCTGGTGTAGTTGTTTCAGTTGTGCTCTCAGTTGTTGTGGCTGGTGTAGTTGTTTCAGTTGTGCTCTCAGTTGTTGTGGCTGGTGTAGTTGTTTCAGTTGTGCTCTCAGTTGTTGTGGCTGGTGTAGTTGTTTCAGTTGTGCTCTCAGTTGTTGTGGCTGGTGTAGTTGTTTCAGTTGTGCTCTCAGTTGTTGTGGCTGGTGTAGTTGTTTCAGTTGTGCTCTCAGTTGTTGTGGCTGGTGTAGTTGTTTCAGTTGTGCTCTCAGTTGTTGTGGCTGGTGTAGTTGTTTCAGTTGTGCTCTCAGTTGTTGTGGCTGGTGTAGTTGTTTCAGTTGTGCTCTCAGTTGTTGTGGCTGGTGTAGTTGTTTCAGTTGTGCTCTCAGTTGTTGTGGCTGGTGTAGTTGTTTCAGTTGTGCTCTCAGTTGTTGTGGCTGGTGTAGTTGTTTCAGTTGTGCTCTCAGTTGTTGTGGCTGGTGTAGTTGTTTCAGTTGTGCTCTCAGTTGTTGTGGCTGGTGTAGTTGTTTCAGTTGTGCTCTCAGTTGTTGTGGCTGGTGTAGTTGTTTCAGTTGTGCTCTCAGTTGTTGTGGCTGGTGTAGTTGTTTCAGTTGTGCTCTCAGTTGTTGTGGCTGGTGTAGTTGTTTCAGTTGTGCTCTCAGTTGTTGTGGCTGGTGTAGTTGTTTCAGTTGTGCTCTCAGTTGTTGTGGCTGGTGTAGTTGTTTCAGTTGTGCTCTCAGTTGTTGTGGCTGGTGTAGTTGTTTCAGTTGTGCTCTCAGTTGTTGTGGCTGGTGTAGTTGTTTCAGTTGTGCTCTCAGTTGTTGTGGCTGGTGTAGTTGTTTCAGTTGTGCTCTCAGTTGTTGTGGCTGGTGTAGTTGTTTCAGTTGTGCTCTCAGTTGTTGTGGCTGGTGTAGTTGTTTCAGTTGTGCTCTCAGTTGTTGTGGCTGGTGTAGTTGTTTCAGTTGTGCTCTCAGTTGTTGTGGCTGGTGTAGTTGTTTCAGTTGTGCTCTCAGTTGTTGTGGCTGGTGTAGTTGTTTCAGTTGTGCTCTCAGTTGTTGTGGCTGGTGTAGTTGTTTCAGTTGTGCTCTCAGTTGTTGTGGCTGGTGTAGTTGTTTCAGTTGTGCTCTCAGTTGTTGTGGCTGGTGTAGTTGTTTCAGTTGTGCTCTCAGTTGTTGTGGCTGGTGTAGTTGTTTCAGTTGTGCTCTCAGTTGTTGTGGCTGGTGTAGTTGTTTCAGTTGTGCTCTCAGTTGTTGTGGCTGGTGTAGTTTTTTCAGTTGTACTAACAGTTGGCTTTGTTTTTGTTGTTGTAGATGTTTCTGTTACACTGGTGTTGGATTTTGCACCTACTAAAATTATAGAAAATGATTACTTTTAATGGAAATTAATGCAAGTAATCACAAAAAATATTGAACTAGTGCTGGGCGGTATGACCAAAAATTTATATCACTGTATTTTTCTAAATTATACTGGTTTCACGGTATATGACAGTATTTTTTCCCCCATGGATGACAGGGTGTTAACTGCATTTTCTACTAATTGAGAGAGGAAATACTGCAGTAGATTGACTTAGAATGCCCTATTTTACTGCCATGATGAGTGAATATTTTAGAAAAATAGTTTGCAAAGCCCCACAAAATGATGCTGTGGGGAGACAACAACCAATAAAACGGAGTACACACTCATTAAAGACATATGAATATTAAAATATGAGCAGAAAAAAAACAGACTTGAGGGCACCTTAAGCAATTAAAAAATCTAACCCTATATAACAAGAAACTGCCAAAACGATGGAGAAATGCGGAAGAACATTTAAAAGGTATATTCAGGATATTTTCAGTACATTTAAGAGCACTACATTCTCTGAACAAACGACACACGTCAGTTTAACACAGAAAGAATAAAGGCATAGACTCTTTTTTTGCCCATTGTATTGTCAGTCTACATCATTGTTTTCTGTGTATCAGAATAATCCATCGTGTCATCGCGGTCATGATTAGACATACGGCTGTATCAGTGTCCTTGTTTGCACATATATTTCATTTGAATATGTGCGCATACATAGTGCTGGTTCATTTTTAGAGCACTAGAGTATATGAAATATGTCCATTAAAAACTTAAATGTGCTCACTCCGGTCTGTATCTGATCTATATGATCCACGTGGTGAGCGTTGTAAAACTCGTTGTGGCACTCCACGCAGAAACCGCTCTCTTGCGCGCACCACGTTATTTGAATTCTCCGCTGTAATGAGATGTCAGCTGTGCCCTCACCACAGTGCAACAGTGAAAAGGGTCCCCTCTCAAAGTGTCGCGCCGTGCTCCGAACAATGTTTAAGTGACAATATTGCGGTATAATCAATTTATATCATAACAAAAATAAATACAGGTATTCGGTATGAACCGGTATACCGCCCAGCACTATATTGAACTTAATTCTAGTTGATGACCGGTGTTAAATAATTCACTAAACATAAGCTAAAACTATTAAAATTGTTAAGACAATAGTAGAGTACCTCATCATTTTTGATTTGTCAAAACATGAAAATATATTACAATAATATGTTCTACTAATTTTCCTATACTTTCGGAAAGCAAAATCCAAACTTAACAAAACTTTGTTAAAATGTTTTTAATAAATGTTGGTTTCACTTTGTAACGACTGGACTGATCAAACACAATTTTCACAACCCCTCACCCAGACAGACTCTGTGATGTCTGTTTGCCCCACTGTGAATTATCAAACTTTTGCTCCACTCATACACTTCAAAGACACTCGGAAGAGTGATTGTTCTCAATGAGAGAACAGTATTGGCTACAACAAACAGACATGCAGTCCCATAGAAATGGAATTCTCTCCACTAATTCATTGACAATCTGTCTAATGAATGAACATGCATTTCCCCAGTACATTTTGTGTATTACTACCGTTTGTATATTGTATTTTTATATTGTATAGTGTAATGCATGCCTGATGATAGAACTAGTAGTTAATGTAGCCCATCTAGGTGGTGTCTCCTATCCAAATATTGCTCATTTTATGACTTGGTGGACATCACTTTCTCATAGAATGCAGTGCATGTTTGTTATATTTATCAGAATATAAATGGACACAAACATTTAGCTTTTTTTTTTTTATAGCTTACTCCAATCATGCAAATGAGTCAGCTTTTCAAACAAAGGGACTTTCCTGCTTGAGAATTGCACCTTTCTCATTGGTCAAGCCAAAACTCAAAGGTCTGACCTCTGTGGAACTTAAAAGCCAACACAAAGTTCCCTCTGTGGTGCTCACTTGCTGGCTTCTGCTCCTGATTGCGGTTCGTGTGAGACCTCATCCGGAATTGCGCCAGCCAGCCCCACACATCAAGCCATGTGTACCTTCTTCGACCATAACAGAGTCAACTAACACTGCAAGTTCACCATCGTCTCTTCATTCAACGTGGAGGAAAACGATTGCAACTTCAGCACCTTAGAACCAAACAATCAAGGACGCTAAGGCAAATGCAAGTAACGTATGATATACTAAATCGCTGTTTAGTTAGTTAAAGTTGTGAACCCCTCTGTTAACAAAGGAGCTTTGTATTAAGGAACTGATGGTTCTTCCAGGTGTTAGACTCTTCATAGCTTCATTCCTCTGTTCTCTTCTGGTTTTCCAGTCACTTTCACTATCCATTCTACCCATGTATGCGTTCCTGTGTGTATGCGTTTCGTTTAGATTAGTTATGGGTTCGTGTTTTAGTTAAACTTTTATGCACATTCATACAGGTTTGGTTCTGGTCTGCTTATAAATCAATGTCAATTTAATGATTTGATCACAGCTACATGCTAGAAAGAGTTAATTTTCTGTGGCCACAGAAAATATCATTTCTGAAGAGTTGATAGACAACCAAAACTGAGTGTTCGAACAGATTGATGGTATATTCAACTGTCCTTGTTTTGGTTATAATCTTCTCTAACTGTCGTAGACTTCTTTCAGCACTGTTTAACTGGTTTGAATGTCAAGATTTTTGTATGGATATCTTTCTTTTACATAATTTGTAGTACATGTATAGTCTTGCATATATTCTGAAGCAAATATATGTCTTAAATATTTGTTTTCTGTATCTGTCATTTACACTTCAGTGCAACTTACCAGTTAATTATTAGGGGCCAAGCACCAAAGGTGTGAAGGCACCTATTGTAATCGTTGGCGTTGTTCTTATTATTATTCTTCCGTTTCTTCCGCTCTGGAAGTCTATGGCAGCCCATAGAACTGTATGGTAAAAAGTTGTGAAATTTGGCACACTGATAGAGGACTGGCCCAACATTAACCACACCTATTTTGGAGTCTCTAAAACAATCTCTCTAGTGCCACCACCTGTCCAAAGTTGCACTCATGTTTATGCTAATAACTTTTGAACCCTAAGGGCTAGAAACTAAATATTTTTTCCTCTAATTCCTTGGCTCAAGACGATTCGATTCACCATATCGATTCAGAATTTTCCCGCCATTTCGAATTAACCGGAAAACCTATTTTTTTCAAACTCCTCCAAGGCCGTTGCTCTGATTTTCATGAAAATTGAAACAGATCATCTTCAGACCATGCCTACAAAAAGTTATGGAATTCAAGTTGATCCGTACAACCGTTCGCAAACAACGTGCAAACAAATTTTAAGTAGCGGTTGCAAAAATAAACTTAAGGCTATATCTACGCAATCAGCGCAGCGCCACCTACTGGTCCGAAGATACAAAAAATAGCTATTTTTGCTTATATCTTCTGAACCTTTTGTCCAAAAATCATAAAGTGGTCTTGTTAGATTCGGGACATCATGCCGAGTCGACTGATATCCAATTTTACCATATCGGCCATTTTGGCTGTCGGCCATTTTGAATTATGTGCTAAAATGCTGTATTTTATGAACACATTAACGGATTGTTACGAAACTTGGTATGGGTCATCACCACGATGCCCTGAAGGAGCCTGAGAAGTTTCGAAACAGCGCCACCTAGTGGAGTTTTTTTTCAAATGCTTATAACTTTGGGTGTGGTCTACTTATTTTCACGGGAGTAACTTTTTTTTATCTCCTGAATTTTTATCTCTATCTGCCGAGTCCAACGATACCAAACATGCCAGGTTTCGCCTTATGGTTTGTGCAGCATTGTGATTTAGTGCTTAAATTATTTGCGAATATCTTCGAAACGGTTAGTCCGATCGAGACGAAACTAGCGTAGGAAACACGAAATACAAGTTGATTAACTGAATATTTTTGCCCAAATATCACATTTTTGATAGGAAGTGGCAAAAAAATCAAAAAGTCGTCCATGGGTAATTTTTTATGTTGTTATTGATATAAATGTCTATAACTCCGAAACTAAATGAGATATGGTCACCAAACTCGACACACATATGTATGGGCTCACTCTGAGGACACACAAAAATGGTGGGATTGTTGCTCTTGGTGGCGCTATAATAGAAAAAAACATGAAATTCCCATTGACTTCAATACAGTATTATGATAAAAAATGCTAGGCCTTTGTTTTACTAATGCTTTGGCGTATCATTACGAAACTTGGTTATGTGTCTTTGGAACCATGCCCTGATGGTAAAGATTTGAGGCAGCGCCACCTTGTGGTCAAATGCTATAATTACTTTCCAAAAATGCTAATAACTTTTGATTAAATTGGCCTATTGTAACAAAACTGGTCATAATACATTCCTTGGGTCATGCCGATAACATAGATACCACTTTTATTTGGCCAAACTTCCTGTCCACCATCTTATTTGTTAAAAACCTACTTTAACTCGTCCTAAACCATTTATCCGATTTTCACCAAAATCGAATCGTATCATCTTCAGACCGTGCCGACAAAAAGTTAAGGATTTCACATTGATAGACAAAACCGTTTTTGTATACCGCAGCGACAAAGTTGAGGCATGATGCCAAAATGACTATTGAGGCTGTATCTCTGCAATGTTTTGACATATTGACACCAAACTTTGCATGTGTCATTGTTCCCTTACTCTGACCACACCACATCAATTTCGTAACTGGACCACCTATTGGTCAAAAGTGATAAACCATTAAATCATTATTATTGACTATATTTATAAGATCTTAATAGATCTTCAATGGCTCCTTGCTACAATTGGTCTGACACTCCCAGCCATGTTGGTATCTCTTATTGTCTTTTTTTGCGCTTGGCCCCGGTAATGGCTGCTTGCAGCTATATTTATTATTTATTTTATATATATATATATATATATATATATATATAATTTTTTTTTATTATATCTATATTTTGTATTCTTTTATTTTAGTTTATATGTATTTTTAATGTCATTTTGATTTTACTTACTGTTGTAATGGCTAAATGTTTGTCTTCGTCATTTTGTGTGTAAAAGATATCAAAACAATAAATTTATTAAAAAAATGAATTGGTAACACTTTATTTTAAGGGTCCAGAATAATGCATTAGTTAAGCATCAATTAATGATTAACTTGTTAACAATTGAGCATTAGTTAAGCATGAACACACTAGTAATTAATGATTAATTTTACATTTTAAGGGTCCAGAATTATGCATTAGTTAAGCATAAATAAACTAGTAATTAATGATTTACTTGTTCACAATTAAGCATTAATTAAGCATGCACTGGAAAAAATAAATTTACAGGTAATGGTCTATTTTTTTACAGAATTTTTCAGTTTTGTCATTATACAATGAAATGTCTTGTTGTTTTACAGATATTTGCTGTAATTTAAATTTCGACTATTAAATTTACAGGGAATTGCTTGTATTTTGGTACAGGCCCGGCTCTACGGGGGTGCTAAGCACCCTCAAACGCAAGCTAAAGCACCCTCAGTTGATACTGTAATAATATTGGCGAAACAGATTTGGCAATTTGTGTTCGCGTTCTGGAGAACGTCAAATGCATCTATTACAATGTGTTTTTGCAGCGGTAAGTAATGTAGCCAATCACAGATATAACGTTAGTTGTGATCTCTCGACTGCAATGTCTAATTAGGTGTTTAAGTGAATCTCACCGCTCAAAACGCCAGAGTTTTATTCAGTGCTGCTTTAATGCAGACTTGTCAAACCTCTCATTAACAAAGTAAAGACACTATTTTCTGGTAATCTCTGAGGTAATACATAAAAACTGAATAAATTCATTACCTTGAATTGTTTTACGTGCATTTTGGTGTTAATTTGATTTATTGTTTTCCAGTTGCTATTTTAGCGAACTACGAACGAGCTAGGCATATAGCCGGGCTGAGTCAGTCATGTTTTTGATTTAAAGACTTAAATAGCGACGTAAACAAGGATTTATGCAGCGTAAATACAATAAGTTACATAAGCTACACTCTTATTAAATCTAGTTACATATGATTAATGTCATCATTGATAGACAAACACTGCGTGCTGGCAGTTCAGACGGCAAACCATGTTTACATAGCCTAACATTACATGTGCTTTGTATTGTTACAAAGCTACGGCCATATTGTCATAACGTGACGTAGAAATAACAGATTTTACAATTATTACTTTGTACCAAGCCTGCAGCACTCCTGTAAATAACTGAAGCCTATGCGCCTCGATCGCCCCCAGGTGGTTGGTCACAGTATAGGTCATAAACCCCGCCCCTCCGTGGGTTGTAATGGACACGAGATAAATTAAACAATCAAATTACACTTCAGATTTTTTCCAAAAGTTGGTTTGTCATTTTAGGCAGTTTTTATCACGATGATTTCATTTCAAGTGTTCGTTTTTTTAAATAAGTTTAGTTTTAGTTAGTTATTTGATGCTATAAAACGGGGGTTGTGAGGTCATGATTGACAGCTGAGATTGACTGCTTCTCTGAGTGAACCAACAGGAGGTTTCACTTTTCCTCAGCGGAAGCGAATGAAGTCGCGTCGTCCATATTTTTTTACGGTCTATGCTTTGTACGCGTTATCACACAAACAAGCTGGCGCATGCACAGGGAGATAGAGTAAAAGAGTGGAGAGAGGACTAATTGGCCTATACATTTATCTGAAAACATGATTGACAACTGTCAAATGAAATCAACCATCTGTAATATTTAATTATAAAAAGATATAACGTTAGCGGAAGTAAAACATTTAGGCCATGAAATAATATTTGCATTAAATATTAATGTATTATACCTTGTTCTGTTTAAATACTTAATTCTGATTGGCTGGAAGGTGTGCAGTAAAACCGTTTAATGCACAGGTAGTTCCAGTCAGTTTGATTAGTTCGAAATTAATCCGCCACTATAAACATTGGTAACCATAGTAACAGTGTAACATTAATCCAATGGGAGGCAAGTTCTGAACCCAAGTGCAGTTTATTAACTTAACAACTCAAAATGCAAAACATAAAACAAAGACTTGACTAGGTTTAAACAAAAAGCATGGCATGGCCAAAGACTCACCAACAGGCAGGTTACATATTCAATACAAGACCAGGACACATGGCAAACATGAGGGTTTAAATACACATTGACTAAGGACAAGACGAGACACACCTGTGAACAATGATTAACCAATAAACCAATGAGAACATGACAACAGAACACAAGACAAAGGAGCACATGGCAGGATCACATGACAAGACCAGGAAGTGCATGGCAAGACATGACAGTGAACATGGCAAACTTAAACACATGAAACAACCAAAACACCCTGTGACACACAGTTACGCTTGCAAACAGAGTGAGAGACATATATTAAAACGTTTATTTAGGTAGGCTAAGTGGATGATTTTTGCATATCGTTTAATTTGTAAGGTGAATATGGCAATTTTGAGAAATAGGCCCAGGCACAAGACGAAATAGAAGACTTGGAGAAGACGTTGAATGACAAAAAACAGCACAAAGAATTAACACCGGCAGAGCTAGATAAGATAGAAGACGACAAAGATGAGGTCAATACGAAAAAGACAACTAAATGGGCAGTTAACACTTTCAGTGACTTTGCGCCAAAGACAGAACAATTGTGATGTCGAGACCTACTCTGCTTCTCTTTTAAATGAGACATTGCGGGAGTTTTATGCCTCTGTTCAGTCTACCGCTGGACGCGAATACAGTGTTGCAAGTTTGATGTGCCTCAGAGCAGGTATTAACCGTCACATTACAAAATACAACATCATAAGTGATAAAGACTTCAAGTCAAGCAATGCCGTTTTTAAATCAGTTTTAAAGCGCTACAGGAAAAATGGAAAAGACACCAGCGTTCATCATCCGCGTATTACTGAGTCTGACTTGGAGAAAATTAGAAATGCACCTGCACTCTCCCCTTTCACAAGAAAAGTTTGGTTTGACATACAGCTGTGTTTTGCACAGAGGGGAAGAGAAGGAAACCGTAACCTATCAAAAGAGTCTTTCGTTCTCCAGCAAGACGAGAATGGGAAAGAGTACCTGACACTTGCGCATAACTCAAAGACAAAAAACCACAAGGATCCCACTGCATCGGACAGAGAATTTATGAGGATTTATGTTTGCGAGCCCCGGCGACCCACTTTGTTCCGTGGACAGCTTTAAAAAATATCTGTCAAAGTGTCCAGAAAATGCCGGAGAGTTCTATTTGCATCCGAGATGCATCCCTCTGTGCAAACTCGAGAGCACTGAAGTGTGGTTCACCAGGGAGCCGATGGGGCTCAACTACCTTGGCAATATGCTAAAAAATATTTGTGAAGAGGTTAATAGATATTACGATTTTGCCCATTAATTTAAACTGTTTATATTATTTTCCAAATCTAAATTGTATACTTTAAATTCTTGTTGTTCAGGTGGAAGATATCTCACAAATGTACATAAACCATAGTTTGCGGAGCACTATAATTTACATTTACATTTATGCATTTAGCAGACGCTTTTATCCAAAGCGACTTACAACTGAGGAGTACAGGAAGCGATCCGTTATGAAGAGGCGTAGAAATGCAAGAAGTGCCTTAAATACTACGTTTCGGGCATTGCTCAGAGTAGTGTAAGCTAAAATAGGGAGGGTGTAGAGAAAGATAGAGGAAAAAAGAAAGAATTTTTTTTTTTTTTTATGATGAGATTAAGTGCTCGCGGAAGAGATGGGTTTTTAGCTGTTTTTTGAATGATGTTAGTGATTCTGCCATCCGGATGGAGGTGGGAAGATCGTTCCACCAGCTGGGAACAGTGAATGAAAAAGTTCTGGAGAGGGATTTCATGCCTCTCTGGGATGGTAACACCAGCCGCCGCTCTTTAGCTGAGCGGAGGCTTCTGGTAGGGGTGTAGACTCGTAGGATCGAGTCTAAGTATGCAGGTGCTGAGCTTGTGGTGGATCCATAAGCAAGCGTCAAAGCCTTGAACTTAATGCGGGCAGCGAGTGGTAGCCAGTGCAGAGAGATGAAGAGAGGTGTGACATGGGCCCTTTTGGGCTCGTTGAAGACAAGACGTGCCGCTGCGTTCTGAATCAATTGAAGTGTTTTGACTGCACACGATGGAAGTCCAGCCAGAAGCGCATTGCAGTATCAAGCCTATAAATGAATTTCACCTCCAAGCCTAAACCTGAAATAACCCTACCCTTTTCCATGTCTAATTTCACGATAAATGGAAATGTTGAGTTTAACATCAATTAGTGTAACGATGAGTAAAACAATCACCAAACAAATTTCCAACTGTTTGATGTTTTGTTTTTTGTTTTTTTTTATTTAATTTAATGCATTTCAATAAATGTAATGTGTCTTTATATTTATAGTAGCCTAAACTGTGGTTAGAGACACCGGTTTTATTTCACACTCTACATAATTCTTTTAAATAAATGATATGATTAGTTTAAATAAAGATTGCCTTGTCACTGTCAGTGTTGCCTGTCATTTATAAATAATTTTAATAAATCCATTAAAGAATCGTTAAGTTAGCCTATGTTAGCTATATGCTTAACTCAACGAGGGGACTTAAGACTGTAGACTTTAAAGAGATGCACACAGTGCAGGTAACTCGCGCACGCATCTGTCTCTCTCTATCTATCTCTCTCTCTGTGTGTCGGAGTGCATGCTGGGAGTGAACTGAACGTGGTGAGTGTGAGTGCGTTTGTAGCTGTGTGCTATAACTTTTCTATCTTCTATCTTTTTTGTGTGTTTGTTGTTTTTATCTGTTGAATTGTTTGTTTGATTAGACTGCAAAGGTGTTTACGTCTGCAACCAGCGTTGTGCTGGGAGGCATGACGAACCAAATCACGATGAGTTTGAATAATCTAACCCGCCAACATGGAGTGAAGGTGGAGTCTAGAATTAATATGGAACAGTGTTGTTTAGCGGTGGGAGAGATTGTTGGACATGATAATATTGTCTCAGCATCACGGATGAACAGCGCAATTGTTTTTTTTTTTAAATACAGTTGAAAAGGCAAATGACGCTGTCCAAAGTGGCGTAGTGTTGAATGGTTCTCTCGTAACAGTTACCTGTTACAGTTACAAAAGCTCACTGAGCCTGCTGACATATGTAGCTGTGCTGTAGAGTTTTATTCAGACCTGTATAAATCTGAACTGATGGAATGGGGTGCAGATGCTGATAATTTCTTTGAAGGACTGCCAAAGGTGGATGAAGAGTCCAATAATGGGCTACAACAGACTTTGTTGAGTTCTATAAGACTCTATGGCCCGTCATAGGATAGGATCTGCTGACGGTTTTTAATGACAGTCTGAGCGGAGGACTATTGCCATTAGGCTGCAAGAGAGCAGTCATCACACTGTTATCTAAAAAAGGTGATCTTCAGTGTATCGGCAATTGGCGCCCTGTTTCACTTTTATGTTCAGAGTATAAGATTTTGTCTAAAGCTTTGGCCACAAGACTTAGTAAAGTTACAAGTAAACTGATACATTCTGATCAGTCTTATTGCATTCCCAACATATCTATTTTTGATAATGTTGCTTTAATCAGAGATATTTTTGATGCTTCTAAACTCTTGGGAATTAACTCGATCAAGAGAAAGCATTCGACAGAGTAGAACATCTGTTTTTATGGAATACTTTAGAGGCGTTTGGTTTTAGCCCTTTTATATCAATGATTAAGGCTGTGTACTGTAACATTGAAAGTGTTCTTAAGATTAATGATGGTTTGAGTGCTCCATTCAAAGTTCAGAGGGGAGTTTAATTCTTGTTTCTTTTCTCTCTTTTCCTTGTGTGTAATCAGATCATTGGTTCTGTTCTGTAAGTGTTCTTCTATTTGACACACTCCCAGTTTTTGCATTGTAGATTTGTCATAGACAAATAACTTTCCTTGCACCATATAACCGTATTTTTCATAAACATTTTGATTATGCTATTTGTTAAATTTCACGTTTTTTTTAAATGAGATGATTCTCACCCACTTAACAAATACCGTATTTTTCAGTACAGGGGTGTCATACATTCTCAGATGTTGTACATATTTATGAATAAAAGTTTTAAAATGGCTTTGTACCATTAAATGTTGTTTGTCCTCTCACTTTTCAGTATGTATTGCCATCTAGTCCTGACTGCAGAATTGAGCTCCAACCCCAGTTAAGCAGACCTGAATCAGTTGATTAAGGTCTTCAGGATCAGCAGTAATTACAGGCAGGTTGGAGCTACACTCTGCAGGTGTTGGTCCTCCATGACCAGGACTGGACACCGCTGTTGTAAGTGATTGATCTAGCAGTCATTCTGGATCTCTGAATTGTCATGCTCAGAACTTAATATTGCAGGGGATCTCAGCTCTGACCCCCGAGGACCACTGTCCTGCAGATTTTAGCACCAACCCTGGTCCAACACAACTGAACATGCTAATCGGGTTCTTTTGGTTTGCTGACTAGAAATTCACAAGCTGGTGAGATTGATCAGGTCTGGTCATAAACTCTGCAAGATGGTGCACTTCGACGGCCAGAGTTGAGAACTCCTGAAAAATTAATACATTTTAATTTGTATAGATTTATGCAATATTTGACTAATTTTCCGTTATCTTCTCTCTTTTTCTCCTTTGTGATTGTGTGTCAACCACAGCTAAATAAACCCAAAGGACACTCAGGCACAGATTACTGCATCTTTTGCTGTGTAAGTACATTTTTTCACATTCTAAGTGTTTGCATTTATTTTGATAAAACTTGCATATTCATGCTGCAAGTTAAAGTCATCAATGATTTCTTAATAAAGACATTAAAGGGATAGTTCTTCATGTTGTTCTAAACCTGTATTACTTTTTTTCTGTGGAATGCAAAAGATATTTTGAATAATGTTTCATCTGTCTTGTCCATAAAAACAGCATTGGATCCCATTGACTTTTTATTGTATTGACAATTATTATTATTATTATTTTATTTTTTTTCAAAATATCATCTTCCACAGAAGAAATCGTGTAGGTTTGGAATAACAAGAGGGTGAGTATATGTTGACAATTTCTAAAGTTACATTGTGTTGACAATTTTAGTATATTGTTCTCATGCTTTGTGCATCGTGCCCTGAATTTGTTTGCTCTCTGTATCTTTCTCTCTCAGCAATACTAAATTTGATTTTAATATTAAAAAAACAACACCAGGAACTATTTTTGGGGTAATTACATTACAATTGGGACAATCTTTGTTTTTGTTGTTGTTGTTTTTTATGGTAACATTTTAATTGTTGTTGTTTTTTTTCCCCTTCACTTTAGATGCTGGCACAAAAAGCGGCCAGGCTGGAGCATCCGAAGTGGAAACCCCTATTAAATCATGGCTCCATAATGCAAGATGGTGGAAGGAGCGCAAGAACCAGAAGACTGGAGATCAGGCAAAGATCTACTGGTATCCGAGGGGATTGATATATTTTATTAGATGATTCATAATCCATTTAATGTGTTGTGATGTGGTTATAATTGGTAATTTTTCTGTTTTATAAAATGTAATATTTTTTATTATTGTTTTGAGAGAAAAAAAAATTGCAAGGATGCATTAAATTGATCAAAAGTGACAGTAAAGACATTTACATAGTTACTTGAAAAATAGTTACTTTGTAAAATATATTTAAACAGAAAACAATTTTAAGTTGCAATAATATTACACTCTTATATATTTTTTTTATCAAATAAATGCAGCCTTGATGAGCAGAAGGGACTTTCTTTCAAAAGCGTTTTAAAAATCTTACTGACCCCACACTTTTAAAATGGTAATATGTTGTATATTTTATTTTTTTACTTGACTGTGAATAAATGAAATTATTTGAAACAACATATGGCTTATAATTTATTTCTTCTACTTTCAACAGGGGAATTTATTGTGTGTGTATTGTGGTAAATGCAAAGTAGAACCAAACTAATCTTGTTGTTTGTTAGGGCTACAGGTATATTCTGACACATCTGTGCATTGCCCACAGTATGCCCACACTTTTTTCAGTGTACCCACAGAATACCTACACTTTGCCCACAAATGGCCCTAACGGGGGCCCACTGTGCTTGGTGTGGGCCAGCCCACAGTCAGCCCACACTTTGGGCTGTCCCACTGGTACTTCACCTACACGTGCCCCGCATTTCACGCCGGTATCTGGGTCCACAGTGGGCTGCCCGCAATGGCCCCATACGGGCCCCAAAGGAGCATGTAGCTAAGTAAGAGATGTATTGTGCATTGCTGACAACTTCATTTCGCGATGAACTGACAAAGCAACAGCATTTTAGTCAGCGATCTTGGTTCGTTTTTTGAGGCTACAGTAAAATTCATTGAATAAAACATTGTTTTTCATGCTGCTAAGAGGACCGACGGCCAATTGCATGCTGCAAATTTTCGAAAGTGATAGATAGATAGATAGATAGATAGATATAGATATATATATATATATATATATATATATAGATAGATAGATAGATAGATAGATAGATAGATAGATAGATAGATAGATAGATAGATAGATAGAGATAGAGATATATATATATATAGAGAGATATATATAGATATATAGATATATATAGATATATAGATATATACACTCACCTAAAGGATTATTAGGAACACCATACTAATACTGTGTTTGACCCCCTTTTGCCTTCAGAACTGCCTTAATTCTACGTGGCATTGATTCAACAAGGTGCTGAAAGCATTCTTTAGAAATGTTGGCCCATATTGATAGGATAGCATCTTGCAGTTGATGGAGATTTGTGGGATGCACATCCAGGGCACGAAGCTCCCGTTCCACCACATCCCAAAGATGCTCTATTGGGTTGAGATCTGGTGACTGTGGGGGCCATTTTAGTACAGTGAACTCATTGTCATGTTCAAGAAACCAATTTGAAATGATTCGAGCTTTGTGACATGGTGCATTATCCTGCTGGAAGTAGCCATCAGAGGATGGGTACATGGTGGTCATAAAGGGATGGACATGGTCAGATACAATGCTCAGGTAGGCCGTGGCATTTAAACGATGCCCAATTGGCACTAAGGGGCCTAAAGTGTGCCAAGAAAACATCCCCCACACCATTACACCACCACCACCAGCCTGCACAGTGGTAACAAGGCATGATGGATCCATGTTCTCATTCTGTTTACGCCAAATTCTGACTCTACCATCTGAATGTCTCAACAGAAATTGAGACTCATCAGACCAGGCAACATTTTTCCAGTCTTCAACTGTCCAATTTTGGTGAGCTCGTGCAAATTGTAGCCTCTTTTTCCTATTTGTAGTGGAGATGAGTGGTACCCGGTGGGGTCTTCTGCTGTTGTAGCCCATCCGCCTCAAGGTTGTGCGTGTTGTGGCTTCACAAATGCTTTGCTGCATACCTCGGTTGTAATGAGTGGTTATTTCAGTCAAAGTTGCTCTTCTATCAGCTTGAATCAGTCGGCCCATTCTCCTCTGACCTCTAGCATCAACAAGGCATTTTCGCCCACAGGACTGCCGGATACTGGATGTTTTTCCCTTTTCACACCATTCTTTGTAAACTCTAGAAATGGTTGTGCGTGAAAATCCCAGTAACTGAGCAGATTGTGAAATACTCAGACCGGCCCGTCTGGCACCAACAACCATGCCACGCTCAAAATTGCTTAAATCACCTTTCTTTCCCATTCTGACATTCAGTTTGGAGTTCAGGAGATTGTCTTGACCAGGACCACACCCCTAAATGCATTGAAGCAACTGCCATGTGATTGGTTGATTAGATAATTGCATTAATGAGAAATTGAACAGGTGTTCCTAATAATCCTTTAGGTGAGTGTATATATATATAGATATAGATAGATAGATAGATAGATAGATAGATAGATAGATAGATAGATAGATAGATAGATAGATAGATAGATAGATAGATAGATAGATATAGATATATATAGATAGATATAGATATATATAGATATATATAGATATATATAGATATATATAGATAGATATAGATATATATAGATATATATAGATAGATATAGATATATATAGATATATATAGATAGATATAGATATATATAGATATATATATATATATATATATATATATATATATATATATATAGATAGATAGATGTATATAGATAGATATAGATATATATAGCTATATATATATATAGATATATATAGCTATATATATATATAGATAGATATATATATATATATATATATATATATATAGATAGATATATATATATAGATGCTGGATTCACTTTTAGCGAATTTCTCTGACAACATACACAGTTTTAAGTCTGGATATTCTTATGAATATTCCCATTTATTACTCCCATTATTACACATCGACATAAACGATTATTGACATCAACAAGCCCATCTCCTGCGTAATGACTCCGATCTTCAACCGTATGGAACTGGACAAATATTCTGACTGTTCGGATCTAATATGACTTCTGAATTGTAATGTTGCCTGAATCATAATCATACACTGTTTGTTCGTTTGGCCAGAGGAGAACTGGCACCCCGACTGAGCCTGGTTTCTCCCAAGGTTTTTTTTTACCATTATGTCACCTGATGGAGTTTGGGTTCCTTGCCACCGTCGCCCCTGTTGCCTTTGGCTTTGGCTTGCTCAATTGGGGACACTAAATATTTAACTATATTACTTACAATATTAATTTACTTTAATATTATATTCTGTTGCATTATTTTCCTGTTACCATTGTGAAGCTGCTTTGAAACAATCTTCATTGTAAAAAGCGCTATATAAATAAAGGTGACTTGATGTGATTACACGTCTTTTTACATTACATATTGTCCCAGAAAACACATTAATATGCAAATTAAATACAGTGTATAGATACATTGCATTGAAAACACATGTAGGACCATGTTTACACACATATTGCGTAAAGTAAAATGGTATATCAAAATGTTCCATAACATAGTTGAGAATCATCTTTATACAAAGTTTGGATAAAAAATCCCATTGTTTTTGCCTATTCATGTCTTTAAATTTTTTCACTAAATGGGTTCTGGTGTCCTCTACAGAGAATATAGCATATAACATAGGTATATATATACACTCACCTAAAGGATTATTAGGAACACCATACTAATACTGTGTTTGACCCCCTTTCGCCTTCAGAACTGCCTTAATTCTACGTGGCATTGATTCAACAAGGTGCTGAAAGCATTCTTTAGAAATGTTGGCCCATATTGATAGGATAGCATCTTGCAGTTGATGGAGATTTGTGGGATGCACATCCAGGGCACGAAGCTCCCGTTCCACCACATCCCAAAGATGCTCTATTGGGTTGAGATCTGGTGACTGTGGGGGCAATTTAAGTACAGTGAACTCATTGTCATGTTCAAGAAACCAATTTGAAATGATTCGAGCTTTGTGACATGGTGCATTATCCTGCTGGAAGTAGCCATCAGAGGATGGGTACATGGTGTTCAAAAAGGGATGGACATGGTCAGAAACAATGCTCAGGTAGGCCGTGGCATTTAAACGATGCCCAATTGGCACTAAGGGGCCTAAAGTGTGCCAAGAAAACATCCCCCACACCATTACACCACCACCACCAGCCTGCACAGTGGTAACAAGGCATGATGGATCCATGTTCTCATTCTGTTTACGCCAAATTCTGACTCTACCATCTGAATGTCTCAACAGAAATCGAGACTCATCAGACCAGGCAACATTTTTCCAGTCTTCAACTGTCCAATTTTGGTGAGCTCGTGCAAATTGTAGCCTCTTTTTCCTATTTGTAGTGGAGATGAGTGGGGCCTTCTGCTGTTGTAGCCCATCCGCCTCAAGGTTGTGCGTGTTGTGGCTTTCAGTCAAAGTTCCTCTTCTATCAGCTTGAATCAGTCGGCCCATTCTCCTCTGACCTCTAGCATCAACAAGGCATTTTCGCCCACAGGACTGCCGCATACTGGATGTTTTTCCCTTTTCACACCATTCTTTGTAAACTCTAGAAATGGTTGTGCGTGAAAATCCCAGTAACTGAGCAGATTGTGAAATACTCAGACCGGCCTGTCTGGTACCAACAACCATGCCACGCTCAAAATTGCTTAAATCACCTTTCTTTCCCATTCTGACATTCAGTTTGGAGTTCAGGAGATTGTCTTGACCAGGACCACACCCCTAAATGCATTGAAGCAACTGCCATGTGATTGGTTGATTAGATTATTGCATTAATGAGAAATTGAACAGGTGTTCCTAATAATCCTTTAGGTGAGTGTATATAAAACAATGTTGTTGTTTTTTAATTCCCCAATCAATTGTTATGCACTTTATTTTATCTATTTATTTATTTATTTATTTATTTGAAAAATGTCAATTGTTTTTTTTTATGCTCCAAACAATAAAAGAAAATCTAAAAATCCTTTTTTTCTGCTTCTCAGAAGGATGACATGTTAAAATACTAGTAACGCATTAAAGCAATGTAAAGGCAGACTAATAGATTAAAAGACAAACATTTGTAGCAAAATATTTTTGAAATTCCACTTATTGGTAAAAGTGATGACTTGTAAATAATCTTACATTTCTCACTGTACACCGCTATGGTGTTGCCATTGCTTAGCCTACATCTGCACTCTATTAGAGCACCCTCAGTGATTTGATTCTGTAACCGGGCCTGTTTTGGTATATCAAATTTCTGTTTTTTTAAGAGGAAATTTTCTGTATTTTTACAGAATAATGTGTAATTTTACATACAATTTTGATTAATATTTTACAGATTTTTTCTGTAAAAATAGAAAAAAGGAAACTAATGTATAACTACAGAAATCAGCAGTCATTCAACATGTTTGTCTTACCATTTAAGATAATGTGTTCGTTAAAGTGAGTTTTTTTTTAGGCTAAATAATAGTATTTGTACATACAGTAGGCTATAGGCATACGTGTACTATACATTTATGTATTGTTTATTTTACTAATCTTTTAACCTTGAGAACCTCATTAAGATGCTCATTTTGAGAAATTTTCTCCCCTAAATTTCCTAACCACATCTATTATTCGTGTACATTTTATGGTTTACCAAATCGAGTTGCAAATGTGCGCTTTGTGTGTGTGTGTGCGTGCGCGACCCAGATTCAAATTTGCCGCCTGTTACTTTTTCCGTTAGTCACACCCACAACAGTTTGCGGAGCCTAGAGATACAGTGATGGTAGGGCGGGTATTTTGAATTTATTTTAGGCTACACCCGTGAACTGGATCGTGAGGTTAACGGCGGAGTAAAGCAATCATAAAGAGCAGCCGTGAGTAGGAGCATTGAACACACATTCAGAACTGTGTGAGGAAAAATAACGCGCCATTTCAGCGAGACTGTTTCGTCAACTACAGCGACCTTTGAGAAGCGGAGTCAGCGAACATCACCAACCGATCACTGGCTGAGGTAAGAGCCTCATTCTATATCGTGTGGCTGCACATTTGTGTTGTTGATTGTTTTAAAGCTATTGTTAGCATTTCTAAACAGTGTTCAGTCACATAACTGGTGTTGAGAGTAAAACACTGAAAATTGCAGCAGTTTGTTGAGGTTGTTGGATCATCTTTAGCCGTTCTTGGCATATTTATTTTTTTCTAGCTGCCGACACATCAGTCTCACGATCAGATTGCCTTCAGTTTTGTAACTACCGTAAATCAACTGGGACAAACATAATGACGCAAACGCATCCTCTATAGCTTACACTTTAGTGCCCCCCTTTGGCATAAACATATGCACAATACAGAACAGTACAGCATTACATTAATATACAACTGAGGACATAATGAACATATTAACAGTATGCATATATTAATATTTTAATGAACAAATCTTTTTTTTTGATGCCCTGAGGAAATTTTCATTGCATATTGAATCATAGGATACATTGGATAACGTTAAAATTGCGTCGATCCAGATGAATGGACAGTTACACCAGTAGATAGCAATATGATGCAGCTAAGTCAAAGTAATATAATTTTAATTTAATTATACATACTATAAATTTAGCTAAAATCACACGGCAGCCAAAAATATAGGTTTTGCATTGTCTCAGTAAAACATGCTGGCATGTTTGAATTCAGGTCATGTGGAAAGACTGGAGATCTACAGTAGATGAGCATTGCAATGCAGGTGTGGAATGAGTGCACTGTTCTCATTAAGCAAATTCTTTGTTTACATATTTTCATGCAGCTGTTTTGTACAGTATTTTTGTTGTAATTGTAACGTCTCGGTTACGTATGTAACCTTGGTTCCCTGAGCAGAGAACGAGACGCTGGGAACCGTCGCTATGGGAACACCTTCGGTGTGACAAATGTCTGAAGCCCTTATACCATCATGCCAATTGATTGGCCAGTGACGCTTAGCACCGCCCCGAGAATACGTCACGTATGCTTCATATCAGCGTGCTAGGCGTCATATCATCAGATTTTCAAGACTAAGGAAGCTACTACTCGAAGATAGGGGAATGGCCAGAATCGCAGTGTCTTGTTCTCTACTCAGGGAACCAAGGTTACATGCGTAACCGAGACGTTGCCTTTCATAGGTTCACTCAATGCTGCAAACCGTTGCTATGGGAACGATATACCATAACGCCTTCACATATCTGAGAGTAGCTGGGAGACCGTGGAAAGCGTCCGCTCAAGCAGATAACCTGGGAGCCAGGAGCCAGGAGCCATCTTCACGTCCAGACCGTAGAACTTAACAAAGGTGTTAGGAGAGGATCAGCCTGCCACAACACAAATATCCTCCAAAGAAGACCCCTTAAAGAGAGCCTGAGAAGACGCCATTCCTCTAGTTGAATGAGCGTGTACACTTAGAGGCAAAGTGAAGCCATGCGCCTCATAGGCCGCAGAAATAGCCTCAATCACCCAATGAGACATTCTTTGCTTGGTGACGGCAGCTCCTTGTTTTTACCACCAAACACACAAATAATTGTTTCGATCTACGCCACTGGGATGTACGGTCGACATAGATCTTCAATGCCCGCACCAGGCAAAGACCAAGGGGTCGCACATCGTTCCCAATCTCTGCGCCAGGAGGGGGAAAAAAAGCCGCCTCCAAGACCACTTGCTGGGAACGCAACTTGCCTTGGTCGCAACAAGACTTTAACCAGCCCCGTTACAAAGTCCATACAAAAAGGACTGATAGAAAAATCCTACAGATCCCCTATCCTCATAGAGAGGACAGACCAACTCCAATAGCTCAAAAAGATCACCTGTTAGTCCCTCTAGGACGACAGAAGATCCCATGAGGGAACTCGGGCAGGGCGGAAAGCCTAAGCCGTCTCGTCCCTTACAGAAAACGAGAGACCAGGAAGTAACGTCAACAGAAGCACCCTCCATCTGTATATGCTTGGCAGATATAGCTGCCACATAGACCTTCAGAATGGCCGGAGCTGCCCCTGCCGAAAAACAACTTGTAAAAACTCCAGTATTGAACCAATAGGGTAATGAACTGGGTCTAGGTTACGTTGTCTACACAGGCGGTAACAATTTACACTTGAGGCATAAAGACGCCTCGTGGAGGGGCTCTAGAGTTAAGAAAAGTATCTGTAATCTCAGCCGAGAGACCAGAACACCTTAACGTGCCCCGCTCAGGGGCCACACCCACAACCTCCAAAAGTCCGGACGGGAGTGCCGGATCATACCCTGAGCTTGAGTCAGCAGGTCTGGACTGAGGGGAACCTCCCACGGAGGGCCAACTAACAGACTGACCAGGTCTGAAACCCAAATCTGAGTGGGCCAGCGAGGGGCCACCAACAACAAGTGTCTTACTTGTCCATTCGCACTCTGAGCAACACCGCTGAGAGCAAGCAAATCAGTGGAAGGCAAAAAGACTGGTCCTGGGCCATGTATGGGCCTGACCAGTACATGACATGTATCTCTTCACAAGGGGTGACATGACAATACATAACACCCCTACAGATGGGGTAAGAACCATTTGAGTGCCAGAACACTGCTAGCAACTCCAAACGATTTATGTGCCACCCACGATGTGCGATGCACACGATGTGCAATGACAGCACGTCCCTAACTGTGGCATAGACCAACGTGGACTAGACAACCTGTCTTGAAATGACTCAGACAGTCTTGTAGTGATTGAATGTGTGCGGGAGACAATCGTGCCCACATCACGCCAGAATCTAGATCCACACCCAGGAAAGTTGTCTGCTGAAGGTTATGCGTAAACCTAGGCTCCACAAATGGTAGAGAACTAAGTCTCGATGAACTACTGCCAATTCCTGGGATTGAGCTAATATCAGCCAATCGTCCAGGTAGTTCGAGATCCGGACGCCCTGGAGCCGCAATGGGGCCAGAGCAGCGTACATACATTTCGTAAATGTCTGAGGAGCTAAGGCTAGTCCGAATGGAAGGACACAGTATTAGTAAGCTTTGCCCTCAAAAGCAAACCTGAGGAACTTCCTGTGTCTCTTGACGATCTGGATGTGGAAGTACGCATCCTTTAGATCGATGGTCACAAACCAATCTCCAGTTCGAACCTGAGACAGAATGGACTTCAACGTCAGCATTTTGAATTTGCTCACTCTGAGCGCAAGATTTCAGCGACGCAAGTCCAAATTGGTCGTAATCCACCATCCTTTTTGGGCACAACACTGGTGGGCGAGTCCTAGGAGTCCTAGGACCCCAGTCTCTGCGAGGAGGTTCCATAGGCGATGGTTCACCTCGCTGTACCTCACGGGAACGCTAAAGAGAGGATGAGCTGAAGGTGGTTACCATTTAAACTCCCTGGACCTATGTGGGATGAGTTAAAACACGGCAGACTCTTTCAACCATTTTCGTCATTAGAAAATGGGGGCGTCTAACAATGAAGACTTGACTTCGTCTGTGATGTCAGTGAGTGTAAGCCAAAGGTGGCGTTCTACTGACACTATCCCCACCATGGGCCTGCCTACTGCGCGGGCAGTATGTTTTGTAGCTCTCAGCGCCAAGTCAGTAGTCCGTCCGCTTCCTGAAGGAATGAAATCTGATGATATGACGCCTAGCACGCTGATATGAAGCATACGTGACGTATTCTTGGGTCGGTGCTAAGCGTCACTGGCCAATCAATTGGCGTGATGGTATAAGGGCTTCAGACATTCGTTGAGAGAACCTATGAAAGGGAACTAGAATCATTCAGAAACATGGCTTTTCCTATCACTGCTATCCTGACACATCTCTACCCTTCATTCCAGCCGGATGATCTGCTCGCATCTCAGCCTGCTTGATGGAAATTTCCGACCTTCACCTGGATGACCTTTACCTTACATTACTTTAAATGAGTCCACCCCCCAAGATTATTGTTATAAACACGAGACGCGTCTGAAAGGTAAAGGGGGAGGTGTTGCTGTAATTTTATAATAATATCTTCAGTATTACTCAGAAGTCTAGTTTCAAATATAATTCATTTGAAGTTTTGGTGCTTTATGTAACGTTATGTAGTGTAATTAATAAATCCCGTTTGACATTTGTGCTGGCTACTGTATACAGGCCACCAGGGCACAATACAGACTTTACCAAAGAATTGGCTGATTTTCTATCAGAGTTAGTACTGGCTGCAGATAAAGTCCTAATTGTTGGTGATTTTAATATCCATGTAGACAATGAAAAAGACGCATTGGGATTGGCATTTAGAGACATTCTAAACTCTATTGAAGTTAGGCAACAGGTGTCAGGACCCAATCATCGCCGTAATCATACGTTAGACCTAATACTGTCTCATGGAATAAATGTTGATACCATTGAAATTCTGCAGCAGAGTGATGACATCTCAGATCATTACCTAGTATCACGTATACTTAATTTAGCAAAGGCTGCAGAGCTGTCCCCTCGCTTCAAATATGGCAGGACTATCACTGCTGCCACTAAAGATTGCTTTGTAAATAAACTTCCTCATCAGTTTTCATCTCCTCAGCATCCCAGATAGCCTAGAGGAACTCGATGTTGCAACAGAAACTATATTACAGCAGAAAGGCCATAAAAACAGCTAGATCTGCTTATTTCTTTACTCTCTTAGAAGAAAACAAACACAACCCTAGGTATTTATTCGATACAGTGGCTAAATTAACCAAAAATAAAGCTTCAACTTCTGATGTTTGTAAACAGTAGAGCAGTAATGACTTTATGAAATTCTTTACGTGCAAGATTGGTAATATTAGGGAAAAAATTATAACCATGCAGCCGTCTACTACAGTATCACATCAGACACATCAGGAACAATTACACTCATTCACTGCCATAGGAGAAGAAGAACTATTAGTGTTACTCGATCTTAGCGCTGCATTCGATACTATCGACCACAACATTCTTTTGAATAGATTCGAAAATTATGTTGGCATTAGTGGAATTGCATTGGCATGGTTTAAATCATACTTATCTGACCATTATCAGTTTGTAGCAGTAAATGAAGAGATATCACACAGATCACAAGTTCAGTATGGAGTACCACAGGGCTCAGTGCTAGGACCATTGCTTTTCACCCTGTACATGCTACCACTGGGAGATATCATTCGGAAGCATGGCGTTAGTTTTCATTGTTATGCTGACGATACTCAGCTCTATATTTCTTCACGCCCCTGACGAAACTTACCAATTCACAAGATTAAAGGAATGCATAACTGATATAAAAAATTGGATGACTAGTAATTTCCTGCAACTTAATTCAGAAAAAAACTGGACAAAAAAATCATTGGACAAAAAAATCTTTGGACAAAAAAATCATTGGACAAAAAAACTCCACAAGTAGTAATCTAGAATGCTGTCTAACACTTGGTGACTGCTCTGTCAAGTCCCCGTCGTCAGTTAGGAACCTGGGTGTGCTCTTTGATACCAATCTCTCATTTAAAAGCCACGTTTCTAGCATCTGTAAAACGGCATTCTACCATCTTAAAAATATATCTAAATTACGGCACATGCTTTCAATGCAAAATGCTGAACAGTTAGTTCATGCGTTCATGACCTCAAGGCTAGATTATTGTAATGCTCTACTGAGTGGTTGCCCTGCTCGCATAATAAATAAACTGCAGCTGGTCCAAAACGCAGCAGCTCGAGTTTTTACTAGAACCAGGAAGTATGACCATATTAGCTTTACTATGGCATACACATAAGACATTTTTTATTTATATTATTCAAATCAGTTAAATGATTGTTTAAGGCTGCAGTAACTAGGTCAGCCGGAACCGGGAAAACGTCGGCCAGAGGAGAACTGGCACCCGACTGAGCCTGGTTTCTCTCAAGGTTTTTTCTCCATTCTGGCCCTAAAGGAGTTTTGGTTCCTTGCCACCGTCGCCTTTGGCTTTTGGCTTGCTCAGTTGGGGACACTTAAATTTCAACTATATTACTGATCTGCCCGCATTGACAATATATGATAATTAAAATGAGCTGGATGACATCATCGTTTTCACCAGAGCGGCTGTACAGCCGAATCAAATTCTGTTGCATTATTTTCCTGTTTTAACACTGTGAAGCTGCTTTGAAACAATTGGCATTGTAAAAAGCACTATATAAAAAAAGGTGATTTGATTTGATTTGATTTGAACTCAACCTTGCCAAGACGGAAGTGCTTGTGGTTTCAGCCAGCCCATCCTTTGTGTTATAATTGATCAGTTAAACTTCACAGACCACATTGCTAGAACTGCCCGATCTTGCAGATTTACCTTGTACAGCATTGGGAGGATCAGCTAGGCTCAGAACCAGGGTAGAAAATAGCCTATTACTTATTCATTAGGATGTTTTTGAATGTAAAAACCACGTGAACGTCATAAGTTGACCTCAGACAACAGTATAAAAAAATAAAATAAAAAAGCCAGTTCATGACCTCTTTAATACTGTATTAATGGTAGTTAGGCTTAATTATTGGCTTATTCTGGTCAATAAACTTGAATATCACTCAATAAATGCCATAATCAATGAGGATAAAACTTTCACTTTAGAATAGCGGGTCAAATTGCCTTTATTAATACTGTATTAATTGTAGTTAGGCTTAATTATTGACTTGTTCTTTTTTTTTATAAACTTGAATATCACTCAATAAGTGCCATAATTAATGAGGATAAAACTTTCACTTTAGAATAGGGGGACAAATTGTCTTTATTACACTATTTTAGCAATTTATAACTGCAAATCCAGCAGTAATTAAACATAATTACTAGCTTATTGTTCAGTTAACTTAACAACTTATGGCACAGCAATATAATTACATCAATACACAAAAGTAATATATGGCTTATTAAGTTGTAAATAATGGCTAAAAGGCGTTTACTGTTTTTTTTGTTGTTTATTTATAGCATAAATGTGTATCTTTCAAATGTTTAATAATTTGTAAATAATAGCTAATATGCCCTTACTATATGTTAAGTTAATAATTAATTACTAGTGTGTTCATGCTTAACTAATGCTTAATTGTGAACAAGTTAATCATTGATTAATGCTTAACTAATGCATTATTCTGGACCCTTAAAATAAAGTGTTACTGAATATTTGTATGTTAGTAAGTGGTGTTTAAAATTACTCTGTGCATAATGAGCTGGTGGGTTTATGGTGTTGTGTGTTGCTTACTGGTTGTGGTCCACTTGGTGTTAGGGTTGGCATTTTGCCCCAGTCCACCCCTGGTCAGTAGAATGCCTGTTGGAGGACCATCACAATAAAGAGTTAGCAGATATTAAGCAGACAGTTTATTAATACTCTAATGAGAGTTAGTTGAGGTTGCAAGTTACTTATAGTCAAAAGAATGTTTAGAAGGGACCATTATAAAGTGTTACCAAAATGTTATATAACTGTGTAAATAAATATAAGTAACTATGAAACTATTTGATGAAGGACGTTTTTTTTTTCTCTCAAAATGTAAGTACAGGGTGTCCACAAGCTGTATATATTTGACGAGAATCAGCCACAAGGTGGCGTTATAATATTTAAAGAACACTACAGGCTAATCTCTAAAGTCTTTAATATAAATATATTAAATATAAAGTCTATACATATATTTACAACCTTTTCATTCAATTTACACTAGATTTGTTTACAATCTACACACTACAAAGTCATTTAGCAGATTTTACCTTTTTATCTAATTTACACTCAATTTGTTTACAATCTACACACACCAAAGTCGTTGAACTGATTTAAAAAAATAAAAACATAAAAATAAAATGTCTGTACACTGTGACCACTATATCCAACTTTGGAGGGCACTATAAGTTAAGAATATCTTCAGAAATGTTCAACCAAAAGGACAATCTCCTGACTTCAGTTTTTGACGTGAGAAAAAAAAAAGATTGAAATTTTTGTTTTTAATTAATGAGATAATAATAATAATTCACTTACAGATAAAAATCCATATAATAATAAAAGCTCTCCTCTCCATCCTGGAAATGGTCAAGTGGTGAAGAAGAGTCTGCAAAGTAAGCAATATATTACTGAAGATTTTTTTTGTACATACACAAACACATTCTCCATTATCAAAGATATGTTGGAGGAAAACAAAGCACAAACATAAAAACATCACTGCAACCTATAGAGAAACAACTACTGTCAAAGAGTACTTTAGGTTTTCCCAAAATGTTACTCAGCATCAGAAATAATAGTAAAGTATCTGTTAAAAGAGTGACAGAGTTCTTTAAAAGAAAAAAATGCAAGGCCGTATGTAAAATTAAGAAATTCATCTTGAGCACCTTACAAAATTCATTTAGTAACAGAACACATTCTACACATCTCTACTTTAATCAATTTCCTGCTTTCCTTATAGTTAACACAAATAATATCTTTAATAAAATATATCTCTAAAAATTCCCTTACCAATATATTGAACACTGAACTTACAGCCCTTTTAAATAGTGTGATGACGTCCTGACAGTTTTTTTATTTTTCTTTATTGAACTGCATAAATTAGCAATGGAATGCTTCTTGGCAGAGGCTGTGATTTTTTTTAATTTTTTTTTTATTGTCTTCCTAACCCAGAACGTACTGTGTAAAACGAATTTACAGTGTAACTTTCGGTAATTATAGTGTAACTATAAAGTACGTATGTGTAGGTATAAGGGAACAATATGTAATATTTGGGGAATAAAGGGGTAACTACCAGGAAAATTAAATTATTTATACTGTAAGTATTTTTTAATTAAGGGGAAATTATCTGTGTAGTTACAGGGTAAGTGGTGCTTGTTATTCCATGTAGTGGGTAAGTGTGAATCTACGGGCTGTAAATTAAAGTGGTGCTTGTTACCCTCTTGTTTCATGTAGTTACAGGGTACGTGTGAATCTACGGGCTGTAAATTAAAGTGGTGTTTGTTACCCTCTTGTTTCATGTAGTTACAGGGTACGTGTGAATCTACGGGCTGTAAATTAAAATGGTGTTTGTTCCCCTCTTGTTTCATGTAGTTACACGGTAAGTACAATAAAAACACGTACACAATCTGATATCACTCGGAAACCTTTATTTGAAAAACAACTTTCAAAACAGATTTACAACACTTATTATTCATTTCTCTTGCTTGGCTTCATCCTCCTCTTGTTCCTCTTCTTTTTCATTCTTGCCACAGATGAATCTTAAGAAGAAATCCCATGTCTCTAGCTATTCTGTATTATGTATTAAAAGAAAATACAGTACACCCAGTGTTGGGGAGTAGCTAACTACAAGAAACGATGCTACTAATTTAACTACATTTTTCAGTAGCTTGGCAGTAGTTCAGTTGCTTTTTAAACAGTGTAGCTTCTGCTACTGCAAGCTAACTACTTTTTGCAGCAAGTAGCGGTGTAGCGCGACCAAAAGCTACATTCTGTTTTGACGAGCCTGCGATGCATTAAAGCAGAGCAGCATCTTCTTATTAGATCACAAACAAAATGTGTTCATTACCGTACCTGTTGTTTTATCATGCATCTTGCGGCTTTACGGTTCACTGACGTACAGAGTGGGTTGATAATTCAAGTTCGACACACCATCATCATTATCCATGAATGGAGGAAGACATGGCGGCAGAATCAGAGGATGGAGAAACAACTAATTACCCATGGCCTCATTTGTCCAAGTTCATGTCTCTCAAGTAACCGACAAGTAAAGTTTACACTTTGTATGCAATCTTTGCAAACCAAAGATTAAAACACTGTCTGCGTCAAAGACCTCAAGCACAAATTTAAGGCCAGTAAATGTATTAATATCCTGCTTTATTGCTCTCTACATCAAATTTCTATTTCTGATTTAATTACAATGACCTACCATGGTCTGTCCGTCAGTTTCGTAATGAACATAAAAGACCACTAACGTTTGCGCCATTGTTTTGTTTGTCATTTAGTCAGTCGAACAGAAAATTAAATCGCGATATAGCAGTGGTCAGCAACTGGCCAAAATTGGCCCGCCAGCAATAATATCTGGCCCGCGCCTGCAGCCAGATTATTTAGATAGCGGCTGGTTCTGAAATAGATCTGTCATGATAGTGTAACAGAAAGCCAGCTAGTGAGAGCTGTGCAGGTAAAAGACGATCTAGTGACTGACACTAGAGTTTGCAGCCTTTAGCCTCCTTGTTAGAGCGTCCGACTTCCATGCGGAAAGACTCTGGTTCGAGCACCGCTTGGAGCGGGCGATGCAAACCGGAGAGATTACAACAACAGTTATTCACAATCAATGTGTCTTTAGTGATTTTGCCTTCAAAAAAAGTACGAGAACGTTTGTGCAGCAATGTTTTATTTTGGGATGAATTGAGAGCTTTTCATTTGAAAAGTTCTGAAAGACTTTCAAGAGTCTGTGGAATAGACACACCTCTACAATAGCCGTCATGAAATGTGTGGTATGAAAAAACGAACAGTGAACCATTGAAACATTTGCTTATAACACGGGGCCTCAGCACCAACACGTGAACAATAACAAACCAAATCCAGCTTCCTTTTTATCAAAAATATTTACAAGACAACCAGCAAAAAGTGGTGCCGTCTGATATATATTTGTTGCATATAAGACACACCGGCTTTGCATTAACAAAACCAGGCAGGATGAGCACATAGTTGACTTTCCATTCTTCTTTGTATGCCCTATTTTCGCTGTCAATTTTCCTCTTTTGACTCTTTGATAGTGCCATTTTCTCTCACCGGCTAGCTTAAATGTTGACATCACTCTGCACGCGACGTAATCGCGTACCTCCAGCACGCAAACAATTTAAAAAATGCAGTTTAGTACATGAGGATGCCAAGGAAAAGTAAAAGTGTAAAAGTAGTCCACGTCAAATAATTATTACAATAAGTTAGGCTCCATTGTGTAACAAGCAAATTAAAATACTCATTTATTATTCACAATGTGGAAAGAGGAAATAAAACATAGTTCGTTAAGAGCATGACTCAAACATGCCATTAATGGGCTTATTCAAGTCCTCTTTTATTTTTTGAGTTATTTTTATCCATTCCGCATCTCCCACATGTGTGCGTTTTAGCAAGGCGGTCTATGTTGCAAGTTGGTGAATGAAGATACTTAGGTTACGTGTCACTACTGCTTTATTAATTTATCCAATTTTTTAACAGAGTAACAGCTCTCTACCAGTTACAAAATACACTGTAATAGTATGTTACAGGCAATTCTAGTTGCATTTTTCATCAATTAATTTCTTAAATTATTTCTTGACTATATTCTGTCCTGCCATCTAGTGGCGAATTTTTTTTTTTGGGCCCGATGCCAAACTTTCTTGCAGACCCCTGGCTTAGTGCGTTTAATGCATGACAAAGGCTTTGATTTAATTGGTGTATAGATTTGTTGCGACTGGTTTCAGAGCGAACCGAACTGTGCTCATACAAGCAGTTTGTGATTTGCGTTCTTCTTTCACAGTAAATTCTGCGAGTTCCATCACTGCATGTGCTGTGAGTTTAACGTGCATTTTTCAAAGTTATGCTCTTTAATGTTCACATAACTTCTAACATTTGTGTGGGCAGATAATTACACCATTTCACTCGATTTGTAATATAAAAGCATTTTATTGTCATAAAAACGTAAAGGTCCCGTCACAGTTTTCCACCAAAATAAAAGCTCAAGTGTTTAATCCTTTCAAGTGAAAAAATTAGTATTGTCATTTAACTACTTTAGTGTAAAGTGAAAATTGCTCTGAAACATCCCTTTATTTTGTAGTGCAGATGTATTATAATAGTACGCATATATATTTCTGTCTTGCATAATAATAATTTATTATTATTATTATTGTTATAAAAAGTTGGGATAAAAGTGTAATTTAAAATGTATTTTTCTTTCTAATTTTTGCCTTTTTCCCCTTTATCCTATGCCTATTCAGAGACTGCGTCCATCTAAACTGAATGAGTTGTATGCACGTCAAAGATGATGTTGACAGTTGATGACTTGGCATAATACAGTCGCACATACAGAATGAATCGTTACATCCCTAGGCACCAGTGTGGCATTTTCTTGCCATATTAGTATTTTTGAGAAAATGTTTCTGTGTATGCAATTTACATACATTTTGTTCTTGCAGTGTTACATTTGTTGCACTTTTGCACTTAGCTAATGTAGCTAGCTACTTTTTGATAGTAACTTGTAGTGTAGCTAACTACTTTTCCAAAAGAGTAGCTTTACTACTTTAACTTACGAGTAGCTTGTCAAACTACAGTTTCAGAGTAGCTTCCCCAACACTGAGTACACCCAGAAATGTCCTCACCATTTACTCGTATTTTACCCTCATGCCATCTGAGATGTGGGAGAACGTCATTAAAGCTTGAAGCTTTACTGCCAGTTGGTCGGAAGCGAAAAGATGAAAAAAAATTATGAGAGCATTTCTGGGTGTACTTTTTCTTTTAATAAATAATAATACAGAATATCAAAAGACATGGGATTCCTTCTTAAGATCCATTAGTGGAAATAATGAAAAAGAAGGAGAGGAACAAGAGGAGAAGCCAAGAAAAAGAAACAAAAAAAGGACAAAACGTTCTTCTTTCTGTCATTTGAAATTAAAAATGTATTTAAATAAATGAATAAGAAGTGTCGTGTGGTGGCCGTGTGGTGGCATCTGGTTTCCTGTCCCACACACACACGTGAGGCTCTGTGCGTAGGCCTTATCTGGCCTGCTGGCAAAGATGAGGTGTTGTTTCAGCCAGGAAGAAGAGGAGAGAGGCTGCAAGAAGTCCCACCCTTTATGATCGAGTTAACCAATGGGATTGTTGGGATTTCCCAGTGGGAAATTCCTCTGTGGGAGATTTATGGCTCTTTGTTTCAAGCATGATTCAATAGGTCTGTGCCCATTTATACTCTTCCAAGTGGGCCAGGGCCGGCTAAATGATCCGCGCCCGGACACGGTTCAGATCGCCTAGTGTGAGTACACCCTAAATTTCTTTGTTCTGCTGAACACAAAGGAAGCTATATGGAATAATATTTGTAACCAAGCAGATCTCAGCAATCATTGACTACCATAGTGGGGGAAAAATACTATGGTAGTCAATGGCTGCCGAGATCTGCTTGATTACAAACATTCTTCCAAATGTCTTCCTTTGTGTTCAGCAGAACAAAGAAATTCATACAGGTCTGGTGTGTCGTTTTACTTAATATATAGCTGCGGTAACGGAAAGTACTGCGTAAGTAAAACAAATTTACGACGTAACTTTCGGTAATTATAGTGTAACTATAAAGTACGTATGTGTAGGTATAAGGGAACAATATGTAATATTTGGGGAATAAAGGTGTAACTACCAGGAAAATAAACCAATTATTTATACTGTAAGTATTTTTTAATTAAGGGCCCATACGGAAATGTAATATATGTACATATACGCTCACCTAAAGGATTATTAGGAACACCTGTTCAATTTCTCATTAATGCAATTATCTAATCAACCAATCACATGGCAGTTGCTTCAATGCATTTAGGGGTGTGGTCCTGGTCAAGACAATCTCCTGAACTCCAAACTGAATGTCAGAATGGGAAAGAAAGGTGATTTAAGCAATTTTGAGCATGGCATGGTTGTTGGTGTCAGACGGGCCGGTCTGAGTATTTCACAATCTGCTCAGTTACTGGGATTTTCACGCACAACCATTTCTAGAGTTTACAAAGAATGGTGTGAAAAGGGAAAAACATCCAGTATGCGGCAGTCCTGTGGGCGAAAATGCCTTGTTGATGCTAGAGGTCAGAGGAGAATGGGCCGACTGATTCAAGCTGATAGAAGAGCAACTTTGACTGAAATAACCACTCGTTACAACCGAGGTATGCAGCAAAGCATTTGTGAAGCCACAACACGCACAACCTTGAGGTGGATGGGCTACAACAGCAGAAGACCCCACCGGGTACCACTCATCTCCACTACAAATAGGAAAAAGAGGCTACAATTTGCACGAGCTCACCAAAATTGGACAGTTGAAGACTGGAAAAATGTTGCCTGGTCTGATGAGTCTCGATTTCTGTTGAGACATTCAGATGGTAGAGTCAGAATTTGGCGTAAACAGAATGAGAACATGGATCCATCATGCCTTGTTACCACTGTGCAGGCTGGTGGTGGTGGTGTAATGGTGTGGGGGATGTTTTCTTGGCACACTTTAGGCCCCTTAGTGCCAATTGGGCATCGTTTAAATGCCACGGCCTACCTGAGCATTGTTTCTGACCATGTCCATCCCTTTATGACCACCATGTACCCATCCTCTGATGGCTACTTCCAGCAGGATAATGCACCATGTCACAAAGCTCGAATCATTTCAAATTGGTTTCTTGAACATGACAATGAGTTCACTGTACTAAAATGGCCCCTACAGTCACCAGATCTCAACCCAATAGAGCATCTTTGGGAAGTGGTGGAACGGGAGCTTCGTGCCCTGGATGTGCATCCCACAAATCTCCATCAACTGCAAGATGCTATCCTATCATTATGGGCCAACACTTCTAAAGAATGCTTTCAGCACCTTGTTGAATCAATGCCACGTAGAATTAAGGCAGTTCTGAAGGCAAAAAGGGGTCAAACACAGTATTAGTATGGTGTTCCTAATAATCCTTTAGGTGAGTGTACACTATATTGCCAAAAGTTTTAGGACGTCTGTCTTTACATGCACATGAACTTTAATGACATCCCATTCTTAATCCGTAGGGTTTAATATGGAGTTAGCCCACCCTTTGCAGCTATAACAGCTTCAACTCTTCTGGGAAGGCTTTCCACAAGGTTTAAGAGTGTGCATTTGTGGTCAGGCACTGATGTTGGATGAGAAGGCCTGGCTCGCAGTCTCCGCTCTAATTCATCCCAAAGGTGTTCTATCGGGTTGAGGTCAGGACTCTGTGCAGGCCAGTCAAGTTCCTCCACACCAAACTCGCTCATCCATGTCTTTATGGACCTTGCTTTGTACACTAGTGCGCAGTCATGTTGGAACAGGAAGGGGCCATCCTCAAACTGTTCCCACAAAGTTGGGAGCGTGAAATTGTCCAAAATGTATTGGTATGCTGAAGCATTAAGAGTTCCTTTCACTGGAACTAAGGGGCCAATCCCAACCCCTGAAAAACAATCCCACACCATAATCCCCCCTCCACCAAAATTTACAGAAGCAGTCTGCATGCCTAGGTGCTTGATTTTCTATGCCTGTGACCATGGAAGTGATTGGAACACCTGAATTCAATGATTTGGAGGGGTGTCCCAATACTTTTGGCAATATAGTGTATTTATAATGATTCATTAAGACCTATACTGCATTATAAGAACAGTTATAGTTACATTTATATTATTTTTACAATTACATAATTACTTATGTCATGCATTTGCTTTTTCAATTTGCATGCTCATAATCCATTATACACTGATTTATTGTCACTGTGTGTTTTGTTTCCTGTTCATGTTTCATGTCTTTTATTTTGAAGTTGATCACAGTCATGGGCTGTGTCCGAAATCGCCCCCTATACCCTTAAATAGGGCACTATTTGAGGGGACAGCCATTTGTAGTGGTGTCCGAAACCATAGTGGACGTTATCGAGTGCACTCATTCAGTCCCACAATTCACTGCAATAACGAGTGTACAACTGATGTACGCTCAAAAGCTAAGAATACCTATAATGCACTGTGAGAGTCGTGCGTCGAATTAATTCCCGCGTCTGACCACAAGATGGGGCCCGCAACTTTTCCAATGTGGCTACAGCGTATTCCTTTTTTATTGATTATTCAATTGTATAATTGTGTTTTATACATGTTGGTTTCCATGAGAGTTCAAGATAAATCTTTTCATTTTCTGGAGCTGCAAGTTTGCTGCGTTTCAACTGATTATTAAACAGCAAGCACAAACTATGCAAAAACGGCAGCCCTTCCAGCACACTCAGTGTCCGAATTTACTCACTCGTTCACTTCTTCAAGTGGACTATATTAGTGGAGTAATGTAGCAAATAGTGAATGAGTGTATAGGGGGGCGATTTCGAACACAGCAATGGTTCCTGTTAGTCATGTGATTCCCTTTCCCTCATGTGATCTTGTCATGTACTTCCCTAGTCTCTTGTGTTATGTTGTCATTGGTTCATTATCTGGATTGTTCACAGGTGTGTCTTGTTTAGTCATTAGTCCTTGTGTTATTAATAGCCATGTTGTGTTCTTATAAATACTTATTGTGAGTAATAATATAGTTACTAACATAGGATGCAATTTTCCTAAAGCAAATGTTAAGAAATCATGGAGATGTGCTCACTATACATTTTAAGTTGTTTATTTGTAAATGTAACTAATGAACAATAATTCCTGTAATAAAATAATGGGGGGAAAAAACAGAAATCATTCATACAAACAGTTGAAAAAATATATATATTTTTAATGTTACATGCTAGCAAAACACTGCCACATTATTTTTTTAAGTATAATTTTAAACTGTTATAAGCAAGAGATTTTAACAAATCAAAATTACCATTCATGGAACCATAGGACTGACTAATTAATACTTAGCATGAGCATGCACATTGAAAAAGCAAGTGCATGACTTCTAAGTAATTATACAAATAATTTAAATGTAACTATAACTGTTCTTATAATGTAGTATAGCTCTTAATAGAGTCTTTATAAATATATTTATAGAATAGTAATACTTATAACTAAGTATAAATGGGGTTATAATTCATTATACTTATGAGCTTCATAGAAAGTGTTACCGAAATATTTAGAATTTTAGTCATCTTAGCTTATTTCATGCTTGTCTGTCTTATTTTAAACAATTTTAAATACATCTTGAGGCCATCTTGATTTACAGCACAGATTTACATAATAATTTTGTTCTAAATGACTAGGATTTTTTTAAAGTTAGATGACACCGTAAAATGAAATTTTCGATATGCAACATGAAGCTGGCTCAAACTTTAGCAGGAAGAAAACAAACTCAAAGAGAGACAATCTCAGTGCCTCATTGAAAAGTGTCGCTCTCTTATCAAGAAGTTTGGCAATTAGTCATAAGTGGGTTAAAGATTTTTTACTGACTTGGCCTAAGAAGTAAACAGACTGGCCTAACCAAACTGCCTCTAGACGTCACATAGGTCACATTAATCACAGGTTACAGGAACGGTTTACAGTGGTATTCTTGGCATCACTCTGAGTTCATAAGCTTAAATCATGTGATACCATGAAATTAGTAAAACGATCTCTTCTACCTTTAGATCTGCCACTGTATGAACAGATTCCCAGGGCACAAATTTGATCATTTCAAGGTTATGGTGGATTGTGTCCAAGTTACATCTTATTACTCTAGGAATAAAGGTAAATTACCTGGGCATAATTACATACAACTTACCCTAAACCGAACCCTAACCCTATAGTATGTACATGTACTTAATTAGCACTACTCAGTACTTAAAATTATAATTACACTGTAACAGGAACACATTAAAATAAAGTGTAACCCTAAATTCTGACCTATGTAATATAGCTATTCTGCCACAGAGATATATTTCAGACCTCTACATTTTGTAACCAACCGGCAAAGGTACTGTGAAAAGTACCACCAGTCAAAAATGCCTTAAAGGAGGATGTTTTCAAAAATAATTTGGACACTAGTTTTATTTAACAATTAATATTTGTTGTGACCACCCTTTGACATTTTGTACCATTTTGAAGGTAGGCTAGCTTACAGGAAGGTTTTTCCAGTGATCAGGAGAAATACTCCTTTTGTTTTCCAATTAATTGAGATATATATTTTAGTTTACGTGACAAAACAGTACACAGTATAATTGAGTAGGTGTGACATGTATCTTGTCCTCACAATAGTAGAAAAGGCCACCTTATTGTTCAAGCAGATAATTACAATAAACTATGATTCCTTTCATTTAGAAAGAATTTTCAAATGTGAAAGGTAAACAAACTTGATGTGCAACATATATATAATTAAATTCATCACACAGCTAGATTTGTCACAGGTGTATAGTGCAGCAGGGAAGAGAAGATTCGGAGCTTCCACAAAGATGGGTTTATTTACAAGACAATAACAGAACATCATACACAAGTCAACATTAATGTAACAATCAAGAACATACAAGGAGTGCAGGGAAGTGAGATCAATATAAAGGGAGTGCTAATGACAAAGACCAGGTGCAGGGAATCCGGGGAGAGCGGGAGAGAACGATGAGGAAGTGAGTTCAGGTGTGAGACAGGGAGGATCATGGGAAATGGAGTCCAGGACAGGCGTGGATTGTAACATTAATCTCCCGGTAGGCGAGTTCTCGCGCCTTAGATGTAACAGCAGGGAGGGGGAGGGGGGGGGCACCCTGGAGACCTACACGCAGGTGTGGGGGAGGTGCAGACAGGTACAGAGGTATCCAGGGTGGGACTAGGACTTCGGGCGGCCATTGCGGGTCAGGAGCCGTGGGCGGCCATGGCGGATCAGGAGCCGTGGGAAGCCATGGCGGATCAGGAGTCTCAGGCGGCCATGGCGGGTCAGGAGCCGTGGGAAGCCATGGCGGAACTGGGAAGCCTGGAGCGGAATCCAGGAGACTTGGAGCGGAATCGGGGAAGCCTGGAGCGGAATCCAGGAGACTTGGAGTGGAATCCAGGAGACTTGGAGCGGGAATTGGGAAGCCTGGAGCGGAATCCAGGAGAACTGGAGCTGGCTCGTGGAGAACTGGAGCAGGCTCGTGGAGAACTGGAGCTGGCTCGCTCCAAAAGTCTATGAGCCAGAAGTCCTGTGGCTCTGGCATGGCGGCGGCCATCTTGGCCGGAGACGAGGGCTCTGGCGTGGCGGCGGCCATCTTGGCCAGAGACGAGGGCTCTGGCGTGGCAGCGGCCATCTTGGCCAGAGATGAGGGCTCTGGCGTGGCGGCGGCCATCTTGGCCAGAGACGAGGGCTTCGCATTGGCCCTCCTTCTCGGCCGTTTGGGCTTGTGGACAGGCATGACAGTACGGGAAGGCCCACTGGAGGGATATGTGGAGGGAACTGGCTGTGGGTGAACTGACCAGGCCGCGTGCTTCTCTGAGGGGACCGGACGAGGAAGACACTTATTCTCTTGAACCTCTTCAATTTCGAAATCCGAACAATTTAAAAAGAGAATCAGATTCATCGACTCAACTAAGGAAAAGGAACAGGCAGGTTCAATATATCGAATAGTGTCCTCGTCCAGGCCCATCAGAAAACACGCGTTAAGTGGTGCATCTGGCCAGTTCACCAAACAAGACAGCTCAGCGAATTCCTCCACGTACCTCTCCAACGGGCGACCGTCCTGCCTGAGCCCCCACAGGCGATCCACCGCTGACGTGTCTTCAGGAGGGGACACAGGAGAGATCGGGGTGACGAAGGTTCCCATCTTCGTGGAAGTCCTGGCAGTTTTTGGTCCGTTCTTCTGTCACGGGTGTATAGTGCAGCAGGGAAGAGAAGATTCGGAGCTTCCACAAAGATGGGTTTATTTACAAGACAATAACAGAACATCATACACAAGTCAACATTAATGTAACAATCAAGAACATACAAGGAGTGCAGGGAAGTGAGATCAATATAAAGGGAGTGCTAATGATAAAGACCAGGTGCAGGGAATCCGGGGAGAGTGGGAGAGAACGATGAGGAAGTGAGTTCAGGTGTGAGACAGGGAGGATCATGGGAAATGGAGTCCAGGACAGGCGTGGATTGTAACAAGATTGCCTCATCAAATAAGAAATTCCCACAGGTGAACTGGATTAAAGATGACATGCAATTTTATTCAATATCTATGATGCCCAAAATGCTATCTAGGTGGGAAGCAACTGTAAAGTCTGCCGCAAAGAGCCATCTTTCTTCTTTACAAAGAAGAACCCTGCCCCTGCCAGTGAGGAAGAAGGACGAATGACACCGGCTGCCAGAGACACTCACAGGTAACTCTCCATGGCCACCCATTCAGGAGCAGACAGGGAGAATAACCATCCTTTGGGTGGAGAAGTGCCAGGGAGGAGATTGATGGCACAATCATAAGGACGGTGCGGAGGAAGTTCTCTGCCATCAAGAGCGTGAGCCGTGAGAGGGGGAACGAGCTTGAAAAGAATTGCCTCTCCTAAAAGAAACTCTTTTGGCCATTACAAAAAAAAGGTCAGTGTCTCTTTAAGTTTCTTATTATTAGTTGTTACCTCCACATCAAAACGTACATCTCTCCAACAGTATTTCCGAAGGAAATGCAAAAAAATCCTAGATTTTATAACTGCCATTTCTGCAAAAAGAAGCAGGAGAGCAAACAACAACAATACAAACATTATCTAATCTAGATTATCTATCTGATTATCTAATCAACCAATCACATGGCAGTTGCTTCAATGCATTTAGGGGTGTGGTCCTGGTCAAGACAATCTCCTGAACTCCAAACTGAATGTCAGAATGGGAAAGAAAGGTGATTTAAGCAATTTTGAGCATGGCATGGTTGTTGGTGCCAGACGGGCCGGTCTGAGTATTTCACAATCTGCTCAGTTACTGGGATTTTCACGCACAACCATTTCTAGAGTTTACAAAGAATGGTGTGAAAAGGGAAAAACATCCAGTATGCGGCAGTCCTGTGGGCGAAAATGCCTTGTTGATGCTAGAGGTCAGAGGAGAATGGGCCAACTGATTCAAGCTGATAGAAGAGCAACTTTGACTGAAATAACCACTCGTTACAACCGAGGTATGCAGCAAAGCATTTGTGAAGCCACAACACGCACAACCTTGAGGCGGATGGGCTACAACAGCAGAAGACCCCACCGGGTACCACTCATCTCCACTACAAATAAGAAAAAGAGGCTACAATTTTCACGAGCTCACCAAAATTGGACAGTTGAAGACTGGAAAAATGTTTCCTGGTCTGATGAGTCTCGATTTCTGTTGAGACATTCAGATGGTAGAGTCAGAATTTGGCGTAAACCGAATGAGAGCATGGATCCATCATGCCTTGTTACCACTGTGCTGGTGGTGGTGGTGTAATGGTGTGGGGGATGTTTTCTTGGCACACTTTAGGCCCCTTAGTGCCAATTGGGCATTGTTTAAATGCCACGGCCTACCTGAGCATTGTTTCTGACCATGTCCATCCCTTTGTGACCACCATGTACCCATCCTCTGATGGCTACTTCCAGCAGGATAATGCATCATGTCACAAAGCTCGAATCATTTCAAATTGGTTTCTTGAACATGACAATGAGTTCACTGTACTAAAATGGCCCCCACAGTCACCAGATCTCAACCCAATAGAGCATCTTTGGGATGTGGTGGAACGGGAGCTTCGTGCCCTGGATGTGCATCCCACAAATCTCCATCAACTGCAAGATGCTATCCTATCAATATGGGCCAACATTTCTAAAGAATGCTTTCAGCACCTTGTTGAATCAATGCCATGTAGAATTAAGGCAGTTCTGAAGGCGAAAGGGGGTCAAACACAGTATTAGTATGGTGTTCCTAATAATCCTTTAGGTGAGTGTATATTAACTAATAGTGTAAATTCATATGTTAATTACTACAATGTGTCAAAGCCATGCATTTCAACTTCCAGTTGTCTGCTTCATTTAATCATTAGCTAACGATTTGCAAAGGTATCATTATGCTATGACTTTACTTGTTGAGGCACATGACTATATGTTGGCAGATCTCCTTAACACCTCTATCCAAAGAAAAAACAGCCTTTACAACGCGGTTTGGATTGCACCAATTTGTTACACTTCCCTTTTGGTTATTCGGGGCACTGGACAATTTTCAGTGCCTCATGGACAGGATTCTACGGCTTCATGCTGCATATGCAGCTGACTATTTGGATGATACTATCATAGTAATGACTGGCAGCGTCATATGCAGCATTTGCATGTTGTCCTGAGAGCGCTGAGAGTGGCCAGGTTGACGGACAACCTAAAGAAGTGTATGGTTAGGTGTGTGGAGGTCAGGTATCTGGTCTTCCTCTTGGTTCACAGATCCGGTCAAGTGGACGGAGCTGTGCCAGCAGGCTTTTACCCAGGTAAAGGTGGGCTGCTGTTACACTCCCCTGACTTTCCTCTCCCCTTTTTGTTGCAGACTGACGTGTCGGACAGGGGGCATGGAGCAGTCCTGGCCCAGGAGATGGGTGGAGAGGAGCGGTTCGTGCTGTGTGCGGTGTAAGCTCTCTAAGAGAGAAACGATGTACAGCATCATAGAAAAAGAGTGCATGGCTATTAGGTGGGCCATTCTCACCCTCTGATATCTCCTGGACGGGAATTCACTCTCTGTTTGGACCAACACCCCTGCAATGGCTCCACCGCATGAAGGATACCAACGCACAGATCATCCGTTGGTATCAGTCGGGTGGTGGGGGTATATGGCGAGGGGGGCATGGTTCAGCGAGGTCTGCAACAGGAGAGAGAGGCAGGAGACGAGTAGTGCATAAGTAAGTCAAGTGCAAATGACAGACACCTGTGTGTTGTTTCTGTAATTGCCATGGAGCGCATCTTTTTTGTTGATTAAAATAAAGCATGAGTCTCAGTCAGTCGACCCTGTCTTCTTCCTTTGTCACACATATGACAGAACAAAGTAAGCATTAAGGTCCACCTCTAAACTTAAGTGTAAGCAGATTGTACGCAAATATATGAATGAGATTCATACGAATTAGCAACCAATTTCTCAAAACCTTACCAAAAACCAGAACCTCTAACAAAAAAATTAATGTGGATTCAGGGACACATCCTACTTGGTAAAATCACTGGGGCTGTGTAGCATTTTGAAAAATTTTTTAATTATTATTTTCTGTTTGTATGTGTTCAAATGAGCTTGAATATTTCCAGAAGAGGGCAGGCTTAACTTCTGTGTAATATGTAATAATACTGGCAGGAGATTAACACAAACCTAAATCTGGCATTTACATGAGAATGACAGCTCTTTACTTGTCTAAGTATAGTTTTTATTGACATAAGCACAATACAGAGCTAATCACCACAAAGAAGTTTACATTCAAGCATTATTCATAAGAAACCCATCACACTACCACTGAACCTGATCCTACAGTAATTTTCTGTGAAGGTGATACTATAGGTTGTGTAAAAGAATGTGGCACTTATCTTGTGACATTCCTTTCATCATGACATTTGATGATGTAGGCGTTTTATTTTCTACAAATTGATACTTCGGAATCCCTGTGAATCAGGTTTATGTCAACACCTTGAGATTATTTGAACTTGTATGCCGCCTCTGTGCATTCAGAGATCTATAAAAAATGCCTTTCATGATAGTATTTCCTGCGGGGTACAAAAAGAACTCTTACTAAGTTCAAATTTGGCTTTGGTGAGTCAATAAGTAGCTATCACTTACATTACGCCACCAAAATGCATGTAAAGAAATGTTTTTTTTTTCTATTAGAGACATGATGCTGTGAGTGATATAATGACCTGGGAATGTTTGTCACAATAAAGAAAAAGAAAAAAAAACAGCTAAATAATTAAATTTTACATTTCTTTACATTTTATTTAAAAATCAAATTTCATTATAATGGATACAAAACAATAAAACTGTTGCAAAATACAGATCATTTATTGGTGGTAAATGTTGTCAATATTTCCAGGATTGGCAGATTAGAAATATGCCGAGAGATATGCTTAATATTGTGAAGACCTGTTGTATGCTGCTGGTTCATGATTTTGTACATGTATTTAACTGCATCTATAATGTTTATGTCCCTGTTAATCATTTCTTTTTTAAGTGGACCTAAATAAATTGTTAAAATGTGTGTGTGTGCATGTGTGTGTGCATGTGTGTGTGTGCATGTGTGTGTGTGTGTGTGTGTGCGTGTGCGTGTGTGTGTGTGTGTGTGTACGAGAGAGAGAGTCCAAGACATGTAATAGGGAGAGTTGGGCAAAGACCTGGCAACCCACCCCGGAAAAATCATCACCAAGAAAATTAATCTACAGTCGCTCACTTATGGTGGGAGATGGTCCATAAAATCACCAAGAGTCGGATACATCTGAAAAAGGTTAATGAATGAATATTTAATTAAGTAACTTTAATTGTATTGGCCACAGGCAGAGAATACAGTGCTATATATTTAAAAATGTAATCTGAATCTGAAAAAATGTCAGTATTTATTTGTATATAAGTTTTATATTAAGTGTTATATATGTTTCATGATAGTTTATAGAAATAGCTCTAATCCGTTGAGGAAGCTATTCCACATATAATGGAATACATAGGCATAATTAGTCAAAATTAAGTAATTATTTGTTTGGTGGCAAAACTACTGAAATTCCTGTTATGTGACTGTGTTGAATTTCTCTTCATTCAAATTCAAATTTAGCATTGTGGCATGTGAACTTCCTGTTTGTGGTTTTTTTAAACAACGAGGAACATAATTATTTTTATTATTTTTTTTTTTATATACAGCGTCTTTAAAGTGTATTTTTAAAAAAAAAACATTTTTAGTAGTGGAAATATTGAGATAGCAGCACAAAAATAATCATTTGATGATTATTAAAGCTGTTAAAACAACTGACATTTATTGGATAATAAAAAAGCACTTTACTACAGTTAACTGCAATAAAAAAATATTTACTGGAGTCAGGGATTTATGGATCTTCTGCTGTACATGCCCATGCTTGTCTGTCTCAATTCTGATTAATGTTTTCTGCACCTTAGAATTATTATTATTCAAAATTAACTTTATTAATACATGTTCCGAGTCTTATTTTGTAAAATTCAACAGTGCAGATCATTTCAAAGAAAACAATTATTTATCTTTTTATTCTTCAAGCACATACTAGCTTCCTTCGCCTTATGACACGACTCCCTCTTATTTTTTTCCAGTCAATTTCAGATGGATACAATGAAGTTCTAATGTTTTTTTTATTTTTTATATCTCATTTCACTTACAAATACAGCAGATTACAGGAGTAAAATAGTGAACAGCGTTTCACATTGACTTTAAAGGTGAAGTGTGTAATTTCTGCTCTACCAGCAGCGCCAAACTCAAAACTAGTGATTACTTTTGAAATTCTGTTTTCGCCACAGAAATAACACATTTTACCTTTAAGGCTCCAAGGTGCTTTGCAAGATGTCCTGCCCCGACATGCCAATTGAAAAGCCCTTTGAGTCTGTCTCTTTCTACTTTTCTCTCCTTCCCCTCTTTTTCTTGACTGCTACACCCATCCACTGTAATGTAACTCATGTCTTCCCTATACTTAAGGCTAACCACAGGCCTTCCATACCATGCACTGTAGAGAGACTGGCTTTGCCACCATAGCTTTCATGTGCAAACACTGTGCTGAGGTCCAAGAAAGGCTCGCTCAAAGGCGCAGTGTTTTTCAAGCAATCGCATCAGTGTATTGAATGCTAGACACTTCACGTTTTTCTTTAAGAAACCTTCAACTAAACTAATATCTAGCTGTTGTGGGTGATCCTCAGCTGGCATCCCTAAGATTCCACAATATCCAGGTGTTGTGCAGAATAGGTACTTATCTCTTCTGCGTTGTGAGGCAGGTGACTTTGGAAAGTTCTGCACATGTGCTGTTGTTTTTGAGCCATTAGCATGATGCGATCTGCCCTCATTCACCCATTACCGATTAAGCACGCAGATTATGTGTATGTGTGCACAAGCTTATGCATGTGTGTTTGTGTGTATTGTGCAGGCATGCAATATTGAAGAAACACCTCCCCAGCTGTGAAAACAAATGCCACATCTGGCTGAAGGTGATTAAGGACATTGGCTAAAAAAACATGCATGGTAACACTTTACAACAAGCTGCCATAGATTGAACAAAATAAAAATAAACAATAGTTTATATAAGTTATATATTTTGATGATACCTATGCATTAACCTGTCCCTGTAGGAAATAGGAACAGGCCAATTTCAGGTTTTTGCCTTTTGTGTCATTCTTTTGCTTTCACTTCAGAGAACTGCTGTGTTTGATTACAGTATGTTCGTGTGATGTTGTTGCCAGTCTCTGTTTTCTTTATTTGCAATTCCTTGTGTAATCACAGACAGGGAAGAAGGACAGGTAAGAACTGTGAAACTTAGGAATTCTGCTAATAGGCCACAATATGTACATTAATAGCCTATGTGCATGCTATCCCGTCCAAATCGACCATCAAGTATTCCAGACATGTTTCATTAAAGATTAGGCATATTCATCTTTTAAAGACAGGGTAGGCAATTTGTTCCAGAAACATTTTGTTATGCTGGTTGAAAGTCTTTTTATTTATTTTAAAGAAACCTGTGACGTTTTACTCGGAGCGGTTTGTGACTCGAATTTATGCATTTCAATGGCAACACTATCAACGCTAAAATGAATCTGCAGCAGTCAGGTGGTACAGGTCAGTGCTCTTTAAGTTGTTTATGTTATGTTTATGTACTTTAAGACATGAAGTAGTTTCCAGACTCTTGCGATGCTTTAGTTTGCTCCCTGCTGTGTGTGATCATGTGTTTTGGAGGCGTGGCTTTGGAGACGCTCTCAAGGGAGGGTGGGATCTCGTGCTTTCCGAAAAGCGTGATTTTTTTTCCCCCAAACCAGTTCAGCGGAAACTCCGCCCTGCAGCCGATTCTTAAGATTTTATTAGTCACGTCAATCACAGTAATGATTGCCTACACCAAATACTGATCCCTAAATCAACCCGTCACTGTAACCTTAACATATTAAATTATTTGCATTTCTGGTGAAGTGGTTTAGGAAAAAAATATTTTTGCCTACCCTACTTTTAAAAATAAACCCAGTTCATGTTAGTCCCGTGCAAACTGACACACCATTAAAAATCTGCCGTGAGCGACACATGTCCACCCTGAGAGCTTGTCGTTGTTTCTCAAGTTATCCAAGTGTGTGAGGTGGATGTTGGTCATTGATAAGAACGGAAAACAAAAAGATGCGCTTCATAACTTGTCCGAGCTGGTTGCATTTGGACTAGTTTTTCCAAGCGCTTGTAAAGATGCAGTGTAGAGTGTTAACTGTTAACTGTAGGATGTCAAAAATTCTGTTGCATTTTGATATATGCTCATGTTTAATAATTACTGCATTATTAATTAGCGCCTACAATAAATATATTTTTGATGGTAAGTTATGGACGTGTAATGGCAATGCGTCAAGGCAGTAGACACACACACATCTCTGTCATCGACTATAAACATTACAGACAACCACAGTAACAATTACTTTGCAAATTTATGTCCTGAAAACTAGGGATTTAGTTTGTCTTTGTTATGGCATATTGTATATATGTCGAAAAGTTGTTTCTTTACACCATTATCTTGGGCATGTCATTGCTTCCCAGTACCTAAATACCATCTTTATTGTTTTCACTTGAACCTTAAAGTGTGTGTTTTTGTTAAATGCACTTGTATCTCCTAAATAGCTTGCACATTTCAAGCCAGCTTTAAAATTTGCTGCACGTCTAATGATATTGACTTCTTATAAAGGCTTGAATCGTACTATTCTTTACTTGTATCCAAGATAAGACATGGTCCAACAAAAATACTTTGTACTTTTTGTGCCTTTTTATTGCCTTTTTTTTGTCTTTAAGTTACCTGATGGTTTATGATTTGTCAACCAGGAACTGGAGATTTTCTGAAATTCAGAAACTCAATCACTGTTTTGGATGACTCAAGACACTAATAATAATTGATGAATCAACACTGAACTGACAACAGCTGAACAATGACGCTATTTTCTTTTAAAGTTGCTATACAGTTTGTTTGTTTTCATCATTGAATCATTGGTATCACATTGAAACAATCTGTATTGTATAAAGCACTATATAAATCAAGGTGACTCCACTGACTCCACTCAGGTTATTCCACTGTTCCTGCAATTAGCATAGGGTTCAATAGGTCACTGTAAATGAAAGCATCTGCTAAATGACATGTACAGGTAACCAGCCCAGAATCTCAAATTAATGCTCACTTTTAGTCCACATCCACACGAAGCCAGAGCTTTTCCCCCTCGTCTCAAGAAATATCTGCATACACACGAAACCACTGAAACCGGCTCAAAACGATGTAGTATACATGCCAGGCCAGTATGTGGCGCTGTAATTCTGCCACAGAAATATACTTAAAACGGAGAAGAAGACTTGGAGCATGTACAAGACGTGGTGTGATGACATCACCGTTTCACAAAATATACTGATTGGCTGTACACACGAAAATGCAAGGGTGTCGGTTTCAGATTTATCCACTCTGGGACCCGGTTTCAAAAAATACCAGTTTCAGGCTCCCAAAACGTTGGATTCGTCTGGATGAAACGCTGATACGATACAAAATTTTTATGTATACAGCTAAACGCATCTCTGTGTGGACGGGGCGTTAGAGGCATAATACTATGCCCTCAATAAATTTGACAAACCAAAAGAAGATATTATTTTTATTCTAGTGTAACCAGTCTGACCTGCCGTAGCTTTGATCATGCAAACATTGCTGACACGAGGTCACCTAAGTTCAGTGGTAAAGAACTGGTTTGATATTAACTGTGACTGGTTACTCCCACATCAGTATTGCTCATTTGAGATATATCAAATATACTATATAATAAAACCCCTTTTAAATAATTTCAATTGTTGTCTTGTTGACAGCTCTGGTATGTATTCTGTCAGCAGGATTAAGGTTGAGTTCATTTTATGTGACATTTGCACCACAAAATAATGATATAATTTTGTCTTGAACTATAGACGCTGAGTGAAAAGGTTGCCAGGTCATCAGTCATGCGTATGATACGTGTTTGTGGGTGGCAGCTCCCTGGTGGTCTGGCCTGCACTGAGTCCTGACCTCAACCCGATAGAACACCTTTGGGATGAATTAGAGTGGAGACTGCAAGCCAGGCCTTTTCGTCCATCAGTGCCTGACCTCACAAATGTGCTTCTAGAAGAATGGTCAAAAGTTCCCATAAACTCACTCCTAAACCTTGTGGAAAGCCTTCCCAGAAGAGTTGAAGCTGTTATAGCTGCAAAGGGTGGGCCAACTCCATATTAAACCCTACGGATGAAGAATGGGATGTCATTACATTTACATTTACATTTATTCATTTTGCAAACACTTTTATCCAAAGCGACCTACAAGTGAGGAATACAGGAAGTGATTCGTCTTGAAGAGATGAATAAACATAAAAAGTGCTCAAAACTGCAAAATTGTCTTCTACACTCTTAAAAATAAAGCTTCCAAAAGGGGGACCATTTTACTTTTAAAAAACAAAATAATCTTTTTTCACTATAAAGAACCTTTTGTGCAATGGAAAGGTTCTTCATGGAACCATAGATGCCAATAAAGAACCTTTCATTTTAAGAGTGTAAGTCTAGACAGTTTGTTGTAGACCAAAATGATCGAGTCAACTGCAAAAAAGCCATGGAACGAGAGTAACTAGATCATGTGTACATTATTGCAAAGCTGGGACAATTAGCCTGAGCTTGATGAGTTCATGGTTTTTGTAGAATCAACATGCTATTGCTGGGTCTAAGAGCAAACTTTATAGAGCTGGGGACTTTGGAACATTTAAAGGGTGTGTTGAGGAGTCTAGAACTGTCCAGTATTGCTGTAAAGTCTTAATGATCCCATTTTATGACAAAAAAAGTTTGACACGGGGGTCCTGTGGACAGAGTGTTTGGCCACAGTCAGGCAGTGTTGTTTTTAGCCATGCTGCAGGCTCCGTAGAGTCTGGACCATAATCACACCTGTCCTGTAGCATTAACAAGAGGCGAGATTGTCAGCCAAAGCAAGAGTGTTGCCAAAATCATCTTTTTTTGACAATTTCGAGATTGGCAGAAAATAATCTGTATAATAATAAAACACATTAATAATAATTACTGTTCCAAACTCCAATTAAAGGGATAGTTGTGTCATCATTCACTCACCCTCAAGTTGTTCCAAACCTGTATGAATTTCTTTCTTCTGCTTCTGTTTGTTGCCATACTCTGGAAGTCAATGGGGTCCATCAACTGTTTGGTTACCAACATTCTTCAAAATATCTTCTTTTGTGTTCAACAGGAGAAAGAAACAACTGGTTTGGAACAACTTGTGGGTGAGAAAATTATGACAGAATTTTCATTTTTGGGTGAACTATCCCTTTAAGTCTAGTTGAATATTAAACGGTTAGTTCACCCAAAAATGAAAATTACCCCTTATATACACCTATCCTACGTGCATATGACTTTCTTCTTTCAGATGAATACAGTCAGAGTTATATTAAAAAATATTCTGGCTGATCCTAGCTTTATAATGGCAGGGTTGAGATTTTGAAGCCCAAAAAGTGCGTCCATCCATCAATCATAAAAGTAATTCACATGACTCCAGTGGGTTAATAAAGGCCTTCTGAAGCGTAGCGATGTGTTTGTGTAAGAAAAATATCCATATTTAAGACTTTATATACTAAAATAACTAGCTTCTGACAGACGCATTGATTTACGGTGAAAGAGTAACCCCTGACCTGACGCATGCCGTATTGACGAACGTGGAAGCGCAGAGGATAGAGCAAAACAAAAAAAAAAATTTAAAGAGCAATGTCGGAGGATTTGGATAAGAGGAGTTTTTTGCCCAGCCCTATTTGTTTGAACCGTGAGAAGTGTCAAAGCTTACGCTACTCCTACATCCTACGTCGTACATCGCATCAGGGGTTACTCTTTTGCCGTAAGTCGACCAGAAGCTAGTTATTTTAGTTTATAAAGTTTTAAATATGAATATTTTTCTTACAACAACTCATCGCTTCGCTTCAGAAGGCCTTTATAGAGTGGTGCAGGTATGACATCATTTTGTAAGCCTAAATGCAGAAGCGAGTTAGCATTTTAGCTCTTTCGGTTTTTTGAATGGGTTTTTATTTAAATGGCTGAAATAAGGTTTGTGGTGAACACAAGCTCAAGACACTTTCACGTTTTATTCTACGACATAAAATACATCAGTATTACCCCACTCGTAATTTTTTTAAGCTGGTACGTGTCGCTACAGTCGCTAACAAGTGGCTAAATGGGACTACAGAGGCTGTCAAGGAGATTAAACGTCATCACGCCGAGCAGTACTTTTACAGCCTCATTATGCTCATAATAGTGCTCTCATAAACTAGTATACATCAAGTGTTCTGGGAAAATGTTTTGAGATAAAAACTGAAAGAGTTGTTGGAAGCTTAGTGATGGTGACGTTGAAGTCTATTGGTGTCTATTGGTCCATGGTGTAGTTCGTTTACAGCCTACCTTTAGCTTTTTACTTATAGCGACTGCATTTAGGCTTCAAAATTCATAAAAGTTGTGTTCATCTGTGATAATTATCTTGATGGAAAAAACGTTTAAGTATCATAAACTTTTGTTGAGCTTATTTTCTGTCAGGACCACTATCGTCGAAAGATGATTGATTGACTATTAGCATACAGTTTGGATTGGCGGTATGGTTCTGTTCTGGGCAAGAACTCCCTGCGCATCCATGCAGCCTAGCATGGATAAGAGCAGGGAGAGCAGCGATAACCCCCCTTAGGGTAAACAGAACAGAACCAACATAATTTATTGCAGATATTAATAATGTCGATGTTAAATGTACAAAATAATTCGGGAATTTAGTCTGATTCAAGGGGAATCAGAATACCAAATCCTGACTGGCCGAGAGGAGGAACTGGGGATGGAGGAGGGTAAATAAGCTCTGGAGAAACACAAAAGCTGCTGATAGTACTGAAGAAGCTTATATATGTATGCTGTGATAGACGTCATATTTGTATAGGTAGACGTGATCAGCTGACAGTCAGCTGATGCGAGCTTGACTAACGTGACCTGCCAGAACTGACGCTACGCTTGATATTTGCGATATCCAAACGCCTATGGGAAAATCCTATTGAGTTTTTATCAAGGGAACCAGTGCGATGCAAACTGCTGGTTGGCCTACAAAGTGATGTCATACCTGAACCACACTATTAACCCCCTGGAGCTGTTTGGATTAATTTTATGATGGATGGATGCACTTTTTTGGACTTCAAAATCAGGACCGCCATTCACAGCTTGGAAGAGCTATGATATTATTGAACATAACTCTGATTGTTTGTCTGAAAGAAGAAAGTCATATACACTTAGGATGACTTTAGGGGGAGTAAATCATGGGGTAATTTTAGATTTTTGGTTGGAAACCTGATTCGGAATCTTACTTATTGTAAAATTTTAATTGAAGTGAAATAGTTTTTCTTATATCCTACAGTAATACTGAGTAAAAAATATATTATTTTAATAATTTGCTTTTGTTTTAATACAATGATAAATAAAAGTAAATAATTTGTGTTTGTAAGTTGTTGTGTTTATAATACCACACTTGCTGATTGTCTTTCTCTATGCCCTATAAAAAACCTATACCAAAATGTATTTAAAATACATATTTCATACGTATAGTACAAATGCATTAACATACTGTATTTACTGAAATATCGCTTGAGACTTACTGATATAAATATTATAATTAAATATTATAAATAACTTTATTTGGAGTACTCATTTTTTGCACAATTCACATTTTTTAATATTAAGTCTAAAATGAGTTTTAATATCACTATTAGTAAGGATAGTATGATCATTACTGTATAATATCAGTCTTTAAATGCAAGATATTTACAGTGTACCTAAAGTATACTTGCAATAGTTCCATTTTAGCACAGTCAAATATACTTAAGTATATATTTAGTTGGACCTCAGCACTACTTCTGGATAACAAAAGTGCATTAAGCACAATATTAGTTGTTCCAATTTAGAGACTTTAAGTATATCAATTTAGTATACCAACTATACAATTGCAGGGTATTTATATGCATTAAAGTGCATAAATATGTAACTGTATTTGTAGTATACTTGGCATAAAATAAATAACATTTCAAATAGATTTTGGTGTGTGTGTGTGTGTGTTTGCATGGACTGAGGTGTCTTAAGTCTACAGAGACCAGATGAAGGAGCAGACTGTCTCCGCTGAGTGTGTGTGGCCTCCAGGACAGGTGTTGCTCACTGACTGACCTCTTTATCCTCACATGTAGGAAAGTGCATGCCATAAACATACCTGAGATAACATTTCACTATCTCTCTTATGCAGTAAGAGCTGTGAACTTTGACCTGTTCTTTTCTTACCCACAAATAAAATAAGCTCTCTAGCTCTCATCGATTTAACTGTACTAGCTACGTAATGTATTTGTAACTGCTTAGGAAAGTCATAAAAGTAATTTGAGCAAAAGGGGTGGGACTCGGGGGGCAGGGCGTGGATTCACGCCAAAAACGGGTGGGAGATGAATGGGTAACCCTGGTCACCCGAAGCTGCACGACTGCGAGACTCCAAGCCAAAGAAGTCATATTGGTCCAACAAAAAGAGAATGACCATTTAAAATTCGTTATGTTACTTCTCTGGATAAGACATGATCGCGCAAAAATGGTGTGCAGCTGATTGAGTGTTTTTTAGTCGCAAAAACAGTAAATCTCACTAAATGTTTAGTCTTGCAACCAAAAGTTATTCTTTTACATTCAATATGGCATGAGTCCTCCGTTTAACGTGTTATTTCTTGTGAAGCAAAGACACTCATGGGATGTTGGTCAACGAGTTTCGACTTCGGACACCTGAAAGCGCATTCCAAGGTGTCCGTGTTCTTTACCATGATCCTTATATTCACCTATTTATTCTACTGTCTCACTGGATACTGCGATTCCATGCCGAGTCCGCTGTACGTGCGTCAAAGTTTCAGAAGCAAACTTTCCCCAAAGGAAGGGAAGAAACTCCAGCCGGACGAGCACTGGAACGGCTCCATCGTACGCAAGCTCCCCGAGCAGGATGCGACAGACGTAGAAGATGAGAAGCGGCAGAGAGGTTTAGGCTATGACACTTACAACAATCTTTCTGTGTCAAACAACTTTGGGACCAAAGAGTTTCCTCAGGCGATTATCATCGGCGTGAAAAAGGGGGGAACGCGCGCCCTTCTGGAGTTCCTGCGCGTCCATCCTGACGTGAGAGCCGTGGGCGCAGAGCCGCACTTCTTTGACAGGTTCTACGAGAAGGGTCTTCATTGGTACAGGTAGGTCGTCTGTTAATAACTGTGAATAATATTATAGCTTTAGGGCTATGGATTATCAAGACCCCTAAACGTGTTCAAATTCACTATGCAACTTCATTATGCAGCCATGAAAGATACCATGCGCTTGTTGCATGCTTGTTGCACACATGGAAATTTATGAATGCAATAGGCTATACCAGAATATAGTGGCATTTTTCTTAAAGAAATATAGCACAAGCAAACTTGTTTGCGGTCACCGTGTTTTTGCCAAATTTAGTTGATCCTGGAACAACATTCCTGTCCGAAAATTTAGTCCTAACCCTACCCCCACCCATAACTCATCTCTAAAATCAGAGGGAAATGATAGGTGAATAACACTTATGTAAAAGCACCTAACCCTGGTTGTAAAACTAAACTTGACATAAACCGTAAACTTGCCCCTCAAATCTGATTGGTTGATTGGAATGTTGTTCCAGGATCAACAAAGATGTTGTACTTGGTGAAATCACATTAACATATCTAATACAGTCACTTTTTTCATTTAAGTGTTTTGAACCACTTTACATTGAAGCATCAATGCCACTCACAGTACCATTAACTGCAAAATATGGCTTGTTTGTTTCTTTATTTACATGTTACTCTCAGTAGCAAAAACTCTCCCTTAGTAACTGCATAGCAACGTGCTAACGACCACTCCTTAGAAACCAATGACCTGGCAACCACCCGTTCTAGTACCACCAGTGCTCGAAATGGGAAACGCTAGAAAAAGTGAGTGTGCTACAGATCAAAATACAAAAGTGCAGGTTCACAAATAATAGTCTTATCTGTCTATATAATCACTCCCTATGATTTTGATTCTTAGAGACTGCAATTTTCTTTATCCAAGTTACCCACTTAAAATTTTAAGAGTGGTAATTAAGTGAGCCACCAGATGTTTTATCTCACAGTAGCCCAATTTTATAACAGACATTGCAATTTATGAAGACTGAAATGCATATCTGAGGCACATAAAGTTTATGCAGCCCTCCTTGTAAAGTCTTCCAGCAGAGCTCATTGGTTTAATTAACTCCTCAAAAGAGTTTACACACTTTGGCTCTCTTTGAAAACTGCTCCGTCAAGCAGTTATATATGTCTGTGTGATCAGCAATTGATTCTTCCTCTTTATTTGAATGCCACTTGGTTCATTAATATCACCTGTCAATAACCTGCCCAGTTTAGAGCCATGTCTCATCGGCAGGACATTCAGCCCTCTGCCAATATAATGTCTGTGGATTGACTCTCTCTCTCTCTCTCTCTCTCTATCGCATCCAATTTAAAATCAGACAGATGAAAAGCCTGTCATTATTTACTCACGTCCCAAACTAATATGCTGTTATTTTTTCAGAGAACCTATATGTGTTTGGGATGACACGAGGGTGAGTAAATGATGACAGTTTTTATTATGGAGTAAAATATTCCCTTAATAATAATGGACATGGACCATTATGATGCATTTCCTCTCTGCTGAAGACAGCTAGCTTGTGAAGCGACTTTGAGGCTTAGTTTGATGATTTCTCTCTCTTTCAAGCACTTGCACACACATTTGTTCCAGCATGTGCTGACAGCCTTATGTAAACAAACTAGCCATGTACGGGGTTTTTGTAACGTATAATTCAATATCAGCCTTGTCAACACCACTGGTATTCTGTGTGTGTGCAGATGTGTAATGACAGCTGAGCTATTGTGCATGCCAGCTGGAAGCCCCACATGGAAGAGCTTTGTCACATGGCCACTGTGTGTGTGTGTGTGTGTGTGTGTGTGTGTGTGTGTGTCATAAGAGAGAGAGAGAGAGAGAGAGAGAGAGAGAGAGAGAGCATACAAGCTTTAAAAGTGACCAGGTGCTCATATACTTTGCTCATTAAAAGGTCATGACTTTTGCCCATGTGAAATATTGCACATTGTACAAATGATTGCTACGTTATATCCTACGAATATTGTATACATTATAATGTTTAATTAAACACATTTTATTAAAATTATTTATTTTATCATATTATTTTAATTTACATTGTTAATAGTATTCTACAATGGTATTTAAAAAAAAAACTTAAATATGTATGTGTTATTTATTAATTATTATAAGTAACAAATATGAATTTGTATTATATGCAAATTAAATATTATTTAATTAAATAATAATTATAATATTAAATTATAATAAATTATAATAAGAACAATATTAATTAATTTCAGGATTGCATAATTTAATAAAGAATTGAAGTTCATACAAATCTTCTGAAAGCTATTTCTATCCATTTTTTTTTCTTTTTTCATGATTTGCTAATATGTTATGATTAACATGTCCATGCATTACATGTTCTTTAATTCTATTCATTAATCCATAACCATTCTTCCTCCCCCATCTGGCTCTGGTAGCACCTTTTCATGACTCCATAAATCACAATGTGGAGTAAAAGTCACCTCCCAATCAATGATGAATGCAGACGTGCAGGTTATTGATTCTTCCTTAACCAACTTTATTGCACTTAGGCATAGAGACGGTTAATTAACCTCTACATATTCAATCTTGCTGACAAACTGCTGCTGCCTTTCCAGCTCTTGAGATTCTTTATGATGCTCCAAGGTGCTTGGCAATAATGGTTTATGCTTTAAGACTCGTGTTTTAAGAGAATACTCTTTTTGTGATCGGTTTGTCTCCTTGTTGTCTTGTGAGTGCTGCTTAACAGAAGGCTCTTAGAAATGAGGAGGAGAGATATTTAAATGACTGAATTTGATCCCCGAAAGCAGAAAAAAGTAGTTTTCAGAGTAAGTGTTGGCATTATACTTATGCTAAAGGTATTTATATATCATTTAAAATATTTAATCTATATTTAAAACAAATTTGTTTACTTTGTTTCTTTTGTTTTACTTTGTTTATTTTATTTTATTTGTTTATATATACACCGATCAGGCATAGCACTGATTATCTCTTCATCATGGCACCTGTTAGTGGGTGGGATATATTAGGCAGCAAGTGAACATTTTGTCCTCAAAGTTGATGTGTTAGAAGCAGGAAAAATGGGCAAGCGTAAGGATTTGAGCGAGTTTGACAAGGGACAAATTGTGATGGCTAGACAACTGGGTCAGAGCATCTCCAAAACTGCAGCTCTTGTGGGGTGTTCCCGGTCTGCAGTGGTCAGTATCTATCAAAAGTGGTCCAAGGAAGGAACAGTGGTGACAGGGTCATGGGCGGCCAAGGCTCATTGATGCACGTGGGGAGCGAAGGCTGGCCCGTGTGGTCTGATCAAACAGACGAGCTACTGTAGCTCAAATTGCTCAAGAAGTTAATGCTGGTTCTGATAGAAAGGTGTCAGAATACACAGTGCATCGCAGTTTGTTGTGTATGGGGCTGCATAGCCGCAGACCAGTCAGGGTGCCCATGCTGACCCCTGTCCACCGCCGAAAGCGCCAACAGTGGGCACGTGAGCATCGGAACTGGACCACGGAGCAATGGAAGAAGGTGGCCTGGTCTAATGAATCACGTTTTCTTTTACATCATGTGGATGGCCGGTGTGGCATCACGTGTGCATCGCTTACCTGGGGAACACATGGCACCAGGATGCACTATTGGATGCACTATTTGCAAGCCGGCGGAGACAGTGTGATGCTTTGGGAAATGTTCTGCCAGGAATCCTTGGGTCGTGCCATCCATGTGGATGTTACTTTGACACGTATACCACCTACCTAAGCATTGTTGCAGACCATGTACACCCTTTCATGGAAACTGTATTCCCTGGTGGTTGTGGCCTCTTTCAGCAGGATAATGCACCCTGCCACAAAGCAAAAATAGTTCAGGAATGGTTTGAGGAGCACAACAACGAGTTTGAGGTGTTGACTTGGCCTCCAAATTCCCCAGATCTCAATCCAATCGAGCATCTGTGGGATGTGCTGAACAAACAAGTCTGATCCATGGAGGCTCCACCTCACAACTTACAGGACTTACAGGAGAGAGAGAAATAACACAATATAAAAAATTATATAATAGTATTTAAAATTATTTTTAAAAATGTACATATTTCATATATATATATATATATATTAGTACATTTCATTATTTAATAATTTAGATAGAAAGATTTGTTTATTTATTTAATTTGTCAGAAATTATTTACAGAACAAATGGCCTAAAATAACAGTTAATATTTAGGCAGAATTCCAACAAATTGTCTTAGAAAAGCATTAGCACTCAATCCATTCCACGCAAAAGCTAATTTTTCTTCAGTTAATCTGTCCCTGATGTTAATGAATACATTTACATTTTGCATTACACATTCAATTTAGATATTAAAAGCCATACATTTCATGATGTCAGAGAGCCGATTTGACAGGCTTGATTTCCCACATGACCCGGGTCTCTAACATTAAACTAGCCATTGATTGATCAGGGCTGAGGGTAGTGGTGCTGAAGAAACCATCACGGCACACATCAGCGCTGCACTACAGAGATAGATGTGTTATCTATATCCTCAGAGTCAGGCACAGCCTCGTAATGAAGAATAAGAGTCGGGTCATTTTGGGAGGAAGCAACTGATGAAAACGATCAGGTGGTAAAACAATTTGCTGCACCAAATACAGAATCTCTGGTAACACTTTACAATACGGGTGCACTAATATGCATTAATTCATGCTTAACTAATGCACAGATCATGAGTTAATGTATGACTCATGAAGAACTAAACCATTTATTAATGATTACTGCATCAGCAACTAATGAACATATTATATATTAATACACTTAGTAATATATGATTTGCTATTAATTAAATATGACATTGTATTAATAATTCCCTAATAACATATTATATTAACTAATAATGTAAATGAATGAGTTAATTGCCACAATGGGTCAAAGCCATGCATTTCAACTTCCAGTTGTCTGCTTTAATTAATCATTAGCTAACGATTTGCAAAGGTATCATTATGCTATGACTTTACTTGTTGAGGCACATGACTGTTAAACTGTTGAAATGCATGGCTTCAACCATTGTGGTAATTAACATATGAATTTACACTATTAGTTAATATAATATGTTATTAGGGAATTAATACAATATGACAGATTAAACTAATAACAATTGAATGATTACTTAATATATTAATCATAAAGAACCTTCATTAGTTGCTGATAAATGGTTTAGTTCTTCATGAGTCATACATTAACTCTGTTATCTGTGCATTAGTTAAGCATGAATTAATGCATATTAGTGCACCCGTATTGTAAAGTTCTTAATAGATCTCAGATAGATATAAAAAGGGAGGCCTAGACTCCATGAAAGAATCCATGGTATCTTTCCTTATTTATAGTGTAAAAAGGTTCTTCAGATTATTAAAATGTTCTTCACACACACAAAGAAAAGTTCTTTCAAGAATGGTTCACTGAAAGGTTCTTTTGGGAACCAAAAATTTTCTTCTATGGTATTTCTGGGAAAACCCCCTTTTGGAACTTTTATTTTTAGTTGATAATCACAGGAAAAGGTACGCAATTTCAGCTGCTTTGTAAACTTCTGCTATTTTGCTCATTTCATCTTCACGTCCTCTCTTCTAAACCCCGCCCTCCAAATATATTTAAGCCAATCCTGTCAGCAAATCTGAATATGCAAAATCATGACTGGCAGAGAGGGGTTCGGATTGGCTAGCTTAATCGACTAGTTATTTGATCATAGATAGCACTTGTTGTTTTTGACAACTTTCTTTCATGGACACACCTGGCTGTGTTGTAAGTCTGTGAGAAACGTGTTTAGCTTTGCTTTGCAATTTTATTTTTTTTATGATGTGGTTAGCAGAATAATAATTTCCTAAGAAACAACTTGAAGGTATTCAGTGGGTAAATTACAGTCTAGGCCAAGAGAAATAAAGCTTTGGCTTGTCCCAAGTTGTTCACCAGCCCACAATGGCATAGATAGTTGTTTTTGATGCATGGCTTCTCAACAGAAATGCCTAGTCTTCTACTGCTGAAATATAGACATGCTATCGAAAAAAAAAAACCAGCCTATTCCTGTTAAATACTTCCAACAATAAAAGTATGATTAATCAGGCAAAAAAAAGTGTCTGAAGACACTAATCCTACTAGAAGCTCCCGATTCTGCAGCTGCAGTCAGTGGTTCTTCTGCTCAAAGTCCTGCGACTGACTGTTAAAGCTTCACATACGGTGGGCTGTTCACCAAGCCAGGGATGTGGTTTCCTCTAGGCCGGTCTTAAAGGTTCATTATGCTGCTACACACCATATTGAGTCACTTAAAATTCTGTGTGGTGCATATTTGAACAGATTTCCATTGTACGATCTGTTTTTACTTTTATATTCCTTCGTGTGTGCATTGTAACTTCTATAGGAGCTATAGAGACGCTATCTGGTCAAATTTACAAGGGTATTATAAATGTAATTCTGCTCTTTGGATTTAGATCAGACAGCAATTACACATTTGTCAGAGAAACAGTATTCACTGCACACACCACCATAACATATAGTTCATTGACTATACACTGTGCCAGGTCTTTTTTTCCCAGGGTCCTCCTGCCAAATTTATACTGTGAATTTATGTCAGGCGTTGGTGGGCATTTAGCAATGTCCTGATACTGGACGATTTCCAGAAACTGTGACACATCCTGAATCTCAGATGCATTAAGAGTACAGTACTTTAATTGTTATGGCTTTATTTTAAGGTTAATCTTCTGTTTAAATCTTATTCAAATGATGCAATGCTGAATGTTGATTTTCATTGATTTTATTGATTGATTCCTATCAGTCCAATCAGAATAATATGTTGTTCTTTTTTTTATACCAGCAATACGGTTTGTACCATTGCGATCAGATTTCCAAAAGCTATGGCCAGTTTTGCTGCCCACCAGTAACATTAGATCATCCAGCATTAGGAACGGCCATTACCAGAACATCCACTCTGACCACCAGTGATCTGGAGCCGAGGGCTTCTTCCTCCTTGATCCTTAACACAACATCAAACACTGAATATCTAAAAATTTCAGCCAGTCTGATTAGATAATGAGGAGCTTCAGAAGCAGATTTAAAAAGCAGGAAGAAAAGGAACCACATCCTGCCAGGGCTTTAAGAGACCAACCAGGAGGATGTAGGTGGATTTGCAGTTCAGTGTTTTAATGTTTTAGAAAATAAAAAAGTGTTTTTGTATTTTAATTGCAATATAATTAGATATTAGATTAGATTTTAATTGTGTGTGTGTGTGTGTGTGTGTGTGTGTGTGTGTGTGTGTGTGTGTGTGTTAGGGCTGTCACCGTTATCGCGTTAACGCATTAACGCATGCGATTCATTTAAATTCCATAACACGTTAAAATAATTTAACGCAAATATATTACAGAAGTACGTGAAGCTGCGTCATTAACGTAATTTTCTAAACGTAAACGTTAGATAATCTTAGAAGTCGGGAGTTTATCACAATAATGGGCGTCGGAACCATTGTATGTGGGTGGGACAAGACCCAGAAAACACTAGTGTTTGATTTGTCATGTGTACGTTGTTGTGTTTAGTAATCGTAGGTTTATGCAGTTTTTTTGGCTTCTCCATGTGGTCCTGCTCGGTATCGCAGCTTGACTCGTTTAAAATGAAAACAATCTCGTTGTTGTTGCTCTGTACACATACTATACACTGTGAATTCTGTAACGTTTTTTTCTGTAATGTTTTTTTTCATGGGTGCTTAGGTGTGTATAAATGTATTATATAATATAATTATATGAACTCCTATTTGATATTCCAATGATCCTTGAAGCTTGCAGAAAATACAGTTTTCTGATTGTTTACTTTGCTGGATATAGCAAATGATGACAAAATGAATGTGTTTAATGAGATAAATGGCGTATGCTTAATTTTATGATAAGTGTGCGATTAATCGCAATTTAAAAAATGTTAATCGATTGACAGCCCTAATATATATATACACTATATTGCCAAAAGTATTGGGACACCCCTCCAAATCATTGAATCCAGGTGTTCCAATCACTTCCATAGCCACAGGTGTATAAAGTCAAGCACCTAGGCATGCAGACGCTTCTACAAACATTTGTGAAAGAATGGGTCACTCTCAGGAGCTCAGTGAATTTAAGCATGGTACCGTGATAGGTTGCCACCTGTACAATAAGTCCATTTGTGAAATTTCCTCAATTTAAATATTCCACGGTCAACTGTTACTGGTATTATAACAAAGTGGAAGCAATTGGGAACAAAAGCAACTCAGCCACGAAGTCACAGGACACGTAAAATCACAGAGCGAAGTCCATAGCTACAGACCTCCGAACTTCGTGTGGCCTTCAGATTAGCTCAAGAACAGCGTGTAGAGAGCTTCATGGAATGCATGGCCAAGCAGCTGCATCCAAGCCTTACATCACCAAGTGCAATGCAAGCATCTGATGCAGTGGTGTAAAGCACGCTGCCACTGGACCCTAGAGCAGTGGAGACATGTTTTCTGGAGTGACGAATCATGCTTCTCTGTCTGGCAATCCAATGGACGAGTCTGGGTTTGGCAGTTGCCAGGAGAACTGTACTTGCCTGACTGCATTGTGTCAAGTGTTAATGCTTCAGCATACCAAATCATTTTGGACAATTTCATGCACCCAACTTTGTGGGAACAGTTTGGGGATGGCCCCTTCCTGTTCTAACATGACTGCGCACCAGTGCACAAAGCAAGGTCCATAAAGATAAGGATGAGCGAGTTTGGTGTGGAGGAACTTGACAGTCCTGACCTCAACCCGATAGAACACCTTTGGGATGAATTAGAGCGGAGACTGCGAGCGAGGCCTTCTCGTCCAACATCAGTGCCTGACCTCACAAATGCGCTTCTAGAAGAATGGTCAAAAGTTCCCATAAACTCACTCCTAAACCTTGTGGAAAGCCTTCCCAGAAGAGTTGAAGCTGTTATAGCTACAAAGGGTGGGCCAACTCCATATTAAACCCTACGGATTAAGAATGGGATGTCATTAAAGTTCATGTGCATGTAAAGGCAGGCGTCTCAAAACTGTTGGCAATATAGTGTATATACTGTATATATATTCAAATTATTATATATAATAATTAAAATTATTATATCTACTGAAAATGATACCCTGCTTACCTTTAACTAAAACTTTTAATATGATATACCCATACATACAGACCCAATAAGGAAACTTAAGGATACTCTCAACCCTGGCCACAAAAATGATTACAACTTGATTAAAAAACATTTTTTTAAACTAATGCTTAACCACCATTGTAAAAGGCTTTGTCAATTGGCAACATGTTCCAGAGTTGGGAGCCCTTTTGAGAAAAAGCTCTTTATGTTATAAAATTATATGATTATATGATACTTAAAGTAGTTCACAAAAAATGTATATGGGTTTTTGATTTTGGGTTTGACTGCTCATACAATGCAACTAGCTGATAAGGTTGAATCGATCAATAGCTATTATAGATGGAATTTAAGAAGAGGAAGTTGGCAGTGTTTAAATACAACTGTAGTTGTCTTCTTCTGCTATTGTGTCTTCGTCTCATCTGGGTGTGGTCATCCTGCTGCTGCTTCACAGATAAACCCACGCAAACACTCGCTCACAGCAGCAACACTGATTTTCCCACATGATAGGAAGGGCAATTAGTTTCTCTCTCTTTCTCTCACACACACACACACACATGTCTGTAATCCCTGAACATTCTGATTTGCCGCTAGTCTGTTTCCTGTTAATGCGGGACCTCCCTCTCTCTTTGGAGGATGTGAGCATCTCCTTTGACCTGTGGCTTTTCTGCTATGCCACACATGCAGAGTTAAAACCTGATGTTTCAGAGTCCACTGAATGTTTCTAAAATTACAATGTTGCTCTTTTTTGACTCATTTAAGTACACTTTTTTTTTTAGATGCAGCATTCGTTTGGAGAAATGCTCAGATCATTTGGTCTTGAGTTCATATTAATCTTTGTCATTTGTGACATAGAAAGTCTAGAGGAGACACGTGAGATCACTAGGATCTGTTCTCAGGAGATAAAACTGAGAAGAAGTCTTTATTTAATCTAATTGATGTCCAAAAGAAACAATTGAGACGTTGAAGAGGACTCTGTGATTTTTCTTCCCTAAGGCTGTGTTTTGTCTCTTGCTTTCTGTCCAATTGCATGTTTTAGCAGTTTTATGGTGCTTTACTTGTTATTTCCAGCTGACATTTAATTGCTTCCCACAGTTTCTAGAAGCTCCCATTTGCTCTGTAATGACAAGTCTGTGTCCTCAATGAGTTCAAAGGTCCTGCCGTCCTTGCTACGGTGTGCACTTAACTGAGCAAGAGTGTGGGACCACAGAATATTTCTTGTCATGTGTAGTGGTTTCTGCATATATATTATGGGTTTTAAGTTTTTAAATCAGTCACATTGCAGTATAATTCATTGTAAACATTTATTTCTAGTATTCCTGATTCATATTTTAGTGGCTAGATATTTGTTAGTTTCAAGTAACTAAAGTAAGTAATTTTGGATTACCCCAGATTGTTTTTACCACTCAAAATTATTGGAATCTACATTATTTTCATTATTAAATAAATTACATAAAAAAAATAGCTTTTATCTCCAATTAAAATCTAGTTTCAGGATGAGTACAAACACAGTTATACAATAAAAAAGTAGGTTGATGTTTTTTCACATTTTTGATTGTACTATATTTTACTATATTTTAGTTTCGATTGGTTTTTTTTCATATTTTTATATTTTTAGGAGATTTTATGGTACTATATTATATTTATGCAGTAGTTATAATCTATTTATTCACTTTTTGAACATTGACCTGAAAATTATAATCATAAATCTCGAAAGCTTTGGAGCACAGACTTAAGTTTGGTCTCTTTTTAAATATGACAATTGGCAGATTATTGCAGAAGTGAAAGTTTAAAAAAGTGCGTTAACTTATGAAAAAAAAAAAAAAAACATTTGTCATGTTTTTTTTTTATTTTTATGAAATATATATTGTCCAAAACACGTTTTACTCTAAAACTGTGAGAAAATCAAAGCCATAAATCTAAACAAGTTATGTTCCAAATTTGAAGTTGATATCTCAAAAAAATTGCTTTCAGTAAGAATTTGTTCGTGCGCAGTACCAAACGTTTCCACTAGATGAAATTTGTTGTCTCCCATTCATTTCCAATGGCGCAATTTTTGATGAACAACACAAATTATTTTTTTAGGAACATTTAACCTTTTGGAATCTTGTCCATGGTTTTTGTGTGTGTGTCACATAGCATGTGCCAAAACCTTTACCAAGTTTCGTACCATTCCGATGAAGAAAAAATGACCAAAGAGCACCAGAAGGTTAAAATGTTAAAATGTCAGTCAATCATTCAATCAGTC